>JAQPPZ010001164.1:267500-1467500 GCA_028583015.1 Wollemia nobilis | reverse complement strand
GGTAGATCCAAACAAGGTCAAGGTAATATTAGAAATGCCTCCCCCCACAACCATTAAGCAGCTACGCAACTTGCAAGGAAATGTCACATCCATAAAACACTTCATAGCGCAATTATCGGATAAGTGTCGACCCATGAATAGGTTGCTACACAAGGGGGTCTCATTTCATTGGGATGAAGAATGTCAAAATACCTTTGACAAAATTAAGCAATACCTGGCTTCACCACCCGTATTGGCTCCTCCATGACCAGGAGTGTCATTCTATTTATACATCTCAGCTACTGAGTTGGCATTGGGCACCATGTTGTCCCAAAAGAATGAATTTCATAAAGAACATGCTACATATTATATTAGTCGCACATTGGTTAGCTATGAAATAAAGTATGCATACATTGAGAAGCTATGCTTAGTAGTGGTCTTTGCCACTAAAAAGCTATGCCATTACATGCTTAATCATACCATGTATGTAATATCTAAGGAAAATCCATTGCGATATATGATGAGTCGAACATATCACAATAGTCGCACGATGAAATGGATAATGTTGTTGATGAAATTTGACCTAGAGTTCATTGGACAGAAATCAATCAAAGGATAGGTCATAGCCGATCAACTAGCAGAGGCTCCTCTCCAGGATGACCAGCCTCTGAATGTAGAACTTCCTAATGATGGAGTGTTTCATATCTCAGAATCACTTTATAGAGCTTGAGTCACAGGCAGACATAACTCTATTCTTCGATGGTTCTAAATGTGAGCAAGGGGGTGGCATAGGTATCATGTTTTTCACACCGCAAGGGGCTCCAATACCTCTTTTGTTTAAAATTGATTTCTCATGTACCAACAATAATTCCGAGTATGAAGCCCTCATCATAGGACTCCAGATGACAATCACCATGAAAATCACTAAGCTAAACATTTTTGGTGATTCCTTGCTCATAGTTAATCAGGTTAAGGGGATATTCCAGTGTAGATGTCCCATATTGCAAGCCTATAAATCCCTAGTGGAAAAAATTCTGGTAAAATTTGAATGGTATGATATTGAGGCACTCCCTCGTTCATCTAATCATTTTGTGGACACAATGGCTTCCTTAGGGTCGCTAATCCCGCAAAACCCCTCAGATGATATCATGACTATTCAAGTAAAAATTCTAGTGCAATCTACGACTGAGCATGATGAGCATAATGCCACACCAGCTGTTCACATGATTCAGATTAAGCCTTCACATGAACGGTTCTCTCAACTACACAATTATTTGAATAACACCAGATGGGGGACTCTGTTCCCTCAAAATTATTTTGATACTAGCACAATGCTATATCTTCAAGTTCATTCTCAATCAACATTTGCACGAGATAAAAGTCAAAAGGACTATGAGATTCATAATATTGAGGCTTCTCCAAAGCAATATTAGGCCATACAGATTAAATATTACTTAAAACTGGGAAATATTCTGCCTGGATTGTTGCATGCTACAAAGCGAGCATTTAAGCAAAATGTGGTAAAGTATGTCTTATTAGGAGACATAATGTATCATCGGAGCTATGAGGGTATTCTCCTTCATTTCTTAGACTCACAAGAGTCAGCTTGGGCCATTGCCCAAGCACACGATGGTACATGTGGTGGTCACTTTAGCGGCATGGCCATCGCTAAGTGCATTCTTTGCATGGGCTATTATTGGCCAACTTTAGAGCAATATTGTTGCACTTATGTAAAGAAGTGCATAAAATATCAACATCATGCAAATTTGACACATGTACCTTCATAGGCCTTACAACCAATTCAATCAGTTTGGCCATTTGCACAATGGGGGTTTGATTTAATTGGGAAAATATCACCCGCCTCCTCAGGCCATCACACGTTTATCATAACAACTATGAGTACTTCACAAAATGGGTGGAAGCAATTCCCCTTACCACTATGATTGGACCTCGCATTGCGGAGTTCATGCTACATAACATCATATGTCATTTTGGTATTCCATCCAAAATAATATCGGATAATGGAACACCCTTCAAAAATAAGGATGTGCGTGCATTAACAACAAAGTATAACATAAAGCACAACTTTTCCATGCCCTATTATCCATAGGCCAATGGGAAAGTAGAGGCATCAAACAAAATAGTAGTAGCCATCTTGAAGAAAACCATTAAGGAAAATTATAAATATTGGCATAATCAATTACCTCTTGCCCTTTGGGCCTATCGCACTAGTATTTGGATGCCCACTAGAGCAACTCCATTTTCACTAGTGTATGGTGTTGAAGCTATTATGCCTCTAGAGTTAGAGATTCTATCACTATGCATTTCCATGCAAGAATTCATCGACGATGATACCGCTAGGCAAGCTCATTTAGATAAACTAACATTTCTTGATGAATGACGTGTCAATGCCCTTGAGCATCTACATGTTTATCAAGAATGCCTTAAGAGAGCTTATAACTTGAAAGTACACCAGAGAGACTTTTAGGTTGGTGATTTAGTTCTAAAAGAGAACCAGAAAAATTCCAATTTTCCACCCAATTTGTGGGATAAATTTGCAATAAATTGGTTAGGTCCATTCATCATTACAAGTTATATTGGACCTAGAACTTATCTCTTAGCATCCATCTAAGGAAGTGAAGAGCCTGAACTAATGAATGTTAGTCATCTGTGGCCTTTCCATGCTTAGAGCACCATAAAATACCCCTAGGCGGTCTATGACCATCTAGGTCAAAATAAAATATTCCTAGGTAGTCTATGATTGTTTAGGTCAACCCAAAAATCCCCAAAGGCATCTATAAGCCCTTTGGTCACCATAAAATGCCCCTAGGTGGTCTATGAACATCTAGGTCAACTAAGCTGACCTAAAACATCCCTGGGGTCTATGACTATCTAGGTCAAAATAAAATGCTCCTAGGTAGTCTATGATTATCTAGGTCAACCCAAAAAGCCCCAAAGGCATCTATAAGCTCTTTGGTCACCATAAAATACCCCTAGGTGGTCTATGACCATCTAGGTCAACCTAAAACATCCCTAGGTGGTCTATGACCATCTAGGTCAAAATAAAATGCTCTTAGGTAGTCTATGATTGTCTAGGTCAACCCAAAAAGCTCCAAAGGTGTCTATAAGCCCTTTGGTCACCATAAAATGCCCCTAGGCAGTCTATGACCATCTAGGTCAACCTAAAATACCCCTAGGCGGTCTATGACCATCTAGGTCAAAATAAAATGCTCCTAGGTAGTCTACGATTGTCTAGGTCAACCCAAAAATCCCCAAAGGCATCTATAAGCCCTTTGGTCACCATAAAATGCCCTAGGTGGTCTATGACCATCTAGGTCAACCCAAAATGCCCCTAGGTAGTCTATGACCGTCTAGGTCAACCTAAAATACTCCTAGGTGGTCTATGATCATCTAGGTCAAAATAAAATGCTCCTAGGCAGTCTACGATTGTCTAGGTCAACCCAAAAAGCCCCAAAGGCATCTATAAGCCCTTTGGTCACCATAAAATACCCCTAGGTGGTCTATGACCATCTAGGTCAACCTAAAATACCCCTAGGTGGTCTATGACCATCTAGGTCAACCTAAATCACCCATAGGCGGTCTATGGTTGTCTAGGTCAACCCAAAAAGCCCCAAAGATATCTATAAGCCCTTTGGTCACCATAAAATGTCCCTAGGTGGTCTATGACCATCTAGGTCAACCTAAAATACCCCTAGGTAGTCTATGACCATCTAGGTCAAAATAAAATTCTCCTAGGTAGTCTATGATTGTCTAGGTCAATCCAAAAAGCCCCAAAGGCATCTATAAGCCCTTTTGTCACCATAAAATACCCCTAGGTAGTCTATGACCATCTAGGTCAACCTAAAATTTACCTAGGTGGTCTACGACCATCTAGGTCAACCTAAAATGCCCCTAGGCAGTCTATGGCCATATAGGTCAAAATAAAATACTCCTAGACATTCTACAATTGTATAGGTCACCCAAAAATCCCCAAAGGTGTCTATAAGCTCTTTGGTCACCATAAAATTCCCCTAGGTGGTCTATGACCATCTAGGTCAACCTAAAATTTCCCTAGGTGGTCTATGATCGTCTAGGTCAACCTAAAATACCTCTAGGTGATATATGACCTTCTAGGTCAAAATAAAATGCTCCTAGGCATTTTATGATTATATAGGTCAACCCAAAAAGCCCCAAAGGTGTCTATAAGCCCTTTGGTCATCATAAAATATCCCTAGGTAGTCTATGACCATCTAGGTCAAACTAAAATGCCTCTAGGTGGTCTATGACCATATAAGTCAAAATAAAATGCTCCTAGGTGATCTATGATTGTCTAGGTCAACCCAAAAATCCTCAAAGTTATCTATAAGACCTTTTCTCACCATAAAATTCCCATAGGTGGTCTATGACCATCTAGGTCAACCTAAAATACCCCTAGGTGGTCTATGACCATCTAGGTCAAACTAAAATGCCCGTAGGCAATCTATGACCATCTAGGTCAAAAGAAAATACTCCTAGGAAGTCTATGGTTGCCTAGGTCAACCTAAAAAGCCCAAAAGGTGTCTATAATCCCTTTAATCACCATAAAATACCCCTAGATGGTCTATTACCATCTAGGTCAACCTAAAATACTCCTAGGTGGTCTATGATCGTCTAGGTCAAAATAAAATGCTCCTAGGTAGTCTACGATTGTCTAGGTCAACCCAAAAAGCTCCAAAGGCATATATAAGCTCTTTGGTCACCATAAAATGTCCCTAGGTAGTCTATGACCATCTAGGTCAACCTAAATTACCCCTAGATGATCTATGACCGTCTAGGTCAACCTAAAATGCCCATAGGTGGTCTATGACCATCTAAGTCAAAAGAAAATACTCCTAGGCAGTCTATGATTTTCTAGGTCAACCAAAAAATCCCCAAAGGTGTTTATAAACATTTTGTCACCATAAAATACCCCTAGGTGGTCTATGACTATCTAGGTCAACCTAAAATACCCCTAGGCGGTCTATGATCATCTAGGTGAACCTAACATATCCCTAGGTGATCTATGACCATATAGGTCAAAAGGAAATGCTCCTAGGTAGTCTATGATTTTCTAGGTCAACCCAAAAAGCCCAAAAGGCATTTGTAAGCCCTTTTGTCACCATAAAATGTCCCTAGGTGGTCTATTACCATCTAGGTCAAACTAAAATTCCCCTATGAAGTCTATGACCATCTAGGTCAAAAGAAAATGCTCTTAGGTGGTCTATGATTATCTAGGTCAATCCAAAAAGCCCTAAAGGTATCTATAAGCTCTTTTATCACCATAAAATTCCCCTAGGTGGTCTATGACCATCTAGGTCAATCTAAAATACCCTTAGGTGGTCTATGATCATCTAGGTCAACCTAAAATGCCCCTAGGCGGTCTATGACCATCTAGGTCAAACAAAAATGCTTCTAGGTAGTTTATGATTATCTAGGTCAATCCAAAAATCCCCAAAGGCATCTATAAGCTCTTTTTTCATCATAAAATTCCCCTAGGTGGTCTATGACCATCTAGGTCAACCTAAAATACCCCTAGGCGGTCTATGACCATCTAGGTCAAAATAAAATGCTCCTAGGTAGTCTATGATTGTCTAGGTCAACCCAAAAAGCTCCAAAGGCATTTATAAGCCCTTTGGTCACTATAAAATACCCCTAGGTGGTCTATGACCATATAGGTCAACCTAAAATATCCCTAGGTATTCTATGACCATCTAGGTCAAAAGCAAATGCTCCTATGCAGTCTATGATTGTCTAGTTCAATACAAAAAGCCCCAAAGACATCTATAAACTCTTTGGTCACCATAAAATGCCCCTAGGTGGTCTATAACCGTCTAGGTCAACCTAAAATACCCCTAGGTGGTCTATGACTATCTAGGTCAACCTAAAACACCCTTAGGTTGTCTATGACTATCTAGGTAAAAATAAAACACTCCTAGGCAATCTAAAATTGTCTAGATCAACCCAAAAAGTCCCAAAGGTGTCTATAAGCCCTTTGGTCACCATAAAATACCCCTAGCTAGTCTATGACCATCTAGGTCAACCTAATATGTCCCTAGGAAGTCTATGACCATCTAGGTCAAAATAAAATACTTCTAGGAAGTCTACGGTTGTCTAGGTCAACTCAAAAATCCCCAAACATGTCTATAAACCCTTTAGTCACCATAAAATAACCCTATATGGTCTATGACCATCTAGGTCAAACTAAAATACCCCTAGGTGCTCTATGACCATATAGGTTAAAATAAAATACTCCTAGGAATTCTACGATTGTCTAGGTCAACCTAAAAATCCCAAATATGTCTATAAGCTCTTTGGTCACCATAAAATGCTCCTAGGTGGTCTATGATCATCTAGGTCAACCAAAAAATGCCCTTAGTTGGTCTATGACCATCTAGGTCAAAAGGAAATGCTCCTAGGTAGTATACTATTGTTTAGGTCAATCCCAAAAGCTCCAAAGGCATCTATAAGATCTTTGGTAAGCATAAAATGCCCCTAGGCAGTCTATGACCATCTAGGTAAACCTAAAAGCACCTCGAGGTGGTCTATGACCATCTAGGTCAAAATTAAATGCTCCTAGGCAGTCTATGATTGTCTAGGTCAATCCTAAAAGCCCCAAAGACATCTATAAGCCCTTTGGTCACCATAAAATTCTTGTATATGGTCTCTGACTATCTATTTCAAACCAAAATACTCCTAGGCAATCTATGATTGTGTAGGTCAACCCAAAAATCCCCAAAAGCATCCATAATCCCTTTGGTCACCCAAAAATTTCCAATGGAATTCATTAAGACCATTGGTTAATCTGTATATACATATATCAAAAATAAAAAAATATTATTAAAATCATCAAAAACACAAAAATATTGCTTCATTACACTTAATATAAATTGCATTAGGCATAGTGATCATTGCATTATGCATCATTTTAAATTGAGCATACATGTCCAAAACTAGGTCTATACAATAGGCATATGTTAAAATCATTGTTATTATACGTCAATATTACCACATGTTTACATTACATCTACCATTTATATTTACACTTCATATTATATGTTTGTTTCCTGTCACTTAGCCATTGTCAGTAAAACATAGTTAAGTTTTTCGGTCACTCAACCATATCTAGTTTTCTTTTTAGATTTTATAGAAAGCTATCATGATTTTTATAAAGTAGAATCCTGCTTAGATTATGCCTTTTATACATCAAAATCCCAACACATTTTCACATTAATAAATCCAAGTCTAGCATAAGGAAATATGAAATTACAAAGTGGTCTAGGTTACTTTAAGTAAAAAAGGTTATCTTGCTCATCCCCCTGTGTGAATGGTTCAAAGATGTTGAGAATTGAAAAAAGGACAAGTTCCTCCTTACCCAAATACCTTGCCTCACACTGGGGCAAGTATCCAAAAGAGAAAAATAAATAGTGATTATTATCACTTCAAAATATGCAAAAAGAAACAATGGTTCTTACCATTAGAAAAAGCAAAAATAAACAATGGTTCTCACCACTACCAAAATCCCTCACTCAAAAAATAAAAATGAGCAACTCCCTTGAATACTTCAAAATTAAAAGAAAATAAGGGAGTCTTGAACTTGAATCCCTAGAATTCTCAGCATTATATAACCATAAGGTGATCCTCATTACAGGTTTGGTGGATATCCTAATTTTCAAGGGTGGTAGCCTTACGCATGATGATATATTTATCACATAAGCAACTTGATTAGGTACAAACCAATATTTGAATGTGGATGAGCTAGCTTGTTGTAGCCTATATTACCTAGTGGTCTAATCCAACTAAGTACAAAACTCAGGATGATGAGACTCATAGGATGATATTTACTATATATAGGCTGAGTGAATCTCATTTGCACTAGGGCAACTTTATGCATTATCATGGTAATGAAATCACATGCACATATAGGGATGTTGATTATATTGGTTATCTTAGTCGGTGCATACTTTGTCAAAAATTCTTGCATAGTTATTATACAACTTTTTATTAGGTAACTAGAGAGTTTGAGTATCCTAAAAATTCCCAAACATATCATATCACATTACATTATCCATTCTATTTCACATCATGCTATCACATGTTTATCAAGTTACAAAATCTATCACATAGTGTCATAATAACATGAAAATTATAAAGATATATTTTGTATAGTCTATGGTGCTAGCATATAATGTGTCAAATAGCCATCATAAATCCATAATACAAAATTAAACAAATCATTTATTGCATCATGCATATACACGTCTACCTATCATCAAATCACATCATAAGATAAATACATGCATCCATGTTAGGCATTTATCAAAAGTATCATAAAGCATAGCATAGCATACATATCATAAAGTAATAAAATATGACATAATGATCAAAGCAAAGTCATACATATATATATCCATATGTAAAAACTAAAAGCTACATCATAGTCCATAAGTTGCCCGTAGGCTACAATAAATGTGAGTCCTCAGAATTCACACTCCAAAAAGCCAAAAAATTCAAAAAGAACTATCGGAGTCTACTAGTTGTGGTCATGTAGGACTACTATGACTCTCTCCTTTTCCCTTAGTAGGAGTCCATCACGAGGTCCCATACCTACTACCTCCAAACTTGCTATCCCTAGACTAGGTCTCCCTAGAATTTTCCATCCTCCATGTAGAACTCAGAGCCCCCATCCACATAGATGATTGTCCTATATCGCTTCTATGACTATACTATGATACAATGGCCAATGATCGATCTATTATACACCCCTTAAGGTGCACTATCTCATCATCCATCATATCCATATAGGTCTTATACTCTCAAAACCAATTCTGATAGGTCACCACTAAACCCTAGAGATGGACCATCTCCTCCTACATCATGGCTACCTCACCACTATTGGACTCCCCATGGCTAGGGCCCTATACAACAATATGTGCCTAAATAGTAGCTATAAAAGTTGCCTACCTCCCCATATTATTCTGTGCACTTTGCACCTATGCCAATAGTAGATCTCTCTCCTCTACAAAATCCTATCACACCTTACCTATATCACACTGTAGCTCTATAATCATAGCATATCATGCTACTAACTATGCCTGTATACCCTAATCTCTAGGTTCCTCCCCATTAAATTCTAGTGGATCCTATACATAGATCAGGTCCACCATATCCGTTGCCATGTGGTGATGCATAAACCACTCACCTATGTCCAACTCCTCATTATTCAAAGACTCATCCTAAACCTCCTCATATAGAGCACCCCTAGCTACATCTATTGCTCTAGTAGTTGCATTCCCTCCTAGTGGTCCATCTCCTCACCACTACCGTATAAACCACCAAGCATCATACTCCTCTATTGTACCAGTGTCATCCAAATCATAAACTGCCACTATAAGATCTGACTCCTCTCCTAGTGCCTCCATAATAGACCATTCTAAAGTCCTCTCAACCCCATGATGATGATAGATCATCAGCTACCTAGGCAACTCATGGTATAGCTAGAACTATTATAATATGTGATCATAATGGAAGTACTCTTGCTCTATCCCATGTTGCCCTATCAACCACCTACCTCACCAAACTCGACGTAGCTATACCTCAAAATCCCTCCATGTGGTATAATCCCTGTAGGGCTTCCATAAAATTTCTACCACTCTAAGCCATGCAAAATCCTCTGCATAGTGCTCAACATCCCTAGCATGATGATGGCTCTGACCTATCTCATGTGACCTCTATAATAACACCCCATAATCAATCTCCTTGTTTAGTATCTCTGCTTGAGTAGTCCATGGTAATCCCCATGGTCACTCCACAATAATATTCTGCTAACCCCAAACCTATAGCAAGAATTTGTAGCCCAATACCTTCCACCCATGAGAGCGTATCTCATATAACTCCTCATATAACTAAGCTAACAATGTAGGACCCCAATCCATCACTATAGTCTCATCTAGTGTACACTCCATAAGAGTGAACACTAGCTCTATAAGGTTCCATGGGAACCTGGCACCTGAAGAGTTAGGTAGTAACATGTTGCTGATCAATTTCATAAATAAAGTATGCTTAATCATAAACACATCATCCTAAAACCATGATACCACTAATATCCCTCCATTGAGAAGATCAACTATTGCATCCTCCTAGCACATTCCAAAATAACTTTATAGTATGGCCTCTCATCACTCTGTAGGAGTAGATACTACAGGATGTCCCTCTATCAGAATACATAGTATTCAATATACGTCCTCTAAATTCACTATCATATCCCCCGTAACTATATGGAAAGTATTAGTTTGAGGGTCCCATAAATCTATCAATGTAGTCAGATAGGCGCGATCGCTCACCATGGGATATAACCATGTAACATGCTTTAGTCTAATGACATAAATACATTGCCATTATATAGAATTCAATAGGTATCTAGCAAACTGAAAGAGATTCAAAACCCTATACCAACTCTTCACTATCTGATAAAGTAAACGTGTCAAAAATACCCTAAAAATGCATAAAAATACTAAAAATACCAAAAAAATGCCTAATAAAGGGCCCTTTTTGGCCTAGTTTTTGGTCATCCCACCTAGGTATGGTCCCCAATTTGGTAAATTTACCACCCAAGGATGGCCACCAGTGACCGTACCCCTAGGAACAGTCCCCAAAATGGCTAAAATAGGGTCATTTTGACCCCTAAAATAGTCCTAAAAAGCCTAAAAAACATAAAAAACTAGCATAAAATCTCAAATTAAACCATTTAAATTAAAAATAAGTGCTTTATTTCATTCATTATGCTATTATTAAGGTTTATTAACCATGATTTAGTGTTTATTATAAAAATTGTAGCAGAAATTACAATAACACAATAAAGTAGAGAACAAAAGAAAATGTGTTCCATACCCATTTTGCATCGGCTCCATCGCCTGTCACGTCCGATGGCTGGATCTTGTTGTTGATTAGATATTTTTGTAGTGATACACTTTATAAAATCACTCTCCTACCTCTCACCTCTCTGATGCCTCCAAACACAATGCACAAATGAGCATATTTACCCCATTTTGGGCTTATATAGCTCCAAAAGAAGCCAATCACCTCTAGGTGGGATGATCACACAATTGGCTGGACTTACCACACTATGATGGTTATAAAATGTTTAACCATCCTCCCCTAGGATGGTAACCAAAAAATTGCACCAAAATAGCTCAAAAATAGGGTCAAAAACCCACCAAAAACAAGGCAAAATGGTCCAAAAATTTGCAAGGAAAAGGATTAAACCAACAACATTTATGGTTGCATTTAAAGTATTTATTTTATTTCCCAATAAGATATCCATGTCTGTACTTATCCACGGGAATGAATTTTTTAGCCTTTTTGCTTCCAAAAATGCTCATCAAATCCCCTCCAAACAGGTATATAGTACCATGAGTAAAAAAGAGAGTTATCCCAATTTAGTCATATGTTTCAAGTGATTCATAGCTTTATCATTGGTTATGCCCTCATAAAATAATTTCTTGAGGGGGTAGTCATAATAACAATTTCATAAATCAAATCAACACTAAAACACTCAAAAGTGTAATTTCCATACATTCAAAAGAATATTTGCAAAAGATATATTTTCAAGCCCATGCTGGGGAAAATAATCAGCATAAGCAACAAAAATAGGGATTGACCTCTTTGAAGCCTCAGGAATTCACCCATGTAAATTCTTATAAGAATATAAGGCTCCATAGCACTTTTGGGAAGGTTACTATAATTTTTAGAAGGTTTAAGGTCATATCCTTATGACCGTCCCACCTTGGGACGGTCATAGATAGTGACCATCCCACCTAGGGACAGCCACTCTTAACCACCCCTGGGTGGGATGGTCCCTAAAAAGACCCTCCAAAAGTCAAATGGATAGAGAAATAGCAATAATTTACTGCCATATTCCCCTCCCAATCATCAAAAATTGATTAGGAGCCTATCATGGAGACCAGAAACTCCAAATTAGAGGCCCCAAATGGGTAACCTGTTCCACCAAATCATGGTAAAGGTTTTGACAAGTGGTAGCACTTGCATTGCATGCCTAAACCTGACCCTTTGCCCAAAATTCCCTATTTGGACTATAAATTGAGGTGTGCTCACCCCAATTTGAAGAGAAAAGAGTTGAAGCATAGACCACGAAGTGCTGCCCAATTATACCCTCATCGTTTGTTATCATATTTGCCCTTATATTTCCTTGAAACCCTCTTCATTCAAAGGCATTTTTAGGGAAATCCAAAAAACACTAAATCTATTCCAAAAATGGTCAAATTGTAGATTAATTTGACCATATTTATTGACAAAACATATAGGGTAGTTTCAGACTAGATCTCTTTGGAATTGGTGACAAATTCCACTCAGATTTGTAACCGTCCCACCTAGGGATGGTTAGTAGTAGGTAGTTGCACCTGTTAGGTATGGTTAGAAAATAGTAAGGAAATTTAGTTCAATTCCACCATAATTCATTTGGAGATGTCTATATTAGTCTTCCATCCAAATTTGGTGAGATTTGGAGTTGTTTTGATGGTCCAATTGGAGGTTTCATTGTTGGAGGTCTAGTTGTCCCTGTTAGGGATGGTCACAGTTTTTGCTAATAATTTCCATTATATTTATGCTCAAATATTTCCAAAACCATATATATATCATCATGCTTAAATTATAGATCATTTGGAGTTGTTTTGATTTACTGCAAATATGTTTTTTTGTTTCTAGACTCATGCTTTTCTATGTTTTCCTAGTTCTCAATCTATAAACACACATGCTATTAACCATTTTCAATATCTTGTGTGTAGGTACAGATATGTTAGACATGAGGGAAGAGCTAAGAGATATAGAATGATAGGCCCAAGACTAGCTCTTGAGTGTTGGATATAAAAGGAACATTGGAGCACGCCATCAAAATCTTGAAGGGATTAGATCCCTTATATCTTGCAGTATTGAAATGTATCAAGAAAAGCCCTCAAAGGGGGATGTATTGTAACCATTGAAAGCTTGGAATAATAAATACAAGGAGAAATCCACCTCTTTTATTTCATATTATTCTTCATTTCAGTAGATTACATCTTTATGCATCTTTCCATTTTAATGCTTATTTCAAGACGCTTTACATTTTAATAAAAAACCCATAAGGCATGTCATTGCTTCTTCATATAGAAAAATCATAAGAGGGACAAAATCATAAAAAATACCCAGGGTAAAAATAAGGATGTTATCTTTGTAGAGGGCCATATTATGCTTCTAATTATCCATGAATATCATAAATGAATTCTAAAGGAAAGAAACTTATGTACAAAGAAACTGCACCTAAGGAGTCCACGCAAAAGATTTATGGAGCTACAAGAAACAAAAATATTGATGGTAAAGCCACACCACTAGTGATTGAAGGTAATATTTTTGATAGAAATGCAAAAATATTGATTGATAGTGGTGCTACGGATAGTTTTATTTCCACTAGTTTAGCTAAAGATATTTTAGAAAGACCATGAATCTTGGTTCATGGGTGGAAGGTTGAGTATGGTTCAAGACAAGCCTACATCGTTAATCAATGTTACCGTATGTTATAAATCATATTACCTAGTGGAATAATAGTAGGATGTTTGTATGTAGCACATTTGCATGCTTTTGACATAATCCTAGGGATAGTGTAGAGGGGGAAAACCGCCCCACCACGTACAATTCCCATAAAGGCTAGATCCACTTAGAGAGAGGAGAGATAAGTCTTATGGGGTGAACTATGGGGTATGTGTGGTTGTTCTCTAAACTTGATGCTAGGGGGGAAAAATATTCACTATGAACAACTTTAAGGACTCGTTCCAAGTCAACAAGAATTTCAAGAATATTTGATGTATTCGATTAAAGACAAAACACCTAGATTTGGCCTTTCTAGATCTATGCTATAAAATATAAAGGACAATGTAGAAATACAAAAATACAAGAATACAAGAACTAACCCTAGAATGATTCTTTCTTTGAATGCTTTCTAACCTAGGGTTTCCAAGTAACCTTTAAGCAAGGGCTCAAGAAAATATGCACAAACAGAATTAACCCTAAGTGCACACTATATGCTATTTTCTTTTCAATGCCTAGAATTAATTAAATATACTTAATAAAATCATATCTAGGGTTTTATAAAATAAATAAAAGAACTCAAAAATAATCCTAGAATACTAATCAGAATACTTAGACTATTCGATGTTTTATATTTTTCTTTATCCCATTGTCCAAAGCTATTGATAATACTTGTTCTTGCAAGATAACTCAGCAAACATTTCAAAATGGAATTAGCATTAGGGGGCCTTCTTAGGCCACTGTACAACAGTGCTTGGAGGTGTAGCATTCAATCTCCCTAGGTCCATTTAGCTGACCTTTGATAATTAAAAGTGGAAATTGACCTTTGGAGGAAAATAGGTATTAATGCAATACAACTGAATTAAATACAAAAATAACAGAATAGAATATACCACTATGCTCTATATGCAAATTAGAATACAATGGAGAAAACAAGGACAATATATTATCCCTAGTTTTATCTCAAGTGAAATTGTGCCCCATAATTTGTGACCATGATAATTCCAGGTGAAATTGCTCTCCGTAGAAGATCAGGTGCGATTTCACATAAACTATGAAAAAATAAAGGATGAATGCAAAAGCTTGATTACATCACTCAAAAAACCTAAATGTGCATGCAGAAGAGCAAATTCACCTAGAAGAGAGTGTAGAAGAAAAATAGAAGGGTTTTAGATCTCCCGGATGGTCAATCTCTCCTTAGGGCTCCAACAATAATCCACCAAGAGCGAAGAAGAACAATGCAACATATAATCAAACTCCAAATTTTAAAGTTACTTGCAAGATAAGAAGTAGAAGGATGCAGACTGAACAAAACACTTTACAAAAAATCAAATGCAAGCAAAAAAATCATTAAGTGTCAAATAAAATAAGTGCATGTTAAATTTTGTGTCATCGTGTGTGAAAAGTGAACTCAAAACCTCACTATATAGTGGATTTAAAGGTGAAAAAAGCATGAAAACCAAGGAGGATCAACATAAAAAATGCCAACCTAGAAAAATTAGGGTTTTAATGCATAAAACCATAACAAGGTGAAATTGTGCCCCATTCAGGCTGATCGTAATATCACAATACGAAGTCATGCCCCATCAAGGATTAGGTGCAATTTCATATAAAGTGGGAAAATAGGCAAAACAGAGGGGGGAAAGCCTTGTCATTGCCTTAGGCAAGTCTAAGGGGTCCCCCTAGAGGGCTTGGGGAAGATTGCCCACTAGAGTGGGTCAATTTTATGTGTCTACATTTTACTTCCTCTTTGATGTATTTATGGCCTAATAAATATGTCAAAGAAGAGATGTAAACACCCACAAATAAAATGACAAGTAGAAATAGGGTGGTTGGTTTAGAAGAAAAGGATGGTGTAAAAATTGTGTTACTCCGAACACTTTCAAATTTTACACGTAAATCAAGGCATTAGGGAAATTAATGCTTCTAAGGCCAAGGTTCCCCATTGAGTTTTATTAGGGACATGATCCTCATAAAAAATCAAAAAAGGTAGACTTAGAAGAAGAAGAAGAAGCAAAAAAAAACCAAAAAGAGAAAAATCTCACAAAAAAAAAAGGGTTAAAAAGTGAAAAGGGGATAAAACCCTAATTCATTTTAACCACACAAGGAAGAATAAATGGGTTATGAAGAAATAGAGGAGATGGAACTACTGATATACTATTCAATGATCATGATGGGTGAATCCAGCTTGGATGCAGAGTGGGAACAGGTAGGATTGAAAACCCTTTCTTGCATGTCAAATTTTTCAATTTTTGCATGCATTTTTAGTGGTCTTCCACAAAAATTAGTTTTTTTGCATATGACCTAGGCAATATTTCATGGCCCAACCATGATTTTTCCTTGGATAGTAGCGGTGAAATCATGCCTGGAAAAAATCAATCAGGCGCGATTTCATGAAAACGCACCTAGTGAGCGCAATTTCGCTAAAAAAGAAGAAAAAAAAGAAAAATAAAAGAGAAAAAAAAAGAAAAAGGAAAATTAAAAGAGAAAAAAAAAAGGAAAAGAAAGGAATAATAAGGGAAAATGAATCAAGAAAACAACTTTAAAGATATAGAATTTGATTATGCTATGGATTTAGATTAATTTTAAATTAATTAATTAATTAATTAATTTTAATGTATTAAATTTATTAATGGAAAATTTTTATTTTGTTGTTATTGTAGCTTAGGGTACTCAAAAGCCACAAGTGGAGAGTAGGCTCCATAGAGGTGGAGCTAGAGATACTCAGGAAGAGAGGGACACTTTATTAATGGTGGGGCTAGACCACTTGGGTAGACTGCCTCAGGTAGAGGCATACAGGGGTCTACTGATAGCATTGACAGAGATGTGGTACCCATATTCATCTACCTTTTGGTTACCTATGGGAGAGATTATCGTCACACTAGAGGACGTGTGTCACATCTTGCACATTACCATAAAGTGGAGAGCAATTTATAGAGCGTGAGGAAGGCTAACTACCTTACAGTGATTTTTAAGAGGCTAGACCAACCAGGTTTAATAGAGCAACATAATCATGGATGACCTAGTGGGGTGGTATGGGGTAGATCCACTGATGACCGTGCTCTGTAGGGTGGTTGTTGGCATGCTGATGTGCCACACTAGTGGGTGATATCTACCATGGGTGATGATAGATATATTGGTAGACATGCAAGACTAGAGGGCTAGGTTCACATGAGATCCATATGTGTTGGCTTGCTTATATAGGATGTTGTACAACATCATGTACAAGCAGCATAAAAGGATAGTGTGTACAATGCTACTCCAATTATGGATTTGGAAGCACATAGTTACGTAGATATCGGATGCACTGCTAGGTCCATTGCCTAGTTTAAAGTGACCAGAAACATATAGGTGGCCCAAATCCTTAGAGCATGTCATGAGGATCTATGCCAGACATAAACGAGCTGAGGTAGGCCAAGATAGTATAGAAGCCTTGGCATCTACATCCAGGATGAGTTAAGAATAGGATGGAGCTGGTGAGGATTAGGAGGATAAGGTGGCTAACTATGGAGAATGGGTAGCCATAGGTCTTTAAATTTGATTGAGTCCTTAGGTAGTTTATGATCTTGTAGGGAATTTGAAACCTAGGGGACTACTAGTACTGAAGAGTCTAATGGGATCCAACAGTGGTGGGAGGTATATCCAACTTGACTAGGTGGGACGAGGAGGACCTATACGATCCTCATTACATGGATCCCAGGGTAGATGATGCAAGAGTGGCCTTTGGCTACTGGAAATGGTATAGAGAAGTCATGCCCCATAGGGTATCCCTACAAATTTTGATATAGAGGAACCAGGTGATGGCTTGGGCATGCAATGAGAATTCTAATAAGTTACTCATAGGGCCATAGAGAGGGCTTAGCAAGGACCAAAAACTCTTATATAGAGGTAGGCTCGATTCAAGATTGAGTTAGTGATGGAGAACACTAGTACTACTAGGACCAATGAGGTAGGGGCATCTAGAGTTGCACCCATAGAGGATAGGGTACTACCAAGTGGAGTATTGGGAGAGACCTCCATATAAGAAACTGCTATCCAGGATCTAGGTCAAGGAAATTCAAGGGAGGAGGCAAAGATGCTATGGGCTCAAGTGGTGACTCTATAGAGATATGTGGACTTGCTCTAGGATGATAGGTCCTAAAGGATCAAGGGAATGTGAGGCTCTCTACGCACCATATATAGGGAGAGAGATGTAGCTTGAGCAAAGACTAATTATCTCTGAGAAGAGGTGAGCTAACTGGAAACATAGTACTAGAGAGCTCGGGTAGAGAATATGGCTATCATCGAGAGCATCCAGGATAACAACGAAGTCCAACTTCTATAGGTAGAGCTATAGAGGGTAGGGAAGAGGCTAGAGGTGGCCATTCAGTAGGCTACCTTTTATGAGACCATGTATTTGTAGGTAGTACCAATGTGGTATAGAGTGATACTCCCTCCATCCCTCCAATCAGCTAGTAGGTAACGGTATTAGTCACAAATATTCTTGGCATATCTATCCATGGGTATGCAACCACCTAGACCAGCTCCTCCTTTGGGTGGAGAAGAGGAGATAGGCTCTCAAATCTAGGCTAGGCTAGACTAGGGATTGGGATGACATACCAATTTTGATTGTGGCATGCACCCCTAGGGATTCGTTGAGTGTATCGGGACTAGACTGTGGTATACCAATCAGACATGATTGTATCTCTTTATTTTCATGTATCTCTTTATTTTCATCAAGTAATACATAGATGCTTTCTCTTTATGTTTTGTGAATGTGTGCATGTGATTTTAATTTTTATCTTAGATGTTATTTAATTTATTTTTTCATGAATGCAATCTATCTTAAATGCAATGCTATATGAAATGCATGGATGAAAAAGGATATCAAAAATAAATAAAACATGAGACAAAGAAGAAGAATATGAAGAGGAAGATGAAGAAGAAGACATAGAAAGAGAAGACAATCCAAAGGTCAACCATATAAAATATATAAGTATGGTCAAAACATAGTATTGAGATCAGCGTAGGTCACAAGGGATCAATGTGACTAAATACTATGAATCGTACTAAAAAAGAAGAGAGCTAAACCTGCTATGGATGTAGTGTTGACCGAGAGAGATGAGGTTCTGGAGTATAACTTGCTATGGATGGTTTCTCACTTATTGACTATTATGGGGTGATTACGTACTAAGATGTATGATGAGGCCTACTAAAAATGGCCAAGGAGCTTATCCTGTAATGGGGTGTTGAGCCCACTAAGTAAAAAGGTAGTATAACCCGATAGAAGATCATATCCGATAAGATACCCAGTAGGATGTATAGCTATCCCATGTGGGGTGTAGTATAATGATAAAATATATATTAGGTTAGTTCTACCCCCAATAGGGGTTTAGAGCAAAAAACAATCTAGTGAGTGTATGCAGTTGTGCCAAAAGATGACTTTGAAAAGAAATAAAATAATGCATATATATTTCCTTGTTTAAAAGAAAAGGAAGAAAAATAAAATGAGGCAATAGAAAAGCAAAAAGAATTATTTATGAACTATCATCCTTGATATAAGAGATACTCTCACTATTTCCAAGATCAAGGAAGATAAAAATTGAAGAGGTAAAAAATGCAAGAAGGAAAATTGAAGAAGAAGGCCCTAGGTGGGGATATTACTAGGCATCAAAATCCTAAAGAGAGTGCAATGCATGTGAGCTATGACCAAACTAGGTATCATCACATGCCATTGTCGCAAGATAAATCTATATGATCAAGCAAACATGTATAATATGACATTAAGGCATGCAATTTGGATTAGATGTCAGTAAAGCAATGCAGAAGGATGACAAGAAACAATGCAATATGAACAAGCATATGGATGCAATGGAAATTCAAATGCATAATTAAGTGATGATAAATTAAAAATATATATATATATGTTTTATTATTAAGTAATTTGAATAACTTAATTTAAGCAAGCAGAATGAAAGTCGACACAACATCTAAGTGTGTCACCTTTCTTAACAAAAATAACAGGTATGCCATGGGTTGTTTTGTCAAAGAAATCTCTAAAATGCCAACCTTCTTGATAATTATAATTACGAAGAGGCTCCTTCATAGATTTTTCTTTGGCAGCCATAGCATAAAAAATCAATGCACTTACGAACATAACCATTATTTTTAACATAAAGATGAGCAATCCCTAACTTCGTAAGATCGCTATAGGACAACGAAGTAGGATCCTTTGCTAAAATAGAAGGTTTAATTTTAGAGCATTTAGAATCAATAATATTGTAAGACAAGACACTATAAGAATAAGGGGGACCATCATCCTCATCACCCACTCCTAACTTTTGATAATCCATATATTCAGCATAAGTCATAAGATGATCATCATTGTCAAATGGTAAAGGTTGGTATTTACTAGGTATAAAACCTATGCCACATATCCTAGGCTAGATTTTGACATCCAAAGGCTTTTGAATTCCCATATATTGTGGCCTTGAATCTTTACCTACATATTCCATATTAGATAGGAACTTTTTAGGAAGTGAGTAGTCATTGGAAAGGTAACAATGATCAAAATAACGCTCAATGGGAGAGGGGTTGCTACCATGTATTTTATCTTCAAAGGTAGTTCCTACAAAGATAAATTTACACGTGCCAAAATGTGCAACATCATATTTCTTATGGGGAAAACCCATGGTTCTTGGTGATGGTGGTAGTTTGGCTAGATCTAGAAGAGGTGATTGAAGAAACTAATTATCATGATCCTAAGATGAAGGATTTAAGATATGTTCCTCACTCATTTTTAAATTTTGAAATTGTTTTGATATCTGATATGAGGAATGTAGAGAAACCATTGAAGAGATTAAGGGACATAGTTTGAACTTATATCGATCTTGCTATATATTTCAACAAAATTAAAATGGTCAAGGTCACCCAAAATGGTGATAACTTGATCTTTAAACTCAAACTTGAGATGATGATGAAGAGTATAAGGGATGACCTTCATTGCATGGGTCCAAGGTCATCCAAGAATAAGAATAAAAGATGCAGGATAATGTACCACATAGAACAAAGTATCCAATATTTTAGGCCCAACTTTGAGAGGAAGAGATATGACACCACAGGCTTCTTGGGACTCATTGTTGAAAGATTTTATAATGATATCAAATTTTGTTAAGTCTTCCTCTTTTAATATAAATTTTTGAAAGAATTGATATGTACACAAACTAAGGTAGAACCATTATCAATCAGAATTATTTTGATTAAAGTATCCCCAATAAGTACAGTGATGTAAAGTGAAGAATCTTCTTGTAATTTTGAGGAAGGTTTATCATCATCCGAAAATGAGATATGATGTATCCCAATAGAACCTATGATATTAACTATAGCATTGGGTGAAATATTTGAGGTAACCAATTGTTGCTTTAAAAATTCCATCAAAGCATCTCTATGATTGGGAGAAGTTTGAAGGAGCTCTAAAATTGATATCTTTGTAGGAGTGCTAGCCAACTCTTTTTGGAGATCAAATCAAATCTTAGGTTATGGTCTCAACACAATAGATGGAATCCCTGTATCTAAATATTTTCATTGCTTATACCTAAAAATTAAACTGGGTTGTAACATAGAATTATGTCCTTTATGAGGATGTTGAGTTTGGGCTTGTCTTCTTGTAGTTACCCTAAACATACCAACCATATTACCATAGGGAGGAGGCTCATTCTAAATGGACCACTTGATTTGCTACTTGTTGACTATGTTTTGGCAATGAATATTTAAATATTTTCATATCTTTATTGGTAGTCATATTTTTTTGGATAGATACTTGATTATTTACTATTTGAAAATTGCTTAAGTCAATACATCCTACATCAATCATATCCTGAACCACATGTTTTAATTTTTTACAAGAATTCATCCAATGTCCTTCCACTCTATGATATGCACAATGTTTACCTACCTTTTACCAATGAGCTATAGTATTTGGTTGTCTAATATGAGGTAACTCAATCACCTTAGCTTCTAGGAGTTGTTTTTGTGCAATCCCGGGAAGTGTGCACCCTTATTCTACTTAGAAATATTATTTTAAAATGAAATGAAAGACCATGAAATGCATATAACATGGAAATAAAATAAAGAGAGATCCTTTTATTTATATTGAGCCTCAATTACATGTCAATCCCTCTGAGGGATACCCATTTTGATACAATGAATAACAAGTGGAGTAGTGGTGAATAAAATTTCCCCTTGCAAAGGGGTGGTGTGCTTCCACAGGCCTCTCGATCTCACACAAAAAACTGTATGAGGGCTTACAGATGCCTTCTTCTCTAGATATGGTCCTCTTGATGCTTTGATTCGATCCTATAGACTTGTACCTACATTCATGGAAACAAAAAAACATGCTTAGTAGGATGGGTCACCTCTCCAAATGAGGCCTTTGTTAACGAATCTAAATAATCATGATAAAAATGTCATAAAATCATGAAAAAAAATAATAAATGCATGTAAAGCTATGAAATACAGAATAAATACATTAATGAAAGCAGATTTGAGCTATGACTTAACTAATAAAATTAAGAAACAATGAATCTAGACTAAAGCAATAGGGGAAATAACGTCTATGCCCTAAAATATGTCTGCGGGCCACTGTCTGAGATAGTGGACACGATGTGAAGCCCTTTTCCTTGTGAATCAAGGATTGTGTTATCCTCTTGTTGGAACCGATTATTGCATCCATAGGATTCGATTGTCATGCTACAAAAATCCATTTGAAACCAATGAGCTATTATAGGCTCTGGTCAACTTGCCTCTTTGTTATGATAAACATGAATATTTCTAAAATAAAACTACATAATGGGTAAGGAAACCCCAGTGGTAATTATATGATAAATCATTGATTACACGCTCCAGATTAATATAACACTATATGTATTAAAATTACCAATCAAGAAAATAACCAATTGTTATGCCTTATATAGATTGGTGCCTAGATTCATTGGGTTGTTATAGCAATTTAACAACAATTTTGATATGAACGGAGATAATGGGGAAAATAAAATTGGTGCTCTTCGATTTATTTGAATATCATAATAAAACTAGAAGTTAACCAATGAAATAAATGTATATAATGCATTCAAATAATATAATCCATTATACAGTGACACACAGTACTGAGACAAAGATATAACATAAATGAAACTCATAATTGTATTGATTTCATAAAATATTACATGAAGAGTGGGCAAGATGCCTTTTAACTCTGTTTTTATCAAAATACGTCAATACAATGAATAAGACTCTGTTTAAATAATGTAACAGGTCTCTCCTACTCTTCTTGTTCCAATCTAGTAATAGTAGAGTCTCTGAATCTCAGGTTCAATAGGACAGGAAATAATCTTAGCTTCTTAAGCACTTTCCTATCAAAATCCTACACAAAAAAGGGAAGAAAGAAGAATGAATGAGAAAAATAGACAGAAATGGGAGATACAAAAACACAACTCTAAATGGAACTCAAGTATACCTCTTAGCAAAAATGCTATTATCTAATTGCTTTATGATGAATCTGAACCTATATACTTATTTTTATAGCTGCAGGTTCTTGATTCTATTATTTTTAGTTCATCTCTAGCCTTACACTTGTCCTCTTCTAAGTTGATCTTAAAAACTGGTACATCTAGCTTCCACTATCTTTTTATGTTTGGTATGTACCCTAGCTTTTGAACTTCTCAAAAAGTAACTTACTTTAACCAATGATGGTGGGGTTTGGAGAGTATATTTTCTCTCCCACTACTTCTTTTACAATTGTTTCTTTTTCAACTGCCTCATTTTGAGTACTTGGCTCTTTAACTTTTTCGAAGACCTTTTCTATTGACACAGGTCCTTGTTGTGCTAAAATTTATTCTAGCCATTGAATTTAAGTTTCAACCTCTCTATTTTTTATCCTATTGTAGCCTCATTATATTTTCATTTATTAATCTCCAAATTTTTGTGTCAAAAGTGGTAGCAAACCTCAGCATGTTCATTTCCTACAAAATTCTATTTTTTTGTACAAAAATAATGGGCTTGTTTATTTCATATTGGAAGAGTAACATATCCATAATATTTACCAGCAATGTAGATTGCCTACTCATTTCTGACTCATCATCTTATTCACAGTCAAATTTATATATTGTATGCCTGAGTAGCCCTTCTACATTGGGAGCTTCCAAGAATTGTTCTAATGATATACCAATATCTACCATTTTACTTGTTGCATATTCTATCAGATTATCCATTTTAGTTACAACATTGATCCACCTTTCTTGGTTTACCCCAAACAAGGCTACTTTCAAGAACTCAAAATTGAAATGGATTTTACTACCATTATTTGTTATTATCTCTTGACCCTATAGCTCTTCAAAATTGTCTCCTATCAAATCAAGGGTAGGATGAATTACTTTGAAGTATTCTTATTTATCTTGTATCAATGTCTCTATTTATTGAGTAGTTATTTGGATCACCCTAATCTACCTAAACATCTTGGTAAACCCTTTAGCACGAGCTTGTATTTTCATTGACATTTATTTTTTCATTATATTCAGATAATAGGCATGATCCTGAATATTTACCACTGAAGGGGGCTATATCTTTGGAGTGTCCTTATATGACAATTCTTCCTACTACTTATTTATCTATGCTTTCATTTCATATTTTTCCTCCTCTTCCCTCTTCAACTGATTTCTTAACTCTGCAATTTTCTCAAGTAGTTGGTCCATGGTCTAATTTTGCATTGCCTTGACAACTTGGACCATTTCACGTTCTTTTCCTAGTACTGATGAGCCCTCGGTATATTAATTAAATTTGAATACAAGTGGGTTTTGTAGGGCAATAATATTTACCTCTACTCTATCTAACATAGTTGTTTCTAATCTAGGCTCATCCATGAGTTGTTCTCCTATATCTCCCATCCTTGCCACTACCTGTAATTCATGTTTATCTGTTGTAGTAAAGGTATCTTGCTCATCTATCCTCTCTAACAAAACCTATGTAGAAGGTAAAGATAATATCAGCTTTTTATTCTCTGTAGTGGTTATCTCCATTTGTCTCTTTACTTGGTGACTTCGGAACAGACCCCCAAATCCACCAGTTCTTCTTATATTCATTTATATTATAGATGGAACTTTAATATCCTATCCTTTTATTTTTAAAGAGGTAGGGATGGCCATGGGTGCTAATTTCTTCACACTGGTCATAGTCAGTACTCTATCAAAAATGGTAATTATAGCCTGTTCTGGGAGAGAAGCTTTTTGAGTAGGTGCGGTTACAATTTCCTTCCCTTTATTTGCACTTGGGTTTTTGGAAACCTCTTGGGAAGTGCTTGGTGCCACTTCTATTCTGAGATGATCACCTCTAGGAGGCCTGACCTATTTTTCTACTATATTTATAGTATTAACAGTGACCTCCATCTATTCAATACCTTGTTCTTCTATCAAATCCAGTAATAATTCTTATTCTATTGCTTGAGAAGCCCCTGGAAAAATAGGTGCTACATATTCCACTAAAATTTCTTGAAGCCTTCTTAATTGTATAGGTTAATCATAGGCTTCATGAATTTGTGTGCTGCCCCTATTTTAGGGAGGTAAATCATCCCATACAACCTATAAATCTATTCCCTTTTCCATAGATTCCAATAATATTTCTTCACAAGCATCCTTTTGATGTAGTATTCGAGCATATTCTCTTTTCTCCATCATTTGTTGTATATTCCTTTTGGGTCTAAAACCTCCAAGTTATCTAATTGAAGGTCATGATGTCCAACTCAAACATTCCCTTGAGAAATGTAGGGTAGACAACAAAGATATAGTCCCCAAAGAGACAAGGAACATTGAGCCAGGGGACTTTACCATATTTCTTTACTAGTCTCATCTTAGCTTCTTCGACCACCTATCTGCATAACTCTAAAGCTACTAGGGATAGTGGGCAATACATCGGCAACAACTTAGGGAGAATTTTGGCTCCATAGAGTTTGATATAGGAGAATCCTTTTGAGAAGAAGTAATCCCTAATATAATTTTTTTTTATAAAGGCTCTTACTCCTAGCCCTAGTCTCTCAGGGACTATACCGGTTAGAATCCAATGGATTTCCACCATGAAATGATCACAAAACTAGCCCATGTGAGTTCGTCCTTCATGTATTCTCCAAAAATTACTTTGGACGTAGGGGCTATTAATGATTTCTACTCTTTTCTAGGCTTCTTCTCCTAATTGCCCTGCTATCAAGTGGATAAAAATTAAGTATTGTGAAAAACAGGGCATCTCTTGCCTTTGTTAAAAAACTACCTTTTTCTATTCTGCCATTTGCAATTCTAGTTCCTAGTTGTAAATTAGGGTGTTATGTGCCCGAATGCATTGTGTAGCTAGATATAAAACTCTTTTATTCACTATAATGAGATCTTGTACCTCTAAGACTATGTTTATCATATCACAACAATCTTAGACCCATGGCTTAAAAGTAGTCTTTCTAATTGGAAATTTATCAAATATTTTCTCATTTATAATAAACAAATAGTTAAATACTTCCATTCTTGTGAACATTCGAGATTGGTGTTTGATTACCTTTGGCACAAAAAAGGTGGTATACTCTATTAAATTGAAGACTTCCTTGATGTGGTCGACCTTGATGCTGAATACCGATTGATTCTTTTTGTCTCAAAATGTCCATGTTCTTTCGTCATATGCCACTACTAGCCACACCATTAAATCTAAGGAGAAGTAAACCTTTGGGCATATCAACTTTGCAAGGTTATTGTTCCATATGTTGCTCTTGGGGAAACCCTTGTATTGTAATATTTGGGCTCTATGAAAAGGTTAGCCATTATCCATGGTGTCTTGCTATCACTTTCCATTACATGAGAAAAAATTTTGATACATGTGTTTTCAATATCATACTATTGTGCTGGAGTAGGTTTTTATTAGCTCCACATTTTTGAGCGAACTCATACATTGTGTTTTTGGGTACAGGTGATCCCAAAATATTAGAGTATGATGATTGGTCTGTGATGAACTTTACTACTTCTCTATTGTCTTCAGGTGCAAAGACGTCTCCCCATGATGCCATTGTGCCCATGATAGCGAGTCTGGTTTCTTTGAAATAGGAAAGCTCAAAAACTCTTCTTCTCTCTTTACCTCTTGCATACCACTTTTTGCTCTTAGATCACTAGGGTGGTAAAATCGGCTGATTTTGTGAGCTCAAATATTGGGTGGTGAAATGAGTTCGATACATTTGCATGTTTATCATTAATACGGTGCCACCAACTACTTTTTAAAATTAGCCAAAGAAAATTTACCAACACATATTTTCCTGGAGTTGGGCCTTTAGGTTGGGTAATTTCTTTCATACTACGTGTCCCTAGGCCCTTTGGTTTATGTACTTGCAATCATTAATACTTCTACAATTGGCCACTGGAAACTCTTTCCATATGACATGGAACTGCAATGTGTGATAAAGGTGGTTTCCATTTTGAATCTCGTGCCATCTTGGCCCTGAAATGATAACTAAATATTAGGGATCAATTATATTTTTTAATTAGGCAGTAATCATCCTAGGTATCTCCACAAGATTTGATTCTTGATGTGATTTCTCGTCATTATCTTGGATATCCTAAATTTCTTTGAATAACCGTGATCGAGCGTAGCCATTGGATCAACCTTTTTTTATCATTGCCTTAGATATTTTATAACCTAGGTGTTAGTTAACCGAAAGAAACATACTTAAAACCTTCCTCATTTAATAGCGACTAATAAAAATAAGGTGATGATTAATAATGTGTCAAGACCCTTGTGATTAAAATTTAATTGATAGAAGACCGATTTAGGCTTACCATTTAACTTACCTTTGAAGCGTATGCCACCATCAAATCATTTTGAGATGGAGCGCATATTTTGGATCCATCGTAAGATGTCTGTTGGATTAGCATTTCTTGTATTCCATCATATTGACTTTGACTTGATCATCATTGTTAGATTCTCTTAATCTCAATGGAGCACTACCATTGGATTCTTATGATTGTTTTATTATTTAGACATTTGATTCATGCACTATCATCAGATCCTGGAGAGGATTGGTGTAGTCGTTGATGTCTAGGGACCTGCATAATTGTTAGTCTACTAGTTTATATAAACATGTGCCTGGTTAATCAGATTAATAATGTTTACAAAGTCAATAACACTTGGATGGTAATAATTCTTTTTTATAATATTTAAGATCAAATTTTATACCATCATTTATTTGACCTTATAATAATGTGGTGCATTAGTCTTTATATAATCGTGATTTACCAAGTTTAACCTAGTGATTTTGACCTTAACAACATTGTATTAAACATAGGCATTATAAAATACATTCACCTTTCTACATGCTCACTATTAGATCATACAATGATAAGGACACAACCGTTGGATCTCCCGTACATACACAAGGTTTAGCAAAAGAAAGGGGGAAGATTACCCGCGCATCAAATCTTTATAAAACCTAATTATGTGTGCATTTAATTATGTATTTGACCAAAATATTGTGATTTAACCTTTGATAACTTTTAACAACATGCATCGTCAGATAAAATGTTTGATTAAGCGCTTCCATCCAATTTCTTTGATCCTTCATCAGGGTGTTTTATTGCATTTGGGCGCATCCATCTGATTTATCTTTAATAGAGTGTAGCCATCAGATTTATTGTAAGCTACATACTCAATAGTCAAAAATGGCACATCATTATATCTAATTAATTTTTATTAAACCAAAATGGGGTAATTTAGAAATTTATTATACCCTTGTCAATGCGTAATTAATCTTGGTTTAACCTTTGTCTTCACCTGATATCCTACTATTTATGATTTTGACATGGCCATTGGATCTCGTTCAATATTTGCACAACCGTTGATTCTCTTCAACCTGTAGGGTTAGTTACCAAGGGGTATATGATTTTAACCTTGGATTAAGCCGAAAGGGGGATAATTAGTCTATGCATTATACCCTCGCTAATCCCTTTTAAAATTCTTAATCATCCTTGCGGTCTTTTGCCTTTTCAATGCACCTTAAATGAGAGTGTCATCGTCCGATCCCGATGAGAGCTTTCGCATCTGTTGATCTCTTTAGACCTGTAATAATGATAACAAAATAGGTACCATATTTTCATTTCTTAATAATATTTTAATTAATCGAAGGGGGAATATTAACCAATGTATTAGACCCTTGTTAATTTTCATTAATGGATGGGTTAATCTTTAAGTGACCATCCTTATTAAATTTTAAAATTTGATAACCCTAGTGATGTGCAATTATTCAATCAGATCTTCAAATGAGCCCTACCCTTAGATCTGTCGGGCTTTTCTAATGTTTAATTGAAATTTTGAACCATGTTGACTCCTTAATGATTTGACTCTTTGGAGAGCGTGCATCCATTGGATTGGGATTAGCTCAAGTGCATCCATCCAGATTAGCAAAGTTGCATAGATTTTATTAATTTTAATCATTTTTTACCTTATCTTATAATATTTTTAGACCATTGACCTTTGACTTAACCTTTGGGTTTCTTTGTGAAAGTGCGTCCATTGGATTCTCCTTTTTCGAAGTGCTACCCTTTGATTGATCTCAAGATGCTCGATTTTTAATGCCACGGGGCACATACCCTCAAGGTTTTAATTAACACCTTAGTTCAGACTTTATGTTTTTTGGGCTTTAGACCAAGATATCCAATTAAATTTTTCTATTACTTTTAAATACCTTAGGACTTAAAGATTTGTCATTTGATTTAATTCTAAGGGATACTTCATTTATTTGGAAAACTAAACCTTGTATTTCAATGGTCATATTCTATCATGAGGGATGACTTTGGAAACTCTTTTAAGACATAACAATTTTAAAAGGTGCACATGATAGCAATATTTAAATCAACTCCTTTAAAAATATGCAAAGAGACAAAAAATGCTTGTTTATATTGATGAAACCAAAAATTTCAATTTTGGGGTTTCAAATATTGAGTCAAATTTGGATCCAACATAGGCTCTGTCTGGGACCATGTTTTGAAAACAAGAGGCATTTGAGAACCACTAGTTTTATTTGCAAAAATTGGACAAAAATTCAAATAATCAAGGCTGATAAACAAAAATTAAAACAACAAAATGTTACAATTTCTAAAACTGAAAAACTATACCAGTGATAGGACATCAGAGTCAGAGAATATTGAAAAACTGTAATTTCCTTTTATTCACTTTCTAGAAAAGTAGGGCCAGAATTTTAGAAACATATGAGCTTTTGAGATTATTGTAATGCTTGTTATAGCTAAGTTATAAGATATGATTACACAAAATTTGTCAAAAACCTTTTGCTTCATCATGTTTAAGCCCATGTGTGTGTTTGTGTATTCATTTTTATTTCTAAGTATTTCAAAAACTTTTCCATATCTGAGCAAAATAGTTAAGCCTAAAATTTGTTACCATTATGTAGGGCTCCACTGCCAGTCAAGAATCTATAGCCCCGATGGAGTTGCTTCTAATCCCATATGGTTTTACCCTACTACCAGTCAGGTGTATATAACCCCAGTAGAGGTTTTCCAAGATATCTCAGGCAGTGACTCAATTATACTTTATTGTAATTTTTCTTTCTCGTTTGAGAAGTATTTGATATAAGCAAATTGTGAAAAGAGTATGTTTGAGTTGAGGATTAGTTTCTGGCTAAAAGGATGAGTGTAATAATTTTTAGCTTAACCACCCTCTCAAATATAACATGGTTCTTTGGACCTTTGAAGTCACTTTAAGTATCATTTGTATTGTGAGGCTTTGACATGATGTTTCAATCAGCTCTGTTTTCATTATGTTTTATCTCATATCAAATAACCATAGAATAAACACTCATATTTGAAAGATTGTAAATATCATAAGAATCTAAAATAAATCTCCTTTTTTCTTATCATTTTTGGTGGAATCAACAGTAATGTATACTCATCAAACTAATAATATCATGTGTACAACAACTCATACTTATGCTAACAACAAAAGGAAAGCTTATCTAGTATAGAAAAATAACAAAATACATCACTCTATTTTTGGGGTTTTTGTTTTTTCATTTACTTTTTCTCTTTTTTTTAACACCTTCAATAGGGGCTGTACATTTTGAGGTGTTGGCCATTAATAGGGACATCCATTATGTCTCCCTGCAAGGTCTATAATTTTTATGTATTCTGGCCGATAACATGGGCTATTTGGTATGGGCCAATCCATTTAGGTTCAAATTTACCTTTTTCACCATGCTTATCATTTTTAGGATCCTAATAGATGACTATATCTCCTTGAGAAAAAAGAATACCCTTGGCTTTCTTATTAAACAATTTCATGGTTTTTTGGGTTTGTTCCATCATTCTATTAAGGGTATCTCTTCTTTGCTCTTCTAATAGGAAAATTTGGTCAAGCCTTCTATGTATGGTATTGGGGTCTTCATGATCTTGTAATAAGAGGGAAAGTGCCAAATTTTCTATTCTTGAAGGTAATAAGGCTTTTTCTCCATAAACCATATCATACGGGATTTTTTTTGTGTTTATTTTTACAGACAACCTATCAGTCCATAGAGAAAATTTAAGTTCATTGTTCCACCCTCTTTTGTTCTTACCTAATAACATTTTTATTCTAGTTATTACATTCTTATTTGATGACTCAGCTAGACCATTTCCTTGAGGGTAATAATTAGTAGAATGAGATAGTTCAATTCCATATTCAGCACAAAACTCTACCATTTCATATGAAACAAAATATTGTGCATTATCTATAACCAATTTTTGAGGAACTCCAAACCTGGTCAGGATGTTTTCTTCCAAAAACTTGATGATAGTAGCAGTAGTATATGTCCTTATGGGTGCAGCTTCTACCCACTTTGTAAAGTAATTTTTTGTAGTTATGATCCACTTGTGTTGGCCAGATGAATTAGTATTTATCTCTCCAATTAGTTCAATACCCCATTGGGTGAATGGTGCTTCAATGATTACTAGCTTGAGAGGTATGGCTGCCATATACTTATTTCCTACAAAACTTAGCAGTTATGATAGTTCCTAACATATTTATATACATATTTGAAAATGGAAGGCCAATAATATCCTACTCTCATCATTTTATTAGTTGTAGCTCTTGGAGAAAAATATCCTCCACAGAAACCATCATGAAATTCATTGATTATTTTTGGGACTTCACTTTCATATAAACAAACTAATAATACTCCATTAGGGTGTTTCTAGTATAGCACACCATCCTACATATAATATTTCTGGGCTTGAAGCTTGATTGATCTCATTCTATTTACTGATATATCTTTAGGGAATGAAAGCGTTTGTAGGTATGACACAATTTCTTCATACCATTTGCATTTTGTATTATTTATTATTCTAAAATCATATGCTTCATATATTGTGAGAATGTTTTCAAATCCTTCTTCTTCTTTTTTAGCCAATAGTTTAGCCAAACCCTGCCCTTTGACAATTTTAACTATTTTGAATTCAACGTCATATTGCAGAAGCTTTACCATCCATCTTGCTGGTCTTCCTAATGGATTTGATTGATAAAAAATATCTTTTATTGTTATAAAAGGGATACAACAATAAACTTTTTTTGACCCAAATATACTTTTGAAAAGTTCTAAATATTGTATGACTGCATAAGCATATTTTTCTAGTAAGGTGTATTTAATATGTGCTCCTTTCAGACCTGAAATCATGAAGGCTATTGGTATTTCATTATTTTCATCATATTTCTATGAAATAACTACAACAATAGAATGTTCAGATGCATAAGAATAGATATTAAAATCTTTTGCATAATCAAGGCAGTTTAGGGTTGGAGTGGTTGATATGGCTTCTTTGATCTTGTTAAATTCTTCCATATTTTCAACTATCCATTTTATTTCTCCAGTTTTCTTAACCATTTAATTTATGGGTTTGGTCATCTCTGCAAAATTTGGAACAAATATTCTAATAAAATTTATCTTGCTAAAGAATGACCTGACAAATTTTAAATTTCTAGGAGGGGGAATTTTGGAAATAGCTTCAATTTTTTCTAGATAAATGTTTATTCCTTTTTCTGAAACTATGTCTTAAAAACTTCCCTTGTGTAGTCCCAAATATGCATTTCTTAGGATTTAAAGAAATTCTAAATTCCTTGCACTGAGCAAAAATTGCAGTAAAATGTTCTAGATGATCTTCTATATTTTTAGAAAATACAGTGATATCATCTAGGTATACAACTACAATTTTGAACATTAATCCTTTGAAGGCAAAATCCATTGCCCTCTAAAAAGTAGCACCTGCATTCATCAGTCCAAAAGGTATTCTTAAATATTCAAATGTACCCCAAGGCATAGTGAATGTTGTCTTATGTCTATCTTTTGGATTTATCTATATTTGATTGTACCCTAAAAATCCATCTAATAGAGACAATCTTGTTAAGCCAACTACTGCTTGCAATAATTGTTCCATATTGGGTAATGGATAATTGTCTTTTAATGAACTCTTTTTTAAATTTCTAAAATATACACAGGGTCTAATATCCCCATTATTTTTTTGACTGGTACTAAATTGGATATCCAGGAATAAAATCTTACCTTTCTGATTATTTTGGAATCCAAAATTTTTTATAATTCCTTTTGCATTATTGGGCGCAGAGTTGTATTGTACTTCATTTGTTTATGTCTAAATGGTTTGGAATCTTCTTTCAAGGGTATTATGTGTGTCATTACATCTATTTTGAAAGTTTTAATATATTCATAAGTCCAAGAAAAATGTTCTTTTTTCTTTTTCAATAAACTGATATATCCAACTTTTTCTTTAGTAGGTAAGGCCATGTCTACTTTCACTATTCTAGTTTCTTTCATTGAACCAATGTTAATGTCTTTATATATTACTTCTTTGCTTAAGGGCTTATAAGCTTTGTCAAAATCATCAAATAGACTCTCTAGAGAAACCAGTGCTTTGGGTATCTTATTAGTTTTCAATTGGATTACTTCTACTGACTCTCCTATTTGGTCTCTTAATTTTTCTCCATACTTTTCATCAAAAATCACATCTGCATGTTGATTTTGTAGAGTCATAAAATCCTTAATATCTATATCATCTTGAAAGACCTATAGATAGACTATGTTATATAGCATAGAAGGTTTATAGACTAAAATAGTTGGGATTTTATCCATATATTCTATAGTTATCTTTGGGTGATCTAGGCCTGAGGTATTTATAGCTAAAATATCTACAACATGATTTTGTTCCCTTGGAATATATGAGATATTGAAAGCTAAGAATTTATCAATTTCTTCCAATACTACATTTTTATATTGTTTAAGCCTAGGGTGCTTAGTCTGATATTTACCTTTAATCTATAGTATAATAAGCTTTGCATCCTCTATTACAGTTAGGTAATTAATACCTAATTCTTTTGCTTTCCTTAAACCTAGAAATAGAGCTTCATACTCAGCTACATTGTTTGTGCAAGAAAATTTACTTTAATATCAATCAAATTAATACTTGTACCTACTCTAGATTGGGATTTAGCTTCATCAAAAGACATGGTCCAAATTTCTTAGGTTAATACTCTATCTGATTCAGCATCTACCATTCTCATAACTTTTGGATCCATGTTATTTGCTTCTGGTACTTCCACCAGGAATGGGTTGTGCCATATGGAGTAAACTCCCACCCATTTTTATTCCATAGATTTTACTATGTTTATCATTGTTTCATTAGTTTGAATTAACTCTAAGAAATGCTTGTTAAATGGTTCTCTTCATAAAATAATATTCTCCTTATCTGATATTGGGATGTTAGCATAGGACCAGTCCAACTGAATTGAACCTCCCAGTTGTTCTACCCAATGTCTACTGAGTAATAGTGATAAGAATGGGTCAACATCAACTACTTCAACATCCATGACTGCCATTTTTGGGGTGTTGATCTAAAAAAATAACAACCCAGTTATCACCCCTACACAAGAAATTTGTCTATTGTCCATTACAGAAATAGGGGCAGAATATCTAGTATAAATTAATCCCATTTGATTAGCTATCAGTTTGGGCATGATATTGTGTGAGGCTCCATTGTCTCACATGCAATTATGAATGACATATCTTTCTTCTTCATGTGAGTTGTATCTTAATGATAAATAAAATGGTTTGATAGAGGATGGTGATCTTGTATCATGTTGATTTTGTCTAGCAACATGGCAAGTGTAGCACCCTAAAATTGGCGCAGTAAAACCTTAATAATTACAATTACTCTAGTAAATATTCAAATTCAAATTTCAACCTCCAAAATCGCTCCCAAACCACCGTTTAACCCGTTTCCTCCTTTCCCATGCCATTTTTAGATTTTTTTTTACCATTTGACGATATCGTCATTGATCAAACGATATCGCCTTAGATCGGATGATTTCGTCTAGACTAGGACGTCCAGACGATCTTGTCCCAAAACTAATTTTTCTCAATTAGCCTCTGTTCCAACGATGTCTCTAATCCGGGCAGAAGCGTGTCTGCACCATTAGAGACCCTCCCCATTGGAGATCTCCCAAATTGGGATGATCTCCAACCTCCTAACCTCCCTCCTAAGCCTATTTAAACTTAGGCCCTCCCCTTAACCTACCTTGGCTGATATTTCCTATAACTTGAATTTACACACATTAAAACATTCTGAATTACCATCTGCACTTGTCCTATCCAAAATTTGTTGCAAGAACCTTAGTATTTTTTAGACGGAGCAAGCTTAGTTCGTCGTGGACGATCCTATTCAATTTGAGATGATTTTGTACCAATCCGAGATGATTTCGATTACAGTATGCATTGGGGGAAATCAGTGCCCAAAGTTTGCATTTTTATCTTTTTAGCTCCTGTTCTATTCTGCATTTAGTTAGTTTATTTATTATTTTCTTCTATTCTGCATCTTGGAGTTCACCCATGTAGTTTAATTGCATAATTAAATCATGATTAACTATTAAAAAATCATAATTTACTTGCATTTCTATTCAATATTATTTGTTAACATCTTTATTGCCATTTTACATCTTTATCCTCTATTAGCATTGCTGTATTTTTTGTATTTTGTGTCTATTTCTCTGTTTGCAGGTCTTTGACGAATTCGTTAGATCTCAGAAAATCTTGCAGGTCAGAGACGATTTCGTCAAATTCCAGACGATCTAGACTGCTTCAAAAATTAGAATCTCCATCAGACATCTAGATCAGGTATGGCTCTGTAATTTAGCTTTTTCCCTCTATTTTCTATTTAAAATCTATTTTTTGTATTTCATTTAGCCTACATTTTCATAATAGTACAACTTAGATTCATTTGGCCAAACCTAGGACTTGAATGTTTAAATATAAAACTAAACACATTAAACACATTCCCAACCTAGGCATGGAAACTGCCATTCAAATGTTTCCTGGTGAACCCACCATCCGTTGAAAAATCACCATAATACACCTCCCCCGAGAGGTGGGACCTTTGCAAGGCCTCTCAGTCCAAGGTACCACGCCATCCTTTTCACATCCCCCTTCCGGGCATGGATCCTATAGCCTGAAGGTAAGGGTGTGAAAAATTTGGAGCAATACATTTTGGTGAACCCAACGTGAATGCATTTAAAACCTTTTGAAAAAAAAACAAAAAAAAATAAATAAATAAAAAACTAAAAAACATAGATGCATTTAAAATAATTTAAAATTAATAAGTTGCATATCATGTTTAGATGGTAGCTCCTAATAAAATGTTAGCAGTTACTATAAATGTTGAAAACCAACTAGCAGCCATAGAAATCAATTTTGTGCTTAGTGTGCCTGAAACAGATAAAAATCAACTTTTGTGGGATGAACTTGATAGAAGACTAGGTGCCATTTCATCTAGGTCAACAAAACTTAAACAAATCAAGAGGCTTGTCCTAGATAGAATCCTGGATCCTCATCAACTCGTCTTTTATCATGAACTTTAGAGAGCCTGCCATAGATGGTTAGCTTATAGGAGAGCTCTTGTGTCTTTAGAATTGTTCACCTTCGAGGAATACCTCGAGAACACAGCCACTATACACTAGTTCCTAGGTCGTGTAGAATACCAAGAGGTCATTCTTATAGATAGGGAAATATGGAATAGAGTTCCTCGAGCTATGTTATATCGAGAGTATTGCCACGAGCTTTACTTCTATCAACCAGAATCTGAGACAGATAATATCACTATAGCACTTTTCATTAAATTTTTGAAAGAAAATTTCCAATTTGAAGAATAACACTTCATGACTCCTAAAGAACTTGAGCCCATTAATGACATTTATAAATTATTTATAGAAAACTAGATCGTTACTTTCAGTATTATTTCTTGCATTTATTGTGTTGTTTGTTATCTTTACAATATTATTACAAAAACAAGAAAAACTAAAAAAAAAAACATAATAAAAACCAAAACATTTCATTTTTAATATTGTAGTAGGTATATAATTAATATATACCTCTTAAGCTTGTTGCATATATATATATATATATATATATATATATATATATATATATATATATATATATATATATATATATATATATATATATATATATATATATATATTTGCTGAAATCTAAATTAAGCACAATGCCTAAACTTAGGAATGGTAAACAAGCTGAAGGAGAAGAAGAAGATTGGTTAGAAGATAAAACTAGAAACCCAAATGTCCTTCCCGAGGATCCAATTCCGGAAGGAGAAACTCTAGATCAACGAGAAGATGACCTAGGTGAAGACAATGAACAAGAAGAAAATGTTAAAGAGGATGGATCCTCATCCCCTAGAGTAGCTCCAGATGGAACTATTGCTTTTGATAACTTAGATAATTTTTGGAAATTTTTCAATAATAACATTGGCGCTCTTAATATGGCAGTTCGTATTGATAAAGTGCAAATTAGTGACACTCAAGCAGCCATGGAAAATATGTTTGATGTGCACAATAATCCCTTGTATTTTATTGATCAAGAAAGTGATAAGGCTGGACCATCCAATAGAGATATGGTCACTATGATTCAAAACATGCCAAAACAATAGGTTACCCAACCTCCTAAGGAACCTGTTATTGAGCCTAAAATCATTCCCACACAAAAGAAAACTTCCTTCACTACTTTACTTCGCCAAACTATTGATCAATATGCTTCAAGTAAACAAAAACCTAAAATGAAGCCAAACACCAATTTTCAACAATCCGGAATACAGCATAATACAACTTCAAAATTCCTTCATAACACCTTTCCTACCAACAATTTACACAATAGCAATATAGCATCTAATCTCCATGTCCCTCCATCATATGCTCACAAATCCCATATCAATGCCCTAACGAACCAATATGGTTTGCAAACTAGTAATCTGGAAGCCATGGTGAAATAGTTAGCTTCACGTATGGACCAGATAGATCCCTACTATCCCTTGTACAATTATCAAGAGATATGTAGTCAACCTTTGGATCCCATAGTTGTAGCACAACTGTACCCTAAGAATTTTCCCATGCCCATCCTGCCTATATATAAAGGAACCGAAGATCCCATAGAGCATCTTCGCATGTTTAGGATAGCATGTCATGATATATCACATGATGACTTGCTATTACTAAAAATGTTCTCGAAAATTTTAGGTGGAATGGCATTAGAGTGGTACTATCAATTACCCACTCATTCTTTGAGAAATTTTGAAGAAACAGCTGAATCTTTTGTCCATCAATTTAGTGCCTACATCGAGAGGCATGTCACCATTACAGATTTATACAACTTAAAACAAGACAAGGATGAATGTTTTGCTGATTTCTTAGCTAGATGGAGGCAGTTGACGAGAAAACTGCACTTTGTGCTACCTTATAGGGAAATGTTGGATATTTTTATCAATAATTTGCAAGAACAAATATCTTATGAGTTATCAACTACTACTTTAACTACCTTCGATCAGGCTATATATTTAGCTCGAAGAGTAGAAGATGCCCTCATTAGGAGAGGCCAACTTAGGAAGAAAGATGATGAGAAAACATCCAAAAATCAATATAAAAACAAACAAGTCATAGGTGACGGAGTCACTGATAGCAAAAATGTTGCTAATATCAATGCAACGAAAACAACAAAAAAATTTATATTGAAACCTCTTGATAAACCTCCTCAAGAATTTACTAGATTGAATCAACCATTATCAACTATTTTACCTCAATTACTCGAAAGAGGTTTGATCCAATTACCAGCTATCCGGGAACCTGATCCAACTATACCTGGATACAAAGCTGACTTACACTATGATTTCCATAGAGGACCTAGACACTCTACCAACGCTTGTAAAAGGTTGAAACATAAAATACAAGATCTAATTGATAATAATGAAATGGAGGTGCAAGCCTTCCAACCTAAAAAAAATGCTCCTAATAACGCTCAAAAGACCATTCCCCAAAATCAGAATCAAAATGCTAATAAATCATTATACATATTTCAACACCCTTTACCAAGACATGGTAAAGAGGTGGCCAATCAAATCGAACATCATAATGTTCCTCCTCCTACCTGATATGTAGGAACTATTAGCGGACATTTACCTAATCATGATCCTCAAATATTTAACACAACTTTATCCATGGTCACAACCAGGCCCCTACATAATATTCAAACTCCAGATCCTAGTGATATAGAATCAGATATTGAAAGTGAAATAGATATCACTTCAAACCAATAGAATAGTTCTGAAAATGAATCAGATCCTATTCAACCCATCATAGATGCTATGGTTCCAGAAGAACCATTTCCTAGAAGAGTTACTACTCGACCCTCTTCTAATCAATTCCTCCCAAATGAACAAGCCATAAACGCTCAACCGAGACTAGTTCAACATCTTCAATATAACATTGTAGGTACCATTGGAGTCATTACCCGACAACAGGCTCAAAATTCTCAACAAGAACCAAACCAGAATGATGGATCAGCTCCATTTGTTTTGAAAAATCCCAATAAAGGGAATCATGCTCCCAATGTTCAACCTAAACCCCCTTACAATATTAATGAGCAATTATCTAATACTACAGCCAAAATTTCCCTTTTGGATTTATTAAGATCTTCTCCTACCCATAGGGATGAGTTGATGCTTACATTAAGCCAAATGATGGTACCTCAAAATATTCAACCTAAAGCCATGGCCAATACTATCATCACTAGAGAAGTCGATTGTATTGAATTCCGAGATAAAGATATCCCACAACACAGTTTACATAAGGATAATCCCTTATATATTACTACTCTAATTGGAGATGTAGCTATTAAAAGAGTCCTGATTGATAATGGTTCATCTCTAAACATTTGCACTTTTGATTTCTACCAACGGTTTGGCTTTAGAAGTGATGAAATGAAGAAAACTGACATTATTATCAAATATTTCAATGACGAAACACAAGAAACATGTGGAGTTATTACCATCCCATTGCAAGTTGGTCCTAGAACCTTATATACGACCGTGTTTATTTTACATTGCCCCGCATCATACAATATACTCTTGGGTCGTCCTTGGATCAATGCAATGTGGGTTGTCCCATCAACTTTACACCAATGTGTTAAATTCAAATTTAAAAATTAGTTGGTCACTATCCATGGTGATCCTAGACCCTTTGATATGTGTGCTTTGGCAGAACCTGTTGGAGTGCAATTTTTCCTTGCTCTGTCATCCACACATCCTAATTCTTATTTTTCATATAAAAATATGAAACACACACCCATAGCTTCACCTATTTCTCCTCCATTAATTTCATCCTCATATATAGATCAACAATCTTCTAAACAAACCACTCTAGAACCTCGAAAAGATCTTCAATCTACAACCAATCCTTCATGTTCCATCCCTATAATTTCAAAACCTATAGACCCATCTATTAATACCTCCACATTATCAACATCTATCATACCTTCCACATCTAAAGATATAGGGAATGATCCTTCCACATCTTATGCTCTTTCTGATGAACTTTTACCAGATTTATCGACAATCTTAATATCAAAAAAAACAAATGCTTTCATGCAAGACTCAATACTTTTAAATAACTTGCCGCCATCTCCTCGTACTTTGGGCCTCCCACAACCTATGGGAAGTACTTACCAAGTCGGGAGTTGTGCCTTCATTTATAAAGGATATGACTAGGGAAGAATCCCTTGGAATATCAAAACTCATCATGATGGATATGCCAGATGTTATTTTACCAATGAGTATATTAAAGCCAAACCCATAATGCTTAAAATGGGATATAAATGGAAAGGCTTGGGACCTTTCCAAAATGGCATGAAAGAACCTTTCAAGGTAGAACCGTGGCCTGCTCGCTATGGTGTGGGCCTATTTCCTAGTAAGGGTCAACCCTTTCCTTTTGAAGATGATGATCAACTCATATGTTATCAAGATTATTTGGATAGGCATGATGATTTGCCTCTAAAAAATTAGCCATTTACATGTAACATGCTATCCATAGCTTACCCTGAAATGATTGCTGACTTCGATGAGGATTTGGAAGGAGATATCTTCCATGATGTCTCCGTTGAAGAGATGTTACACAATGGACTTTATTTTGATGGTTCTATACCTACTATAGCCCAATTTGAGGCCACGACTCCTCAAGATGAATTATCCAACTTAACCTTAAAATAATTACAAGAATTGGGCATCTCACCCGCCCCACCTAATTTTGAAAGAGATATACACATGGAAGTAGAAAACGTCATTAAAGTTAACATTGGAACTGAGGATAATCCTCACATAATCAATATTGGGTCAGAATTAAGTCAAGAAAAACAAGAGCAATACATTGCATTCCTTAAAGAATTTGAAGATGTTTTCTCTTGGACATACGAAGATATGCTAGGTCTAGACCCTTCTATAGTCATGCATCATCTAGTAGTCCATCCGGATGCTAAACCTGTTAAACAAAAACTTAGAAAAATGCATCCCAAAGTGGCCCTGCTAGTCAAAGGGGAGTTAGAAAAACTCCTAAATGTTGTTTTTATACAAGCTATTGATTATGTTGATTGGATCTCAAATGTAGTTCCAGTCACCAAGAAAGAAGCCACCAAAGTTAGGGTTTGCACATGATTTTAGAGATATTAACGCTGCATGCCTTAAAGATGATTTTCCTCTTCCAAACATGGATCAAATCATTGATTTTACTATCGGGAGTGGGATGATGTCCTTAATTGATGGATTCTCTGATTATAATCAGATCAGGATAGCTCCTGAAGATCAGGCTAAAATAGCCTTTATTACCTCTTGGGGTACCTTTTGTTGGAAAGTGATGCCATTTGGCTTAAAAAATACAGGCGCAACCTATCAATGAGCTATGACTTATATTTTTCATGATATGATGCATGATATCCTACATGATTATGTAGATGATATTATAGCTCGCTCTATTAATGAAGATAATCATTTAGATGATTTGAGAAAATTTTTTAATCGGTTAAGAGAATATCTTATTCGATTAAATCCAGCCAAATGCATATTTAGAGTTAATTCTGGTAAACTATTAGGGGTTATAGTTTCTTTATGTGGTATTGAAATTGACCCTCTTAATATTGTGGCTATCACTGATATGCCTACACCTACCAATATATTTGACTTACGAAGTTTACAAGGTAAGCTTCAAGCTATCCGTTGCTTCATCGATAAGTTGGCGGACAAAACTGGTCCCTTTCTTAAGCTCCTTAAGAAGGATGTCCCTTTTAATTGGGACGATGAATGTAAGGAAGCTTTTGAACTTCTCAAAAAATACCTCCTTAACCCACCTGTTCTTTCACCACCTAGATTCGATCGCCTGTTTCTCCTGTATATTTCAGCTTTAGATTATGCCTTAGGAGCTATGTTAGCTCAGCTTGATGATGAAAAGAGAGAACGTGCTAATTATTATATTAGCTGAACCTTCATCACTTATGAAACTCGCTACACAACATTGGAAAAACTGTGTCTAGCAGTCGTGTTTGCTATGCAAAAATTACGCCATTATATGCTTAGTCAGAAAACTTATGTCATTGATAAATATGATCCCTTGAGGTATCTCATGAGTCGACCTTATTTATCAAGTCGTACAGCCAAGTGGGTTCTTGCTCTAAGTGAGTTTGACCTCACGTTCATAGTATAGAAGTCTGTTAAGGGTCAAATCATAGCAGATCAATTAGCTGCTACACCCTTAGAGTCTACCCATCCCCTCATCATTGAGTTTCCTGATGAATGCCTTCAATTAGAGGCAGACCATATTGAACAATGGTCCTTATACTTTGATGGAGCCCGATGCATGAGTGGGGCTGGTGTGGGTATTATTTTAATATCCTCGCAAAAACATCTTATTCCTTTGTCCTTCAAATTAACATTTGCTTGCACCAACAATACTACTGAATATGAAGCTCTAATCCTTGGATTACGAGTTGCCTTGGCACTAAAAATTAAACATCTCTTAGTTTTTGGTGATTCTCAACTTGTCATAAACCAAATTAATGAAGTTTATCAGACCATAGATGATAAAATGTGCCCATATAAAGCCTATGTTTTACAATTAATGTCTCTATTTGATATAGTTTCCTTGGAAGTTATTCCTCGAACTTGCAACCGTGCAGCTGATGCTATGGCCGCAGCTGCATCTCTCCTACCCTTGGACTTAGATGACGAATATGCCACTATCATTATTCTTCGACTCCAGGAACCCACTTCAAATAAGTCATGCTTAGAACCTTTGGATGTGTTTCTAATCAATGAAACTACTCCTGCACCTTGGTATACAGATATATTTGATTTTCTTCAAAATGGGACTTTTCCTGCCAATTCTAATAGAAACCAATGTCGGTTATTACGTAGACGAGCAAGTCGATTTGTAATAATTGGAAATACTTTGTATAGGAGGTCTTTTGAAGGTATCCTATTAAGATGTTTGAATTTAGAAGAATCCAAATCAGCCCTGAGTGAAGTCCACGATGGATCTTGTGGAGGACACTTCAGTGGTAGTGTCATTGCTAAAAAGCTCCTTAGGATAGGATAATTTTGGCCTACCATGGAAAATGATGCACATGAGTATGTGTGCCATTGTGAAAAGTTCCAAAAACATGCTGACCTTGTCCATGCGCTTGCACAAGAACTATAGGCTATTTCATCTCCTTGGCCCTTTTCCAAATGGGTCTTAGACATTATTGGAAAAATCAATCCTGTGTCATCTGATGGACACAAATTCATCATAACCGCCACTAAGTATTTCACGAAGTGGGTTGAAGCTATGCCTTTAGCTTCCTACACTGGCACACAAGTCTCTAAATTTATTTTTAATCAAATCATTTGTAGGTTCGGAATTCATGCAAATCTCATCTCTGATAATGGAACTTGTTTCAAAAATAAATATGTCAAGAAATTATGCCAAAAATATAAGATTCAACATCGTTGGTCCACTCCCTATTATCCTCAGGGTAATGGTCAAGCAGAAGCATCTAACAAAACCTTAATCAAGATTCTCAAAATATTGGTCAATAAATTTTGCCGCGACTGGCACATTTAGTTATATCCAGCCTTGTGGGCCTATCGAACTAGTGTTCGAACTCCCATTGGAACTTCACCTTTTGTTTTGGTTTATGGTGCTGAAGCCATTTTTCCCTTTGAATTAGAAGTTCCTTCTTTGACTCTACTACTTCAAGATACCGAAGTAGAAGATGAATATCGAGCTGGCAGACTCAGTCAGCTAGAAATCCTAGATGAAAAATGCATCAATGCTTTGTAGCATCTCCGTGCCTACCAAAACAAGCTTAAAAAATCATATGCTAAAAAATTTCGTCATCGATCCTTTGAGATTGGCGACCTTGTTTTAAAAGAAAATAAAAAAATACTAATGCAACTAAAGACCTTAAAGGTAAATTTCAGCCCAACTGGCTTGGACCATACATTATCACTGCTAAATTTGAATCAGGAGCATATAAATCATCTACCTTAGATGGTAAAGAACTTAAAGAACCCATGAACATTTTGCATCTTAAACGTTACTATGCGTAACAAAAGCTAATCATTTCATCATTTGTACATATTTTGCATGTACTCTTATTTTAAAAATATATCAAATTGTTTACACAAAAACAAAAACAAACAAAAATAATAAAAATAAAAACATCAATATTCTTGACTCTTTCGAAACCAAAACAAAATAAAGAAGAAAGAGAGAGTCAACATTCTAAAACTTCTCAAAAAGTATTTATATATATTTCTTCTTAAAAATGTTGCAGTTATATGTTTCAAATTATTTTGGATAAATTAGCATTTATTTGGAATCCTTCACTTTCACAAACACAAAATAAACATCTTGATTTTTATCTGGCATGATTACTAATCTCTCTTATATCAAAGTCCACAAAATTTAATTAAATAAAGTTTGAGCACAGAGAATTGATCTTGTTATTTACTTAAACCAAGCACATCCTTTCACAATAAAATGATTATATTTGTAATATCCTTGCTATGCTACATAGTAGAAGTGGTTTCTTGAGCGAAAAGTTTCCCTTGCTATCCTATCATGCACATGGTCTAGAATCTTTGAGAATTGGCAAAAGGACAAGCTCACCCCTACCCAAAATAAAAATCCCTTGCTCTATAGCTAATCCGAGCAAGTATCCCTAGCATAAAAAAAAAGAAGAAGCAAAGTTCAAGAAAAAGAGAAAAAGAAAAATGTTATTTTTCATTACAGCAATGTTCCAAGCATTATCACACAAAAATACAAAAGAAAGAAAAAGAAAAGAAAAGAAAGCAAAAGCAAAAGCAATAACATCCATTTCCCTACCCTTTGAAAAGAAAAGAAGGGTTTATGAGCTTGAATCCCTGGAATTCTCAATTATTTGAAAATTGTGAGGTAAGCCCCATAACAGGTGGTTTGTGCCCAACCTGCTTGGCCTTGGGTAACTCCTAGCATGGCGATATGTCTGTCACATTAGTGACCTTATTTTGTACAGACCTATGTCTGCTTATGGATTAGCTAGCTCTTGATAATCTGACTTACATAGTAGTCTGGTATGGTTATATGCATCTAAATCATGGTTAATGAACACTTATTTGGTTCATTCAAATCACTTGTATCAAATTATCTTGCTCAAAACTGGTAGACGAACATAGCAATTGCACACACATTTGTATTTGAGAGATTTTGTGTATCATTATGATAAATCAAGATTGGAAATGAACTCACATATACACATGGGATTCCTTATAAATCTAACTTTTGTCTTTAAGATACTTTGAAATATTTTTGCAAACTGTCTGGAATAATTTCATTTTCTTATTTGAGAATAGTTGTTTAGTATAAAGACAACTACATACATAATAGAAAAAATCAAAATTTCTTTCAAAACCATACAATCAAAACACACACACACACACACACACACACACACACACACACACACACACACACACATATATATATATATATATATATATATATATATATATATATATATTGTCGACTTTCGTGATGATGGAATTTTATGCCTAGTGCAAGTCCTCATCTTCATTTTTTCTATTTATTAAAAATCAACCATGCAATAAAACTATCTCTTTTTGGATTTCGTGATGATGGTATAAGTCTATACCTACATATTCTATGCCTAGCACAAACCATGGTACTAATTTTACTACCCATTCATTTAAAAATCACATGACTTAAATCATTATGTTATACAATTATGTTTTTTAACAAAAAGCATGCACATTATCACTATTTCATGTCATTATTTCAACCTGCAAAATTTTGCAATGATGGTATAATTCCTAGGGAATTATCCAAAAATGTTATCACACTTAGGAATTTATGCCTAGCAAAAATCATTTTAACATTATTTCATGCATAATATTTTCATGGAAGTCTGAAAATAAATCATCATCATCATTTGCATCATCACACCAAAGTCTTAAGACAATATCTTAAGCACTCTTTACTTTTTAACAATATTTCTATACTAGGATTAGCTTGACGACCGAGTGAGCGATGACTCCATGAAATGGTCTATAATAGCGACAATGTACTTTGAAATTATTGTTAAAAGTCTTTTTATTTTTATCAAATCACCACATCACAAACAACCAATTTGTTATATCAGATTATTTCATTTAAATTTTTCAAGCATGACATTTCAACCATAATATTTCCAAATGGCATAATTACATGAATCTTTAAATCAATCACACTTCAAACATTAAAGCATTATACAAATGCATAAGACAAGTCATATGATCAAAAAATATCTCATCTATATATATATCAAATATATGTACATCATCTCAAAAATAGATTGGTATGCCACAATCTACATCTTGGCATACTCAATCATATCAAATCATATAATCAGTCTGTACAGTGTAGTAGCCTAGCCTCGAGAACCCCTCGAGATCTCAGCCTCATCTCCTCCCCTGCCCTGAGGTGGACGAGGTGGCCCCATCATAGTATGTGTGGTACCATGAGTTGTTATCGATCGAGATGAAGTCCTCGACAACCTAATCCTGATCAGGTCAGCAATGCCGACTGGTAGCTGTACCCTCTAACCCTCTGGCACCATCTAGAAATAGATACCCTGGTAGAACACAGTTTGAGCAATCGACCACACCAGCTCTTGAGTGCCCGCTCCTCCACCCCATGCTCTAAGGCGTGCAATCTCATCTCTAAGTTGTGTAACCTTAGCTTGATGGCATGCAGCCTCATCCTACAATGTCTACACTTGTGCTTGGATACGGACTATCTTCACTCAAAGAGTCACTATCTCACTGCTCTCCCTAGTGTCAACACCCTTGCCCTTGTCGAGCGATGGTGGCCTCTCTCTCTGTGGAGAAGGGGGTCTCTCCTCCCTCCTCTCTCGTTGTCATGGCCTCTGCTGTGCCTATGGTCTCCTCTGCTCTCTCTTGCCATGACCTTGTGCCGCCTCAATGGCTGCCTGGCACTGCCTCCCCATCCGATGCACAACTATGTGAATCAAACCCTAAGCCCTTGTCATCTAAGGAGGGCGGATGTCTGTGTACCAGGCATCGTAGTCGTTGGCTACCCTAGCATTGTCCCCATCCACTGGCTGAATGGGGGCATCATCTACATCCTGAATCTAGAATTGCTACATATCTGGAGCCTCACTAACTGTAGTGTTATCTCAGATAGTCCAAGAAAACTTGTAGTCTCTCAGAGATTGAATCCCTTACTGTAGACCGAACTACCTCAAAACTCGGTCATACCGGTGGAGCTCCACCTCTCCCCTCTCCATCCTCAGCCAGCAAACTCGCCTAATGCGAGCCAGCTCTTGTCCATCCTCGACCCACCCTGGATGATCTCTCCAAGGCCTCCAAGTGATCTGGTTAGAGACGAGGTCATCTAGTAGTCTCCGGGACACTAGTAGATCTATCCGCCGTTGTGCCCCTCTCTAGAGCCACCAGTAGAAAACTCGGGGCCTCTCCCTATCAATCCCTATCAGTGGGAGCCCTACCGGCCTCTACACCGTAATGTGCTCCCAACACCAAACCTGCAGTAGTGATGTCATAACCAGACATCGGTCGCCCTTGTATATGACCCCATGAAGGATCCTATACAACTAACAGAGTACAAAGCTCCCCCAAGAAAATTTGTATCCATGGTCTCTCATGTCGCAGACCACATCTGTCAGTACCCATGGTACCCTGCATCCACTTTGGTGGCATAGCAGAAGTCCACCTACCACCCCAACCAAAACCCGTGTGAGTCTCGATGCCCCAGGCATCTGATGCAGTGACTCGATATTCACTCTGCCCTTCTCCAAGGCGAAGCTCAAATTGCCACACAGTTGCATCATCGCATGGCCCTGATTGGCCATAGGAGTGATCAGTCTTCCTTGTATGGAGATCCTCAAAATCCTCCATACATCCTCTAGTGTGGGAGTCATATCCCCTATTGGTAACAAAAAATAGGAAGAACCCGGATACCACCTCTCTGCTAGAGCCGTCAATAGCCCCATATCTGTAGAAACTTGTGGCATCTCCGCCACATGCTGCAAGCCGACCTGTGCCAGCTGATCTCGCTCTTCCTGTGACAGAGGATCCAAGTCATCCCTCAACCCACCATATTTCCATTCTCTACTCTTTAGTAATCCTCTCTACAACATAAATAGCAAAAAAATAAAAATCATTAATAAATCATTCATAAAAAAATTCAAGTTAAAATAAGTTCAATTTTATAACTGATGATATCGTCCACAATTGGACGATATCGTCCCCAATTTGAGCAAATTTGTCTTCGATTTCGCCAACCTAAATTGTCCCCTTTTTAACGAAATTGTCTCCATTCCATCGATTTTGCCTTAGGACGAAATCGGCGTTATCGAGACGATTTCGATGAAATCGAAATGATTTCATCTCGACGACATCGACAGCCCAAAAATGGCCGTGATGCTCAAAAATCAAGCAAATCTAGTCTAAAAAGCATTAAATTCTACAATAAAGCATCCTAAACTAAGTTTAGACCCTTACCCATAGCCCGCGTCGAACCTCTGTCGATCTGTGCGCTGTCTCGACCATTTTTGTCTCCAGAGCTCTAAAAACCAGAAAACTAGGAAAATGAACAGTAATAATGAATTAGGGTTTTACCCTATTTTTCTTAATTTTATTCAAAAAACAATTAAAAACATTTTAAAATTTTGCTTTTTCGTGTTTTTACCTCAAACATTCGATTTGGGTAAAAACATGGAGGGGGCACCATAGTAAGTTGTCGTACGATTCGACCAAGAATCGTCGCCTAAAAATGGGAATAATTTTTGCTTTCTCGTAGATCGAGAAGAACTCATATTTAATGCATTTTCTTTTGAAAATTCACTAAAAAGGGGGCAAAATGTAGCACCCTAAAATTGGCATAGTAAAACCTTAATAATTACAATTACTCTAGTAAATATTCAAATTCAAATTTCAACCTCCAAAACCACTTCCAAACCGTCGTTTAACCCGTTTCCTCCTTTCCCATGCCATTTTTAGAGTTTTTTTTAATCGTTTGACGATATCGTCGCCGATCAGACGATATCACCTTAGATCGGACAATTTTGTCTGGACTAGGACGTCCAGACAATCTTGTCCCAAAACTGATTTTTCTCAATTAGCCTTTGTTCCAATGGCGTCTCTAATCCAGGCAGAAGCGTGTCTATGCCATTAGAAACCCTCCCCATCTCCCAAATTGGGATGATCTCCAACCTCCTAACCTCCCTCCTAAGCCTATTTAAACTTAGGCCCTCCCCTTAACCTACCCTGGCTGATATTTCCTGTAACTTGACTTTACATGCATTAAAACATTTTGAATTACCATCTGCACTTGTCCTATCCAAATTTTGTTGCAGGAACCTTAGTATTTTTCATCCGGAGCAAGCTCAGTTCGTCGTGGATGATCCTGTTCAATTCGAGATGATTTCATACAATCTACATTGGGGGCAATCAATGCCTAGAGTTTGCATTTTTCTCTTTTCAGCTCATGTTCTATTCTGCATTTTGTTAGTTTATTTATTATTTTCTACTATTCTGCATCTTGGAGTTCACCCATGTAGTTTAATTGCATAATGAAATCATGATTAACTATTAAAACATCGTAATTTACTTGCATTTCTATTCAGGATTATCTGTTAACATCTTTATTGTCATTTTACATCTTTATCCTCTATTAGCATTACTGTATTTTTTGTATTTTGTGTCTATTTCTCTATTTGTAGGTCTCTGATGAATTCTTCTGACGAATTCGTCAAATCTCAGATGATCCTGCAGGTCGGAGATTATTCTGTCAAATTCTAGACGATCTAGACTGCTTCAAAAATCAAAATCTCCATCAGACATCCGGATCAGGTATGGCTCTGTAATTTAGCTTTTTCCCTCTGTTTTCTATTTAAAATTTGTTTTCTGTATTTCATTTAGCCTACATTTTCATAATAGTACAACTTAGATTCATTTGGCCAAACCTAGGACTCGAATGTTTAAAGATAAAACTGAACACATTAAACACATTCCCAACCTAGGCGTGGAAACTGCCATTCAAACGTTTCTTGGTGAACCCACCATCCGTCAAAAAATCACCATAATACACCTCCCCCAAGAGGAGGGACCTTCGCAAGGCCTCTCAGTCCAAGGTACCACGCCATATTTTTCACATCCCCCTTTCAGGCACGGATCCTATAGCCTGAAGGTAAGGGTGTGAAAAATTTTGAGCGATATAGCAAGTTTGGTCTTCTTTTTATTCTACTAGTCCAAATGCTCTACAAACTTGTTCTTTGTACTTTTAAACTTTCATAATTTCTCCACATGTGATATTAACCTTTTTTTTACTGAGTTCTAACCCATCATAAAATTATATCTTCTTTATATCTAGTGGTTTATTATTTTCTTCTTTGGGAATCTCTTCCTCTGATTCTATTACTTCAGGAGTAATCATTTTACGGTTCCTATCAGTTTTCTCTTTACTCATATTCTTATTGGTGAAAGTTTGTTTTCTCGTTTCACTTGTAGAGGCTTTCTATGTTCTTTCTAGAATTTTTCTATTCCTTAAATTTAGAACATGGGTAGCTTCTAATTCTTCAACTTATTGAGTAGTGGGGATTAATTTCCCTTGCTTCATCTTATCATATAGTGACTCATATGATTTTTGCAAGATTTTAGTTCCTTCAGCTACTAAAATTTGAGGATGATGATTTGAAGCATATTTATCCATATCTTCTTCAAACATCCTTTCCCTAGACTCATCTTCCATAGACCAACAAGCATTGATTCTTATATCCTCTTTTGATTCAGCATGTAAATCTACATTGCGCTGGTCACTTAGGTGAATTCCACATGCATCAGGATTATGAGGTGCATCACAAGGAGAGAAAAAATAAGGAAAGCCTTCTGCTATATTGGTAGATGATATGGGGTTAGGAATACTATTCTTATCTCTATGATATTCTCAATTTTTTAGTTATTATTCCCATTAGTCCTACTCCTATTTCCTTTTTTTTTTTAAGTAAAAACCCCTTGCAGAGCCGCCTTGGTCTGAGATACCATGAACAGGGGGTTCTACACCATCAAATTCACCCGAGGGTCGCACCCGACCCTGCCCGCACCAACATTATCAATTGGATTTTGGATACCCAATTCAGATTTTTGGTAGGGTGGATATTTGAACTTGGGACCTCCCTTGGAGGATTGCCTTCTCCTCTCCAACTCACCTAAAACACCTGGGTGCTATTTCCTTCTTCAGAACCATTGTTGTTTCCCCAATTCCTATTGAAATTTTTCATGAAGGGAGGACGGTTATCAACATGAGGTCACTCTATTTGTGAAGATTCACCATTATTTCCATTATTTCTCTCAATTATTTCTAACCTATTGTTTACATTATTGAACATCTCAGTAATTTGAATAGTCAACCTTTCCATTGGATAAATTTTAGTTCTTCTTTGTATATCAAATGCCACTCTTTTAGGTTTCCTCTCAGGTAAGTTGACTTCTAAAGAGTAAGGTTTCGTTTTACCACTGTCAAGCACATCTCTTTCTATATCCAGTGCTTTTTCTAGACAACCATCAATGGTGGTGGCTTGTTCTTGCCTCAGCTCATAGTTAAAATCTCCCTGAAAGGTATTCTTATAAAAACAAATAGATTTTATATCACTAGGCCTAATGTTTGCAGGGATTTTGTTCTTAGTATTTGAAATTCTTATGTTGAAATCACTAACAACCTCATTCTATTTTTTCTTCATGGTGGCTAATTCAGTTAACAGAGATTGTTTGTTTTCCTTTCACCATATTTCTTTAGAAACAAAGCTTCCATTTTGGTGAAATTTGGGATATCATTGTTTGGAAGGGAATTGAACCACTCTCTAGTATATTTTTATAAATTTTGTAAAAATAGTCTCAATACTACGTCTTCATTTTCAACTTCCAGACTATCCATTACATACAAAAAACTTTTGATATGATCTTCTCCAGTTACTGTACTATTTCTCAAGAATTTTGGAAGCTATTTGTGAGCTTTACTGGGTAAGGCATTTAAATTTATGGGTAACACAAAAGGCCTATATCTATTAGTCCTCCATAAATAAAAATTAGCTTGGGCCATTTTTACTATAGGATTTAAATTGACAATAGCAATACCTATAGAAATATGGTTCTAGGTAGTCTAAATGTAATCTAATAGATTATCTACTTTTGTATTACTATTTATTGTGCAATAAAAATCATCACATGTATCTTCTATAACATAATTCAAATGTTCATCTACAGTGATAGTATTCTGATTTTTCTTTATGTACTTTTTACTACTAAAATTTGATCTACAATTATAAGCAGTACTCTTAAAAAGTGGAGTTTTTTTATTATGTATAAATACCTTTGGATTCTCAAATTTTGAGAATAGCTCCTTACTACTTCTGGTGTTCACCAGCATGCTCTACTCTTTCCTTTTTTTATTTTCTAGGTTCATTCAGATAGATTCTTCAACATTGGGGTGTAGAAAGAATAGTGTATACTTTATCAAGAATGCTTGATATTATCACTCATCCTCACAGGAGTCATTTCTTGGGAAAATTCAAGAAAATCAAGAAACATAGGAATTTTCAAGAAAAAGAAATGTAAAGAAAATTAATTTTGAAAACCATGGATAAAATAAAGAACGTATAAATCATAGAAAATCAAAGCAAAAGTTCTTTATTCCTATTGGCTGCTCATTTTTTAAAATGAATGTTGTGAAATCCAAGCTTAGACAATAAAAATTCTCCCTAGAAACAACACCAAAAAACTGTTGGAACCGATCCATAAGATTAGATTGTCACACTACAAAAATATGTTTGAAACCAACAAGATATTACAGGCTCTAGTCAACCTACCTCTTTTTTCTGATAAACATGAATATTGCTAAAATAAAACTATAGAATGGGTAAGGAAACCCTAGCGGTAATTATGTGATAAATCGTTGATTACGCACTCCAGATTAATATAAAACTATACATATTAAAATGACCAAACAAAAAAATAACCAATTGTTATGCCTTATGTAGACCAGTGCCTAGATTCATTAGGTTGTTATAGTAATTTAACAATAATTCTGATATGAATAGAGAGAATGGGGAAAAGAAAATTAGCGCTCTTATATTTATTTGAATATCATAATAAAACTAGAAGTTAACCAACAAAATAAATGTATATAATGCATTCAAATAATGTAATCCATTATATAATGACACACAATACTGAGACAAAGATATAATAGGAATGAAACTCATAATTGTATTGATTTCATAAAATATTACATGCAGAGTGGGCAGGATGCCTTTTAACTCTATTTTCTCAAAGAAATACATCAATACAATGAATAAGTCTCTGTTCAAATAATGTAACAGGTCTCTCCTACTCTCTTTGTTCTAATCTGGTAATAATAGAGTCTCTGAATCTCAAGCTCAATAGTACAGGAAATAATCTCAGCTTATTGAGCACTTTCCTATCAAAATCTTACACAACAAAGGGAAGAAAGAAGAATGAATGATAAAAATAGACACAAAGGGGAGATACAACAGCACAACTCTAAAGGACGCTCAAGTATACCTCTTAGCAAAAATGCTATTCTCTAATTGCTTGATGATGAACCTGAACCTGTCTATTTCTTTTTATAGTTGTTTGTTCTTAATTCTATTATTTTTAGTTCATCTTTGGCATTACACTTGTCCTCTTCTGAGTTAATCTTCAAAACTGGTACAGCTAGCTTCCACTATATTTTTCTATTTGGGTTGTACCCTCCCTTTTGACCTTCTCAAAAAGTAGCTTACTTTAACTAGTGATGGTGGGGTTTGGAGAGTCTATTTTCTCTTCCACTACTTCTTTTACAATTGTTTCTTTTTCAACTACCTCCTTTTGAGTACTTGGCTCTTTAACTATTTTGGAGACCTTTTCTATTAACACAGGTCCTTGTTGTGCTAAAATTTCTTCCAATAATTGATTTTAAGTTTCAACCTCTTTCTCTTTTTTACCATGTTGTAGCCTCTTTATTTGTTCATTTATTAATCTCTAATTTTTTGTGTCAAAAGTGGCAGCAAACCTCAGCATGTTCATTTCCTACAAAATTCTATTTTTTTGTACAGCAATAATGGGCTTGTTTCTTTCATATTGGAAGAGCAACATCTCCACAATATTTACCATCAATGTAGATTACCAAGTCATTTTTGACTCATCATATGATTCACAATCAAATTTATCTATTGTATGGGTGAGTAGCTCTTTTAATATGGGAGCTTCCAAACATTTTTCTAAATATAGACCAATATCTGCAATTTTACATTTCAGTTACAACATTGATCCACCTTTCATGGTTTACCCCAAACATGGATGCTTTCAAGAACTCAAAATTGAAATGGATTTTACTGCCATTATTTGTTATTATCTTTTGAACCTACAACTCTTCAAAATTATCTCCTATCAAATCAAGGGTAGGATGAATGAATTTGAATTCTTCTTCTTCCTCTTGTAACAATGTCTCTATTTCTTGAGCAGTTATTTGGATCACCCTAATCTACCTAAACATCTCGGTGAACCCTTTAGCATGAGCTTGTATTTTCATTAACATTTGTTTTTTCATTATATTCAGATAAAAGACATGATCTTGAATCTTTACCACTGAAGGGGGCTATACCTTTGGACTGTACTTTTGTGATAATTCTTCCTGCTACTTATTTATCAGTGCTTTCATTTCAACTTTTTCCTCCTCTTCCCTCTTCAGATGATTTCTTAACTCTACAATTTTCTCAAGTAGTTGGTCCATGGTCTGATTTTGCATTGCCTTGACAACTTGGACCATTTCACCTTATTTTCCTAGTACTGATGAGCCCCCGATCTCTTTATTAACTCTAATACAAGTGGGTTTTGCAAGGCAATAATATTTACCTCTGCTATATCTAACACAATTATTTCTAATCAAGGCTCATCCATGAGTTGTTCTCTTGTATCTCCCATCCTTGCCACTACCTATAATTCTTGTTCATCTACTGTAGTAAAGGTATCTTGCTCATCTATCCTCTCTAAAAAAACCTGTATAGAAGGTAAATATAATCTCAGCTTCTTCTTCTTTGTAGTGGTTATCTATGTTTATCTCTTTACTTGGTGACTTCGGAACAGACCCCCAAATCCACCAGTTCTTCTCATATTTATTTGTATTATAGATGGAACTTTAATCTACTATCCTTTTATTTTTAAAGAGGTAGGTATGGCCATGGGTGCTAATTTCTTCACACTGGTCACAACCATTACTCTATCAAAAATGGGAATTATAGCTTGTTTTGGGAGAGTGGATTTTTGAGTAGGTGTAGTTACAATTTCCTTCCCTTTATTTGCACTTTGATTTTTGGAAACCTCATGGGAAGTTCTTGGTGCTACCTCTATTTTGAAATGATCACCTCTAGGACGCCCGACCTATTGTTCTACTATATCTATAGTATTAACAGTAACCTCCATCTGGTCAATACCTTGTTCTTCTATCAACTCTAGTAAGAAGTCTTCTTTGATTGCTTGAGTGACCCCTAGAAAAATATGTGTTATAAATTCCACTAAAATTTCTCAAAGCCTTCTTAATTTTGTAGGGTAATCATAGGCTTCATGAATCTATGTGCTGCCCTTATTTTTGGAAGGGAAATCATCCTATACAACCTATAAATCCATCCCCTTTTCCATAGATTCCAATAATCTTTCTTCATAAGCATCCTTTCGATGTAGTATTCAAGCATATTCTCTTTTCTCCATAATTCTACTATATATTATTTTTGGATCATAAAACCTTCAAGTTATCTCGTTGAAGCTCATGTTGTCCAACTCAAACATTCCCTTGAGAAATACAGGGTATCCAACAAATATATAGTCCCCAAAGATACAAGGAACATTGAGCCAGGGGACTTTACCATATTTCTTTACTAGTCTCATCTTAGCTTCTTCGACCACCTATTTGCATAACTCTAAAGTTGCTAGGGATAATGGGAAATACATCGACAACAACTTAGGGGGAATTTTGGTCCCATAGAGTCTAATATAGGAGAATCCTTTTGAGAAGAAGTAATCCCCAATATATTTTTCTTTGATAAAGGCCCTTACTCCTAGCCCTAGTCTCCTAGGTACTATGTTGGTTAGAATCCAATGGATTTCCACCATGAAATGTTCACAGAACTAGCCCATGTGAGTTTGTCCTTCGTGTATTCTCTAGAAACTGCTCTAGACATAGGGGTTGTTAATGGATTCTACTCTTTTTTGGGCTTCTTCTCCTAATTGCCCTGCTATCAGGTGGATAAAAATTGAGTATTGTGAAAAATAGGGCATCTCTTCCCCTTGTTTAAAAACTACCTTTTTCAATTCTACCATTTTCTCATGCATTTGGTTACTTAATTCTAGTTCCCAGGCATAAATTGGGGTGTTATGTTCCTGATTGCATTATACAGCTAGATATAAAACCATTTTATTCACTATACTGAGATCCTGTACCCCTACAACTATGTTTATCATATCACAAAAATATTGGACCCATGGCTTAAAAGTAGTCTTTCTAATTGGAAATTTATCGACTATTTTCTCATTTGTATTAAAAAAATATTTAAAGACTTCCATTCTTGTGAACATTCGATATTGGTGTTCAATTATCTTTGGCACCAAAAAGGTGGTATAATCTATCAAATTGAAGACTTCCTTAATGTGGTCGACCTTGATGCTGAATACTAGTTGATTCTTATTGTCTCAAAATTTCCTCATTCTTTCGTCATATGCAACTGCCAGCAATGCCATTAAATCCAAGAAGTAAACCTTTGGGTATATCAGCTTTCCAAGGTTACTATTCCATTTGTTTCTCTTGGGAAAACCCTTGTATTGTAATATTTGGGCTCTATAAAAAAGGTCAACCATTATCCATGGGGTCTTGCTATCATTTTCCATTACATGAGCAAAACTCTTGATACATGCGTTGTCAATCTCATACTGTTGTGTTGGAGTAGGTTTTTTATCGGTTCCACATTTTTTAGAGAACTCATACATTGTGTTGTCAGGTACAGGCGATCCCGAGATCTCAGAGTATGGTGATCGATTTGTGATGAACTTTACTACTTATCTAGTGTCTTCAGGTGCAGAGATGTCTCCCCATGATGTCATTTTTCCCATAGTAGCGAGTCTAGTTTCTCTAAAATAGAAAATCTCAAAATCTCTTCTTCTCTCTTTACCTCTTGCATACCACTTTTTGCTCTTAGATCACCAGGGTGGTAAAATTGACTGATTTTGTGAGCTCAAATACTGGGTGGTGAAATGAATTCAATAAATTTGCACGTTTATCATTAATATGGTGCCACCAACTACTTTTTAAACTTGGCCAAAGAAATTTTGCCAACACATTTTTTCTTGGAGTTAGGCCTTTAGGGCGGGTAATTTCTTTCATACTACGTGTCCCTAGGCACTTTAGTTTTTGTACTTGCAATCATTAATACTTTTGTTATTGGCCACTAGAAACTCTTTCCATATGATGTGGAACTGTGATGTGTGATAGGGATGGCTTCCATTTTGAATCTTCTGCCATCTTGACCCTGAAATGATAACTAAATCTTAGGGATCAATTATATTTTTAATTAGGCAGCAATCATCCTAGGGATCTCCATAAGATTTGGTTCTTAATGTGAGTGTCCGTCATTATCTTGGATATCCTAAATTTATCTAAATAATCATGATCGAGCGTAGCCATTGGATCAACCTTTTATCTATCATTGCCTTAGATATTTTATATTCTGGGTATTAGTTAACCAAAAGAAACATGCTTCGAACCTTCCTTGTTTAATATCGACTAATCAAAATAAGGTGATGATTAATAATGTGTCAGGGCCCTTGTGATTAAAATTTAATTGATAGAAGGCCGATTTAGGCTTACCATTTAACTTACCTTTGAAGCATGTGCCACCGTTAGATCATTTCGAGATGGAGCGCATCCATTGGATCCATCGTAAGATGTCCGTTGGATTAGCCTTGCTTGTATTCCATCATGTTGACTTTGACTTGATCACCATCATTAGATTCTCTTAATCTCAATGGAGTGCTACCATTGGATTCTTATGATCATTTTATTATTTAGACATTTGATTTGCACACTATCATCAAATCCTAGAGAGGATTGGCACAGCTGTTGATGTCTAGGGACCTACATAATCATTAGTCTACTAGTTTATATAAACATGTGCCTGGTTAATCGGATTAATAATGTTTACAAAGTCAAAAACCCTTGGCTGGTAATAATTATTTTCAAAAATATTTAAGATCAAAGTTTATACCATCATTTATTTGACCTTATAATAATGTGGTGCATTAGCCTTTATATAATCATGATTTACCAAGTTTAACCTAGTTATTTCGACCTTAACAACATCGTATTAAACATAGGCATTATATAATCTATTAAACTTTCTAATAGTACGAGATTTTTTTGACCATGAATTTAGCTGCCCTGTTGCCTTCCCTATACACATGCTGGAAGCTATGGTCGGGGAATCCTTGAAGAATAGAGAGGGCTTCCCGGATGAAGTTGTGAAAGTGCCAGGAGCAGATACCCAAACTACTTGCAGCATTAATGATGACTTGGGAGTCGCCCTCAATGATGACTTGAGAGGGAGACTCCTTGAGGATGTTCAGACCACTTAGCAGAGCAACTGCTTTAGCAAAATTGTTGGTCTAGAGGCCAAGAAGAGCAGTGAACACCATGATCAGGGCCTCGTGGAAATTGCGGATAACCCCGCCTGCCCTAGAGGGCCCAGGATTGCCTTTGGACACATCGTCAAAGTTGAGTTTAACCCAACCGAGGGGGGGGCAATCCATCTGGTCAAAGCACGATAGGAGGGGGTGAGGAGGGACCAAGGGGGAGCTGGATGCTGAGAGAGGAAATGAGATCGGATTCACCCTGCCACTAGGGCATCTCGGTCAGGGGAATGGATCAAGATTTTTCAAGGGCAAATGTCACTGCCTTGGTCGTAATCCATAGGGGGGAATGGGCCAAGGAGGAAAAGGCTCTGTTGTTGCGCTCAAGCCAGAGCTTCTAGAGCATATGGGGGAGGCATGAATTCTAGAGAAAGCGGTTGAAGGGATGGACAAAGGGGTTGGGCCACTACAATAAGAGGTCAGCAATGGATCTGGGGCCTGCCCATTGGATGGAGAAATGAGAAAGGATGAGGCCCAAGACTTCAGCAAAAAAGGGATAGGTGACAAAGAGGTGGTTAGTGGATTCCCAGGCATCACAACAAAGGTAGCATCTATTCAAGATCTGGAAGCCCCTCTTGATGAGATTTTTGATCATTAGAATCTTGTTTTGGATGGCCACCCAAACGAAGTGGCTAATTTTGGGGATCAGCTTCTTGGCCCACACTTGACAGGTTGGGAAGGGAGCCTTGTCGAGGACTCTCTGGAGATTGTAAGCAAATTTTATGGAGAAGACTCCACTGGGGTACCTTGCCAAATGCATCTGTCATCACCTCCAGAGGACGGGATGACAGTCACCGTGAGGAGGCCCTAGAGTCTTCCAGCTTGAAGTGGGTGCCTGGGGTCTAGGATGGGCACCCAAGACGTGCCACCCCGGATCTAGGAGAGATAGCCCACAACCTTGGGGCCTCTATCTGTTAGGCCTGGCTTGAGAATGAGGAGCTCTCTATCAGTAGATAGGGCCTCATCCTAAATCCATCTGTCATCCCAAAAATCAATCTTGGCACCATCTCTAAGGATCCATCTACTTCCTTTCCAGCTAATGTCTATGGTGGAGATTAGGGACTTCCAAAATGCAGATCCATCATGGGGCTGGTACCCACTGAGGAAGGGGTGGCTATGATATTATTTCCTATGCACAATTCTGACCCACTCATCAAGGGTATTAGTGTGCACCTTCTAGGCATGCTTGGCCATGACATCCCTGTTCATGGGAACCACCCTCTTGAGCCCGATTCCTCCCTCATATTTTGGGTGACAAACCAGGGACCAGGAGACCAGGGGAATCCTCTTCTTGTCTTCACTTCCTAACCAGAGAAAGCATTTCTAAATTTGTTTTATGTGAACTTTAATGGAGGCCAAGATTCTGAATATCGACATGAAGTATATTGGGATGCTTTGCAAGACTGTCATCAAGAGGGTGGCTCTTCCAGCCTACAAAAGAAGGTGGCCTTTCCAGGGGGCCAGCTTCCTCTTAATTCACTCAATCACCCCACCCCACGGGGCCTTGGAGGACACACCTGTGAATAGGGGGAGCCCGAGATATGAGGAGGGGAGGGAACTAGGGGAGCAACCCAAAATCTTCCCGATTCTGATCTATCTAGCCAAGGGGGTGTGGATGAAGAAAATTGTGCTCTTCCAAAGATTGGTTTTTTGGCTAGCCACCTCCTCAAACAGGGTCAAAATATGCTTGATAATTTTGGCTTGGGGAATTGAGGTAGAAGTGGCCAGGATGGTGTCATCCACAAACTGCTAGTGAGATATAGGGGGCAGACCTGACGTAGGCCTGATGCCTGAAATGAGACCATGAGTCACAGCGCTCGAGATGGTCTGCCCTAGGGCCTCAGCTAGGATGATGAAGAGGATCAGGGACAGGGGTTCACCTTGGCGAAGGCCTCTAGAGCTGGGGAAAAAACCAACAGGGGACCCGTTGACGAGGATGGAGAACCACGGGGAGGACACGTAGTTACTGATGAGCCTGACCCAAGAGGGGTGGAATCCAAACTTGAGGAGGACCTTGGATAGAAAGGCCTAGTTAACTTTGTCAAAGGCCTTGTTCATGCCCAGCTTGAGCAAAAAGGAGGCCTTTTTGGATAGGATAACTGAGTGAATGACCTCATGCATGATAATGACCCCGTCAGTGATCAATCTACCCTTGACCGAACTGCCCTAGCAGGGGCCAATGATCAGGGGGAGGATGTCCTTGAGACGGGAAGCCATGGACTTAGTCAAGATTTTGTATAGGACATTGCACAAGCTAATGGGGTGGAAAACTGGGAGGGATTGGGCTACCTGGGACTTGGGGATTAGAGCTATGAAGGTGGAGTTGATACCTCTAGGGATGGTTTGGGCAGTATGCAGGTCCTAGAAGGCAGAACACACCTCTACCCCGACCAGGTCCTAGAACGATTGGAAGAAATAGGGGGGAAACCATCTAGGCCTAGGGCTGCCTCGGCCTTCATGGAAAAGGTGGCAGCATGGATTTTGGAGTCAGACAGAGGTTGCACCAGCATCTGATTTGCTGAGGGAGAAATCGAAGAAGGGATGTGCTCCAGAAGGTAGTCAACTGCGTCTAGGGACATGGGAGGGTTGGAACCTAAGAGATCTTGGAAGAAGTGAGTGTTTTTTGCTTGGATGTCCTCTTCTTCCTTAATGATATCACCATCGCTGCCCACCAACTCAGCAATTTTATTGGAGCCCCTATTCCTGAGGGTCAATGCATGGAATAACTTGGTATTAGCATCTCCATCTCAGAGCCACAATTATCTCAACTTCTGTCTCCAAAATATTTCCTCCCAGGCCAAGATGTTATGATACTCGCTGAGAACAAGGTGCTCCTCATCCCTAAGCCCTGGGTCTTGGGATCCAACTTGAAATCTAGCCTCAAGTTCTTGAAGTTTATCTTTGAGAACAAATTTTTTTTCAAAGATGTTGTCAAACATCTCCTTGTTCCATGTCTTGAGTTGATCCTTAAGGTACCTCAGCTTATGGTAGATTTGTTCAGCAGGGTGTCCAGGGACCAAGGGAGCCAACCAGCGCCCAACCTGGGCCCGAAAGTCAGGGTGATGTAGCCACATGGACTCGAACCAAAAATGCCTCCTGGGTGAGGGCCTATGATCAGTTTCAAGGAGGAGGGGGCTATGATCAGACCCAATTTTAGGAAGGTCCAATAGGGTGGCGTCAGCAAACATAGGCAAGGCTTCCTTGGACAAGAAAACTCTATCTAGTCTGACTTGAATATGATTTGCTCCCACTCTTCTGTTGGACCATGTGAACCTGGAACCTTTTAGGCTGACATCCATGAGCTCATTGAGGGCAATGAAGGCACTAAAGTCTTCCATACTCTTGCCCTAAGCTGTTGAGCCCTCGCTTTTATCAGAAGGAAATAGGGGGTTTTTGAAGTCCCCGGCCAAGATCCAGGGTAGGGGGCAAAGGCTTCTCTCATCGATCTAATCTCCTTCCATAGGGCCACCTTCTCGATGGGACTGTTGGGAGCGTAGACATTGGACATAATCCATGATCGCTTTGACTTAATGCAGTGAACTAGCATGTTGATGATTCTAGGGGACAAAGATATGAGTCTTCCTTCAAAGCATTGGGGGTCCCACATGCATAGCAGACCCTCGGCTGAGCCGACCGTAGGGGTAGATAGGGACTCGCAATTATGCCAGGTAGCTTGGGCTACACATCGGGCAACAGCCTCATCTATTTTGGTCTCCTGGAGGAGGAGGAAGGATGGACGGTGATCCTTATAGAGCTAGCCGAGGATCCTTTTCTTGGGGGCCCCATTGAGGCCCTTGATATTCCAGGTGATGAGCTTCATTTGACAACCTTGAGGGTCGCTTGCCCCCCTTATTGGAGTGAGCAGGGGGTTTGGATCAGTTTGCGTCCAACTTGGAGAAACTTGCCCCCACATCAGATAGAGTAGCCTGAGAGCCATTGGCTGTCATCTTCGGTGATCCTAGTCTATTGATCACCTAGGGTGGGACACCCTCTTTTGAGTTTGCTACCAAAATATATGGCAAAAGACCTACTCTGGGTCATCTTAGGACTGACTTCGTCGGTCCCAGATGAAGAACTAGCTTCGATCTCTTCATCGAACTTCTTAGATCCGCACTCCAAGAGGGGAATCCCAACAGGGAACATCGGGGGGTCCAGGAAGGGGTTAGGGGAGGAGCGAGGATGGGGGGGGAAGAGGGGCCCTCGACCAAGGGAGTCGATGAGGAAGAAGACTAGGCCTACTTGCTTGTGCAAGTAGGGCCTTGCGGGGAGGGGTTCAAAATTGACTGGGCAGGAGAGCCTGGGATAGGGGCCACGGATGACGACCCAGGGGAGGGGGCAATAGGCAGGGAAGCCTGAGGGAGGCCGCTCTCTAGGCTGAGGTCCAAGGGAGAATAATTTGGGGCTAGGGGGTGGCCCTTGGTGGCCCAAGCCTGGGATCTGGGGCCATCGTGGGGGGGCCCCCAAGGTGGGGCCCAACCTAAATGAGAAGGGGGTTTGGGTGGAGGGCCTTTCACCTTTCTGAAAATTGGGCATTAGTGAGAAAGGTGGCCCTGAGTACTACAAGAGGGAAAGAAGGTAGGTTTGTTTTCATAGATCAAGGCCTGGCTCCAGAAGTAGGACCCAGAGGAGATGGTGACCGAGGATGGGAGCACGGATTCAAGGTTGGCGTTGATGCAAAACTAGGCATGCACCATTTGGGATCCTACCTTGGTAGCAGGGTCAAAGGCCACCAGGTCCCTGAATGACTGGGCAATGAGCCTGAGGACGTCTTCATGCCATAGATGGAAGGGAAGGTCTAGGAGGTGAACCCAAACCGAGGTGAAGTTGATGCTTTGGGTGTTGGGGTGGAAGTTAGCTCCATACTATCCAAGGAAGAGGCTCTTGCACCCCAAAAACCAGGGCCCGTATGATAGAATATTTTTGGTGTCTTCATTATTGTTTAATTTGATGATGAAGAAGCCCTTGGTTAGGGCAACTAGTTGGATGTGCTTGAACACATTCCATTTTGTAGCTGCCCACCTGCAGATGGTTTCCATGTCTGGACGACCTCCCAAGAATTTCCCTACTAAGGAGGCAGAAGAACTAGCTACTAAGGAGGAAAAGACCTCCTCATGGATAGATATGTGCATGCCCTCAAGGGAAAAACCTAGCCCCGAGGCCCGAGAATGGGCCCTAGTGCCCACCAAGATCTATTGGAAGGAGGGTTTAGACCCACCTAGGACAAAGCCCCACTCAGGAGCTGAGGACTGATTCCCTGACCTAGCACTTACATTGAAGCTAGACTGTGGGCCAGGGCCCAGGACACCCTGGCCCCCAAATAGATCGAGCACAGACCCATCCTCTAGGCCTGTTGGGGGCCCTATGGGCCTGGGACCGGACCCTGACGTGCCTGACCCTGACCCCGAGCCCGATCCCGACTAAGAACCTGCACCAAGCACTGACCCTGCCCCCAACCCTACACCTGCTCCTGCTCCCGCACCTACACCTGCACCTACTCTAGCTCCCGCTCTTGCTCCTACCATCTTCTTCACCTTCAACAATAGTTGATCATGGTATCGTTGTTTACTATGATAATTTTTTTCTCCTTTCCATATGTATCTTTCTTCTTGATCCTTGTACCTAAAAATGCTATCTTTTTTAAATAGGTACCATATTTTCATTTCTTAATAATATTTTAATTAATCGAAGGGGGAATATTAACCGATGTATTAGAACCTTGTTTATTTTCATTAATGGGTGGGTTAATATTCAAGTGACCATCCTTATTAAATTTTAAAATTTAATAACCCCGATGATGTGCAATCATCCGATCAGATATTCAAATGAGCACTACCCTCAGATCTATCAGATTTGTCTGATGTTTAATTTAAATTTTGACACATGTTGACTCCTTAATGATTTGAATATTTGGAGAGCGCGCATCCATTGGATTGGGCTTAGCTCAAGCGCATCTGTCCATATCAGCAAAGTTGCACGGATTTTATTAATTTTAATTATTTTTGACCTTAGGTTATAATATTTTCAGACCATTGACCTTTGACTTAACCTTCGGGTTTCTTTGTGAAAGCGCGTCCGTTGGATTCTCCTTTGACGAAGCGCTACCCTTTGATTGATCTCAAGGTGCTCAATTTTAATGCAACGGGGCACATACCCTCAAGGTTTTAATTAATACCTTAGTTCAAAATTTATGTTTTTGGGCTTTAGACCAAGATATCCAATTAAATTTTTCCATTAATTTTAAATACATTAGGACTTAAAGATTTATAATTTGTTTTAAGTCTAAGGGAGACTTCATTTATTTGGAAAACTAAACCTTGTATTTCAATGGTCGAATTTTATCATGAGGGATGACTTTGGAAACACTTTTAAGACAACATGATAGCAATATTTAAACCAACTCCTTTAAAAAAAAACAAAGAGACCAGCAATGCTTGTTTATATTGATGAAACAAAAAATTTAAATTTTGGGGGTTTCAAAGTTTGAGTCAATTTTGCTCCAACACCTCTTTGCTGCAATTGATGTTCAAGGGTCACCTGGCATGTCTCCTACACTGATTGGTGGTTGAGAATAATGAATCTAAAAATTGGTGCATGATCGTAGCTCCGTCGGACGATGCTCCAATGCTCCTCAAAGGGGCGTAGCTTGGTTCTCCATTTCGATAGGGCTTCGCTGCTTGACTCTAAAACTTCTGGATCCTTTGCTTTTCATGGGAGAGTCTATATGTAGACCTCCCTCTCAGATCTAGAACTTGGCTTCCTAGAGAAGCCTCAATCCAAATTGCATGCGACTGACCATCCCGAGTGAGAAGCGTCAGTCACAAATTGGCATGGAAGGGGTAGTTAGGAGGAACTCAGGGAGTTCCTCACCAAAATTTGCCCGCTAACCATGCAGAGGTGCAGTCAGACTACATGATCTGGGCCGTATTCATGGCCAGACTATGTGTGATGCTGGCCGCTATCAGGTTCAGTGGCCAGGTGTGGTCGTTGTAGTCTTTAGCGGCTAGGTGTGCTGGTCGCTCTTCTTGAGAGCGGCCAAGCCTGGATGGGCTAGAACTGCCCTGTTTGAGTGGTTAGGACCACTGCTTGCTCTTGGAGAGATCCAAGAGGGTTCATATGGTCTATGGATGTGCCCATATGGGTAGTCTCCTAAACATGATGTATTTTAGGTGTCTATAGATACCCCTTTTTGGGATGCATTGTGAGCAAAACATAGCGTAGAGCAAAAAAGTAGACCACCTAGGGCCATATTGTAGGTTGGATGATGATCATTGATCTGATCAACATAGGATGCCCTAGTCATGTGGGAGGGCATGAATCCTAGAATCATTGCTTCCAATAGAATGGAAGGCTTAAATTTGTGGAAGTTTGCACTCGCTCATCAAGCAATCGGGTAGCTTCAGTACTACTATAGGTCCGAAGGGAGGGGAGCTACAAACTTAACTATCATATTTGCTTTTTGCCCCAGCAAAGGGTAAGCTTATGATAGTTGTTGGCAATGATTCGTAAGATGAATGCAACTCTAACATGATCGAGATGATATTTTGTTGACTTTGATTATGATTGTTGAAAATTTTGACTACCCCCTCAAGCGACGAGTCGATGAGGGAAAGGACAATTAATAAAGCGATGAGTCACTTGACCAAAATGAATAATTTGGACCTCTTTAGAGGTTTACTCTATTGTTATAGAGTAGTTCCCATCCAGGTGTGATTTCAACCCTATTTGGTAATTGCACATCTCTATCCCTTGGGGCAGTCCGACCACAATGGCCTTCTTAGGGAATCAAGGTGCTAGCTATTCTATTGTAGCGTGTGTTGAATCATTATTTTTTATAGGAGAATTGAGATGCATCCTCGCTCCCATGGGGTGGTCCGACTATTATAGCCTTCTTCAGGTTTGAGGTGAGGCATCTCAATTCTACCATAATTGCTTTGCCCCAAGTGGCCTTATGGTAATTTGCTCATCTTGCCGAGTTGCATGGAGTGCTAGTCACTGCAATCACCAAGTGTATAGAGCAGATAGTTGAATACGAGGCTCATCTGAGATTTGGTTGTTATTTGATTTTTGTTTTTGGATTTTGAATTTTATGATGTTTTTGGATTTTGATGTATGTAAATTTTTGGTATTGGTTGAGATTTTGGATGCCTCTGACCAATAGGTGCTTTTTATGGCTTGTTTTTAGATGCTCTATGGTGAAAATTTGTTGGAATTCATCCTTATTTGTTGGTCATTGTCAGGTCTAATGGCCCCCAATTGCTGCTTTATGGCCATTGTCAGGTCTAGTGGCTAGGAAGTGTGGGTCGTTGATGTCGATAGTGACCAGGTCATGAATTGGAAAAATAAAAGGAAAATTAGGGTTTTGAGCTATCATTGTTGCCATTTGTTATTTTGCACTTTTTGGAGCTCTAGGGTGTGTTTGTGCAACTACGATATGGAGCACTACTGATTTATTACTATGAAGACATGATGGTTAAGCAAGGAGAAGCCTCGACTAGTGGAGGAGCTAGAGCTTCATGGGTACCTTTCAAAACCCTAACCCCTCTCTTATTAACTTTAAAATGAACCTCACTAAATAATTTGGTAAAGGAACCTCATTAACTCAATTGGTAATGAACCAAACCTATAGATAGGATCAATTTAGGGTTAATTTTAGATGGGTCTCCTTTAGATTTAGGTTTTTTGCAATTTTTTTTTTTTTTGGGCTTTGGGGAGACATCGTTGGCATGTCGCCCATTGGCCGCTACCGCTTAGAGTGGCCAGTTTCTATGGCTTGGTCACGCTATTGTCGCGATTTTGATTTCCAATGATCATATTTTTTACCATTGGAACCTGGCCATTGTCAGCTCTAGCGACCGCTTGGTGGCCACTCCTGGCATGAGCGACTAGGTTGATTTAGCAGTTTGTTTATTTTTAAAGTGTAATTTTGCTCTTTTTTGGATTATTTAGTGCATTTAGTTAGCATGTTGCCTTAAGCATTTATTAGTTTGTCCATGCATTTGATTTAGGCTTTATTTTGCACTCTTAGATATTTTCTACTTGGGCTCAGGACCCAAAGCTACTTTGTGACCTTCTACGTGAGATGGATGACATGAACTAGGTCTGACTTAAGGCTCGTGGGCTCCAGTATGTCATTGGCCTACCCATTATCATGTCAGATTAGGCTTACTTTACTGCCTTGGCCCATAGGTGGGACTCTAGGATGAACACCTTCCACCTTCCTATCGGTGAGATGACCATCACATCGGAGGATGTCTATAGGATCTTCAAGATCCCTTTTGATGGAGTGCCCATTGTCTCTTCCCCCACTAATGCTTGAGATGCAGTGTTTGCAAGGGTCTTTGGGAGACATGCAGTTGCTACTTCTAAGGATACTCATTCTGGTAAGATTTTTGTTGCCCATTGGCATGAGGAGGATGTCTTCTCTCGGTTGCACATCATGTTGTTGATGGTCATCGACAACATCCTCATACTTGATTACTCTAGATTGAGGTTCCCATGGAACCTCTTAGTGATGGTGTAGGATCTTATTGATAGTGAGGAGCCTATTATCTATGCCTAGGGGAGTGCACTACTAGTGTAGTGCTATGATGAGTTATACCACATTTAGTGCCATGGATGGGCCAATATTACCTATAGCTTGCTCCTTCAGATCTAGGGATGGGAGCATATCAGAGTTGATCACTCGATAGGACTTCTAGTGGATATTATGGCACTAGATGATGATGTCCAGTGTTATGGATCTAGGTGGCCTAGAGCACTCAAGGAGCGTAAGAGTCAACCTTTTGTAGGGGAGTTGTCCCACTACATGATATCCTTGACTAGTTTGTAGGCTGGTGATATCATCTGGAGGCCTTATCATGAGTGCCCTAATTGGGAGGATCTGGCTAGCTTCACCGTGAGGACTCGATACGATCGATGGTTGATCAGTTATAAGGATGGCATTAGAGAGTTCTTCTACTACTCTAGGGTGCTTCGATAGTTTGGCATTCAGTAGGATGTTCCCTTGGAGCCAGTTGTCTATCATCAGATTATTATAGAGAGGAACCTTCCACCACCCTGAGTTATAGTAGTGTTGGAGGAGGATGACCCTCTTGTAGTTGATCCTAGTGTGGCTGATGCTGGGGTCATAGAGGTGTACACCCTTTGGTGGGGTACATGATTATGGTAGGGTGGTGGCCACCTAGGGTGGTCCTTGGAGGAGGTTGAGGTTGAGGATCCTGATGGGCATCGAGTGTGGGCTTGGACAGATGATTGGGGATAGGTAGGGCAGTAGGAGTAGGTGGTAGAGGAGTTAGCTATAGAGGAGTAGGTTGCCCTTGAGGAGGAGGAGGAGTTAGCCCTTGAGGAGTAGGAGTCTCCTCTCTGGGCTCAGCTACACCAGGTTGAGGTTGAGCTATAGACATCATAGATTTAGGTTCAATAGAGGGATGTCACTATTGTAGATCTTCAGAGATAGCTTGCCTAGGTTACTACCGAGTGAGATGATGCTCAGAGCTAGATTGCACCACCTCCTGTAGTGCCTCAGGGACCTGGTGGTCTAGATGTAGGTGTGAAGATTTAGTGCTTGCATGGATTGTTAGTAGATGATTTGGAGGAGCACACTTGAGATGCCTCCTATATCCTGGCATTGGAGCATGAGGTCAAGCTTTGGGGAGGCCATCTACCAGAGAGGCCTGGGGTAGGAGGTTCATAGAGGACCGATCGGAGCACTTCATGATAGTCATCAGCTCGGTCGAGCCATCGGACCAGGTCTCGGATAGAGTGGACTAGGGGTGCCAGTTCTATGCCACCTCCTAGAGGGGAGGTGAGGATAGAGGTGATACTAGTGGTGCAGGCCACTCTTGAGTGCTATGGCTCCTTAGATATTTTGTACCTCTTTTTTGGGTGTAAGGTCAGCTGACCTACATAGTTGTAGCCTTATTGGCACTTTTTGTACCTACATGTACTTATTTGGATACACTTTTATATGATATCTAGACTTTGAGACTCACCATGTGTGTATCTATTATGATTATGCTTTTATGTTTATGGATGTAGTATATGATTTTATGTGATATGATGTGATGTGATGCTTTAGATGTTATGATGTGTATGTGTAGATGGACTACTTTATGATCTAATGCTATGTGGCTTACATGACTTATGCTTTATGATGTGTGGATGCTTAGATGGCATGATCTAGATGATGATGATGGATGCATATATGGATGCAATGCTTATCGTTACATGCATGTTTGCTTTTGATGTGTTTGTATGCATCTAACCTTATGTTGTTATGATATGGAAAATGAAATATGTTATGTTATGTTGATGATCTAATGGAATGAACTTGTATGCTTTAATCACTTAAAACATATGATATGATGTGATATGAGTTTGATAATCTAATGGGTGACACCACAGAATGTATAAAAATCATGAATAAATAATAATTCTCATAATAAGAATTAATCATTTAAGCATCAAGTGTGAGGTGAGATGATGGGTTTCTTTATAGGTTGCTATAGATATGCAAGAATAGTCAGTGGTCATTTTACTATCATTTTTGACATTTATCCGGTATCTATCCTATCTTATGCATTCGTTTAGCGAACAAGACCTCTTAAAGAAAGTTTGATTATGTGATTGATGATATGACTTGTTGCTATGAGGATGATTTTTGGGGTTTTCCATGAGACTCAAACACCCTAGTTGCTTCATCAAATGGTTGTATACTGATCATACAAAGCCTTTGAAGGATAAAGCTTTGTTATGAAGACCTAGATACTCATTATCCCTATGTGTGCAAATGAATATATTAGATAGAACATAAGCATACCCCAGTGCCATGTGGGATTCATTCAGCCCATTGTTGTATTGGGGATCCTCAAATGTTTATCCTGATCCTAAGTTGGACTCAGTTGGATTAGACCACTAGGCAATATAGGACACCTAAGGCTAGCTCTTCCACATGCAAACATTGGTCTGTTCAAAAGCAAGATGCTAATGTGATAGACATATCATCATGCGTAAGGATACCTTATGGCTCGTTCATGCTAAGAATTCTAGGGATTCAAGTTCATACTCCCTTCTTTTCTTCATATTTATTTGGGATACTTGCTCATGATTTAGTGATGAAAACCACTATTTATTTTGAATTTTTGTTTTTCTTTTGAGCAAGGGATTTATGTAGTGATGATAATCACTTGTTTACTTTGTTTTTGAATTTTGCTTTGTTCAGGATTTTGCTTGTTTTTATTAAAGCAAGGGATTTCTTTGGGTAGGGCTGAACTTGTCCTTTTGCCAATTCTCAACATTTTTGAGCCGGTCGCACAGGGGGATGAGCAAGATAAACCTTTTCACCTTAGGATACCTAATACCACTTCGTAGCATTCATATTTCCCTTGTTTCAACTAGGATTTTAGTGTTTTGATTAGTGATAGGATTTTGAAATATACTAGGTGCTATCAAAACTAAACCTTATCTATCAAAATCTAAGATAACTTTCTACAAAGTTTGATAAAACCACTAGGTATGGTTGAGTGACCGAAAAACCCTAGTATATTCCTTATAGCAATAGGAAGGGGTTGTGTTGAAAAACATAGTTACACTCATGGGTGATGGATGATGATGGATTTTGAAGATGCATGATTGATGTACAAGTGTGGTGTCACTTGTAAGATTGCAAATACAAATGTATCTAATGCAAATGTGATTGATGGAAATGCCTAATGCAATGCAACTAAGTGAATGCAAAATGCCAAATGCAAATGTTTTTGTATTTTTGATGATTTCAATTGTTTTTGAGTTTTGATTATTATGAATGTTTTGATATTTTATTGACCAAAGGGCTTTAAGATGCCTTTGGTGCTTTTGTGATTTGACCAAAGGGCTTTAAGATGCCTTTGGAGCTTTTGTGGATTTGACCAAAGGGCTTTAAGATGCCTTTGGAGCTTTTTGTGATTTGACCAAAGGGCTTTAAGATGCCTTTGGAGCTTTTTGTGATTTGACCAAAGGGCTTTAAGATGCCTTTGGAGCTTTTTGTGATGTGACCAAAGGGCTTTAAGATGCCTTTGGAGATTTTTGTGATGTGACCAAAGGGCTTTAAGATGCCTTTGGAGCTTTTTGTGATTTGACCAAAGGGCTTTAAGATGCCTTTGGAGCTTTTTGTGATGTGACCAAAGGGCTTTAAGATGCCTTTGGAGATTTTTGTGATTTGACCAAAGGGCTTTAAGATGCCTTTGGAGCTTTTTGTTTTTGATTTTAATGTTTTTCGATTTGTTTGGATTTTTATGATTTCTATTGTTTTTGGAATTTTGAAATTATTTGAATGTTTTTGATATTTTGTTGATTTATGTGTGAAACACCTTTAGATGAATGATATTGAGGGGCTCTGGCTCCTCAACACCTTCTAGCATTGTTAGGTGATATGCCCCAGTCCCAATATTCTCCGAGATGATATAGGGACCTACCCAATTAGCCATAAATTTGTCTCGTAGATGCAGTGGTAGATTTGAGTTCTGCTGGTTTTCTTTCAGCACAAGATCCCCAACTTTAAAGTCTCTCAGATGGACTCTATTGTTATAAGCTCATGTTAGATGATCCTGGTAAACGTGAAGGTGCTCAAGGGCATTGACGCATCATTCATCTAGGAGGGTCAATTGATCTAGGTGAGCTTGTCGCGTAGTGTCATCATTGATGAACTCTTTCAATGTGATGCACAATGTCAGAATTTCCAACTCTAAGGGCATAATGGCCTCAACACCATATACAAGCAAAAATGGTGTTGCCCTAGTGGGCATCCGTATGCTAGTCCTGTAAGCCCATAATGCTAAGGGTAATTGTAGATGCCAATCCTTATGATTTTCTTTCACCATCTTCTTTAATATGGCTACTATTGTCTTGTTTGAGGCCTCTACTTGCCCGTTTTCCTGTGGATAGTATGGTGTCACAAAACTATGTTGAATGTTGTATCTGGTCGTTAGAGCTCACACATTTTTGTTTTTGAATGATGGACCATTATCCGAGATTATCTTGAAGGGTACCCCAAAATGACAAATGATATTATGAAGTATGAACTCCACAATCCGAGGACCAATTTTCGAGGTTAAGGGGATCGCTTCCACCCATTTGGTGAAGTACTCAGTGGTCGTTAAGATGAACGTGTGTCGACCCAAATATGGGGGAGAAATATTTCCAATCAGATCGAAACCCCACTGAGAAAATGGCCAAGCCACCTGAATGGGCTGTAAGGCCTGAGATGGCAAGTGTGTCAAGTTTGCATGATGTTGAAATTTAATGCATTTCTTGACATACTCACAATAATCCTTCTCCATGGTGGGCCAATAATAGCCCATTCAAAGAATGCGCTTGGCAATGGCCATGCCACTGAAGTGGCCATCGCACGTACCATCGTGAGCTTGCAAAATCACCCAAGCTGACTCTTGGGGCTCTAAGCAATGTAGGAGAACTCCATCATAGCTTCGATGATACAATATGCCTCCTAGAAAGACATATCTAGTCACTTTTTGCTTGAATGCTCATCTCTCGGCATGCGATAGTCCCTATGGGACAATTCCAAGTCTAAGGAAGTCTTGTAATTGGGATAGCCAATCCTGATAGGCTACAACCTCAATAGATAAGATGACTTGTTCCTCATGCCATTCGATTTGCATGAACATAGATTGAGAAACAACCTTGTGGTGAATAGTAGTACCATTCCCCATAGGACCTTGAGAAATCAAGGACCCCCAAGGTGCCTTTTTTAAGAAGTATGTGGCTTTACAGAACTAGTCATGGTCTACCTCTATATGGATCATGTTGACTGATTCCTTGTTATCAAAAGCCTCATGTTGGATTACTGAATGTGAGAGCATTTTGACATGAATGGTAGTGAAATCAGTAGATAGATTCTGAGGGATCAAGGATCCCAAAGATGCCATGGTGTCTACAAATCTGTTTGATGAATGAGGGATTGCCTCGATGTCGTACCACTCTAGTTTGGCTAGATATGTGTCAACAAGCTCCTTGTAAGCTTTCAAGATTGGATCCTAGCATTGAAATAGTCCTTTGACCTGGTTGACTATGAGGAGGGAGTCACCAAAGATATTTAGCCTCTTGATTTTCATGGTGATGGTTGTTTGGAGACCCAATATTAGGGCTTCATATTCGGTGTTGTTATTGGTGCAAGGGAAGTCTAGCTTGAATGACAAGGGCATTGGAGCTCCTTGTGGTATGAAAAAGACAATCCCTACACCACCTCCTTGCTCACACTTCGAACCATCGAAGAACAAAGTCATGTCAGCTTCATTTTCTGGTTCTTCGGGTTTGGGTGCTTCTAATAGTGCAAAGACTACATCATCAGGAAGCTCTATGGTAAGGGGCCTACTATTCTGAAGAGGCACCTCAGCCAGCTGATCAGCTATGACTTGTCCTTTGATGGAATTTTGGCTTATGAATTCCAAATCAAATTCTATCAATAGCATGATCCACTTTGCAGTATGTGTATTATGATATGTCTTGCTCATCATATACTGCAAAGGATTTTGCTTGGATATTACATATGTCGTATGGCTCAGCATGTAGTGGTACAATTTCTTGGTTGCAAAGACCACCGCTAAGCACAACTTCTCTACGTATGCGTATCCAATTTCGTAGCTCACCAGGGTGCGGCTAATGTAATATATCGCTTGCTCTTTGTCTTGCACATTCTTTTGAGCCAACATGGTGCCCAAAGCAAAATCTGTAGTGGATATATATAACAAGAATGGCACGTCTAGCCTTGGTGGAGCTAGAACTGGTGGTATTTCTAGGTACTCTTTGATCTCAGCAAAGGCTTGCTGACATTCTTCATCCCATTGGAATGGAACCCCTTGTGTAGCAATCGATTCATGGGTCGACATTTATCCGATAGTTGTGCGATAAATCACTTTATGGATGCTACTTTGCCCTGTAAGCTTCTTAGTTCTTTGATGTTTGTGGGTGGAGCCATTTCTAGGATAGCCTTTACCTTTGTTGGGTCTACCTCGATGCCTCATTTAGAAATGATGAATCCCAAGAGTTTTCTAGAAGTTACGCCAAAGATGCATTTCTTGGGATTCAACCTGACATTATGCTCAATCAGGTGATCGAAGATCTTTGTGAGGGATTCAGCATGCTCTTCATGTAGCAATGACTTGGCTAGCAAATCATCGATGTAGTCTTCCAAGATCTTATGCATGTAGTCATGGAAAATGTATGTCATAGCCCATTGATATGTGGCACCAACATTTTTAAGGCCAAATGGCATTACTTTGTAATAGAATGTCCCCCATGGAGTGGTGAACATGGTTTTATGCTGGTCTTCGAGCTTAATCTGAATCTGATTGTAACCAAAAAAACCATCCATTAGGGAGAGCATCTCATGACCTACAGTTGCATCTACAAGAGCATCTATGTTGGGCAATGGGAATGAATCCTTTGGAGTTGCCTTGTTGAGATCCTTAAAATCTATGCAAATGCAGACTCTTCCATCAGGTTTTCCTATGGGCACCATGTTTGATACCCACTCTGGATAGTCAATGGGAACAATAAAGACCACATCCAACAATTTTTGCAACTCATTTTTAACCATCAAAGTGATGGTTGGATGCATCTTTATGAGCTTTTCTTTGATCGGTTTCTTCGTGGGGTCTATCGATAGGTTGTGGACAACCAACTTTGGATCTAGCCCTGACATGTCTTTGTAGGTCCAAGAAAAGAGATTTGGTCTCTCTCTTAGTAGAGGAATTATGATGGCCTATTCTTCTAGAGATAAGCTTTCTCTGAACTTGAATTTCTTTGGTTGAGAAGGATCATTGCTGATGTCCACCTCAAAAGTCTCCTCTATTGCCATATGGGACCCATCCTCAATCTGGTGAGGAGTGGGGATTAAATGAATATCATCTACTAGATTTATGGTTCCCACTGACTCAGGGTTAAGACCAATGTGGTAGAAATCATGCGTGCAACCTGATGTGAAATGAAATGGTTGCAACATCCCTTCATTAGGGAAGAAATCCTTAGGCTCTAGGGGTGAGTCAATATGATCCCAATCGATAGCATCTAAGTTAAGACATAATGGTTTTGCAAGATCTATTGGGTTATGGAGTGGAGTGGTCAAATCAATGGAGATCATGTTGATGGATGGAATGAAATCTCTAGGACCATGTGGGTGAAACTCTATATCTTGGGTGTGCCCTCCATACTCATGATGAGGCTCTAGGGGCATAGGGATCTTAGGATCCGATCTATGGATAGATGATATGATGGGATCATTAGGAAATAGCTACTCTCTAAAGGTGGGTGGATCCAGGTTGACCATGTGATGAATGGCATCTAGGTTTACTGGTCTTCCTAGGAAGCGAAGGTTATGATCTATGGTGCATGAGTGCCACTTCTCTCTCCACAAGCAAATTGACTTGTTGGAAGTGAAGGTCCAAGATAAGCTACCTCGATCTCATCCTCAAAGTCATCATCGCTTATCGGAGAACCCATGCATTGGTCTACCTACTAGGGTTGGGATGGTGACTTGCATGTTGATGCCTCAGATAGGCCATCTTGGTCTCATCTTCATAGTCATCATCACTTATGAAGAACCCATTGGCATTTACTCTGGGCCCTACCATTTGGCTTGTATGTCTTATGAAGGCCATCTCTGTTGAGTCTTCTATATTATAGCCACTCTCATCTGACATGTATCCACCCTCATCTGAGATGTATTCACTCTCATCTGAGATGTAGCCACTCTCTGTGTGGCCTATCCAAGTAAGGTTTTGCACATACCGAGGCCCATGGTAGGCTAGGCTGGTTCCATATTCATCCTCACTTGGAACATAATCATACTCCTCTCACTCATATCCATGCATTGGCTCTTCCTCCCATAGGATGGCTCCTGATGGGGGCACTTCAAGAGAGGATTCAGGGTGATACTGATCAGGTGGTGTGATATTGACCATCGACACCCATCCATCACCCAAATAGTTTCTACTAGGGGGTTGATAAGGGTTCTAGTCGATGTCCTCCCTGAACCCAATGCTTAATCTATCTAGGGCTACTTCCAAAGAGTCATCATGACCCCACATTTGATAGCCCAAACCACACCTATCAGTAGGTAGTTGGTACTATGGCTGAAATGGTAGCTGATACCCTTACTCATATAGGCCTAGGCCATAGCCTTGCTAGTGACACTACCCAAAGTACTTTAGAGTGAACTCAAGATTTGATAAGTAATGAACACTCATGGTGAAAGGTTCATCCTCATCTCTTTCTAGATCAGGAGTAGTGTGGGTGTAATATAGACTAGCATATATGAAATTAGTCTAGTTGGGTGGCACCCCCAAAGGAACCATTATCCCTACTAGTAGACTTGGGACTCTTGGCTACCCCATGTCTTGTGCAGACTCAATGATTGGTATGAAAGTTACGTTCTACACAATATATTCACCTAGTGTTGTGTTGGCTAGGTGAATTGTCACCTATGGTGCAGATGATGTTGTTGATGATGCAGGTGAGGCAGGCTATGGTACCTCCTTGACTATTTCCTAGGAATGTTCCTCCTCCATGGGAGTAGGGATTCCTATAGTTGCTATGGTTGGAAGTTCCTTGGGTTCTTCCTCCACTAGGGGTACCTTCAGCTTCTATTTATCTCTTGCCTTATCTATCGAAGGCTTTTTAGAAGTGCTAGTAGCTTTGGATGTGGGAGGTGGTGCCGACGTGGATGGGTCACCTCGCACTGATTTGCTTTTGCTTCCTGGCTGCGTGGTTGGGGATGAAGGCCTTATGTACAAGTGCATTGATGGTAGGATAAAATCCCCTGGCAAGTCAACTTGATGCATGTACTTGAATGGCTCTTCATCGGATGGAACCATGTGAACTTGTCCCTCGTGCACATACTTGATGCATTGGTGCAGGATTGAGGGTATGCACTGCATGTCTCTAATCTAGGGATGCCCTAGAAGGATGTTATATTGCATCACCCCTTCTAACACATGACACATCATGGGGATGGTCTTATGTCCTACTTTTATAGGTAAAATGATCATACCCACTATGGAGCACAACACATCATTGAAAGCCCTGAGCATGTAGGAAGTCAGGATGATGTTGGACTTAGGGATCTTCAAGTGCCCTATAGCCTTAGTGGTGATGATGTTGATCGATGAGCCCGTATCGATTAGAACCCACTTGAATGGAATATCATTGATTGATGCAATAATGTGCAGAGGTGGGTCTATTGAGGCAGTAGGGACTACCTTAATTTTGTGATCATAAAAATGAATCATGGGCTCTTGGCACTATTGCACTTGCCCCACAAAATGTGTGAATGCATCGAGGTTCTGGGGTTGGAGCTCGATTGATCTCAAAATCTCCATTAAAGTCTCCTTGTGCCTAGGGGACTATTGTATGAGCTCATAAATGGATAACTTAGTCGGATTCATTTGTAGATTTTGTTCTAGTCTACTCCGAATAGTCACCATAGGTCTCGTTGGTGGACCTGGAGGGTTGTCATGCACTTGTCTCTATCGAGGTGCAACCATAATATTGATGGGAGCCATTGGAGGCTATGGTTGCCCATATCTCCAACTCTTGGTTGCCACATTAACCAACTCAACCATTCCTATGCACCCTTGAATGGGTGGCTCGACTCGGACCTAGTTAACCTGGGTACCCTGATCCCTAGGGACCTCATGATTGGGCAACGAGTTTCGGTATATACCCATATCTCTATTATCGAGAGCTAGTGGGTTGTCAACTTTTAGCTCTCCCTTTTCAATCATGTTTTGTACAACATTCTTGAATCTGATGCAATTCTCGATGTCATGCCCTTGTCTCCTATGGTATGGGTAGTATTGATCTTCCCTGTATCCCCTTGGCTTGGGATGGTTAGGATCTAGAAGTTGTATGTCAAGAAATCTTATCCTCTATGCCTCATTCAACTGATTAAACACTGACTACATTGATTCGTTCAGAGGCATGTAGTAGCGAGGTGGCCACCACTCTTTGTTCTGGCCCTGATTGTTCTTAGGGTCATAGTTGGCTAGCGGAGGGTGAGCTTGGTAATTCTGGGGTTGTTGTCCATTTCCCTCCTTTGGTGCAGCCAATACAACTTGATTAACTTGAGCAGGCTTGGCCTACTTCTACTTGTTTTTGTTATTCTGATTGTTCTTGCTCCATTCTTTCTTGTTGTGGAGCTTAAGGTCTCCCTCATCGACCTTAATGTCTTCAATAATCTTGGCTTGAGCCAAGGCTTCTTCAAATGATTCATATTGCTACAGCTGTAATAGTAGGGAAATGTGTTTTGTGTAGCTCTTTGTGAACATCCAGACAAGTTCCTCTATGGGGATGGAGAATGATAGTTTTGCCATGATTTTTCTCCACCTATCCCCATAGTCCATCACTGGCTCATCATCGTATTATTTCAAATTGGCCAGATCAGACAGGTTTACCTTCTTCTTCACTCCGAAGGAAAACCATTCAAGGAATGCATTCACCAATTGCTCAAAACTGGTGATGCTATGCTTGGGCAACTGGTTGAACCATTGTGTTGTTGCACCCAAGAACATCATGATAAATATCCTCAGCATCAGGGCATCATTCTTCTCAAGGTGGAAGCACACATTCATGAAGTTGGTCACGTGTTCTTGCGCATCTCCCTCCCCCTTAAACTTCTCTAACCTAGGCATCTCAAAGTGCCTAGGATAAGCTGGACTCGGGACTAAGGGGCATAGAGGCTAGTTGTGAATCTTGCTCAATGTCGGCTTTTGTCCACCTATGTCCTACTTCTCGAGAGACTTGACTCTCTCAGTGAGCATCTGGTATGCCTTTGAGGAAATAATCTCATGTTCCTGAAGGTTAGCTCATGGTGGTAAAGGAGGTAGCCCTGTGTTGGCCTAGTTTGGGCATCTATACTCATCTCCTATAACCATGGATGGAGGTTCAGGATATGTTTGTTCTTGGTCTTCCATCCCTACCCTTTCCTCATTGAATTGTGTTTGTTCGAGGTCCAGGTGTTGTTGATGTTGTGAATTGTGGTGAGCATGCTCATTTTCTAGCCTAGTGCTTCTCTCCTATTGAGAATCGACATGTCTCTCATGCTCGGTATCTCTCACCACCTATGTGTGCATTTGTTTGAGCTAGCCTCTCTACTAGCTCTTCATGCTCAACTCTTTCTTCTCTTGAGCATTGTTCTTGTAGGTGCATGCACCTCTTCCTTCACTCTTCTTGCTCAAGAGCTTCTATATATTCTCTCTCAATGCGTAGTTCCTCTTCCAACCTATGTAAGTGGTCAGAGTGAACTGCTATTGAAGGCTCATGTCTTTCTAACTTTGTGCGAGGAGTTCTAATGCTTAGGCCCTTTGGGGAGGCTCCCATTGTGCACTTGCCTTTGTCCACTAGGGTGACCTGCTCTATGTACTGTGTTATGGGTTGAGTACCCTCATGATCTGAAGTAGTGTATGTGTTGCGGGGTCACTTTGGAGCTTCCCCTGGTTCATTGGTGCATCTAGTGGCTATACTATATGAACTTCCTGAAGTAGAATGTTTGATAGCAATACTTCTAGGAGCTGGTCTTGAGGGAACTCGATCCAACTCATCAAGTTGTCTAGTTCTCCATGGCTGATCCTATGGAGTCCCATTGGCACCAATGAGCTCATGGTTTAAAGGTACCCTCCCATCTGTAGGGAGGCTGTAAGATGTCCTGGGTCTATGACTGGGTGTGGCCCAAATGTCTTACCCCTTAGTGGGTTGATCTATCCTATGTGTATCATGTGAGGTTTGGAGCCTTGCACTCTCTATGTGCCTATGCGATGAGGATGGTCTTGATGATTCCTCATGTCGATGCAATGATGGAGGTCTTGCAGCCTCTGTATGTCTGTGCAATGAGGGAGGTCAGGATACCTCCGCATGTCGATGTGAAGAGGGAGGTCATGATGCCTCCTCTTGTCTATGTGATGAGAGGTACCATGAAGACTCCTCATTCTTATGTGTCAAGGAGGGCCTTGAGGCCTCCTCATGTCTATGAGGTGAGGAACCAAGATGTGTATCTCTTGTTAGGGTTTCTCATGGAGTTCCCCCAAGGGTTGAATTATCACCCCTAAGACTTGTCAAACTTCATTCGGCTACACTATGGGTGGGCGGCTCAATGCTAGTGTGACTGTGAGTGTGAGGAGCATTAGTCTCCCCCTCGGTGTTGGACTAGGGGTGGTTGCTCCATGTGTTCACCATTCTGATTATGCATTATCTTCTTGATTAGTTTCCAAATTACACAAACAAAACAAGCAAGTGTTTATCTCTTTTAAGGATTTGTGTGTTCCCTAAACTGTTTGGTGTGTTTGGATTTGTTGTTGATCTTGACTTCTTGTTCATGTTTGGACTTAGAATGAGGGAACTCAATCAAAGTGGAAACTAGGAACACTAGTGCCAAACATGATTTCTCAAAAGAGTCTAGGGTACACCACTTAAATCCCAGTGGGGGGTTCACCTAGCTCTTCCACTATGAAATAGTGGGAGATAGTTTGAACACAAGTGACCTGTGCCAACTAAAAAGGAGCTCTCTATTCTATCTAAGGATGTCTAGGGGGAAAGTCGGTGGAAGGAGATGAATTCCAACATCACCGGTCTGAATTGGGGGTTGGTGATGAAATCCAACCTTACCAATGTTATTGTGGAATATGCAAGTGTGTGGGGTTCTTTTTAAACTTTGAAATATAGAATGATGCATCAACCAACATTCATGCTTTACATCACTACATGCCTAAAAAGAATATTTTTCTTTTAGAGAGATGCATATCTAATTTATTCTAGATGATTTTCATGCAATGTACCTCCTACTTTGTGAATGGGCGGCCTACTGATTGGGCCACATGCAAGCAGACTAATCACACAGAAGCCTAGCATGCTGGAGACTAGGGTAGACCTTACAAGTAGAGGCCCACTATTCCTAGCAGTGCCTAGAGGAAACTAAAGAAATCTAAGAAATGTACAATGCAATTTTCTTTTCATTTTCTTCACTTTTCCCTACTTAGACTATGTTTTTGCTTGCTATTTCTAGAAAATAAATGTAGATAGAAAATCATAGAGAAAATAGAGGATGAAACCAACCTCAAATCCTACTCTGGTGATGAAAATTTTGAGCTCTATTGCACCCTGCTACTAGTTGCTATCGACCAGAGTGACTGATTCTAGCCATTGTCAGCTATAGCGGCTAAGATCTGCTGGCCACTATCGACCAGAGCGGCCAGACCTACACACAAAAACATGCCTGAGACATTAGTGAAATGGCTAAAAATAAAAACTTGGTGGGGGTCCCACCGTGATCACCATCTGTGCGACCTCGGGAAGCATGCACCCTTATTCTACTTAGCAATATTATTTCAAAATGAAATGAAAGACCATGAAATGCATATAACATGAAAATAAAATAAAGAGAGATCCTTTTATTTATATTGAGCCCTAGTTACATGTCGGTCCCTCTGAGGGATACCCATTTTGATACAATGAATAACAAGCGAAGTAATGGTGAATAAAATATCCCCTCGCAAAGGGGTGGTGCACTTTCATAGGCCTCCCGATCTCGCACATGAAACTGTATGAGGGCTTATAGATGCCTCCTTCTCTAGATCTGGTCCTGGAGGGATCCTTGTGCTCTTGATGCTTTGATTCGATCTTGTAGACCTATACCTACATTCATGGAAATAACAAAGTATGCTTAGTAGGATGGGTCACCTCTCCGGATGAGGCCTTTGTTAATGAATCTAAATAATCATGATAAAAATGACATACAAGCATGAACAAAATAATAAATGCATGTAAAGCTATGAAATATAGAATAAATGTGTTAATGGAAGTGGATCTGAGCTATGACTTAACTAATAAAATTAAGCAATAATGAATCTAGACTAAAGCAATAGGGAAATAATGTCTATGCCCTAAAATATGCCTATGGGCCACTATTCAAGATAGTGACCATGATATGAAGCCCTTTTCCTTGTGAATCAGGGGTTGTTGCACTATCCTCTTTGCTACAATTGATGTTCAAGGGTCACCTAGCATGTCTCCTACACTGATTGGTGGTTGAGAATAATGAATCTAAAAATTGGTGCATGATCGTAGCTCCATCGGATAATGCTCCAATGCTCCTCAAAGGGGCATAGCTTGGTTCTCCATTTTGATAGGGCTTCGCTGCTTGACTCTAAAACTTCTTGGATCCTTTGCTTTTTATGGGAGAGTCTATATGTAGACCTCCCTCTCAGATCTAGAACTTGGCTTCCTAGAGAAGCCTCAATCCAAATTGCATGCGACTGACCATCCCGGGTGAGAAGCATCAGTCACAAATTGGCATGGAAGGGGTAGTTAGGAGGAACTCAGGGAGTTCCTCACCAAAATCTGCCCTCTAACCATGCAGAGGTGCAGTCAGACTACATGATCTAGGCCCGTATTCATGGCTAGACTGTGTGTGATGCTGGCCGCTATCAGGTTCAGTGGCTAGATGTGGTCGTTGTAGTCTTCAACGGCCAGGTGTGTTGGCCGCTCTTCTTGAGAGCGGCCAAGCCTGGATGGGCTAGAACTACCCTGTTTGAGTGGTTAGGACCACTTCTTGCTCTTGGAGAGATCCAAGAGGGTTCATATGGTCTGCGGATGTGCCCATATGGGTAGTCTCCTAAACATGATGTATTTTAGGTGTCTATAATTTCAAAACAACTTGCATAGACATATTAAGCCTTGTAAAATTCCTTTGTGGAGGTTTTTGAAGTACTATATTTTATAGGTTATTAGTAACATTATTAATAAGCCTAGTATCCATTCCATAGTCACCTCGTATGTGCTTATTCTTGTGTTGATACCTAGTAGGTTTCTCTTCCTTAACTTTGAGTTGACCTCTTCTGATGAGAGCCCATTTTACTTTTTTTACGAAATCAATTGCTTGATCAAAATATGTAATAGTAGTAGTCTCAAATGCATAAGATAATTGTTCTTATAAATTACCAATAAAGATATCAAGCATGTATTTAGGAGGTAAAGTATATCTCAAATGTCCAACTAAGCTTCTCTAACGAGCTAAGAATTCTAAAAAGCTTTCTTATTTACTTTGTTTTAAGTTATAAACATCTTTCATTGTCACTTATTTCTCAATGTAAGCACCAAATTGCTAAATAAATAATTATTTTTTTTCTTCAAAAGTCTCCAAATAATAATTGGGCGATCGATGATACCACTCTAATGCCATACCACCAAGACTCTTAGTAAATATTTTAAGCAACAACTTATCATCATATATGAGATCATGGTAAGCTGTTTTAAATATTTTGAAATATTCTATTGGATCTTTTGTACCCTTATATATAGGCAGTACTGGCATAGGAAAATGCTTAGGATAAGGCCTAAAAACAATAATAGGATCTAATGGTTGATTACACATTTCCTTATAAATGTAAGTAAAACTTAAAGGATGAATCATCTCAACTTTTGAAACCAATTGTTTCACCATATTTGCCAAATTTTGTACTTTTGGATTGCTGTTATGTATTGTTCTCATATTCCCATATATGTGTTGAGGCACCAATGCTTTATTCAAGTTGGAAATATGGATATTATATGTGGAACCTTGTGAAAGTGGACAACTAACATTGGGAAGAATAAAAGCAAAAGTATTGATATTAGAATATTGAGAAAGGAATTGAGAATAGTTTTGAGTGACACTACTAATTAGAGGAGCTTGTATATTCCTTCTAATGTTGGTGGTTGTAGTAGTATCAATAATTGAGTTAAACTTATCAAGATGTACTAGTTTAGGCAATGATTTTTCATGGTTAAGCATAGGATATCTTATTGGAGGAGGAGAAGGAGTTTCATCTCTATCAAGAAAAGCTTCTTGCTCCATGCATCCCAATATTCTATCACTATTAGCTTTCATAAAACCCTAAATATGCTCAAATGATGAAAATACAATGCTACCATTGGGTCCCTCATAAGGATAAAAATCATCTCAGTATACATGTTGTCTTGTTCTTATGGATCTATCTTAGGATCCTCTCTATCATTCTAATCATCTTTCGAAGGAACGTAATTAGACTCAAGATGCTTTCACTGACTTCTAAGGATAGGAGCCATTAGAGAAGCAAAAGGATAGAAGAATATGCTAACAATAGAAACAAAAATATTTTTAAAGATATTATTAAGATTATCCAAACACACAAATATATTTAATTATCTTGTTTAAATTTTTTAAATAAAATGAGGTGTTCACGTCGGGTTCACCAAATATGTAGAGGGAAAAAATTGCCCTACCACATACAATTCCCACAAATATTGGATCCGCTTAGAAAGAGGAGAGAGAAGCCTTATGGGGTGAACCATAGGGGTTGCGTGGTTTTTCTCTATACTCGATTCTAGGGGGAAAAAGGGTTAACTGGGAATAACTTTGAGGACTCATTCAAAGTCCATAAAAATTCCAAAAATGTTTGATGTATTCGATTAAATATAAAACATTTAGATTTGGACTTTCTAGATCTATGCTATAAAAGATAAAGGATAATGCAAAAATACAAATGCAAAAATACAAGAACTAACCCTAGTATGATTCTTCCTTTGAATGTTTTCTAACCTAGGGTTTCCAAGTAACCTTTAAGCAAGGGCTAAAGAAAATATGCACAAACAAAATTAACCCTAAGTGCACACTATATGGTATTTTCTTTTCAATGCCTAGAATTAATTAAATATACTTAATAAAATCAGATCTAGGGTTTTATAACAGAAATAAAAGCACTCAAAAATAAGCCTAGAAGACTAATTAGAATACTTAGCTTATCCGGTGTTTTATCTTTGTCTTTATCCCTTTGTCCAAAGCTATTGATAATACTTGTTCTTACAAGATAATTCAGCAAACACTTGAAAATGGAATTATCGTTAGGGGTCCTACTTAGGCCACTATACAATAGTGCTTGGAGGTGCAACAGTAAATCCCCCTAGGTCCGTTTAGCTAACCTTTGATAATTAAAATCAAAAATTGACCTTTAGAGGAAAACAAGCATTAATGCAATACAATGGAACATAATGCAAAAATCATAGTGTTGGATATTTTTAGTCCCTAAGTCAAATTTTGTCATTGATGTCACCAAAATAATTCATCATTAATTTCAAGGAATTCAGAAAGAAATAAAGTCATCAAATGTGTCACTAATATCCAGGAAGAAACTTCAATAGTGCAGAAGTTAAAGGTAAAAGGGCTCCATAATATTTTAATATTATATGAGAGCATAAGTTAAAAAGGGTTTTCATAAATACCTAAGGCCTATTGCAAAGTTCAAAGGAGGTCAAATATTTATTTTATAAAATATTTAAATTCAAAAGGAATTTAAATTTTATAAATAAATATCGTCAATACAAAGTTGTGCAATAAGAGAATACCTTAAAAGCCAAAGGTTATAATTAACTTTATAAAATTTAAATTCCTTGGAATTTAAATCATTTATAAATTACAAAGGTTAAATGCACCGACGTCATCAAAAATTTTGGAGCACTGACGTTTGAAGAAAATGGTAGCTTCGTGTATAAAAGGGAGGCAAAAATACCTTTGCAAATGATACCTCATTGTTTTAATTAATGCGACCAAGGAAAATTTGCATGTGCGAATTCGAAGGCAAGAGTGAGGAAGAAGACGAATGACTTTTTTGTCTTATGTGCAAGGATTGTAGCGAGTAATGTTGGTGCCCAAGACAAATGTGGACACGGTGGTCCATTGGCAGTGCATTTTTTTTCTAAGGCAGTTGTGGGGTTATGGACCCACGTTCGAATCCCTTTGAGTACGTGCACAAAGGGGAAAGGTTTCGTGCTTTGTTTTTTTTTGTTAAGGCACCAGGGAAGGAATAAAGTGTGTGTAGAGCCTTATGGTTATCAACGTGCATTGAGCACACATGGTTGTGGATCCTGCGGCTAGGGCATTCGCGGAGGTAGAGGTTAAGGGTTCGAAAGCCATGGAGAGGCAAAGGTATTTTTTGCTAATATTTTAATTGCCTAAAGTTTAAATTAAAACCTTTATTAGGAGTTATAAGGGGTGTTAAAAGGTTTTTAATTAGGCAATGAGATTAGTGGTTAGGATAAATAAGGAGTGATAGTAAATTGCTATGTGTTGAATTGTGATTTATAAAAAGGGAAGATATTATTTTTAATTGGAGTAATAAGGTAAAAAATTAGTTTGCATTAAGGATCTTTAAGGTGTTTTCTAAAGACCTATTTGTGGGTGTTAGATTTATTTTTGAGATTGTGGATTTTATAAGGTGTATATATGACTTGGTATATTTGTATGAAAAATAATCTTTGAGCAAGCATTTACAAGGGATTTAAAGTGAATATTTTTCCACCTAACCATTGATGTTGTCAAAGAAAAATTGAGTGTGATTAGAATAGGTTTTGAGGTCTATTTTTCTATCTCCAAGCAAAAAGGTATGGGAAATTTTTTCCATGGTTAAGTTGATTGGTTGGTATTCTAAAAATAAGTTTGGAGTGAAAAGGACTTGATTAGGGTTTCCTTTTTGAGAGTGTTTGAGTTAATTCTTCAAGGTTTTCTAGAATTAAGTGTTGTGATTAAAACCTTGTTTTATAATCATTGTTGTTGAAGCCATTGGTTGTATGAATAACTTGAGTTAGGGTTGTGCAAAAGAACATGAGTATCATTGTTATGTGAATATTGTTTTATAAGCATTGTTGTTGTAGCCATTGATTGTGTGAATAACTTGAGTTAGTATTGTGTAAAATAACATGAGTATCATTGTTATGTGAAGATTTATGTATAAGCATTGTTGTTGAAGACATTGGTTGTGCAAAGAACTTGAACTAGGGTTTGAAAAGAACATGAGTATCATTGTTATGTGAGATTTTTGGTTGAGCAATGTTGGAAACATTTTGAGTTGGTATTTACATGCTTGGACTAGGGTTTTTGAGCAAGGGTTGTTTCTTGAGTAATTTGTGGAGTAGAATTGGTTGAGCCTAGTCAAGTGGATGTGTGAAGTGATTGTTCAAGTTCCATAAAAAAACTATTATATATTCTGATTTGAGTTGAGAAAGTGTTTTGAGTTGAAACATATTGGGTCTCTAACAATTCACTTTATGTTTCTATAAGATTGGTTAAGTTCTATGTGAGCTTATTGAGCACATCTAGATAAGTTCTATGTGGACTTGTTGAGCAGAGTTGAGCAGGTTCTGAGTGGACCTATTGAGCAGATTGGACAAGTTCTAAGTGGACTTATTGAGAAGATTTGAGCAGTAACTAAGTGGACCTATTGAGTAGATTGGACAAGTTTTGAGTGAACTTGTTGATCATATTTAAGCAAGTTCTATGTGGACTTCTTGAGCAAATTTGAGCAGGTTATGAGTGGACCTTTTGAGTAGATTTGAGCAATTTCTAAGTGGACTTATTGAGTATATTTGAGCAGGTTCTGAATGGACCTATTGAGAATATCGTACAAGTTCTAAGTGAGCTTATTGAGAATATTTAAGCAAGTTTTGTGTGGACTTGTTGAGAAAATTTGAGCAAGTTCTATGTGAACTTGTTGAGAATATTTGAGAAAGTTTTCTGTGGACTTGTTGAGAAGATTTGTGCTAGATCAACTAGACTGTATTTAGTACATATTTTAGATAGAACTTTGGAGGTGATAGAGCAAATAGGATAGAGGTCTCCAATGGATAGAGATTCATCAGCCAAGATAGTAAGGATAGGACTTCTGAGTGGGGATAAGAGCCTTCAATGGAGAGATCCACAATCCAGTGCAGTGGAGGCAGTATTCTTCTAGAGGATCACCAACCAAATCAAAGGAGAAGGAGTTTTCCTATGGATAGAGATCCATTAACTTGAATTAGGGGATTGGTGTCTCCTTTGGATAGAGGTCCATAAACATTGTAATTGGGAAGGATTCCCAAGATATTGATTAAGAAAATTTTAGTGAAATATTTTCTCTATGGAGTAGCCCACATTGGGTGAACCATGTAAATTGTGGTGTATCTATTATGTATGGTGATTTATGCATTGCTTTGATTACTACTATTGATATTGCTATCTACGCATTGCTTAATATTTATTTGGAAAGAAAAGTAAAATGTGGTCTTATACTATTCACCCTCCCCTCTCAGTATAAGCTTGTGTTATTCAATTGGTATCAGAGCAGGTTCTCTTAGAAGAGTTTAATAGCTTGAAGGAAAGGGTAACAAGAACATAATGGATCCTAAGGAAGTGTCCTCAAATAATTCAACACTATTTTTTTATGGAAGTGACTATATGTATTGGAGTGTGATGATGAAGATCTACCTGATTGCACTTGGCAATGAAATTTAGGATTCAATAGAATTTGGATATGATCCCTTAATAAATCCTCCTACAGATAAGGAAGGTAAGCTTATACAACACTATAATTCAAAATAAATGAATGCACTTGTGAGAGGTTTGTGTAGAACGGAGTCTATGAAAGTTATGCATTGTCAAACTGCAAAAGAGATGTGGGATAAATTGAAAAATATATATGAAGAAGATAAAAGTGTCAAGAAAGCAAAGAGTTGAAACCTCAAAAGACAACTTGAAGAATTAAGAATTAATGAAGAGGAAAATATTAGTGCTTACCTAATTCAAATTTATGATGTTGTTAATAATATGCGAGGACTTTGTATGAAGATTGATGAATCTGATGTTTGTGATAAAGTCTTAAGATCTCTTCCAAATAGATTCAGTGAAAAAGTTTTTGCTATAGAAGTATCAATAGATGGTGATACTTTGACAAGAGATAAGTTGCTTGGTATGCTCATAGCATTTGAGATAAGAACAAAAGATCCTATTTCCTAGAAGGAAGCAACATTCAAAGCAACAAATAAGACAAATGGTAAGAAGCCAGAATCAAGCAATGAGTTATCTCGTGATGAAGAAGCTAACTATGGTAGAAGAGATAAGGACTATAGAATATCTAGAGATAAAATATCTGTTAAGTATTTCAGTTGTGGAAAGTATAGAAAGTTTACAAAATATTTTCAAGAACCTAAGAACAACAATGATGAATAAAAATAGGATCACAAGTACAAGGAATTAGAAATATATAGGCAGGATAAGCATTAGAAGAAAAGCAAGGATGGACAAAGCAGACAAGGAAAGAAGTTATTTCAAAGAAAAAATAGAAGCTACTATGCAGATAATGCAAGTAAGTATTCAAGTGATAGTGATGCTAGTTTTTTAGACAATGATAGAGATGAAGTCCTATTTATGATTGAAGAAAAAGAACCAATTAAGAAAAAGACTCCAGTTATTCTCAAGTATTTTAGATGTGGTAACTTTGAACATCTTGAAGATGATTGTACAAGGGATGGTTATAGTTTTAGTAATGATGAATATGAGAATGCACTTAAAGTACAAGATGAAAATATTCTAATGGATTTTGAAGAAGTAAGTGATCCTATAGAAGACAAGCCAATAGAAAATAAAGATGAGGACAATGGTAAACAAACAGAGGAATATTAAAAAAATAATGGTTATGATCTCAAGGGAGAGCTTATTTATGCCCTTGACACTATAATAAGGTAAGGAAGCAACACTATAAACTTGAAATTCAGTTTCAATAATGTGGTTAAGAGAGAATATTGCTTATAGAGGATTTAGAAAAATAAAAGGCTAAGGAAAATATGTTCAAAGATAAGTTAGAAGCAAAGATATTGGAATGTGATAAGTTAGCACAAGAAGTGGCACTACTAAGAGAAGATTTAAAAGACTCCAAGGTCAAGATGAAAGGGTTAAAAAATAGCTCAAAGAACTTGGATAAGTTCATCAAGATACAAAAGCCTACATCAAGCAAAACAAGTCTTGGATTTGAACAGGTTCAAAATAAATGGGAAGGAGAGTCAACTTCAAGTTTTGGAGGAGAAGAAAATTTAGATGAAGATACTTCAGAAAAAGACAGTGTAAAATATATTGAGACATCTGAGGATGAGTTGGATAATAGAGAGTTAAACAAAAATAGGAACAATGTATAAAGAAGATACAGATGGAACATCAATCAGAATAGGTCAAGAGAGACTAAGAGACCAATGAGGTCAAGACAAGCAAACTTTAAAGGAATATGCTTCTCATATCATAGGTTTGGGCACATGGCTTCACAATGTAGGATACGAGAAAGACATGAATATGGGAACAGATAGTCTTTTCATGGGTATTGCTACTCATGTAACCAGTTTGATCACAAGGTAATGAATTACAGGGTTCATGATAGAAGAAGATATGGCTTCACTAGAAGAAATCCTAAGATATTTGCACCTCCAAGGAATAATAACATTAAGTGTTATAAGTGCAATAATTATGGTCACTCAACAAAGTGGTGTAGATCATATATTCCAAAAATAGGTATGAACAGGAATAGGAACATGAATGTGAACATGAACAGGAACAGGAATAGGAACATGGATATGAACAGGAATAGAAATAGGAACATGAATGTGAACAGGAATAGGAACATGGATATGAACATGAACAAGAATAGAAACATGAATGTAGACATGGACGAGAAAATGGACATAGAAAGAAACAATCAGAGAAATCAGAAAACTCAGAAAAGAAGAGAAGAGGATAAAGGTAAATAACAATACCTTCTAGGAGTAGAAATACTCCCACCCTGGAATTAACCACCTCAATAGAAGGTGGGGGAGGGGCTAAGCCAAGAGGCTCATCCTTGGCCCCGAGCCCTAAAGGTTATCCTTTGCCATTGATGTCAAAGGGGAAGATATTTGAGTAAGGGAGAGAGATTTGATAATTGAGAGCTTTGAGCCAGGGGGAGCAATGTCCCAAGGGGATTAGAATAAAAGAAAGGTCCAGTTTTTGGTAAAAATAAGTTGGGTTGCCATCAATGACAACGGGGGATATTTTTTGACATTTTGAGTCCCTAAGTCAAATATTGTCATTGATGTCACCAAAAGAAGTCATCATTAATATCAAGAAATTCGGTAAGAAATAAAGTCATCAAAGGTGTCACTAATATCTAGGAAGAAGCTTCAATAGTGCAGAAGTTAAAGGCAAAAAGACTCCATAATATTTTAATAATATATGAGAGCATAAGTTAAAAAAGGTTTTCATAAATACCCAAGGAGGCCTATTGCAAAGTTCAAAAGAGGTCTAATATTTATTTTATAAAATATTTAAATTCAAAAGGAATTTAAATTTTATAAATAAATATTGTCAATACAAAGTTGTGCAATAAGAGAAGACCTTAAAAGCCAAAGGTTATAATTATAATTTATAAAATTTAAATTCCTTGGAATTTAAATCATTTATAAATTACAAAGGTTAAATGCATCGATGTCATCAAAAAATTCAAAAAATTTGGAGTGTCGAAGTTTGAATAAAATGGTAGCTTCATGTATAAAATGGAGGCCAAAAGACCTTTGCAAATGATCCCTCATTGTTTTAATTAATGTGACCAAGGAAAATTTGCATGTGTGAATTCGAAGTCAAGAGTGAGGAAGAAGACGAGCGACTTTTTTGTCTTATGTGCAAGGATTATAATGACTAAGGTTGGTGCCCAAGACAAAGGTGGACATAGTGGTCCATTGGCAATGCATGTTTTTTCTAAGGCAGCTGTGGGGAGATGGACCCGCATTTGAATCCGTTTGAGTACATGTGCAAAGGAGAAAGATTTTGTGCTTCATGTTTTTTGGTTAAGGCACCAGAGAAGGAATAAAGTGCACGTAGAGCCTTTTGGTTCTCAACATGGGTTGAACACACATGGTTGTGGAGCCCACGGCTAGGAAATTCACAGAGGCAGAGGTTAAGGGTTCAAAACCCATGGAGAGGCAAAGGTATTTTTTATTAATATTTTAATTGTCTAAATTTTAAATTAAAACCTTTATTAGGAGTTATAAGGGGTGTTAAAATATTTTTAATTAGGCAATGAGATTAGTGGTTAGGATAAATAAGGAGTGATAGTAAATTGCTATGTTTTGAATTGTGATTTATAAAAAGGGAAGATATTATTTTTAATTGGAGTAATAAGGTAAAAAATTAGTTTGCATTAAGGATATTTAAGGTGTTTTGTAAAGACCTATTTGTGGGTGTTAGATTTATTTTTGAGATTGTGGAGTTTATAAGGTGTATATATGACTTGGTATCTTTGTATGAAAAATAATATTTGAGAAAGCATTTACAAGGGATCTAAAGTGAAGATTTTGCCACCTACCATTGATGTTGTCAAAGAAAAATTGAATGTGATTGGAACAGGTTTTGAGATCTGTTTTTCTATCTCCAAGAAAAAAGGTATGGGCAAATTATTCCATGGTTAATTTGATTGGTTGGTTTTCTAAAAATAAGTTTGGAGTGAAAATTACTTGATTAGGGTTTCCTTTTCGAGAGTGTTTGAGTTAATGCTTCAAGGTTTTCTGGAATTAAGTGTTGTGATTAAAACATTTTTTTATAAGCATTGTTGTTGAAGCCATTGGTTGTATGAAGAAACTGAGTTAGGGTTGTGCAAAATAACATGAGTATCATTGTTATGTGAAGATTGTTTTATAAGCATTGTTGTTGAAGCCATTTATTGTGTGAATAACTTGAGTTAGTATTGTGCAAAATAACATGAGTATCATTGTTATGTGAATATTTATGTATAAGCATTGTTGTTGAAGACATTGGTTGTGCAAATAACTTGAACTAGGGTTTGAAAAGAACATGAGTATCATTGTTATGTGAGATTTGTGGTTGAGCATTGTTGGAAATATTTTGAGTTGGTTTTTACATGCTTAGACTAGGGTTTATGAGAAAGGGTTGTTTCTTGAGTAATTGGAGTAGAATTGGTTGAGCCTAGTCAAGTGGATATGTGAAGTGATTGTTCAAGTTCCATAAAACAAACTATTCTATATTTTGATTTGAGTTGAGAAAGTGTTTTGAATTGAAACATATTATGTATCTAACAATTCACTTTATGTTTCGATAATATTGGTTAAGTTTTGTGTGAGCTTATTGAGTAGATTTGGACAAGTTTTGTGTGGACTTGTTGAGCAGAGTTGACCAGGTTCTGAGTAGACCTATTGAGCAGATTGTAAAAGTTCTAAGTGGATTTATTGAGAATATTTGAGCAGGTTCTAGGTGGACCTATTGAGAATATTGGACAAGTTCTGAGTGAGCTTGTTGAGCAGATTTAAGAAAGTTCTATGTGGACTTGTTGAGCAGATTTGAGCAAGTTCTGAGTGGACCTATTGAGAATATTTGAGCAAGTTCTAAGTGGACTTATTGAGGAAATTTGAGTAGGTTCTGAGTGGACCTATTGAGCATATTTAACAAGTTCTAAGTGAGATTTTTGAGTAGATTTAAGCAAGTTCTATGTGGACTTATTGAGAATATTTGAGCAATTTCTGTGTGGACTTGTTGAGTAGATTTGAGCAAGTTTTGTATGGACTTGTTGAGTATATTTGTGCTAGATTTATTGGACTGTATTTAGTATATATTTAAGATAGATCTTTGGAGATGACAGAGTAGAGAGGACAAATGTCTCTAGTAGATAGAGATCCATTAGCCAGGGCAGTAAGGAAAAGTCTTTTGAGTGGGGATAAGAGTCCTCAGTGGCGAGAAATCCACAAGCTAGTGTAGTGGAGGTAGTAGTATTCTATAGGATCACCAATCAGAATAGAGAAGAAGGATTTCTCCTTTATATAGAGATCTAAGAACTTGATTTAGGGGATTGGTGTCTCCTTTGGAAAGAGGTCCATAAACATTTTAATTGGGAAGGATTACCAAGAGATTGATTGAGAAAATTTTAGTGAAATATTTTCTCCATGGAGTAGCCCACATTGGGTGAACCACGTAAATTATGGTGTCTCTATTGTGTATGGTGATTTGTGCATTGCTTTTATTATTGCTATTGATATTTCTATCTACACATTACTTAATATTGATTTGGAAAGAAAAGTAAAAAGTGGTCTTATATTGTTCACCTCCCTCTCAATATAAACATGTGTTTTTCACATAGAATAGAATATGCAACTATGCTCTAGATGTAAATTAGAATGCAATGGAGAAAATAAGGATAGCAAATTATCCCTAGTTTGGTCTCAGGAAAAATTGCATCTTGTAATGGGCAACCGCAATAACAACTATACAAAAAATAAAGGATGAATGCAAAAGTTTGATCACGTCACTCAAAAAATCTAAATATGCTTGTAGAAGAGTAAATTCATCTGGTATAGAGTGTAGAAGCAAAATAGAAGGGTTTTAGATGTCTCAAATGGTCAATATCTCCTTAGGGCTCCAACAATAATACACCAAAAGTGAAGAAGAACAATGCAGTAGACAATCAAACTTCAAACTTCAAAGTTGCTTGCAAGAGAAGAAGAAGGATGTAGATAAAAAAAAATTATTTATGAGACATCAAATGCGAGCAATAAAATCATTAAGTCCCAAATAAAATGAGCATGTGCTAAATTGTGTGTCATCATGTGTGAAAATTGAATTCAAACCCTCCTTATATAGTGTATTTGAAGGTGAAAATTTAGGAAAACCAAGGAGGGCTGACGTAAAACATGCCAACCCAAAAAAATTAGGGGTTTTATGCATAAAACCCTAAAAATATGAAATCGTGCGCCATCCAGGTTGACCGCGATATCGCAATGCGAAGTCGCACCCCATAAAGGATCAGGTGTGATTTTGCATAAAGAGGGAAAATAGGCAAAACAGATGGGGAAAAGCCTTTTCCTTGCCTTAGGCAAGTCTAAGGGATCCCCTAGAGGGCTTGGGGAATATTTCCCACTAATGTGGGTCAATTTTTTGTGTCTACAAATGGATTGGTTGCAAGTGCATAAGGTGGTACTCAAATTTCAGGATAGATGAATCGAGTATATAGATGATAAGGGTGTTGTGTGTAGGATGTATAGTCTGCAGGGGGATTTTCAACCTTAAATTTTGTTGGCAATGCAACTTAAGAAGGCCATAAATAAATGTGAAATGGTATATATAGTTAAGATAAATGAAATGGATAAAGAGAAGAAGGAAGAGGTGTTTGAGAAACACCCAATTGTTTAGGATTTTAGGGATATTTTTCCAAAGGATTTTCCTGGATTACCCCCTAAATGGGAATTTGACTTTACTATTGAGCTTCAACCTAGGATAGAACCCATTCATATAGCTCCTTACAAAATGAATCCCATAGAAATATAAGATTTAAAGGTGCAATTGCAATGGTTACTAGAGAAAGGGTTGATAAAACAAAGTGTATCACCTTAGGGTGCACCAATGCTATTTGTAAAGAAAAAGGATGGTTCCTTGAGATTATGTTTAGATTATAGAATATTAACAAGGCAAATACCAAAATTAGATATCCTCTACCTAGAATCAAAGATCTATTTGATCAACTCAAAGATACTATAATATTTACAAAAATTGATTTGAAGTCAAGATACCACCAATTGAGGATCCGTGAGGAGAATACACATAAGACAACCTTTAAAACTCATTATGAACATTATAATTTTGTTATCTTACCTTTTGTTTTAACAAGTTCTCCAATGATATTTATGAATTTTATGAGTAGTATCTTTAGGAAGTACTTGGATATATTTGTACTGGTATTTTTGGATGATATTTTGATATATTCCAAAAGTAAAATAGAGCATGACAAGCATATCCAGATTGTGCTAGAATTATTAAGGAAAAATCAGTTGTGTGGGAACCTATCCAAGTGTGAATTTTATGTGTCAAAAGTACAATATTTAGGACACATTATTTTAGCTCAAGCGATCATAGTAGATTTTAAGAAAATTGAAGCCATTATGAATTGGCTACCACCTAAAAATGTAATAGAAGTTCAAATTTTCATGGGATTAACTAGATACTATAGGCGATATGTGAAATACTATGCCAAGACCACCTCACCAATAAATAACCTTCAGAGAAAAGAAAAAGAATTCAAGTGGATAGATAAATGTGAGGAAGCCTTTGGTTTGCTTAAAAAAAAGCTTACCACACCTCCTATATTAAAGGTACCTTATACCTAGGGAAGTTTCTCTATTTGTACAAATGCTTCATTAGAAGAATTGGGAGTGCTCTCTCAGTATGAAATAGTGGTAGCCTATGGGTCTAGGAAACTAAAAATACATGAGGTTAATTATGCAACCAATTATTTAGAGTTGGCAACTATACTGTTTAATCTTGATAATTGGTGACATTATTTGGTTGGGATACCCTTTGAGCTAAGGATAGACCATTAGAGTCTACAATATATATTCACTCAACCTTTACTCAATGCTAAGTAGAGAAGGTGGATGGAATTTCTCGTAGAATATGATTTTGGCATCAAGTATATAAAAGGAAAAGATAATAAAGTCACTGATGCGATGAGTAGGAGGAAACTTATAGCAATTTTATCTCATATCCATGTCTAATTGATGGAACAATTCAAAGAAATGCAAAATGAATATGCATACTACAACCAAATTTGGGAAAGGATGGGAAAGAAATCTGATAAAAACAAGGATTTTAGCATCAAGTATGGATTCTTATGTTTTAAGAATTGGGTAGTGATTCCTAATATTGGAAATTTTAGAAAGATGATTAAGAATTAATCGCATAGATATAAATATTTTTATCATCCAGGAGGAGCAAATATGAGGGAGAATATGAAAAATATATTCTTTTGGCCAGGAATGAAGAGAGACAACCAAATTTATTTCTCAATACCTCGAGTGCCAAAACTTAAAAGCATAACATAGACATCCTATTGATTTTTTGTATCCACATGATGTACCTATGCAAAAATGGCAAGTGATTTTGATGGATTTCATAGTAGGGCTACCTAATAACAAGTTTCATCTTGAAGCAATCCTAGTAGTGGTCGAAAAATTGACCAAGGTTACGCATTTTATACCTAAGAACACCAAGGATGATGCCATGGTTGTGGCTAATAGATTTTCCAAAGAAATAGTTTGGCTTCATAGTTTTTTGAAAGTAATCATATCAGATAGGGACCCTTGCATCGTGCCATTGGTACTATATTAAATATCAGTTCTGCTTACCATCTAGATATTTATAGACAAAGTGAAAGAGTGAACCAAGTTCTAGAAGATATGCTTTGCATGTACTGTATGGATCTAAAAACCTGTTGGAAGGATTACTTGCATTTAGTAGAATTTACCTACAATAACAATCAACATTTGACCATAGGCATGGCTCCATTCAAATCTTTATATGGCAAAAAATGCATAACACCATTATCATGGGATAATACAAAAGATAAGATTGTGCTTGGACCAAACATGGTCAAAGATATGGAAAATCAGTTGAGGGTGATCAAAGAGAGGTTGAAGGAAGTTGTAGACCATCAAAAAAGTTATGCAGATCTTAAGAGATCACCAAAAGAGTTTGATGTGGGAGACAGAGTGTTTTTTAGGGTAAAGCCAAGAAAAAGTGCAATTAAGTCCACAAAGCTAGATCCTTGCTTTGTAGGACCCTTTGAAATCATATAGAAGACTAATCCTATGGTATATCAACTTGCATTATCACCCAATCTATCCAATATTCATAATAACTTTCATATTTCTTTGCTTAAAAAGTACATTGCTAATCCTGAGCATGTGGGATTTTTCTACTTTACAAATGGTGAACCCAGAGGTTATAGAGGTTCAACCTAGATAAATATTTCCTTTGGGAAATGATGTGATTGGTTATTGTTGGAATATTTAAGGAGGCAACATGAATGAATGCTCATTTCATGAATATGCATAACATGATTTGCATAATAAATTGCTTTGAGTTTTTAAGCTGCATAATATTTTCTTATGAAGGAATTTTGTTTGAAAAGGAGAGAAAAATATTTTAATGTAAATAGTGGATGTTTGCTTCTTTGTATTGTCGAATAATAAAGGATAGTAACAATAAGCTCTTAAGGAAAAGTAATGAAAGGAGTGTTATATTATTTTTATTGAATTTTGTTGCTCATTGATGAACCAGTTAGAAGTAGAAAAATTTGAGTTAGGTTATGAACCATGTTTGTAGTGTAGCATTTATGAGTTCTAACCAAAAAATTTGGATAGAATCTCTTCCCTTTCATGTTGATTGGGGGAAGGAGTGAAGAGGTATGATGGGAGAGTAATATTTTATCGTAAGATAGGCCGAGTAGAAAATATTAGGTGATATTTTGAATAAATGAGAAAAAAAGGAGGAGAAAAAGGAAAGCACAGTAGAGGAAGGAATTGGGAGGAGAAGGAATCACTGGATATCAAGTTGAGAAGGACGCTAGAAAAATAGGTAATCTAGAAACCCTACTGACTCGGTTATAGATTTGTTTGATGGATGTGGAACTGATAATGGAAGAAATGAACATATGTTTTGTTAATAGGTATTAAACGATCAATGTCATACTTCTGGTTTCTTGTGTTTGTGAAAAGGTCATCTATGTTATAGTCCAAACGATAAGGATTAAATTTGACTTTGCTCACCAGAAAACATAGGATTCTTTAGGTGGTAGTCAGATATGGCAAGCATAGATATTTGCTGCCCTTTATTTCAATGTTTATGTTGTATATGATGTTACAATCATAGTTGAGATGTGCTAGTGAAACAAAACTATTGCTTACTTCCATTAGATAAGAATTTTCTAGTGGTGTGTGTGGTTAAAATGATATCATGAGATTACATTCTTGCATGAGTGATATTGATGAACATTGTGTGTTGTTTGGGAGTCAATTTCTGTTAGTGATAAACTCTGCATGTTGATATGAGTAGACCTATGCTGAGTGATTGTTGGTATATCTCCCTAAAGAATAAAGAAATGTAATTATTTTTGGAATAGATTAACTTGACTTTGGTAAAATAATAATGTTGCAGTCATATTATGTAGTCGATTATAGCATGTGCTATCTTTTGGATTCCAAAGTAGTTACCAAAAGTGTTATATGCTTTTGCTATCCTTAGTGGATGGACTGTTGAATTATTGTATTTATCTATGGAAGAATTTAGTGGGCAAAGAACGTAAGACCCAAATCTGATTAATATATTTATAGACATATATTTGTTGCTTGTGATTTCAGTGAATGATTTATTCTAGGATTAATATGGATCTGGGATATAGAGTTTGTGATGGATCTTAAAAATTGAAAAGAAGAATGATGATCTTTTACTCTTGTTGTTCATTTTGAAACTTCGAATGCTGGTTGGAATGTTCAATTGCTTTTCATTACATATGTTTGAAAATATTATGCATGCTTGAGAGCTATGTAGTTTCTTGGTTTTGGAGCCAACTTTGATCCCATTGCAATACAATCATTCTCTCAGTAGTTAAATAAAGTTCTAGAGTTGCAAAGCATTAATTCATGTTGGGATGGTAGGAGGATATAACCGATATCCATTCGGTGTTCCAGAAGAAGCTATGGCGTACTCCAAGTTTGCATTGAGAACTAACTGTTGTATTTTGTAAAGGATGTGTAATGAGTGATGAGAAGAATCAATGCTCAGTTGAGCACTGTAAATGTACTATTTATTATAGAAGATGTTGGAATCAATTCTGTGATAGATTTTGGTGGAATGAATATATGAATGATTTATATGGGTTAATTACTTTATGTGCTACTTCAGTGAACTATGGTTCGCTTGGTACATGTTATGAGATATTGAAGAATTATCTCTGAGCAGTTAGCCGCACCATGGATATGTGTAATGGATAAATATTAAGTTAAGGAATGTTAGATGGTTTATAATGAAATTGATTTAAGTGCCTTGTTCAAAAAAAATGTATTATTTAAAATGGATGTATAACTTTGTGAATCATATAATAGGTGTTGGTGTTAGGTCGATTCAATCTTCTCATCAAATTGATAGTTAATCATGGAATATCTTCTAGTGAATGAATAGTCACTTGGAAATAGAATTACCAACATTGTTGTTATGATAATTATAGACTTTTAGAATTCTAAGATCATCTTAAATCGAGTAGTAGTCTTGGATGAAGTAAGTGAATACCCTGAGTTAGATAACCACAAAAATATAGTGGTATATTACATAGGTAACTACATATTTAGGAATGACTAGATAATCTAAAGAATTAATGAGGCAGTCGAAGTGACTAGCACCCACATTAAAGGATTTATGTGGAGTGTAGTGGATGTCACTATCTTTCCTATTGATTGGAAAAGAGATGGGTTGACACCTAGTATACTACCTTGATGAAAAAGGTATGTATAGGGATGGGTGAACCTTTACACCTAAAGTACTTACATTAATGGACAAGTGTAAGTATAAGGATGGGTGTTTATTTATACCTAGTATATTTGCATTGATGGACAAATGCAAATATAGATATGGGTGAATCTTGAATCTTGTTGAACTTACATTGATAGACTAATGTGAGTATAGTTGAGGTAGTACCATGGAGTGTTGGAAGGGTACATCTTAGTAATAAAAATTCTATTGGCTAGTCTCTCTCTCTCTCTCTCTCTCTATATATATATATATATATATATATATATATATATAAATCAAGTTTCATTTAGGATTGAAATTTGGGGTGATGACAAGAGTAGAGTGATGGGGCCACTAATAGGAGGGTTGCTTCAACTATGTTTATGGAGCATTGAGATTGTAAATGAGTAGGTCCATGAGTGAGTTGCAAAGAGATGAGGAGAGCTGGGCCATCACTGTTAGGGTCATGTAGTTAGGAGTAGTGCAATACGAGGTGGTAGAGCAAGTGATAAGAGATAAAAAATTGAGGGTGTGCCAGTGGTAAGGGTATATATGTCCCACAAGGATGGCATCACCAATTGTGGTAATGATGATAAAAATAACAATATAAGAAGAAAAAGAAACTTGAATATTAGGTGAGCAGTAGGATCATCAGGAGTTGGCACTAGGAATCATGGTCAAGAATTAAGAGGACAAACTAGTTAGGTAAATATACATATGTACCCCTCTCATTTCAAATTTTTATAGTTGTCATGACATACTAGGATGGTTATTTGTCATTGCTTTGTATCCATAATTCACAAAATTCATTACCAAATAACTGGATTTCCAATGAGATGAATATATTAATTGTTTTGGTGGTATAGGTTGGCCAAAGGGGTGCCTAATAAAGCTTGATGTTGATTTTGGTTAGAAACATAGAAAACCTAGACCAAAATAAATTTATAAGTGCTTATATCACTTCCCTTTACTTCATGAAGTTTTAGAGACTCGGGCTTTGAGGTTGTACTCAAGCTAAAAGGTTTAAACAAACATAAGGATGCAATATAGATCAAAAGGAGAGTCACAAGGAGGGGAAAAGGTATAGACACCTAAATCATGTCATGCTTAGGGTATTTGCTCACATAGACACATTCATAAGATCATAAGACATAATATTGGACTTTCTAAGCATCAATAATGGTTCTCACCACTCATTTGGTGTCTTTTCAAGCCATCCAATCCTAGGTGATCAAGCCAAGATAGCCATACCCTATCCACTCAAGCCTAGAGTGGCCATACCTTAGGTACTACAGATGATAGTGGCTAGATCTTAGTCGCTACAGATGACAATGGCTAAACCTTAAAAGTAGTTTTGCTGAAAAACAGGCCTAATCACAAGTGGAAGTGGTAGTCTGCATGCAATAAAGGTGAGTGGGAGTAAATTTGCATTCCTTTGCATGACCAGTTCACATAAGAGACTTGAGTTTGCATTTAAAATTTAGTTAACTAACCTCCAAGCATAAACAAAGGACAAAATCTTCTCATGCTAATGACCAGTTTGCATAAGAGACTCAAGTTGGCAGTTATATTTTAGATAACTAGCCTCCAAACATAGAAAAGACATAAATCTTATCATGCTAACTCACACTGTGCATGAGAAATTCATTTCTAGGGCTTGGACATAGACCTAGGGTTTCAAACTATAAAAGGTGCAAGCCTAAGAGCACCAAGACATATATAGAGACATATTTTATAGAGAGGACATATACATCTTTTGTCGATCTTGGTCATTGAGGAGAGATTTTGAGACTTGGATATTTCCCTTGGATATTACGTGTATGGTGAAGACCTAATGGATTGAAGAGCATAGCAACCATTATTTCAACATCAGATACAAGCTTTGGTCCGTAGCTTTGGAGCAAAGAGAACTAGAGTCACTTTAGCAGCCATTGTCTTGGATAGTGTCTCGTAGGCTTACCTTAGGGTTTTATACATTAGATTCATTACTTTTTTTAGCATATCATTAGCATAGCATGATTTCATTCATTTGTATTCATAACATTAGTCTAATTTGCATTTGCTTTCATTTTTTATATTCAGTACTGACAACCTCATTCGGGGAGGCATTCTCAGACGTCTAAGCGTGTGTTGTAGTTTTCATTGCTTACAGGGCCATAGGTTCATCAAATGAAATTTGTAACATACAAGATCAAAAGGGATACCTCTAGGAAATAGACCTAGAGAAGGAGGCATCTGTAAGCCCTCATACATTTCCATGTGTAGAAATGAGAAGCTTTTTGAAAGCACACCACCTCTTCGCGAAAGGGGCACTCTTTACCTATTTGTAACCTTATTGTATCGAAATGGGTATCCCTAAGAGGGACCAACATGTAATTGAGTTTCAATACAAATAGAGATCCATATTTATTATTTTCATGTTATATGCTTTTTCATTGTCTTCCATTTCATCTTGGGTTTTTAATAATGTTGTAAGTAGAGTAAAAGAGCGGTGCGTGCATCTCAGGGTCACTATAGATGGCGATCACGGTGAGACCACCACTAATTTTTCATTTGCTACCAGAATACTAACTTATTTTTGTGTTTAGGTCTAGCCACTCTGAGCTATAGTGGCCATAAATTATCCGCTCTGAGCTACAACAACCAATAGAGCTTTAGCTGCTCTAAGCTACAGTAGCCAAGAACCAGCCACTCTGGTCAATAGCGGCTAGAACTAGAGTGCAGTAGAGGTCAAAACACTAACTCTTTGAGCTAGATCAAAGGTTGGTTTAAGCTTATCTGATATTTTATAGCTTTCTATATACTTTTGTGTGTCTAAAATAGAGAACTAAAAGCACATTTATGTTTGGAAATTGAAAGAATGAGAGAAGAAATAATTAAGCATTTTGCATATCTTATATCTTCTTTTAAATTTTCCACTAGGCGTTGCTAGGAACAATGGCTTATGCTTGAAAATTTTGCCCTAGAATCCAACGTGCTAGACATTGTATGTTGTTTGCTTGCTTTGAGACCCTACTAGAGGCCATAACTGCATGAAATAAAGTGTGCTCATACAAATCATAGTAGTTCATGCATATTTCTGAATATTAAAATGTATTTTTGCACTTAGGCATATAGGAAAGATTCGTTGGTGCTATATGATACACTTTATGTTACGCAAGCTTAAAATGAAAACCACACATGCATGTCTCATTTAAACATTAGGGAGTTGTATTTCATCACCAACCTTCAATTCATTCTAGTGACATTGGAATTCATCTCCTTCCATTGGTTTGTCCTCTAGAGCTTCCTAGAAACGTATTGAGAAACTTACTTATAGTGACAGTAAGTTACTTGTGTTCAAACTATCTCCCACTATTGGAACAATCATTGGTTCAGAGTGGAAGAGCTATGCAAACCTCCCACTGGGTCTTAAGTGGTGTACCCTAGCTTATTTTGAGAAAATCATGTTTGGCATAGGTGTACTTGATTTTCACTATGGATGAGTCTTCTCATTCTTAATCCAAGAACAAGAGCAAGAAATCAAAATAACAACACATCAAAACACACCAAAAAGTTTAGGGCACACTTAAATCGGTAATCAAGATAAACATTTATTTGGTATTGTGTGGTTATTCCTAAATTGCAACTCAAAATATCAATTCATAGACAACATGGTCAAAAAAAGAAGTAAACACCCTCGATATGACATCGAGGGAGATACTGAAGCAACTCATACCCATAGGCGGAGTCATAGTAACATTGAATGACCTACCCGTAAGACCATGAGATGTAGCTCCACAAGCCTAAGGGGTGATAACTCAACCCTTGGGGGATCTCCTCGAGAAACCCCAAGCAAGGGACCATATCATGGAAAAAAATCACATAAACAAAAAGAGTCTTCATAGCCATTCTCATCAAGGATACATGAGGAGACCTCAAGTGCCTCCTCTAAACACACAGAAACATCTCACAGATGTGAGGAAGTTTCAAGGGCTTCCTCCTCACATGGACATAAAGAAGGTTCTAAAACTCATTCTTCACATAGGGATGACGAGACTGCTACATCTCCATCCACATGGAGAAAACATGTTACCATAAAGCCCTCTTCATTAAGAAGGCAAACAAGAATTGCAACACCTCAAGACTCATAAGAAACATATGAAATAGGTCTTCCCACTGAAGGGCAGGAAACTAGAGCTACATCTAGCCATGGGAATCAAATATAAGAAACCCTTCATGCAAAAGTAAATATTCCCATAGACTATGACCTCATAGGAGTGAATGGCATCCCATAGGACTAGCCATGGAAAACAATACAACTACACAGGTTGGATCAGTTTCCTACATGACCAACTCAAAGAACTGTAGCTACTGAGAACTCTGCATATGGAAGCTCACAAACTATGACTTCTAAACATGTATCTTAGTCTAGGGGTACCTCATAGCAACCCCAAAGTAGATGCTCGAGTCTGATCATAGGGATACTCAATAGTACACTGAACAAGTCATATTAGCTAGTAAGAGTACAGGTACAATGAAAACCTCCTCGAGAAATCTGTGAGTCAATACAATAAGAATAGGGTCAGATAAACATAAGTCTTTTGTAACAGCATAAACTGACCGAATGAAGTGGTTAGAAAATGTATTACGTAAGGAGTAAGAGCTAGTGGAAGCTCTCAAACAGGATAAACAAAGAGAAAGACACTTGCACCAACATGAGCAACATTTAAGAGAGTAGGCTGAGCAGCTAGCTCTTAGCAATTTATAGAAAAATGGTGGTGACCGCCAAAGAACAAGATGCACTGACTCACCTAAGGAGAGGCGCACTAGACAAGATAGCCTACAAAAAAGTACCCTACCAAGCCATGAACGAAATCCAACTAGTGGGGGAAGGACAAACACAAAAAACTATGATGACAATCCTGAGTCCCCTCGTAGGAGGGAAGAAAAAAGAATGAATAAAATGGAAATAGAGTTACATACATTTCCACTATGGGTAGGCCTACAAGAGGAGGAAATATATGCATCAAAGGCATTTGAAGAGCTTGCTAAAAATATGAAAGCCTTTGAGAAACAAGAGACAGCTGGTAACTCACCAACATTGAGCAAAATACACAACCAACCATTGTGCCAATAAATACCTAGCCCTCCATATCCTAAGCACTTTGAGATGCCTAGGTTACAAAATTTTTAAGGGTGAAGAGGATACACAAGAGTATGTCACCAATTTTATTAATTTCTATTTTCATATTGAAGACAATGACGCTCTCATGCTAAGAACATTCATAATGACATTTTTAGATGCTGCCACTCAATGGTTCAACCAACTACCTAAGCATAGCATAACCAACTTTGAAAAACTAGTAAACACATTCCTAAAGCGTTTCTCCTTTGGTTCTAAGAAGAAAGTGAACCTTTCAGACCTGGCCAACTTGAAATAGTATGATGATGAGCTAGTAATGGGTTATGGGAATAGATGGAGAAAAGTCATGGTAAAATTATCACTCCATTCCCATAGAAGAGATCATTCACATTTTCACCAAAATTTTCTCTAAACACATCTCCCTCTTGCTACAACTTCAGCAGTATCCTTCATTTTAGGAAGCTTTGGCACATGCCAAGCTCATCAAAGAAATAAAAGTAGATGAGGGAACCATTAAACTCCAAAACAAAAAGGAGTGGAACAAGAATGGTAAGAATGACAAGTACAAGTAGAATCAGGCCAACCCTACTCTAGTTAATCAATTCGTATTAGCTACACCCAATTATGGGGGTGCACAACAACCCCAAAACTATCAAACACATCCCCCGCCAGCCAATTATGACCAAAGGAACAATCAAGGAAGAAATCGAGAACTTAAGCCGCCTTGTTATTTCATGCCTCTGACAGAATCAATGCAATCAATATTTAATCACTTGATCGAGGCCAAGAGGATCATATTTCTTGATATACCACTTATAGATCCCAACCATACTAATCCAAAAGGATATAGGGAAGATCAATTTTTCCCTTATCATAGGATATCGAGGCATGACATTGAGGCTTGTGTTGGTTTTAAGCATCAAGTGCAAAACATGATTGAGGCAAGAGAACTCAAAGTTGACAACCCACTGGCTCTCAATAATAGAGACATGGGCATATACAGAAACCCATTGCCCAATCATGAGGCCCCTAGAGAGCAAGGGGCCCAAGTCAATCAAGTTTGAGCTGATATACCTACCCACAAATGCATTGGGATGGTTGAGATTGTTAAAATAGCAACAAGGACTACGAAGTATGTTCAACCGCAACCTCCTACAGCTCCCATGAACATCCCAACTGCTCCTAGGCAAAGGAAATACAACCTTCTAGGTCCACCAATGCAACCTATGGTAACTATTCAGAGTAGATTGGAGAAAAACCTGCAAATGACTCCAGCTAAGTTATCCATCTATAAGCTCATACAATAGTCCCCAAAGCATAGGGAGACCATAATGGAGATCTTAAGGACAATTGAGCTCCAACCACAAGATGCAAATGCATTCACTCACTTTGTGGGACAAGTGCAAGAATGCCAAGAACCTGTAATTTGATTCTATGATCATGAGATTAAGACAATTCTTGCTGCCTTACCAAACCCTCTGCTAAACATTGTAGTGGCAATCAACAACTTACCTTTCAAGAGGGTCTTGGTCGATACAGGTTCATCGATAAACATAATTACAACAACTACAATAGATCACCTCAATATCCCCAAGTCCAATATCATGCCAAGAGCTTACACATTGAGAGCTTTTAATGATGCTTTATGCAATATTGTGGGAATGATATTCCTACCCATAAAGGTGGGGCACAAGACCATCCCTATGATGTGTCATGTCTTGGAAGGAGATATGCAATATAACATCCTCTTAGGGCATCCTTGGATAAGGGCCATGAAGTGTGTGCCTTTGATCTTGCACCAGTGTATCAAGTATGTGCACGAAAGCAAAGTCTATGTGGTTCTGGACAATGAAGAGCCTTTTAAATACATCAATCAGGTAGACATTCTAGGAGAATTTGTAATCCCTTCTACCCACATGTACGTAGCTTCTTCATCCCTAACCACACAAATGGATAACAAATAAAATGGACTAAGAAAAGACCCATGCACTTCAACACCTCTTGGTGCACTCAAAGTAGTCAATGCTTCTAAAGTACCATCAATGTCAAAACCAAAATATAATCAAAAGCTAAAGGCACCCTTAGTTAAGGAAGAAAGACCCAAGGAAGTGCCAACTATAGCCATTACTGAAATACCAAGTCCTATGAAAGAAGATCTTCAAGATCAAGATGAAGATAGTTATTATCACCCCTCTTCACCAGTATCATATGTAGGGTCATCCACATCGTATGCATCAATGCACTTGACAAGCATAGGCATAGAGGAGTACCTTGTGTAGAAAATTACCTTTATGCCTATCATAGAGTCTGCATAAAACATGGGAAGACCTAAGGACTTGAGGTCGTTAGTGGGAATAGTGGTTCCACTTGGAATCCCTCCCAACCAAACCAATTTTGTCTATGCTAGCCTAGACTACGCCCATAAGTCTTCAAACATAGAAGAGGATAGTGATGAATTATTTATGGTCAATTTTTATTATCTCTTTAATATCGAGTTTGCTCTAAGCTATTTTGAGCATTTCCATTGGCATGGCTATGGCCTTGGAATATATGAGCAGGGGTGCAGGCGGCCATACGAGCTACAATATCAGCTTCCCTCTGATAGGTCTGGGTTAGGATACTATATCGGAGGTCGAGATGACTCTCTTGTAGCAAAATTGGATAGATTAAGCTTAGGGTTAGGAGAAGACATTGATTTCATTCCTTATCACCCCCTAATAATAGTAAATTTAAGCAACAAAAAAATGGTCATGGTAAAAATACCGCCACCAGAAATCTATCATCAAAACATCTCAATTGATTCCACCCTAATAGGGTACAATTCATGGGATGAGGATAATGGATATGAAACAAGTTATGATGAGGTGCAACTTGGCTTAGCCTATCAGGGGCCTCACTATTTACAAAGATTCACATGGTCCATCCATGATGAGAGTGGGTATACATCAGATGAAAGTGACTATGAATCAAAAGACTCAACAGAAAGAGCCTACTTAGGCCTAAGCCATCAACCCCTAACTTTGGGGCAAGAAACTAATGCAAATGGATTCTTCATAAGTGACAAAGAATATGAAGATTAAATAGAGATGGCCTACTTAGGACCAAGACATGAGCCCCTTGTCTTGGGGCCGCATACAAATGCTAATGTTTTTTGGATAAGTGATGATGAATTTGAGGATGAAATCGATATGGCTTATCTTGGGCCTCACCATTTATGGCAAGTCAACAAGCTAGTAGAGATAGAGGCATCACTCCATGCCATAGACCCTCATATATGATTTTTGGAGAGACCTGTTGACCTAGTTGTCATTCACCAGATGGTCAATCCCCATCTACCTACATTTAGAGAGTGATTAGAGCCCAATGATCCTATTTTCCACCCTGCTCATGGGCTAGATCCAAAAATTCCCATTCCTCTAGAACCTCATCATGAGTATGGAAGGGAAACCCCTAAGACAAGATTACACCCATGTGGTCCTGGAGACTTCATTCTATCCATCAACATGATCTCCATTGATTTGACCACTCCACTTCATAATCCAGTAGATCCTACCAAATAATTGCATCTTGATGTAGAGGCTATTGATTGGGATTGCACTAATTCACCCATAGAGCTGGAAGACCTCTTCCCCAACAAAGAGATGTTACAACCATTTCATTTTTTATCAGGTTGTGCGTATGACGTCTTCCATGTTGGTTTGGAACATGAGTCAGTAGGTCCTATAAATCTGACTGATGACATTCATTTGATACCCATGCCTCATCAGCCAGAGGATGGGTCACATATGGCTATAGAAGAAACTTTCAAGGTGGACATCAGCGATGATCCTACCCAACAAATAAAAGTCAAGTTTAAAGAAATTCTATCTCTAGAGGAACAAGCCATCCTAATTCCTCTCCTCAAAGAGAGGCCAAATATTTTTTCTTGGACTTACAAAGACATGTTGGGGATAGATCCAAAGTTAGTCGTTCATAACCTTTCATTGGATCTCATGAAGCCAATCAAGCAAAATATGAGTAAAATGCATCCAACCATTGCTTTGATGGTGAAGAACAAATTACAAAAACTATTGAATGCAGTATTCATAGTTCCCATTGACTACCCTGAGTGGGTGTCGAACATGGTACCCTTGGGGAAACCCTACGGAAGAGTCCATATCTATATAGACTTCAGAGATTTAAATAGGGTAACACCAAAGGATTCATTCTTGTTGCCAAACATAGATGCTCTTGTAGATGCAACCGTAGGTCATGAGATGCTCTCCCTAATGGATGGTTTTTCTGATACAACCAGATCCAGATTAACCATGAATATCAACATAAAACTGCTTTCATTACTCCATGGGGAATATTCTATTACAAAGTGATGCTATTCGGTCTCAAAAATACTGGTTCCACATATCAGTGGGCCATGACATACATATTCCATGACTATATGCATAAGATCATGGAGTATTACATGGATGACTTACTGGCCAAGTCCCTGTTACAACAAGAGCATGCCGGAGTCATTAGACAAGTCTTCAATCGCCTCATAGAACATAATGTTCGATTGAATCCTAAGAAGTGTGTATTTGGAATAACTTTTGGTAATATTTTGGGATTCATTGTATCCAAGAGAGGCATTGAATTCAATCCTGCAAAGGTAAAGGCTATACTAAAAATGACTGCCCCTACCAACATTAGGGAGTTGCGGAGCCTACAAGGCAAGATAGCATCCATCAAAAGATTCATTACCCAATTATCATACAAATACTGAACTATGAGTCAGTTGCTACGCAAGGAGGTCCCATTTCATTGGGATGAAGAATGCCATCGAGCCTTTGTAGAGATCAAAATTTATCTGGAAACACCACCAATATTAGCTCCACCAAGGCCAGACATACCATTTTTACTATATATATCGGCTACTAATTTTGCATTGGGCACCATGTTAGCCCAAAAGAATGCAAAATATAAAGAGCAAGCGATATATTACATTAGTCACACCTTGGTGAGCTATGAGCAAGGATATGCATATTTTGAAAAGTTGTGTTTAGCAGTGGTCTTTGTAACTCAAAAGTTGTGACACTACATGTTGAGCCATACGACCTACGCCATATCAAAAAAAAATCCTTTGTAGTACATGATGAGAAATACATATCACAATACACGTACCGCAAAGTGGATAATGCTATTGATAGAATTTAATATAGAGTTCATAAGCCAAAATTCCATCAAGGGACAAGTCATAGTAGATCAATTAGTAGAGGCACCTCTTCAGGATAACAAGCCTCTCACCATAGAATTGCCTGATGATGCGGTCTTTGTATTATTAGATCCGCAAAACTCAAAGAACCTAAGAAATAAAGAGACATGTCATTGTTCTTCGACAGTTCGAAGTGTGAACAAGGAGGCAGAGTAGGGATTTTCTTTATCACACCACAGGGTGTTCCATTGACCTTATCATTCAAACTAGACTTTTCATGCACAAAAAAAAATATAGAATATGAAGCATTGATCCTAGGACTCCAAACAATGTATCAATGGGCATTAAAATATTGAATATATTTGGTTACTCCTTGCTCATAATAAACTAGGTCAAAGGACTATTCCAATGTAGGTGTCGAATCCTAAAGACTTACAAGAAACTTGTTGACACTTACCTAGCCCGATTGGAATGGTACAACATCAAGGTAATCCCTTGTATGTTGAATATATTTGCAGACACTATGGCCCCTTTGGGATCCTTAATCCCTCAGAATCCATCTGCTAATTTTACAATCATTCATGTAAAAGTGCTTTCACACTCAACAATACGTCGTGAAGCTTTTGACAATCAAGAATTAGTTAACATGATCAACATCGAGCCAAATTAGGATTGATCCTTCGCAGCCATATATTTTTTACAAATGGCACCTTGGGGGTCTTTGATATCCCAAGGACCTATGGAGTGTGGTGCAACCATACACCATAGATTTGTTCCTCAATCTGTGTTCACTAGCTCGAAAATACAAGAAGAGCAAGCCATATTTTCTATAGAAGTCGTGGCTTATCAGGATTAGTTTTCCCAACTATGGGACTTCCTGAAGCTTGGAATAGTACCTTAAGGTTTGTCACATATTGAAATGTGAACGTTCAAATAGAAAGCAACAAGATACATCTTGCTAGGATAAATCCTCTATAGACAAGGATATGATGGAGTATTACTCCATTGTCTTGAGCCCCAGGAAGCATCCTAGGCAATTTTGCAAGCTCATGATGGCAAATGTAGAGGGAATTTCAGTGGCATGACCATCGTTAAGTGCATATTGAGAATGGATTAATATTGACCCACCATAGAAAGGGACTACTGTGAGTATGTCAAGAAATGCAATAAGTGCCAGCATCATGCAAATCTAATGCACTTACCATCACAAGCCTTGCAACCCATCCAGGAAGCATGGCCATTCTTGTAGTGGGAACTAGACTTGATTGAGAAAATCACACCCCCGTCCTCAGGCCGACATACATTCATCATAATGGCCATAGAATATTTCACTAAATGGGTGGAGGTGATCCCCTTAACATCAACAACTAGGCCAAGGATTACGAAGTTTATACTCCACAATATCATAAGTCATATTGGGTCCCTTCGAAGATAATATCGGATAATGTGCCATCATTAAAGAACAAAAATGTGCGTGCTTTAATGAACAAATACCATATTTAGCACAATTTTTCAATGCCTTATTATCCACAAGAAAATGGTCAAGCAGAAGCTTCAAACAAAATAATAGTCTCCATTTTGAGGAAAACGGTGCAAGACAATCACAAGGATTGGCACATGCAGTTGCCTCTTGCACTATGGGCATATAGGACTAGTATACGGATGCCCACTAGGGAAACACCATTTTCACTAGTATATGGCATTGAGGCCATCATGCCACTAGATTTTGAAATTTTGACTCTACGCATAGCATTAAAGGACTTCATAGATGATGATGTTGCACGAAAAGGCCGCCTTGATCAGTTGATGCTTCTTGATGAATGTCGATTCAATGCTTTAGAGCATCTTCATGTTTACCAAGATCGCCTTGCACGAGCTTACAATAGTAAATTCTAGCTAAGGGAATTCAAGGTTGGAGATCTAGTGCTCAAAGAAAACCAACAGAATTTGAATCTGCCACCACACCTGCAAGACAAGTTTAAAGAAAATCGGATAGGCCCATACATGATTTCACAAATAATGGGTCCTGGAGCATATCGTCTTATATCATTAGATGGTGTTGAAGAGCCTGAACCTCTCAATATAATTCATGTAAAGGCATTTCACACATAAAATTCAAAAAAATTCAAATATGTCATAAAAGCAAAAACATTCAAATATGTCATAAATTCAAAAACATCCAAATATGTCAAAAACACAAAAACATTCAAATATGTCATAAAAAAAAAAATTCAAATATGTCAAAAACACAAAAACATTCAAATATGTCATAAAAACAAAAACATTCAAATATGTCAAAAACACAAAAACATTCAAATATGTCATAAAAATAAAAAAATTCAAATATGTCAAAAACACAAAACAAATCATAAAAACATAAAATTTCAAAATACAATCAAAGGCTCCAAGGGTAATTCATCCTGCTTGGTCAAAATAAATTCAAAAATCTCCAAGGGTAATTCAAACCGCTTGGTCAAACATCAATTCAAATGCTCCAAGGGCATTCAAGTCGCTTGGTCAAAATCAATCAAAGGCTCCAAGGGTATTCAAGCCGCTTGGTCAAAATCAATTCAAAACGCTCCAAGGGTATTCAAACCGCTTGGTCAACTTCAAAATGCTCCAAGGGTACCCAATCCGCTTGGTCAAAATCAAACAAAAGCTCCAAAGGCATCTTAAAGCCCTTTGGTCAAATTAAGCAAAAATACAAAAACAACATAAAAATCAAAAATACAAAAACAATTGCATTTCACATTTTGCATCCACATCGTTGCATTACATTTTCATATCCACCACAATTGCATGTCATAAGAAATTTAAAAGTGATATTTTAGTTTATCGCATAAATCATTTAAATCCATACCTCCATCAACATTAGTGTGTAATTGTGTTTTTCAACACAACCATTATTTGTTGCTATACATAATATACTAAGGTTTTTTGGTTAATCAACCACACCTAGTGATCTGATCAAATTTTGAGGAAAACAACTTTGATTAGTAGAAGGTAAGGTCTATCTATGATAATGCCTTGGATATTCAAGATCCTGTCACTAATTGAAATACTAAAATCCTAGCTGGTACAAGGAAAAGATGAAAGTTGCAAAGCGGTCTAGGTTACCTTAAGCAAAAAGGATCTTCCTTGCTTATCCCCCTGTGCAACCAGTTTAAAGGTGCTGAGAATTGGCAAAATGACAAGCTTTACCCTATACAAATCCCTTGATTAAATCAAAATAAGCAAAATACTAAAGCAAAGTACATATTAAAAATGCCAAATATACATTCCATATTTCAAAGCAATAATCCAATACACAAATCATAAATTCAAATAAACATAGCTCAAAAATCAATCAAAAATAAACAGTGATTTTCATCACCACATATGAGCAAAATAAATAGTGATTATCATCGCTACAAAAGTCCTAGCTCAAACAAAAAATCAATCAAAATAAACAGTGATTTTCATCACTACATATGAGCAAATATCCAAAATCCAAAAAGAAGCCAAAAGGGAATATAGCTTGAATCCTTGGAATTCTCAGCATTGTACAAAATTGGAAGGAGAAATTCTTATTCATGATGATATGTCTACCACAATTGCTTCATGCATTTTTGTAGACCAATGTTTGAATGTGGATGAGCTAGCTTAGGTAACCCAATATTTCCTAGTGGTATAGTCCAACTAAGTCCAACATAAGGATGAGATGAAAACTTGAGGATCCGTGATCTTAGCAATGGGCTAAAAGAATCCTGCCTAACATCGAAGGAAATGCTTGAGTTCTACCTCAAAACATACAATCACTTGCACACACAAAGATCATGAAAAATTAGGTCCATGTTAAAAGCCTTACTTTTCAAAAGCCTAAGTGGTAAGTAGACAGCTGTTGATAGGGTAACTAGAGTGTTTGAACCTTCGAAAAGCCCCAAAAATTCTTACATAGCAACAAATAATAACATCATTCACACCATCACTTTCTTTATAAGATTCTATAAATTAGGGGGTATCAACATAGTAGGACAAATACCGCATATATATTAGAAATAGTATATAGACGACCACTAACTACTTTATATTTTTTAATTTACAGAAACTTATTAAGAAAAAACATTACACACCATTACACCTCATATATGAATACTTAATCAATTCTTATAATAAGAGTAATTTTTTAAATTCATGATTATTTTTTTACTTTTTGTGGTATCACCCATTAAGATTCTCAATGTCATATGCATTTTGTATGTTTTAAGTGATTAGAGCATACAGGTTCGTTTATACCATCCCATCACATAAGTTAGATGCATACAATTAAAGCAAATTTAAAACATGCATTTTGCAATAACATCACATCCACAAACACAATTCATTAATCGTTCATCATCACATCATATAACACAGGAAATTTCCATTTGCATACAATCATGAATTCATCATTCATCATCAAAATACATCACATCATATCATCAAATCATATAAGCATTTACACATCCATATAAGCATATACAATATCATCTATCATCTAACATATTCATCAAGTCAGCATAATACCATCATCGCATCATATCATAAAATAAAATAACAACAAAAACATGAGCAATAAATGATACACATAATAAGTCATAATGCAAAGATAGCATAAAAGTATGTGTGTCTAGTCCAATGGATGTGCAAAAATGTCTATGGGCTACAGTCATATAGGTCAGTCGACTGCAAAAATGAATCAAGGACCAAATAAAGTATCAATCAAATACCGGGCCTGAGCCCCCTACATCACCTCCTATAGTGCCACCTCCCCCTGTGGTAGTGTTGTGAGTCGAATAATGTGAACCTATTGGTCTCTCTGTTCGAGTTTGGGTCCTCTAGCTAGGACGGGCAGAAGACTACCCTGAGGTGGAGCACCCACTGACATACAAACCATGCACACCAGGTGGATCCTTAGGGACAATCCCATGCCTCCTGAACTGCATCTAAAGAATGCTTATGTGATCCACATATCCCTAAATCTGCTCCTCATACTCATCCAACAAAGACTGAAGTTGTCCCACATCTACTCCTAAACCTACCATTGGAACCTCCTATGGTGTAGAAGGAGGAACAACAAACTACATCTTAGCACCGCCACCCCCAATAGTAGCCTGCAAAGCCTGTATCTGTGTTGTGAGCTGCTCAATGGTAGCATCTCACTGCTGTACCTAGATCTTAGTTGCCTGAAGCCCAGCCTCGACCTCATGCATCTGTGCTCTTAGAGGATATTCTATCTCCTCGGGCTCTAACTCCTCCTCCTTCTCAAGAACATCAGGATCCTCCACTTCCACCTACTCTGTTGACTGGTCCCATACCTCAGTCCTAGCTTAGAATCTACATCCTGTTGAATCTACACCATCACCTCCACCATCATCCTCGTGCCCTAGGCTATCGATACCATGCCACATCATATCACCCCACAACTGAGTGTATGCCTCTATAACTCCCCCAACCACTCTAGGGTCAATAGTTGGGGCATACTCCTCGTTTGAAAGCTTTGTAATCTACCATGGAGGTAGCTCCCTCTCTTCTATGAGGTGCCTATACAAGAACGGTACCAGTGGCACATCCTGCTGCAACCTGTACTGATGAAGAACTTGAGAGTATAAGAAGTACTCTCATATGGTAACCTTATGGCCAATGAGCCATTGATCACATCGTGTCTTTGTAGTAAATCTAGCTAGATCATCCTAAGCAGGACACTCATGGTAAGGGCACCATACAACATCTTTAGCTAAAAGTCTAGTAAAAGTATCAATGTAATGTGACAGCTCCCCTATGAAAGTGCAGCTCTTACACTCCTCATACTCTCTAGCCCATCTAGAAGCATAGCATTGTACCTGAGTGTCGATCACTGTAATCTCGACTAAGAGCCCCTTAGGGCGATCTACCTTAATATGCTCCCATCCCTAAACTTGTAGGAGAAAACTGTAGGTAATGCTGACATGTCCTCATCGGTGGATGTGGTACAACTCATCATAGCACTGAGCCAATAACAACCTACCCCATGCATAGATTATAGGCTCCTCGCTATCCAATAGATCCTGCACCATCACCAAAAGGTTCCATAGGAACCTCAAACCCGATTAGTCTGAGATAAGAACATTGTTGATAACCATCAGTGATATAGCATACCTCACCATAAAAACATGCTCCTTGTGCTAGTGGGTAATAGACACTCCTCTAGACTTGGTGTCCCAAAGGGCCTCCATGGAGTGTCCTATAAACACTCGAGCATAAACAGCCACCTAATCATTAGTGGTCAAAGAGACAATAGCCACCCCATCAAATGGAATTCGAAAGATCCTATATACATCCTCTAGCGTAATGGTCATCTCACCGGTCAGGAGGTGGAAGGTATTAGTCCATAGGTCCCAGCGATGGTCCAGGACCGTAAGGTAAGCCTGATTTGCAATGATGTAAGGTAGTCTAATGATATACTATAACTCATGGGATTTGAACCATGCCCAGTCTATATCATCAAAGCTAGGAAGTAGCTCAAGCAAGAGCTTCAGGTCCCGAGCCCGAGTAGAGAGGATCTAATAACAAAGGAAAATAAAACATAAACTATAGTGCATCTAAGGCATAAATCAAATAAAGCATAATGACATCAACACTCCTAAGTCCAAAGAAACGAAGGATAAATACATATATTTGGGCAACACAAAGATCAGGAGTGGTTCAAGACTTTAAAAAAGAACCAAAAAATCAAAATATGTCTTAATACAATCATAAAAAGGAAAAAAATATGGCTAAGGGTTTATTCGTTATCACCTACATCGGCTGGAACCTGACCACTGGAGATAGTAGCGACCAAGACCCAATGATCAAATTTTTGACCATTGGGGTTCAAACTTGGCCGCTTTGAGTGACAGTGGCTCATAACTGACCACTTTGAGTGACAGTAGCCAAGGGGCAACATGGTAAACCTATGAACCCTCGACCAGAAAAGAACAAAAAAATCCAAAAATTGCAAAATAACATAAAAAGCACAAAAGGGAAGGAAAAACAAAAAAATTAAAGGCAAATTCCCACGCAGGCATCAGATCAAAGCTAAGTTCAAAAATGGTTAACATGGTAGCAATAGGCGAACAACAAAAAACTTGGGATCCCTAGGCTAGAAACTACCAAGGCAAAGTAATGAGAATGAAAAGGGGGACTAACCCACCATAGCAAAAGGTAATCTAAGCTTAACTACGGAGTTTATTCATTACCAACAGGTTTAGTGAGGTTCATTTTACCCATTACTTAGTGAGGTTCAGTTTTACTCAGATAAGAGAAAAGAGGGTTAGGGTTTAGAAAAGAGAAATACCTGAGAAGCTTCGGCTCCTCCAACAGCTGATGTCTCACCCTATGTAGCCATGTCCTCAATGCCAACAAACTCCAAAGTCACAACCGTCACTGTCACACCAGAGCTCCCAAAGTGAATATTCAAAATAGTGAAAATGAAAGGTCAAACCCTAGAAAATACAAATTTTATGTTTCTTTAATTACGCCTTGGCTGCTGCTGATGTTAGTGGCCCGAACATCATGGTCTCTTAAGGCGATAGGGGCCACAAGAGGGAACTCAGAGGCCGCTAGACCTAACAGTGACTAGATCCACATATTAAAATAAGGGACTTCCTCCTTGAGGGATCACATAAAAATAGCAAATAAACATATTTTGATGAATTAAAGTCATCTTAACGACAAAAATAACAAAAAAATCACATAAAAGCACAATCTCAAGCAAGCCTCATACCTAGTTACTTACTCTATCCACTCGGCGATTGCAGTGATTTGCACTCCATGTATTTTGGTGAGATGAGTAGATAACCATAAGGTCAATTGGGGCAAAAACAAATCATTTTGGAATTATGATATGCCACCCTTCAATCCCGAAGAATACCAAGATGGTCGGACTGCTCCATGGGTGCGAAATGATCATTCTAATTCCCCTATGACATCAAAAACATTAAGCCAAAGTGATACAATCTAAACATAAATAGAATCACTCATCCTAACTCCCTAAGAAATCTATTGATAGTTGGACTGCTCCTCAGGATAAGAATGGATTATTATCATAAACAATTGGAATCACACTTGGATGTGGGATTGTCCATTAAAAGCAACAAATTCTAGAAAAGAACCATATTAGTCATATTGGTCAAGCGACTTGTTGCTTCATTCATTGTCATTTCTTCACCAATTCATTGTGTGAAGAAGTAGTTCAAAACTTCAACATAATCATAATCAAAATCAATAAAATATCACTCGATCATAGCAAAATTGTGTTCGTCCTATGAATCATTGCATACAACAATCACAAATTTCCCTTGTTTGCTGGGAACATAAGCATAATGACATCTTCAATTGTAGCTCTCCTATCGGTCAGACTTGTTGTAGTAGCTGAAGGTACCCGATTGAGTTTGAGGAATGAGTGCAATTTAACATGCCCAAGCCACTGAGCTAAGTCTTACGAATTTTGAGGCAATGATTCAAGAGATGCACACCATATTGCATGATTGGGCCATCTGGTGTTGACCAGACCATTGATCACCATACACCCTACAAACAGATCAGTCTATGCTTTGCTCAACATTGTGTTTTCCACACAGCGCATTGCAAAAAGAAGCATCTATAGACACCTAAATTATGTCATGCTTAGGGGAGTTGCTCACATAGACACATTCATAATATCATAAGACATAATCTTAGACTTTCCAAGCATCAATAGTGGTTCTAACCACTCATTTAGGGATTTTTCAAGCCATCCAAGCCTAGCCACTCAAGCCAAGAGCGGCCAGATCCTAGCCGCTCAAGCCTAGAGTGGCCATACCTTAGCCATCGTAGATGATAGTGGCTAGATCTTAGTTGTTACAAATTATAGTGGATAAACCCTAAAAGTTGTTTTATCGACAAACAGGCCTAATCACGGGTGGAAGTGGTAGTCTGCATGCAATAAAGGTGAGCGGGAGTAAATTTGTATTCCTTTTCATGACCATTTCACATAGGAGACTTGAGTTTGCATTTAAAATTTAGTTAACTAACCTCCAAGCATAAACAAAGGATAAAAACTTCTCATGCTAACGACTAGTTCACATAAGAGACTCAAGTTGGCAGTTATATTTCATATAACTGGCCTCCAAACATAGAAAAGACATAAATCTTCTCATGCTAACTCACACTACACATGAGAAATTCATTTCTAGGGCTTGGACATAGACCTAGGGTTTCACACTATAAAATGTGCAAGCCTAAGAGCACCAAGACATATATAGAGACATATTTTATAGAGAGGACATATACATCTTTTGTCAATCTTGGTCATTGAGGAGAGATTTCGAGACTTGGAGAGTTCCCTTGGAGATTATGTGTATGATGAAGCCCTAATGGATTGAAGAGCATAGCAACCATTATTTCAACATCAGATACAAGCTTTGGTCCATAGCTTTGGAGCAAAGAGAACGAGAGTCACTTTAGCGATCATTGTCTTGGACAATGGCCCATAGGCTTAGCTTAGGGTTTTAAACATTAGATTCATTATTTTGTTTAGCATATCATTAGCATAGCATAATTTCATTCGTTCGCATTCAACGATTAGTCTAATTTACATTTGCTTTCATTTGTTATATTTAGTACTAACAACCTCATATGGGGAGGAATTCTCGGACATCTAAACGTATGTTGTTGTTTCATTGCTTCTAGGACCACATGTTCATTGGATGAAATCTACAATATACGAGAGCAAAAGGGATCCCTCTAGGAAATATACCTGGAGAAGGAGACATCTGTAAGCCCTCATACATCTCTGTGTGTGAAACTGGTAAGCTTTTTGAAAGCGCACCACCTCTTCACGAAAGGGGCACTCTTTACCTATTTGTAACCTTATTGTATCGAAATGGGTATCCCTAAGAGGGACCGACATGTGACCGATTTTCAATAAAAATAAAGAGATCCATATTTGTTATTTTCGTGTTATATGCTTTTTTATTGTCTTCCATTTCATCTTAGGTTTTTAATAGCGTTGCAAGTAGAGTAAAAGAGCGGTGCGTGCGTCTCGGGGTCGCTACAAAAGGTATCATGTAGACAGTAAAAAACAAATCTATTAGAAGAGGTTAAGTATAGAAATAAAATTGGTGAAAATTCTCAAGTAGATTATTCACTGAGCATACAACCACTTCCAAAAATCTTGTAGAGGAATTGAAGAGGGGGAATTGCCTTGTTGGAAATTTCCTCCAATAAGAAACCAGATCAAACTACTCTAATATAAGTGATATAGAACCAATATGAAAATGCAAAAAATAGAACTTGCAATTTTATTCATTAGTTGATGTGTATCAAAATAGACCCTTATAGGATATGATTGGATCTTACTAGATAATATTGGATTAAATGGGCACGTTAGATATCGTCAGATGGAATGAGCCTATCAGTGTAAGTTGGCCATATACAAATTTAATATGATATTAAATATTATATTTTATTTCCTATCACCATAATATCCTTATCAAATCTAAATCAAGAAAGTCTAACCAATAGATGCACTATGGAAATATTGCATTTTGGCATCATATATACCATGGCATGAGATACATGGCAACATATTGCCAAATGATAAGGGTTGACAAATATGTGAAATATTTTAATCATAAGACAAACCCAAAGTTGAAACAATGTTATTATATGATTAAAAAATATAACTTAGACCAAGGACTTTGCTCTTATATATTTTTGGTCCTTTTTTAGTAAATTTGAATTTAAATTATCATAAATTTATCCTTAATTTTTCATCATATTCTATAATTTTTAATTTTTTGAATGGACTTAATTGGACCTAAGTTTATGATGTTATGCCCTTTGCAAGTTGACTTATTCAAAACATCACACTATTGGATAAAGTATAATATGTCACACATACTTGAGAAGAATTAGTTTTTGTTTCATCCAACACATTATATATATATATATATATATAGGGTGTGTGTATGTGTTCTTTAATTGATTTTGGTTAACTATTTTCTTAGTAAATGAGTTGTATTAGTTTGATGAATTAAAATTTTGAAAATTCCTGATTTTTGGTGCTCTTTATTTGAACGTCCACTATCTCATTTACTATTTTGTGCTCTTTATTTGAATGTACACTATCTCATTTACTATTACTATATTTGTTGATTTATAATCCAATTTTAGAGGTTGTAATTGTTTAAGCAAATATAGTGTACCTTGTAGTGGTGAAAAGTGCGATTAAAGAAGATTTGCAATGAAAAATAGATGAAAAACTAAGTAGATAGGAAGTTAAATCTCAATTTATTTTTCTCCTACTTGATTCATTATATATTATATGTTTTACAATACAAATTGATATATTATCTAAATCAATTAAGTCCTTTGTTCTTCATATATAACCATACTTTATCACCATATACGTATTTATATGATACCCAATGTTTATTTTCTTTATGCTTGTACTTAGCATTGTTTTATTGTATTATGTCATAAACATGATCTTAAATGTATCAAATCTAATTTTATTGCTACATATTTTAAATATAACATTGTTTATAGTGTTGTCGTAGAATTAATATAACACCAAAATTTGTTTTTCCTTCTTGAAAAAGTTTTCCTTTATGCCATGCTAACACTATGATGCCACTACTTTACACTTTTTTTTGTCAATAGAGCATTAGAATAGAGCTAAATAACCCATAAATATAGTGCCATCATAACACCTAATAATAGCACTAGCTTAGCACTTCAGTGATGTGCCATAATAGTACTTAACTACCATCAAATTTAAGTACAAACATAGCACCAACTTGATAAATAGCATAAGCAAAATCTTGAAGCAACATTGTTGTAATGATGTGTTGCATTTAAAAATTTTAAATTGTAAAGAAAGGTTTCATGGTCAAATTAATTTCCATTTTTAAAAATTAAATTATTAGGATTTATTATAAAATACATATTTTTTATTGTTTATTTCAATTAAATCTATTTTATGTAAATATTTGTTAATATTAATGTTTTAAGTTAGTGATTATTGATTTATTTGGTATGTTTTTATGATCATATCATTCCTCATAGTTTTATTTATTCTTATGCATATCTCCATATGCATTTATATAATAAGAGCAAACACAATTACATTTCCTATTCAAAAACATTAAACTATACAAATACATATTTTTTTTTATGGTTCCTTGCTTATTTTCCAATTGCCACCTTTAGTCCCTTCATATCTTATGTCTCCACCTTTTCCATATCATCCATAATGGAATTTTTATTTATATTAAAAATTTCAAAATAAAAAATAAATTTAAGATTAATAGATAACGTAAATAAATACATACCACTAGAAAGTAGATATTTCTTTTTAAAGCATACCCTAGGAAGTTCATTCTATATATTGCATATATCAATGTCAATATTTTTAATAAAATGATTATATGAATATTTTTTTTTATGAAATATCTTGAAAGGTTGTAGATCCTTGACATTTCATCTTCTCACTTAGTCACTTCATCTTCGACTTTACTTTGCTTGTTCAATTGCCTGCAACACACAAGAGAAGCATATATTAGTTCATATTTATATTTGGTGAAAGAAATATTTTAATATGGACATTTTATAAATGATATTTGATTTTCATGAAATTTTATTTTAATGTTTATAATATTTATTTCATTGTATTATTATTACTAAGGTTGGTGATTATTAAATTTTATTAATTTATTTTCTAAGGTTTAATATCTTTTAATTTTAGGTTCAAATTATTAGTATCTCTTTAAATTTTTGATCCCAAAGTTTTAAAATTGATATTAAAATTTCATTTAAATATAAATACCAAGATATCAATTTTGTTTTGATTGATAGAAGGGTTTTTAAAGGGTCCCTAAACCTATTACAAATAGGGTTTTGAAAGGCACTCCCAAACATTAGATCTAGCAATATAACATCAAGAAATACTGAGCTAGATTCCATGAATCAAACCCTAAAATCCAATGAAGCAACCTACTAGAAAATAAGCCACAATTTTTTATCAAGTAAATACAAGAGATTGCTCCACTGTCAAACCACCGTGTGCTCAGGAATCTAAAGCATCGGAGAAAAATAGTGGAATAACAAAAATCTAATCGGTTAAAATAGATTTACTGATAAATATCATCCAAACCAAAGCATTTTCCACATCACAAATAAGGAGAACAAGGGAATCCTGTCATAACAATCAAAAAATCCATCCAACAAAGCATGTAATAGGACAACCCCTCATAACAACAACTAGTTTAAGAAAACAACATTAGAAAACACCGACCAATAAAATCCACAACATATCAATACAGGGCTCACTCATATAGCCAATGGAAGACCCAATAGATGGGAAACATCATAAATAATAACTAAGAAACCCACATATCTTGTTGGATAAGACCACTCTTAGGGTATTTGGAAATAAAAATAGAAAACACCTAGTGTAGCACCTGAGAGAGAAAAAGGGAGGATCTTGAATAAAAATGTGAGCATTGAAACCCTGGGATTTGACTCATCCATCATCCTACCTCAGTTGAAAAATTATACCACAATAAAGTTGCCCAAACTGAAGCACACCATGGAGATAAAATAAAACTAGCCAAAAGAGGAGATCTGTAATAGAGTGCCCCTTCGATAGGAAAATGCTCCAACACAAAAATCTACAAAGGCAAAAACCCTATAAATCTTGTTGGAGTCCAACTATAGCCTGGTCTAGCAAAATAATCCAACATGCTATCAATTGAGAAAAAATTAATGAATAAACTAACCCAATATTTAGAATACCACAAAACCAAGAGCAAATCACTTGGCCCAGTGAAGGATCTGAAACTTCTCTCTTGCAACAGTTTGGAAGAGAAAGAAAAAAACATGAATCGGTTAAACTGAAGTAAAAGCTGAAAGATAAGAATAACAGCTCTCAGGTTCAATAAAAAAGAGATATCAACGTTCAACACCACACTTGAGAGGGAGAAGGGTAAGATCCAAAAACAAAAACCTTAATACGTAGGGATCAAACCCACCACCACTGTTGTAACCAGAGAAAGAAATCTTTGCATATTACCAAAGCTAGGGATCCCAACAGAGATATGGGACCAAAAGCTGAAATCCATTGCAACATAACAAATCCATTGCAACATAACAACTCATTTTCATCCCAACTAGTTTGGGATAGTATTTGCCCTATCTCCCTAGAACAACCAGATACAACAAGAAACTACTAAACCCAAAATAAAACGACACCAACTAGCCATGGACCCACAATTGCTAGAGAACCCTAGCAACAGAGCTAAACAAGCACATAATAGTCACACCCTATAACTGAAGGCGACCAAGGGAACATCGTTAGAATCCATAGCAAAATACCATACCTCTGTATGTATTTTCAGCAAGCTCACCCCTGTGGATTTGGGTTGGTAGATGGTCTTTTCCCCTCCCTGGAAATCTAGAAAAATATAAAACTACCAAACTAGAAGAAGTGTTGACCATCCAAATATCCTCAAAACTAACAAATAACCCAAGAAATGCAGCCACCCTACACACCCACCAACCAAAGCGAAGGCTAGCCATCGAGTCAATAGCCATAATTTTCCACTATGATAAAATAGCCCAGAATCACCCTGACCAGTTTGAGTTAGCATTCGACACTTTACCCTAGATAAGAGTGATAATGCTAAACCCATAAGGGAGATAAAATAGACCAACAATACCCCTAGCAAGCGGAATACCCTGGTCATGGGCCACAATAGAGAAACTAAGCATGGATAGTATCCAGGTCCATAATGGGAGAACAGGAGGCCTCTTGATCAAAGGGTTTCAGATAGCCAGAGCCAGACCGGGAGGCCTCACCAAGATATCAAAATTAATACTAAGATTTTTGTAATAATATTCTCATTAATTAAAATATCCAAAAATATTAAATCCAAGGCTAAAGGTTAAAATATAATGGAGTAGGTCTATCGCCAGAAGAAGTATGGTGGTCTAGGTTTAAAAAGAGTCAAGCATATGAATAAGGCCTTAGTTTCTAAGTTGGGGTGGAAAGTCATGTCTAATGAAGTGGTGGAGTGGGTGAAGATCCTCAAGGTGAAATACAATTTTATCAATTTTCTCTCAGACCCACTTCTTGAAGGAGGTTCTCCGTTTTGGAAAAGCCTTTTAAAATCTAGAGTCTTCCTACGTAGCAGTAGCAGGTGGATTATTGGTAACAAAAATTTCATGGATTTTTGGAATGATCCATGGTTGGGAGAAAATCCCCTTTCTTCTAACCAAATATTTTGCATTCTCGAGCCAACCATTCGTTCCTTGGGTTATGTTAAAGTTGTTTGGTTTCATTATTTATGAGAATGGTCATAAATCTTGGTTTCAACTCCAGCAACGATTGAATATTTGGATATCCAATATTCTTGGTCTCTTGTTGCTAAGGAATTACAGTTTTAGGTTCTCCTATCTGAAGACGTCAAATATAGGATCATTTTGGCTGGTGATAATGAGGGAGGCTACACTGTCAAAGTAGTGTATAATTTTCTTGATCATGATGCTCCATGCTTATTTTTTATTAGAAGAATGTGGCTGAAAAGACTAACTTCTAAACTCAACCCTTTTTCTGGTTAACCAACTTTAATAATATTTTTTCCATTAATAATTTTCTTAAGAGAGATGCAAATCATAAATAGATGTTACTTGTGTGAAGTTGATTGGGAGTCATCTACACATTTTTTTCTCTTTTGTCCCTTATTTTGTGATGTTTTTATCTATATTCTGGATAAGTTGGGGGTGCAATGGGTGTTGCCTAATTCCTTGAAAAACTTTATTCTGCAATGGACCTCCCCCTTTAATGCCCCTCGTCTCAAGTGCCTATGGAGCTTCCTCCTGCCACATATTTTTTGGGGCATTTGGAAAGAACAAAATGCTAGGGATTTTAAAAACTACAAAAGAGATGCTCTTAGAATAGGTCTCAAAATTTTATAGAGTTCAATTGAGAATATTACCAATATGTTTCCTGATCTGGGGAGAAATTTCTAGAAGAGTTCTCCTACTGAATTTCTAATGGAAGCTAAGTTGGGCTTACCGATATTTGACCCTAGGCATTCTATGTCGAATCCAAGGAATAATGTGAGATGGTTGCCCCCCTCATTGGACTTTGACGGGGTATCAAAAGGTAATCCTGGGCCGCTAGGGCACATGACATCATTAGGAATAGCATGGGAAAAGTTATTGTGGCATATTGTGAGCATTTATCATCCCAAACTTCCCACTTTGCAAAGGCTCGATCCGCTTTCCAAGGTATTAAACTCCTAGTTGATTTGAGATATTTGAATGCTAAGATTGAAGGGGACTCAAAAAATGTTATTAATATTCTTAATTCCATTTTTATCTGCGCTGGAATATCTCAAATATGATATGGGAGTTGAGAAGGTACCTCCAAGGTTTAAATAAATTTAGGGTGGAACATGTTTTATAGGAGGGTACTTCACTTGCTGATTGTTTGTCCAATCTTGGAACCTACCTTCATAGATTTATATTGTGGAAAAATAACTTCCTGGAGGATCTTCTAAATCTTCTTAATGCAGAACTCTCTTGAAGTGTATTAAGGATCCGCTTAATGACATTTTAGTATGTTACATGGCCTTTATTTCGAAAGTGCTAGAACTTATGGTAATTTGAATTGTTGGAATACCACACCATGTGATTGCTATGTTCATCTCATCCGTTGGTGGCCTAGATTCTACTCAAGGATAATAATTCTCCATCACATATATTATGGGTAGTTGGTGCCATTCACATCCTTCAATAATTGCTCTTGTTCAAATTCAAACTAGAAGAATGGCACCCATTTTGACTTTGTCCTTCATGGCAATCGGGTTTCAAATACTCCTTGGTGGAAATCTAGAGTTATCTCATCACTGATCTTACCTTTGCTTTGCTTGTTTGGTTTGTGGATCCACCTTCTTGTTTTTGGTGCTAGCAATGTTTCCATGTGGTGTTTATGTTTATCTTTTGTGTCCTTTATTTTGAGTTAGGGTGGCTATTTTGCACAACTGTGTTTTATGGTCTATTTCCCATGGGGGAGTTGATGTAAAAGGTTTAGGGATTACTTTAAAAACCCTCCTTTCGTAATAATACAAAAAAATCTAATTAATTAAGTCTTTGCCTAAGGTTTTCATTATTAATTAAAATCCAAGGCTTTAGGGTTGAAATGAAAGGTTAAAAATGGATGGGCGAGTAGTTTTGAGTAAATAATTCAAGTGAAAGACTCTTATTGTGTTTGAGAATAAATGGTGAGTTTATTATCCTTGTAATTTATTCTTAAGTCTCTCTTAATATATTCTTGTTTAACCAAAAAAATCTTAAATTAAAGATATAATATAATTTTTTTGACACTTTCAAATATGAAATTTATGTAACTCATTTATTGTTGTGACTTTATTCACTAACCCTATAACCATTTTATTTTCAAATAAACTAAAATCTAATAATTTTTATTTAACACTAAATAAAAATGAATGTACCTTAAGGGAAATTTATAGAATTATCTCAAAAATAAGGTCTTCATTTGATTCACAAAGCTTAAATATTTGAAAATTAAGTTTCAATTCTATTATAAAATAATTTTCCATAGATTACACATGATTACATTATAAGTTGTCTATCTTAGCCAATAAATTCATATTACATGCTTTTAACATTCCCCTATAATTTGAACCAAAGGACCAAGTAGAGAAGACATTAATGACAATAATGTCTCCCTCCTCAATGGAAGCTCAAATGGGTCAATTTATTCTAACAATAATTGGACCCATTTGAATCTCCCTCGCCATTTGGAAGACTAACTCAAGACTATGTGTCTTCCTAAACTATGCCTTAATCTTATATAGCCTCACCAAAAAATTATTTATATGGTGCCATTCCCTTTTATAGTAACCAAAAGTGGATTTCTATTTCTTTGAAGACTTAAAATTACCCTTGCACCACTGATTCTTAGCCTCTACTAACTTAAAATTCTTTGCATGAGACTGTACCTAAGAAGAAACACTAAAATTGTTCAAAGCAACCTAAAATTAAATAAGAAGAGAAAAGGGATCATGAAAGTTTAAAGGAACAAACCCTTTCATATACATTGGAGCAACAATAAACACTAGTCCAACAATCTAAAAGGCCAAAGAAATATTAGCAATAACAAACTTTCCACATTCTATGAGATCCTTACCTTTGCCTCTTGAAGATGCAATATCTACTTATAAGGCATTGAATTGTGAAATATAAGCCTCAAAATTATTAAAACCTAATATCTTGGAGGAAGAGAGCTTTATATCTAATCTACTAATTTTTGTAGCATATTATTTTTCCCAAACAAATTTTGCACCTTGCTCCACACCTAGGTGGGATCACTTTTATCTCTAATATAGAAAGTATGCCAAGTTTAACTAGCATTAGAAATAGACCTATGATCTCATACTTGTGAGCAAGATATTTTCATCAAGTTATTTCATTGTTTTGTCCTTAATGATACTCTAAGAATTCATGTTTTTAAATAAAAAGATCATGTGTTGACCAAGTACTATAATTTCATCCATTTAGGTAAAATGTATACCAAAGTATCTATCTCATATGAACTCACCTTTAATGTTATAACTCATCCTTGAATTGATGTCATCAATCTAAAGAGATAAAAAACTAATATGATTTGAAAATATGGGACCCAAAATACTTCTACATGCAAAAGTTATGGCCTTGGTAAATTTTGACCTATTGATCCTCTAAATAAGAAAATAATTGAATCCAACAAAACTTAGCAAAATATGAGTGAACCAAAATGTGACATTTATCATGTAATGATAGGAAGAAGTCTACCATATTGTCACCACTTATCTATCATTGTGTGGAGAAAATAAATCATTGTCTACCATGTTAAATTATTTATTAAACAATAATACTAATTTATATAAGAAAAGCAAGTTGTTTGTATAGTCAAACTCCATGTTGGATGTTACATTGGCCAAGTCACAAATATCACATAACACAAAGAATACAATGGTTAGGAGAATCACACACAAGTCTTCCATGCCCCAAGTGTGTTAGGCTAGCCAAGCTAATTGGGTGCACAACTTGGTCATAAAAAATGATTATGACCCCAATTAGATGAATTAGAGAGATTCCACTTTGAAAATGACAAAGTCATCATCTTTATGCATCAAAGGCAGATCCCATGGATCGAAATAGAGACTTACTTATGACAACATTTATGCACCTTCATACTAGACACCATGTTATTCCATGCTTTGGTGAGCAAATTAGGATATCCCTTCTCAAAGCAAATGCTTCATCTCATCCCACAAACCACCAAAATGTGATTTGATATTTGTAAAAGGAGAGCTCATGGCTTGAACACAAGACCTCCATGCATTTTCTTTAAACATCCTCATGTTAGCCAACATGTTATCTCATGTCATAATGACAAGGTAGGCAATCCTTTGTGGGGACAACATAACTCCTTCTACAAATAGAATCATGACCATGATCATGGAGAAAAATGCTTCCTTGAACTTATAACATGTCGTTGAAAGGACATATAAGGAAATATAACTCATGGAATTATTGACATGAATAATTTAGAACTCATACATAAACCAGCATGGCATATGTATCGATGGAAAGGGAGGATGTAAGGTTCCTTAGAAGTCCTTGCAAACAATCCCAACCCCACAAAACAAGTTGATGTACCATGAATCAAACCTAAGAAAAAAAGAGTAATTATGTCCCTAACAAACCATTTTTAAGTAAAAATATATCCATTCAAATTTTGGTCGAATTACATGCAATCGTTCACATATCCCAAGAATATAGCATTAAACAATAAAATATATATTTTTTAAAATATTATTTTGGCCTTGAGTATTGGAGTGAATGATATTTCCTTCACCCCTTACACTAGAAATGCTCATGAAACATTGGAAAGTAACTCACCCTTGCGATCATAATAAGTTAAGTAGGAATTAAAAAAAAAAAAAAATAATCCATACCCACTTTGATACTATGCTAGGTTTCATAGTATTTTGTTACAATTAATAAAAGCAACATATCAACTAAAAAACACATAGCAAAAAAAGCAAATAATACATAAGATATAAAAATACCCTTAAGCACCCACATAAATGAAATGATATGCATTGAAAATATACAGAGAATACAAATATTAAATTTTAATAAATTAACCACAACATTCTTAACCATTATTATACCATATTAAACATAAAAAATTAATTATATCAAACATAAAATATAAACCTATCAAATAATTACATAAATCAATACTAAACTTCTATTATACAATAACTTTCTATAAACTTATATATAATTAATACAATATAAATTTAAATCACTTTTAATAATCATACAATAATACAAATAATACAAATAAAACCATTTTAATCCTACATAAATAAAAACATACTCAACGCAAGATCTTAGTTATTAAATCTCTGAACCTCATTTCCTTTTCATGGCAAGTGTTTTATTATTACACTAACTTTTCAGTATCTAATTTCCAAATTTTGAATTATATCCGTCGGAATCCGACTATAGCCCCTAATTCGGCGCGTTGATCTTAGGAGAATAGCATTTATATTTATCTCTGACCTGTGATCATACAACATTCAATGTCAATATGTATGAATGTATTAGTATATATTATTATAACACTGACTATTTAATATCAAAATTCCAAATTTTCAATTATATCCGTTGGGATCCAACCAATACCCCTACAAATCCCAGGCATTTGTAGCATAGCATTTATTTTTTTCTTTGATTTGGAAAGCTGTCTATTTCCTTATAGAAGTTTAAAACTTAAAGTGATTGGACAGCACACCAACCCATTGATGGGCATATCAATTAATTTATGTTTGACATAACTTTATCATGAATTTAATGGGCTGTTCTTTCCAAAATCCAAAATGTAGCTGCAAATATCTAATCATTATTGTTTTTGGTCTTCATGTAATAATTTTTTTCAATGCAAATAATACTGTGTGATGAAAGTTGCAATTTATTTGGTCTCTGGACACCTCTTGGTATTCTTTATCCAATTAAGTAAACAAGTGAGCAGTCAAACATAAATGCTATTGATGAATGTGATTCAGTATCAGATATAGATTTTAGAGCTGATAATATGTAAGTCCAGAGGCATTGCGTTTGTCTCCCATGTCTTAAGTCTCTTAATCTCGAAGTTTGGCGGAACTGTGAGTAAGGAAAACTTGCTATAAAAAACTTAAAAGTATTTAAGTTTAACATTTAAAATTTTTTGGGAGTAATTTGTTAAGATGATTTATAAGTGTAGGTTTGGTTGGATATTTACAAAAAAAACTTAGGTTTAAACATTGGAGAAGTCAACCCTTATAAGGTAGTAGTCTGCTCTGAATCATCTGAGTGCATGCCAGACCAAAGTCACCCAGCCACCCGGACAAGTTTGTTGAGAGCAGAGTTCATATAGTTTAAACCTATATTAACAAATTAATAACTGTAACCAACTCCCTTATATAATAAAGAAACATTTGAAAATCTTTTTGAGTTCCTTTCACAATAGTATTCCTCTTTAATAAAATTTAACCTCATTAGTCATGTGACTGATGGTGGATTTACCTCCTATTATATGTAGTGGCTTCAGACTGTGTTTGAAATGACAGAATGGAAAGAACCCAACCAGCTTCAAAATCCACTAGTGTTGTTGTCACATTGGAAAAGCCCATGAAATCTACTCTAAGCACTGATGTCTGTTAGTAGTATGGAAGTCCAATTTGTGGTGACGCATGGCTGCCTTAAACAATCTATAGAGGTCCACTACAAAACATAAAACGTGAAGGAGACGAAGTCATGACAATGAACAAGCCATTCATCCACCTTTACATGTAGTACTTTAGTGGGGTGGTTGCTGTATTATTTTTTTGTCTTCACTTTTCCTCTCTAAATTGGCTTTATGAGGGACTGTTATATGGGTAATGTCTCTTTTATTATTATTAAGGTTATATTTCGTTGAATTTTTTTAAACAAACTTTGTTTTTTGTGTGGTATTTTAAGGTTTTTGTTCGAAAATATTTAAGTTTGGTTAGGTAAAATGTTTGGAAATTTTTTTAAAACTTTTTTGAAATTGAATAGTTAAAATAACTTATTTTTGATGTTTTTGGTTAAAATATTAAGGTGTAGATTTAAATTAAAACTATATAATATTTTAATAATAAAAAATTATTAATTTTAAAATAATATAAAAACGTATATAACAATATATACAATAGGTCCGAGTTGTAGACCAATTGGTTCATCCAAACCCCATAGGGGGGCGGAGGTCCAAGGTTCAAATCCCGGGCCTCGTCGGACTGAACGCTTGTCCCTTTGTGCTTTCAATGGTGTAAAAGGTTTAAAATGATTGTGGCATGGCGGTTATAGGGGCGGACTGCTGGCATGGCGGTTATAGGGGCGGACTGCGTGAATATCTGTATGACGGCTTCTAGGACGAACAACTACAGAATACTGTGGCGGCAATAAAAGCTGGGCAGCCTACCGAATTCGTGACGGCTACCGATTCCACCATGTAAAATATATATATTAAGTAATGCAGGAATCCCTCAACCTGTAAAAAACAACTCCACCAGGGAAACACACACCCACCCCTCACACACTCACCCACACCACACCACAGTTTGAACCTTGGACCTCCCCAGAGCCAAAGGCAAAACCGTTGCACAACACCCCAGGCACAATTAAATATATATTTTTAAGAATAATAGTGTAGGTTGATATTACAATGATAGCATCAAAAACTAATTAATCTCTTTTGATAGATAGTGGTCTTAAATAACAACATTAAAAGTTGAAAATTATAATTACAAACTCCTATATACAAGGATACAATTAAAAAAATTTAAACATACAATAATTTAAAAAATCAAGATAGACTTTATCTCTCATACCTAGTTCTATATCTATAAAAGAAATCTTATTTTATGGTCTAATTATAAGTTAAATTTTACTAACCTGGACAACTATCAATACTTTATTTTTATTTTTTAAATTAGGTAAGATTCAAAATCTTATTAAAAAGAAGTTATAAAATACTGTAAATTTAAATTTTATTTAATTTTAATTTATTTAAAATTTTTAGTTAATAGTTTAATTTTTAAAAATAATTATATTATATTATTTTTAATTGTTTTTGGTAAATTATTTATTGATAGTTTTATTTTCTTTGTCCTTAACTAATAAAATATTATTTTATTAATCTAGAAAATGTTTTACTTACTATTAATAAAAATTTAAAACATCCTTTTTTACATATTCAACATTCAACTTATTTAGATAAAGGTTCTCTTTACTTCAAATATCTCTAAATGTCTTGAGCAAAAACTCCACATGACAAAGGCGAGTTTCATTTTTTGTTTGATTTGCTTCTCACTCCACTTTGCTCATTCTTATGTTTGTGCTCATCCTCTCTTATGATATGGTGAAAAAAGTTGTGCTAGGGGTCATTTCCATTGTAATAATAAAATGATTTTTTCTAATAAGCTATATGCACGACTTTTATTAAGGGCCACTCCAATTAAATAACAACATATTTCAATATTAAGGTTACATTTTTATCATATTATGTAAATCATATTGAACTTGCCATTTTATCAAGATATTCTTCATTTGTCTTTTTGTTAAAGATATTCATCATCTTCCTCAAATTGTTACATTTTCACACATCATTTTATTAAGAGATAAAGTCTTACACGCCCAATTGTCTTCTAAAATTTGAATTTTGTCAATGTGATAATCAACAATGTAAATGGTTACAATATTTGCTACCCAGTTTCTATATCTTCAAATATGTTGTCTATAATAACTTGTTAATTCATTAATACCTTTTTTTTAGGGGTCTTATTCATGCCCCTAATATTCCAAGATATCATATTTATAATCACTTTTTATTTGTGGGATTAGCCCCACTTTTTCTTTTCTCTATCAATATCTCTCTAAGTTTCTTTTTCTCTTTGTTTTTGTTAGCCAAAAATAGATTAAACCAAAATAGCTATTCAAGCTATCTAACTATAACCCTAATGATCAAATGTGACATTTACATTCAAAAGAGGTGTCCACTAATTACTAACTAAACCATTTCAATAAAATAAATAAAAATGGTTAGGACAAGAGGTCCTAACAAAAAATATGATTTGTACTTGCAAGAATCTTGAGGATCTCTTTATTCATTACTACTTCAATTTTAGGGTTAATAGGCCTTTGTTTTTGGCAAAAAGGTTTAGCTCCTAGCTCTAGATATATGGTATGTTGTATGACACTCCTATCATAAAATTTTAGATTTTCATGACCAGGTAATGATGTCATTGTACTTTCTACAAAACTCTTTGAAAAGACTTACTTCCTCTTCAATACATTCCTTCTCTAGGGGTAATTTTTTACCTTCATCCACTTTGACTAAATGATATGAATATGATTTCACCTTAGTATTGGACTTCATGAAGCTATATTAGTTAAATAAGATTTCCAATGTGATTAACCACCTAGGTAGTTGGTTGATCTTAGTTGAATCACTCCATGTTTAAATTCATCCCAATACGTATTCTTTTACTTGGTGTGTTGAACTTCTTTGATGAAGAATTCTATAATATCTTCATCCTTATTAAATACCTTCCAATTATGGAAATTATTAAGTACAATGGGTTTGAAAATCATCTCAAGTTATTTTTTCTTATCCCATGTATCACTTGTAGGGTTAAATTTAGTTTCTATTGAATCAAAATTGTCTACTTGAGTGTTTAATTCTAGAGGAGTGGTCCTAATCTCATAGGTACTAAAGCTTTCTAATAAATCCTAAATAATTTGTTTGTATGATATTAGGTATTTTTTCCTTAGTAACACATTCTGAATTAACTTCATTTATGACTATCTTAGGATCATAAAAAACTCTATTATTCTTAACACCCATCCTTTTTGCTTTTCTCAAGCCTATATAAAGTGCTTCGTATTCAACCATATTATTTATCCAACTTAACAATAGCATGCAAGAATAGTTTAGCCAAGTACCTTAAAGGTCATTAATTGAATCCTAATGCGAGCTCCATTTCTAGTTCTTGCATTATTAAAATGCATGGTCCATGTACCATTTGATCCTTGGGTATTTGCTAGGAAATGTGATGATATTTGCAGGCTCTTCAAATATCAACAAATATCTAAGGTGAATTTATTCAAAACGTAATTCTAGTTCACCACCACATCATCATCAAGTTTATGCAAAATATAGTTATATGTAGGTTTATTTTTAATTCTATTGATTTTTCCATGCCTAAGAAATTTCATGTGCTTAGAGTCCATTGTTAGACATCCATTTACAAACAACTTCTTAGTCTCTTCTCTGGATAGTAATACCTCAAAGTAATAAGGAATATCAACCACAATGATCTCTTGTAAAACTACTTGTTCTAAGTGATTTGCTATTATCATGGTTAGATTTTGCAGGACTCCTATGACATTAACCTAGGTCCCATCCATTTATATAGTTTTTGGTATTTTCCATGTATGGCAATTTTATTTCCTCATGTACATCCTTTGGCATTACCATTACAAACACTATTGAATCTACTATGTAACTCCTTAGAAAATAATTCTTAATTTTTAGAGTCACACAAAGTTATAGTGCCTTCAATAACTTTAGTTTTGGGATGTTTAGTATATTAGTTACATTGAACTAAATATCTAATTGATCTTTTCCTATCAAATTTTATGGTTCAACAAGATTGGGATGTGTTTTTTGTGGTACCCCATTGTTACCCTTATCATAACTTCATTCGTACTCCTTGAGAGCTTCTTTGAGCAGATCCATTTGACACAAGAAGGATAGGGCTTTTGGAATACTAACTTAGTTGGAGTGTTTTTCATTTTTTTGTTGATGTGCACTCTAAATTTGGTGATTCTACTTTCAATATGTGATGGAAACTTTTTATATTGTTTTGTTGCAGTCACACGTCCTTCAATAGTCATGGGTGGGTACCTTAAATGATCTTCAACTTAATTTTGTAACATCTCCCTTTTATTATCATGTTGCTTATCATTCTACTTATCAACCATGTCTTCTTAGATTTCTTTTCCATTTCAATTTCTTTTTTCTTTTTAGTTGGTATGCTAGTTGATAGTGTCATAATTGGTTCCATTTTTATACTTTCTTTCTACATAACTGTTTGTCTAGATTTTATTTTCCCTATAAAATTTATGTATAGTCATGAACTATGTCTTGTCAACATTGTGATGCTAGTACTAGATTCAACTTACCTCTTATAGTTATTATTTTGCAATCACTTTCCTTTTACTCATATACCAAATCCTTGTTGATTTATGTATATGACACTATCTTAAAAAGGAAAATATTCATAATCTTTAGAAATGATAAAAATTATGAAAACTATATTATTTAGATTTGACAATGTTTGGACTACTTGCTAGATTAAAACTAGAGATTGATAACTATCTAATTTACTACAAGTGGTTGATTTGTTACTGTCACTATTTCCAAAGCTACATCTTGTTGATCCTAGCATTATTGATTATGTGGTTACAACACATTGGTAGAATTATGTCCAACATTGTAAACAAAGCACTACAAAGTATTAAAATCTAAATTTACATTAACCATATTATTCTGCACCTAATTTCTTGACTATCCCAAATTTCCTTGAAGGCTCTAATCCTTTGTGAGGTATAGGGTCTTCCATTATCATCAATTATACTACTAGTAATTGAGGCATTACATATAAGGGTTGGTAATTAATTACATAATAGAAAGTTTAATGCAATCCCAAGCTTGATTAGAATCAAGAATAATATATCCAAAACTTGATAATGATTAAGGAAATTTAATTTTTATGACCACCAAGTGGCATAGATGAAGGATTTTAATCTTGTTTGGATTTATTAGCCATTAAAATTTTAACTTTTGATGGAGTCAGATGTGGAGTTGATTCAAGTATTAATGTTGTGTATGTAAGATTGATACCGTTGTAAATATGATTTCAATATATTTCCACAAGGATTTGAATCACATCAAACGAAGCTTTCTAGCATAAGTTATGGTTATTTTAGGTTTGCAACTATAAAAAATGGTGAAATTCAGAAAACCCTAAAAAAAACTTCAAAAAATGAAATTTTCCAAACTCTAAGAAACAATTGAAATCCAGTCCATTCTAAAATATTCAATACCAACAAGTTTAAAAGAACTTATTCAATACAAGCAAATGTAACACATGGGTGCAAGCAAATTTTAAAATTGGTGTAAAAATAAAAAAAATCAAGTGGATCCCCAATTGGGGTGAGTTGTACAATGACAATAACACTATGCTGATATTATCCTTGATTATTGGATCTTAAACCTCATTCTCTATTATCAAAAATATTTTCCACCTTTCTCTTTTGGCTCTATGACTCTCATCGTCTAAGGGGTTCCACACCCTCTCTACTTATGGTTGCATAAACTTATCTCTACTTTGTACTCCTTGATTCACTAGTCTTGAACTTATCCTCACTAGTTGCTCTATAATTTGTGTTTGATTTCTTTTTTTTCATCCTTGCAAACTTAAATCTATCATTCACCTATTTGTTTATCATGCTCACTTCTTCTTATTGACCTAAAATTGATCCAAGCAATGATGTCAAGTGCAGACAACAATGAGGATTCCTAAGAAAAGGGAATGATAATTAGTGGGAGGGGAATTGGTAATTATTCCCAAAGGAATACATCTATGTCAATAAATTTTTAATAATGATAGTGCAAATTAGATGACAACTGGTATATCAATCCAACTTTAGATGATATCTTCCTATGACAGCTCAGTCTTGATGATATTCAACATGACAAAAAATGATTGGCAACATTACAACATGGTATATGACAACCTAACTTACGATGGCTCCCTTTGTTATGGCATGACATTGAAGGTATTTAGTATGTCAACATGATGACTTCACACATGTCAATGCTAGTCATGAATATAGCCTGGATGTCAGCTCCCCATCAAGTTAGTAGTTTGGTCTATATGGAGTTGGCAATATGTTAGCACTAGGTTATGACAACATTCGATAGAATATCGACACTAGGCTTATAATAACACCGATTACTATAGCTTGACACACTTTCCTAAAGGTGGTGTGAATCCATCTAAGCAATATTACTTGCAACAACTAAAACAAAAATATATAAATCTAAAACCATAAATGGAGATACAATTGACACAAATGAATGGTTTTGCACTATCATTATAAATCATGTATAGTTCAGTTTGTGACTGCAACAATACTATATCTAGCATTATGTTGTAACAACTTGGTATATCTCCCTTGTATATGGACTTTCTCTCCTAATGCAATGTATAAAATTTGAAATGTAGGGGTTCTATTTATACTTTTGACCTTGTAGTTATCAAAACTAACAGGACAAAACTATCAAAACTACTTTTTGTAAAACAACTTTAATCAAATGCTAATTAACATAATGCTAATTGTTTACAAATGATAGTTGCATTTACATTACACTCATTTTCTAATTATTGCATTTGACCATATTACATTGCATTTGACCACATTGCATTGCATTTGAATATTTTATTAAATTACCTTTTATTTGGTGGACAACATGTAGATATTTTACAAACAGTTTCATTTTTCTTAGTGTTGTTGTCTATAGTTTCACATACATTTTTTGTTCAATATTATCATTCAAGAATGCACTCTTTACATCAAGTTGATGTATAACCTAGGTTTTTTTGGGATGCCAAGGATAAGACCAATATTTGTGCCTTACCTTATAATAGGTACATATATTGTATTATAATTTATTTCAAGTTGGTGTGCATACCCTTTTACCACTAGTTTGATTTATTCCTATCAATTGATCCATCACTATTGTAATTGGTCTTGAATACCCACTTCACTCCAATTACATCCTTGTTATTTGAAAGTTTATATAAATCCCAAGTACTATTATTTTCTATTGTATTCATTTCTTCTTTTATAGATTTGATCTATATTCTGCATTGGGTCACTCCTTCAAAATGTCAGGGATCTAATTCAATATCACACAATTTTGCATAGTTCACTATATTATCTTCTTATTCATATTTTTTTGTTCTTGGACTTGATCTTGGATTCTAGTGAACCTTTTATCAAAATTTGGATCCAATATCTAGCACCTTGGATGTGCTTGTAATATTCTCTTCCCTTTTGTTCTTGTCTTTGGAGAAATGCTTTTATAGTAACTTGATGCTTGTGATACACCAAAAACATCAATTATGGTTATATTTTTAATATCTTTTGCTTCTTGTCCATGTATGCTCCCTTCATCAAAATTACATCTCTAGACACAATGTATTGTCTAAATTTGGGGTCATAACATCTACATGCCTCTCTTTCTTCAAAATAACCAATAAAAAAATATACCTGAATTTTTGTATGTAATATATTTCTTTTATTATCTTCAACATGAACATAAACCAAATAACCAAACACTTTTAAGTGAATTAGAAAATACTTATTTTCATACCATACCTCATGAGGAGTCATATTCTTTGCTACAATTGTTGAACTTCTATTGAGGATGTATATTGTTGTTAAAATTGATTTAACCTATAAATAATCGCCTAAATATTTTTCTAGTACCATGCTTCTTTCCATCTCCATAATTGTCCTATTATTACTTTCTACCACTCCATTTTGTTAAGGTATATAGGCTATTATTAATTGTCTTCTCATCCCATGCTCATCACAAAATTGATTGTATTTATTGGAATAATATTGACCACCATGATTGGTCCTTAAAGTTTTGATTCTATATTTGGTTTCTCTACTATGGATTTCAATTTCTTGAATACTTCAAAAGCATGACTCTTATTCTTCAAAAAATATGCCTATGTTTTTCTAGTATGAGCATCATTAAAAGTGATAAAGTAGAAGGATTTACCAACACTTAGTGTTTGGATTGGACCACAAAAATCTAAATGAAACAATTACAATGGATAGAATACTTGTCATGCTCTTCCTTTTGGAAATCTCTCTCTATGATGTTTTTTGATTGTGTAACTTTCACACACTTCACTTATTGGTTCTACTCAAAGTAGTGGATGGATTATTCCTTTATCATTAAAAAATACAAGGTTTTAAAAATTCAAGTTATCATACTATTAGCACCATAACCAATTATTGTCCTTAATTATTGCATGACAAAAATTGCTCTCTACCCCTCCAAGCTTTGAAGGAAACATTATGTTCTTTTTCATAGGTCTAAGAACCAATACTTGGTTTCTATTTACTTTATCATAGATGATGCACTCCTTATTATTTGTAGAGGCATTTGTCTCCCATGTCTTTAGTCTCTTAATCTCAAAGTTTTGGTGAAACTGTGAGTAAGGAAAACTTTCTATAAACAACTTAAATATTTAAGTTCACTTAACATTTGAAAATATTTGGGAGTAGTCTCTTAAAGGTTACGTGGATTTATAAGTGCAGGTGTGGCTGGGCACTTACTGAGAAGATGCACAGGTTCAAACATTGGGGAAATTCAACCCTTTCAAGGTAGTAGTCTACTCCGAATCATCTGAGTTCATTCCGAACTAAAGCTACCCAGCCACCTGTTTACCTAGAATCGACATGAACAAGTTTGTTGGGAGTAGAGTCCATGTAGTTTGAACCTTATGCTGACAAATTACTAAAAATAGTGACTGTAACCAACTCCCCTATATAATAAAAAAACATTTGAAAACATTTTTTATAATATTTGAGTTCTTTTCACAATAGTATTCTTCTTTAAAAAAATTTAACCTCATTAGTCTTGTGACTGATGGTGGATTTACCTGCTATTATATGTAGTGGCTTCAGATTGTGTTTGAAATGACAGAATGGAAAGAACCCAACCAGCTTCCAAATCCACTAGTGTTGTTGTCACATTGGAAAATCCATTGAAATCTACTCTAGGCACTGATGTTTGTTAGTAGTATGGAAGTCCAATTTATGGTGACACATGGCTACCTTAAACAATCTATAGAGGTCCACTAGAAAATATAAAACATGAAGGAGACGAAGTCATGATAATGAACAAGGCATTCATCAACCTTTAGATACGTAGTACTTTAGTGGGGTGGTTGCTGTATTATTTTTTGTCTTCACTTTTCCATTTTAAATTGGCTATATGAGAGAATGTTATATGGGTAATGACTTGTTGGTATTTTTATCACACTGAATTTTATTGAAAAAAAATCCAAAAGAATGATTTCACCCATGGAATTAAAGAGCAAGTGTTTTGCCAGCAAGGGAAAAATCAAAGGGTTTGCCAACATTTTAAAAGTTGAAATCTGGATGACATTTGTTGGGAAAGTATGTGTCCGAATGCATGCATTTTGGTGGTCAAAGTCAATTTCACCCTAGAAAGGGGGCAAAAATCATTTTTGCCCTTCTTCGGGGTGAATTTATAGTTGAAGATATTTTCGGAGCGAAGGTACTAAAAAGACATCATTTAAGTGGAAGCAATGCACTGGTAAAAGTCAAATTTACTCTAAAATAAGCATGCATGATAATGGAGGCATTTTCCAAATTATTTTATCCTTATTTCTAGCAAATTTAATGATCTCGCCCAAGTCAGGGTAAAAACAATGAAAGTGCCCAAGTTGAAGCGAAAGAGGTGAAAGTAGCACTGGTCACAGTCGAAGTCACCCCAACTTGGGGTGAAATTCATTTTTGCCCCTGTTTGGGGGTGAAAGTCCATTTCGGGCTAAATTCTGGTGAAAGTCTAGAAAAAGTCCATTTCGGGTGATAATCTAGCGAAAGTCCATTTTGGGTGAAAGTCTGGTGAAATTCTAGTGAAAGTCCATTTCAGGTAAAATTCTGGCAAAAGTCCATTTCGGGTGAATGTCTAGCGAAAGCCTAGAGAAATTCGATTTCAGGCGAAAGTTTGGCAATAGTTTGGAGAAATTTTATTTCGGATGAAAGTCTGGTGAAAGTCTGGTGAATGTCTATTTTTGGGTGAAAGTCGAGAAAAATCCCATTTCAGGCTTGGAGATAGCGAAATGCAAGTGGGGCCCAATCCCATTTCACCCCAAATCAATAGTGCAACTTGATTTCAGAGTTTGATAATGAGAATGTACCTTTGAATTTTCCACCAAAGAGCAACTCAGTTTTAAGGAGAAAGATGCCAGGTGGGGACCGAAGTGTTTCAACCTAGTTTTCTAATGCAACTCCATTTCAGGCCTGGTGAGGGAGAAATAGCCTTTGAATTTTATCACTCCAGTGCCACTCCCAAGGCAACAAGGTGTTTCACTCTAGTTTTCCAATGCAAGGCAGTTTTCGGTCTTGGCTAGGCGAAACTCAACTCCAAGGAAAAAAGGCTGACATGGCCAAAGTGTTTTCACCCTGTCTAGAGAGTGAAAATTATTTTTAAGGGTAACTTGGATGAAAGCACCTTTGATGGGCCCTCAAAGTTAGCATAATCAATTTCAAGATGAAGTGTGTGTGGGGATCGTATCCTTTTCACCCCTGGAAGATAGTGCAATTCTATTTCAGCCCTTCTTTGGGCGAAACACACTTTGTGGAGAGAAAAGGCTAAAGTGGGGCCCACTTTTGTTTTTCCCAAACTTGCAAGCGCCATTCCATTTTGGAGTTGGAAGAGGAGAAACGACCTTTGAATTTTCCATGGGGTGTAGTGCATTTCAAATTTAGTTGCAAGTGGGGCCTAGTTATATTTCACCCCAAACCAAGAGTGCATCCCTTTTTTAGAGTTTTCCAAGGTGAAATCACCTTTGAATTTTCAAAGTGTAGTAGAGTTTCAAGAAAAATGCTAAGTATAGATCCAAGGCATTTCACTCTGATATTCAAGCACAAATTAAATTCAATGTAAGTCGAAGCACAAGCGCCTTTGAATTTTTCACTCTGGCACCCTTCCCAATACGTTAGGGCATTTCTCTCTATTTTCATAATGCAAATCAAATTCGAGCCTACCAAGGGTGCAATAAATTTTGACTTTTCAATGCTAGAGGCTCCAAGATTTTTTTACTATAGTTTTCCCATGAAAGGTAGTTTTGGGCCTAAGGAGGAGCACAATGACCTTTGAATTTTCAAACAAAAGTGCTGCTTCCAAGATATCTAACTCTTTTCATTGTATTTTTGGAGTGTAAGCCTATTTTGGGCTAAAAAATAGCGAAATGTAGGTGGGTCCTGCATCCACTAAGCACCTGTTTCTATCTAGCCCTCCCATGCATCAGCCAGACTTCATCAGAGGCACTTCGTAGTGACACAAGGTGCATACTCATACAATTTAATTACAGTCGGTCTGGGAAGCTTCCAAATTTGATATTTCTAGATTTTAGAACCTGATCTTTCATTGAGGCAGTTCCATCAAGCAAGAAGACAACACCAATAAGCTAACCCTATCAACACATTTAAGATGTGCAATTGCATTTCAACGAGTCATCAGTTTTAGGCCATGCCTCATTACTTTTTAATTAGTGATCAAATCCTATATTCGTTTCCATCACGATGTTTTGTAGGTGTGCATTATGTCTCAGAGGTAGAATTCCCTATAAAATCCAACAATTCTAATGTAATAGGATGGACATTTTTCTAGAGATTTGCTATACATGAATTATGCTATCAATACAGAGAATACTTGGCTCTAATTCTTGATTTCTATTTATGTGTATGTTTTCTATCTTATATTTCTATTAATTTATCCTCTTTGTTTGTGGGTTATAATTCTATTTTAGGATTTGGCTCTCGATAGAGGGTGAACACTCGAATAATTCTAGAAATTGCACATATAAGGCATCTGGTTTTAATTTGTGTTACATTTTCTAGTGTTGAGTTCTATTGATTTAGAGTGCACTTAAGTTATCGTGTTGCTTGTCCATCACCCCTATTCTACTTGGCCTGAGGCCATATTTCCTATCCCTTTTAGTCATTTAAATTTATTTCATGTTCCTTAATATCAAACCCCAAGTTAGAATAGTAAGGGAACTAGCCCATCTTTAGAGATTAGCACAAGAAGCATTTCTTTCTTTCGGCCTTTCAATATTGGTTGGGTCTAGGGTGCATGGATGAAACATTCCATACCTAATGTAGATTCTTGACCAATAGTTTTTGGAATGTCCAGTGGCATAATAGTATCTATAACAAAGATAATCAGTCCCCATAGTTTAAGGGGGACCGAGTTTGGTGAATCTCTGGCTTACTTTCATTTGGAAAAATCACTTGGTGACTCTGTTGAGCTAAATATTTGGATCTCATGATCAGTGGATACCTTTTGTGTTGAACAAAGACACCTTGATATCACAAGCGAAGAAAAGAATATTCACCTGGTGACTCCAAATCAGTGTCAAGGACCGTGATCTTTGAAGACCATTGCTATAATAGCCTAAGTATGCTATCCCAAATGGGATTATCCTGGCCCTTTGAATATCCAAAGTCAGCATGAGATTCCTAAAAGTGCCTTGAATACCCTAATGAAATACAATGGTATTGAGGGAATGGCCCGAGAGCACCTTGAAGATGTTATTGCTCTAGCGATCCTCCATGGCATAACCCACAAAGATGTCATGATTAGACTTTTGGTTCTGTATCTGGAAGGAAGGGCACTGCAGTGTTACAAAATACTCACGTGTAAGAGTATTTGCTCATGGGCTGATTTAGCAAGAGCAATAGTCGACACATTTGATGGCTCTCAATATCCCTTTAAACTCTTACTGCACCTCTCCACCATCACGAGAGCACCTCTAGAGATCATCACAAACTTCAATGTCCAATTTTAGAGGAGTTGAAGGAGAATTCTAGAGAAGATCCAATCAACACCTACCCAGGACCACCTCTACTATGTTTGGGCTTTCCACCCAGACATAAGCCTCCTCCTAATACAATATGGGGAATAGATATTCTCTCAAGTATTTTAGGAGGTAGTACAATCAGAGTGAATCCTACTCCAATAAGGAAAAATACAGTGGAGAGAAAATGCTTTTCTATTACTCTCTTTGGCAGTTGCTACTCTCATCTATCTTGCATAGTATTCACAATTATAGATCCCTCAAACTATGTGAATACCTAGAACGTGGTTGTGTGGAGTACAAGATAAGGCCAATAAAAGGAATATGCAAGCACTTCTCTAGTAATGAAAAATATGGTTGCTTGTAGTTTCCATCAAGAGATGGACCAAGAAGGGGAACATGCTCAAGTGGTATATTCTGAGAGTAAATAGGGTATATTTTTGCACCCTTTTTGTATCCCTGAGAATAGCACACAAGTATTTATCCAAAACCCAATAAGAATACCTCATTAGGAGACTTATCCTAAGGAGATCCTAACAAAATTGCTATTGCCAAAAAAATCATGTTGTCACATTAATGAGTTGGAGGAACCCATACTCAAGAGCCCACAACCAGTGGACTCTCTAAAGTGGTGGTATTGGATCCAACCATCACTGCAACCAGTACTCAAAGAAGAATCCCATGTGGTAAATCTCTTCGCCATATTATTAATTAATTTTATGAGTACTGGCATGCATGATAACTTGCCACGTTGCATCTTGTTCGTAATATGACAAACTTTGGGAAGAGGCCAACCAAAATTTAAATATCAATTGAAGTACAATCAGATCTAGTCTAGTTATTGCAGATTCACTAGATAACATCCAAATCCAGGTTTGTGGTTGCAGCATGCCAATCATGTCATAAAATTGTATAAATAATGTAAATAGGTTGGTTGATAAATAAATTACTGAGGACACTAAATGATGGATCTAAAAAAATCTAACGTTACAACCACCTACGTCATCAGCTCAAATTGTTTCGAAGCCCATAGGTACATATTTTCTCTTCTCTCGATCATAAGCATTTGGTGACCATTTCCCTTCATTTTGCAGTACCTCCTTCCACTTTGCTTTTATTTTCTATACTCACCACTTCTATTCCCCTCCCCATTTTACAGTCATCAATCACCAATGCTCCTTCTGTTGAGCCAAACCCTCAGTAGCCTCTGTTCCTTTTGTTTTTTCATTTTTTGGATTACATGAGTCATTGGCATTAGAGATCGAAGTCTTTCCAGAGCATCCTGAAGTGGATAAAATTAGTCAAGCTCAGCAAAGTTCCTTGTGTTGGCTGAAAAATACAAATTTATGATTGAAAAATATCAAACATTGTAGGAGGAAGCTAGTGCAAGAAGTAGACAATTTGATGCAACAGGCGGTTATGACTCTATTTCTAGATGGATAAAGGCCCTAGGATTGATTGCATCTAGATGAGTTAAATACCTCGTGAGCCACCAAAAGTATGGAAGTCTAATTTATGGTGATACATGGCTGCCTTAAACAATCTATAGAGGTCCACTAGAAAATATAAAACATGAAGGAGACGAAGTCATGATAATGAACAAGGCATTCATCAACCTTTAGATACATAGTACTTTAGTGGGGTGGTTGCTGTATTATTTTTTTTCTTCACTTTTCCTTTTTAAATTGGCTATATGAGGGAATGTTATTTGGGTAATCACTTGTTGGTATTTTTACCAAACTAAATTTTATTGAAAAAAAATCCAAAAGAATGATTTCGCCCGTGGAATTAAAGAGCAAGTGTTTTTCTAGCAAGGGAAAAATCAAAGGGATAGCCAACATTTTAAAATTTGAAATTCAAATGACATTTTTTGGGAAAGTATGTGTCTAAATGCATGAATTTTGGTGGTCAAAGTCAATTTCATCCCAGAAAGGGGGCAAATATCATTTTTTCCCTTCTTTGGGGTGAATTTATAGCTGAAGATATTTTCAGAGTGAAGGTACTAAACAGGCATCATTTAAGTGGAAGCAATGCACCGATAAAAGTCAAATTTACTCTGAAATAATCATGCATGATAATGAAGGTATTTCCCAAATTATTTTATCCTTATTTTTAGCAAATTTAATGATTTCACCCAAGTCAAGGCAAAAACAATGAAAGCACCCAAGTTGAAGCAAAAGAGGTGAAAGTAGCACTAGTCACAGTCAAAGTCACCCCAACTTGGGGTGAAATTCATTTTTTCCCCTATTTGTGGGTGAAAGTCCATTTTGGGCTAAAGTCTAGTTAAAGTCTAGCAAAAGTCCATTTCGGGTGATAATCTGGCGAAAGTCCATTTCGGGTGAAAGTTTGGTGAAATTCTAGCGAAAGTTCATTTTGGGTAAAAGTTTGGCGAAAGCCCATTTCAGGTGAATGTCTGGAAAAAGTCCATTTCGGGTGAAAGCCTAGAGAAATTCCATTTTAGGTGAAAGTTTGGCAAAAATTTGGAAATTTTTTATTTTGGGTGAAATTCTGGCGAATGTCTATTTTTGGGTGAAAGTCAAGCAAAATCCCATTTTAGGCTAGGAGATAGCAAAATGCAAGTGGAGCCCAATCTCGTTTCACCCCAAATAAAGAGCGCAACTTGATTTCAGAGTTTGATAAAGAGAATGTGCCTTTGACTTTTCCACCAAAGCGCAGCTCAGTTTCAAGGAGAAAGATGCCAGGTGGGGCTCGAAGTGTTTCCCCCCAGTTTTCTAATGCAACTCCATTTCACAACTAGTGAGGGAGAAATAGCCTTTGAATTTTCTCACTCTAGCGCCACTCCCAAGGAAACAAGGAATTTCACTCTAGTTTTCCAATGCATGGTAGTTTTAGGCCTTGGCTGGGTGAAACTCAACTCCAAGGAAAAAAGGCTTAGTGGGCCAAAGTGTTTTCACCCTGTCTAGAGAGTGAAAATTCTTTCTAAGGGTAACTTGGATGAAAGTGCCTTTGACCAGCCCTCAAATTTAGCATAATCAATTTCAAGATGAAAGCGTGTGTGGGGCTCGTATCCTTTTCACCCTTGGAAGATAGTGTAATTCTATTTCGGCCCTTCTTTGGGTGAAACACACTTTGTGGAGATAAAATGCTAAAGTGGGGCCCACTTTTGTTTTGCCCAAACTTGCAAGCGCCATTCCATTTTAGATTTTGAAGAGGAGAAACGACCTTTGAATTTTCCATGGGGTGTAGTGCATTTCAAATTCAGTTGTAAGTGGGGCCCAATTATATTTTACCCCAAACCAAGAGCGCATCCCTTTTTCAGAGTTTTCCAAGGTGAAATCACCTTTGAATTTTTAAAGTGCAGTAGCAGTTTCAAGGAAAATTCAAAGTATAGATCCAAGGCATTTCACTCTGATATTCAAGTGCAAATTAAATTTGAAGTAAGTCAAAGCGCGAGCACCTTTAAATTTTCCACTCAGGCACCCCTCCCAATGCAATAGGGCATTTCTCTCTATTTTCCTAGTGTAAATCAAATTTGAGCCTGCCAAGGGTGCAATAAATTTTGACTTTTCAATGCTAGAGGCTCCAAGATATTTTTACTACAGTTTTCCAGTGCAAGGTAGTTTTAGGACTAAGGAGGAGCACAATGACCTTTGAATTTTCAAAAAATAGTGTTGCTTCCAAGATACCAAACTATTTTCACTATATTTTTGGAGCGTAAGCCTATTTTGGGCTAAAAAATAGTGAAATGTAGGTGGGGAATGCATCCACTAAGCACCTATTTCTATCTAGCCCCCCCATGCCTCATCCAGAGTTCCTCAAAGGCACTTCTTAGTGACACAAGGTGCATACTCATCAAATTTAATTGCAGTAAGTCTAGGAAGCTTCCAGATTTGATGTTTCCATATTTTAGAACCTGATATTTCATTGAGGCAGTTCCAGCAAGCAAGAAGACAATTCCAACAAGCTAACCCTATCAACACATTAAAGATGTGCAATTGCATTTCAACGAGTCATCAATTTTAGGCCATGCCTCATTAATTTTTAATCAGTGATCAAATCCTATATTCGCTGCCATCATGATGTTTTGTAGGTGTGCATTATGTCTCCGAGGTAGAATTCCCTATAAAAGCCAACAATTCTAATGTAATAGGATGGACATTTTTCTAGAGATTTGCTATACATGAATTATGCTATCAATACAGAGAATACTTGGCTCTAATTCTTGATTTCTATTTATGTGTATGTTTTCTATCTTATATTTCTATTAATTTATCCTCTTTGTTTGTGGGTTATAATTCTATTTTAGGATTTGGCTCCCGATAGAGGGTGAACACTCGAATAATTATAGAAATTGCACATATAAGGCATCTGGTTTTAATTTGTGTTACATTTTCTAGTGTTGATTTCTATTGATTTAGAGTGCACTTAAGTTATCATGTTGCTTGTCCATCACCCCTATTCTACTTGGCCTGAGGCCATATTTCCTATCCCTTTTAGTCATTTAAATTTATTTCATGTTCCTTAATATCAAACCCCAAGTTAGAATAGTAAGGGAACTAGCCCATCTTTAGAGATTAGCACAAGAAGCATTTCTTTCTTTCGGCCTTTCAATATTGGTTGGGTCTAGGGTGCATGGATGAAACATTCCATACCTAATGCGAATTATTGACCAACACTTTCTGGAATACCCATTGGGATAATAGTCTCTATAAAAAAGATAATCAGTCCCCATAGTTTAAGGGAGCCCGAGTTTGGTGAATCTCTGGCTTACCTTCATCTGGAAAAATCACCTGGTGACTTTGTTGAGCTAAATATCTAGATATCATGATCAATGGATACCTTTTGTGCTAAAAAAAGACACCCTGGAGGACCCAAGGTTTGGTGAGCAACCTTGACCTCACAAGCAGAGAAAAGAATATTCACCTGGTGACTCCAACTTAGTGGCAAGGACCGTGATCTTTGAAGACCACTACTATAATGGCACAAGTATGCTATCCCAAATGGGATGATCCTCGCCCTTTGAATCTCCAAATTCAGCATGAGATTACTAAAAAGTGCCCTAAATACCCTAACAAAATACAATGGCACTGAGGGAATGGCCCGAGAGCACCTTGAAGATGTTATTGCTCTAGCGACCCTCCATGGCATAACCCAGAAATATGTCATGATTAGACTTTTTGTCCTATCTTTGGAAGGAAGGGCACTGCAGTGGTACAAAATACTCATGTGTAAGAGTATTTGCTAATGGGCTGACTTAGCAGGACAATTATTCGACACATTTGATGGCTCTCAATATCCCTTTCAACTCTTAATGCACCTATCCACCATCACGAGATCATATCTAGAGAGCATCACAGACTTCAATGTCCAATTTTAGAGGAGTTGGAGGAGAATTCTATAGAAGATCCAATCAAAACCTGCCCAGGTCCACCTCTACTATGTTTGGGCTTTCCACCCAAACATAAGCCTCCTCCTATTGTAATCTGGGGAATATAAATTCTCTCAAGTATTTTCGGAGGTAGGACAAGCATAGCGAATCCTGCTCCAATAAGGAAAAATATAGTGGAGAGAAACTGCTTTTCCATCACTCTATTTGGTAGTTGCTGCTCTCATCTATCTTGTACAATATTCACAATGGTAGATCCCTCAAACTATGCAGAGACCTGGAACATAGTTGTGTGGAGCACAAGAGGTGGATCTCATCTAAGGCCAATAAAAGAAATATGCAAGCACTTCTCTAGTAATGAAAAATATGGTCGCTTGTAGTTTCCATGAGGATATGGACCAAGAAGAGGAACAGGCTCAAGTGGCAGATTCTAAGAGTAAAGAGGACACATTTTTGCACCCTTTTTGTATCCCTGAGCATATAACACAAAAATTTATCCAAAACCCAATAACATGCCTCATTAGGAGGCTTATCCTAAGGAGATCCTGAAAAAATTGCTATTTCCAAAAAAATCATGTTGTCACATTAAGGAGTTAGAGGAACCCATACTCAAGAGCCCACAACCAATGGACTCTCTAAAGTGGTGGCATTAGCTCCAACCATCATCGCAACCAGTACTCGAAGAAGACTCCCATGTGGTAAATCTCTTCACCACATTATTCATTAATTGTATGAGTACTAGCATGCATGATAACCTACCATGTTGCATTTTGTTTGCAATTTGGAAAACTTTGGGAAGAGGTCAATCAAACTTTAAAGATCGACTGAAGTACAATCATATCTAGTTTGGACATTATAGATTCACTGGATAACACCCAAATATAGTTCTGTGGTGGCGACATGCCAATCATGTCATAAAATTGTGTAAATAATGTAAATAGGTTGGTTGATAAATAAAGTACCGAGAGAACTAAATGGTGGCTCTAAAAAAAATCTAACGTTACAACCACCCACGTCATCAGCTCAAATTGTGTTGGAGCCCGCAGGTACATATTTTCTCTTCTCTCGATCATAAGCATTTGGTGACCATTTCCCTTCATTTTGCAGTACCTCCTTCCACTTTGCTTTCATTCGTTGTACCCACCTCTTCAATTCCGCTCCTTGTTTTACAATCATCAGTCACCAATGCTCCTTATGTTGAGACAAACCCTCAACAACCTCTGTTACTTTTGTTTTTTTTTAGTTTTTGAATTAGAGGAGTCCTTGGCGTCAGAGATCGAAGTCTTTCCAAAGCACCCTGAAGCAGATAAAATCAGTCAAGCTCAGTAAAGTTCCTTGCATTGGGTGAAAATGCAAACATATGATTGAACAATATCAAACACTGTAGGAGGAAGCTAGTGCAATAAGTAGACAATTTGATGCAACAGGCGGTTATGACTCTATTTCTAGATGGATAAAGGCCCTAGGATTGATTGCATCTAGATGAGTTGAATACCCTATGAGCCACCAAAAGTGTTGGTATTTTTGCCACACTAAATTTTATTGTAAAAATTCCAAAAGAATTATTTTGCCTATGGAATTAAAGAGCAAGTGTTTTGCAAACAAGGGAAAAATAAAAAGGTTTTAGAACCTGTTAAAAGTTAAAATTTGGATGACATTTTTTGGGAAAGTATGTGTTCAAATGCATACCTTTTGGTGGTCAAAGTCAATTTTATCCCAGAAAGGGGGCAAAAATCATTTTCGCCCTTATTTGGGCCCTTATTTAGGGGCGAAAGTCCATTTTGGGTGAAAGTTTGGCAAAAGTCCATTTTGGGTGATAGTCTGGTGAAAGTCTGGTGAAATTCCATTTCAGACGAAAGTCTGGTGAAATTCCATTTCAGACGAATGTCTAGCGAAAGTCCATTTCGAGCAAAAGTCTGGCGAAAGTCCATTTCAGGTGAAAGTCTGGCGAAAGTCCATTTCAGGTGAAAGTCTGGTGAATGTCCATTTTCGAGTAAAATTTGAGTGAAATCTCATTTCAGGCTAGGAGATAGTGAAATGCAAGTGGGGCCCAATCCCGTTTCACCCCAAATCCAGAGCGCAACTTGGTTTCAAAGTTTGATAAGACAAATGCACCTTTGAATTTTCCACCAAAGTGCAACTCAGTTTCAAGGAGAAAGATGCTAGGTGAGGCCGGAAGTGTTTCACCCTAGTTTTCTAGTGTAACTCCATTTTAGGTCTAGTGAGGGAGAAATAGCCTTTGAATTTTCTCACTCCAGCACCACTCCCAAGGCAACAAGGTGTTTTGCTCTAGTTTTCTAGTGCAAGGTAGTTTTGGGCCTTGGCTGGGCGAAACTCAACTCCAAGGGGAAAAGGTTGTGGGACAAAGTGTTTTCACCCTATTTAGAGAGTGCAAATCCTTTTTGAGGGTAACTTGAGTGAAAGAGCCTTTTATCAACCCTTAAATTTATCACAATCAATTTCAAGAGGATAGAGTGTGTGGGACCCATATCCTTTTCACCCCTGGAAGATAGCACAATTCCATTTTGGATATTCCCTAGGTGAAACACACTTTGTGGAGAGAAAAGGCTAAAGTGGGACCCATTTCTATTTTGCCCAAACTTGCAAGCACCATTCCATTTTGGAGTTGGAAAAGGATAAATGACCTTTGACTTTTCCATGGGGCGCAATGCATTTCAAATTTAGTTGCAAGTGAGGCCCAGTTCTGTTTCACCCCAAACCAAGAGTGCATCACTTTTTTGAAGTCTGCCAAGGTGAAAGCACCTTTGACTTTTCAAAGCATAGTAGCAGTTTCAAGGAAAAATGCTAAGTATAACTCCAAGTTATTTTGCTTCGATCTTCAAGTGTAAATAAAATTCGGAGTAAGTCAAAGTGCAAGCGCCTTTAACTTTTCCACTTGGGTACCCCTACCAATACAATATGGCGTTTCACTCTATTTTCCTAGTGCAAATCAAATTCAGGTGTACCAAGGGTGCAATAACCTTTGACTTTTCAACGCTAGAGGCTCCAAGGCATTTTCATTGTAGTTTTCTAATGCAAGGCAATTTCGGGCATAAGGAGGAGCACAATGACCTTTGAATTTTCAAACACTAGTGTTGCTTCCAAGATATCAAACTTTTTTTGCTATATTTTTGGAGTGTAATCCCATTTCAGGCCAAAAAACAATGAAACGTAGGTGGGGCCTGCATCCACTAAGTGCCTGTTTCTGTCTAGCCTTGCCATGCCTCATCCAGAGTTCCTCAGAGGTACTTCTTAGTGATACAAGACACATACTCATCCAGTTTAATTGTAGTCAGTCTGGGAAGCTTCTAGATTTGATTTTTCCAAATTTTAGAATCCGATATTTCATTGAGGTGATTTTAGCAAGCAAGGAGACAGTGTCAGTAAGCTAACCCTATCAGCATATTGAAGATGTGCAACTATATTTCAGTGAGTCATTAGTTTCAAGCCATGCCTCATTAGTTTTTAATCAGTGATCAAATCCTATCTTTGTTGCCATCGCGATGTTTTGTAGATGTGCATTTATCTCAAAGGCAAAATTTTCTATAAAATCCAGTAATTTTAATATAATAGGATGGAATTTTTGCTAGAGACTTGTACATGAATTCTACTATCAATACAAATAATACTTATCTCATTCTAAATTTTTGTCTGTGTGTATGTTTTCTATCTTATATTTCTATTAAATTCTCCACTTTATCTATGGGTTATAATTTTATGTTTGGATTTGGCTTCCGATAGAGGGTGAACACTGGAATAATTTTGTAAATTGCACATATAAGGCATCTGGTTTTAATTTATGTTATTTTCTATGTTGCGTGTTATTTATTTAGAGTGCAATTAATTTATCATGTTACTTGTCCATCACCATTATTCTACTTAGCCTGAGGCCATATTTCCCATCCCTTTCAGTCATTTCAATTTCTTTCTTGTTCCTTAATCTCAAACCCCAAGTTAGAATAGTAAAGGAACCAGCCCATTTCTGGAGATTGGCATGGGAGGCATTTCTTCCTTTCGGCCTTTCAATGTTGGCTGGGTCTAGGGCGCATGGATGAAAAATTCCATACCTAAGGCAGATTCTTGACCAACATGACTCTTTTATTATTATTAAGGTTATATTTTGTTGGATTATTTTAAGCAGACATTTTTTTTGGGTGTGGTATTTTTTGGTTTTTATTCAAAAATATTTAGGTTTGGTTGTGTAAAATGTTTGGGAATCTTTTCAAAACCTTTTTAAAATTGAAAAGTTAAAATAAACTATTTTTGATGTCTTGGTTAAAATATTAAGAAGGTGCATTTTTATATTATTATTATCCAATATTTTAACAATTAAAAATTATTCATTTTAAAATAATATGAAAAACGTACATAACAATATATACAATAATTTAATAAATTTAAAAAGTTAATTAAATATATATTTTTAAGAATAATTGTGTACTTTGATATTACAATGATAGCATCAAAAACTAATTAATCTCTTTTGATAGATAATGGTGTTAAATAACAAAATTAAAAGTTGAAAATTATAATGGTAACAAGAAAAAGAGAATACAAAATTTACAGACTCCTATATACAATTATTTTTTTTTAGAAGTTACAGACTCCTATGTACATTAAAAAAATTTAGACATTCAATAATTAAAAAAATCAAAATAGGGAAGCAGAGGAAGAGGAGGATTGGGAGAGATGAGGAGTTGTGGAGGAAGCGGAGGAGGAGGAACAAAAATGGTAGTCAGAAATTTTGAACCAACGGAAGGAGAAGATCTAGAGGAAGGGCAAAATGCTATAGCTGGAAAGGAAAAGGATTCCCTGTTAGCTCAGTTTGAAAAGGCTAAAGGTACACATCCTCTAGATAAACCCTCAGACAAAGGGTCCCACTAGGGTTCGAGAGCTGGCAACAAGGGCCCAACCTTTTTGGAAATGCTGAAAAGGAAAAAGAAGGAGCTAGTCAGTGAACTACCGCCCCTAATACCAAAAAATAATAGGTTAAATACGCTAGTGGATATTATGGAAATATTCTTGGATATGGAGGCATCATCCTTAGTTGGCAAGTTTTTAGGAGGAAGGCCGAACATTGAGACTATTCACTCATGGGCCACGACAAAGTGGAAAACTTCAGGAAGCTTAGAAATCGTAGCCATGTCAAGAGGTTTTTTTATGATAAGACTCAACAACAAAGATGATGTAGAGTGCATCTTGATAGGAGGACCCTGGTTTCTAAGAAGGCGTAGCCTCTTTCTAAGGAAGTAGGGGGAGGATTTCAACCCTGAGAAGAAGAACATTAATATAGCACCCATTTGGGTCCGCTTACCAAACCTCCCAGCCCAATTTGTTAATGAGTACTGGCTTAGTGGCATAGAAAATACGATAGGAGAGCTCGTGGTAATAGACCATTCAACCCGGGCAAGGACTAGACTGATGCATGCCAGGATCTGTGTAAATGCAAACTTGGATTCTAATCTACCTGCTCAGGTGGAACTAGCATATGGAGAGTTTCTAAGAATTCATCCTGTAGAGTATGAGAACAAGCCGACATTTTGTAGCGTGTGCAAAACCCAGGGCCACCTTCAAGCCTAATGTCTGACAATAACTGCAAACAAGGAAGCCACGAGCGAAGGTTTTCTAGGGAAAGCTAATGGGAGAGGGATCCCAAAGTTTCAAGGACTGCGTATTAACTTGGAAGGATACAGACAAGTTAATAATAACCAGGCTGACCAAGCCAACATAGAACTGGAAAAAATCTAGGAGAAAGGAAAGCAACATAATGAGGGAGGCAAAAATCATAAGGTATGTAATAAAGATCCCAGCTTGAACATGTTTGATATCCTAGCAAATCTAGAAGTTGAAAAATAAAATAGTAAGGATGATACCATCAGTGTCAAGTTTCTTGAAACCCTAGACTCCCCATCCAAATCGGGACCATCCATAACTATGAAAAAAAACCCCAAAAGCTATGCTCAAAATGAAGAAAAATTGCCAGGTCATTTCAGTTTAAACATGGAAAAAATAGATTCAAGAGTCAAAGTTGTGGAAACAAGAGCCAGGAATGTAGCTCCTAATCTAGTAGTGGAGCAAATTATCCCTTATCAGATGAGCCCAATGGTAAAATGTTCCTTGAAGGAAAGCCCCCTGTTTAGGAACCAGATAGGAGAGGTGAACCAAAACAAGGCTGAGGATTAAGAGGGAATTGAAAACCCCCAAAATGAGGAAGAAGGTTCAATCCCTAGACTATCACAGTATATGCCCCCTCATTTCAGTCCAAAACAGGACTAGAAGCACTACCAAGCCTCTGATAGATTATGGAAGTGAAAGAAAGAAAGGGAGAATATCTACAACAAGAGCACTATAGAATGAGAATCAATGAAGAAATTGCAAACAGAAAGCAAAGAACATTGTTACAACAAGCTATTCCTGGCCAGGATAATAGCAAAATTGACAAAACCCCTTTGGATCAGGGAAGGGGGCGGGAAAAAATATCAAACAGTCTAAATGAAGGTTCTCTCATGGAATGTGAGAGGCCTAAATGACCCACCAAAAAAAAGGATGGTGAAGTCTATAAGGAAGGATTGGAATCCTACTATTATTTTTCTTCAAGAAACCAAAATAGATGCGGTACAATCAACACTTATAGCTAGAAGGATTTGGAAGCAAGGGGAAGTGACCTTTCAACAGGCGAGAGGAGCATCTGGGGGCCTCATGATATTATGGGATCCTATTACAATAGAAGGAAGTATTATTAAGGCAAATTAAAGAGTCTTAAGTGTATTATTTCATGATTTTGATACTAATAAGAATTGGATTATGTCAAATGTTTATGCCCCCACCTCTGTCCAAGGGCGATCTAAACTATGGGAGTTTTTGGGGCAATTGAGCCAAGCTTTTAAAGACATTCCTTGGGTGATTGGGGGATATTTAAATACCCCTCTTTACCCATTTGATAAGAAGGGAGGATCTGGGTTACCCTCAAGGAGCATGGAGGACTTCAATGAATTCATTAACACAAATGAATTGATGGATGTAAGACTAAAAGGAGCCAAATTTACATGGAGTAACAAGAGGATAGGAAGTCAGTTGATTCAAGAAAGGTTGGACAAGTTTTTTTATCCAAGGAAGCTACAACAATGTTTGGTGATTCAGCGTTACAAGCCCTTCCTAAATGCACTTCAGACCATAATCTTATTCTATGGGAGGCATTTCAGGGTAACTCCTTTAAAAATCCATTCAGATTTCTGTCAATGTGGGTTAAACATCCGGACTTCAAGAAACGAATAGAGGAATGGTGCCAGCAACATATCCAGGGAAGTGATTCCTTCAAACTATCTCAAAAACTTAAGATGGTGAAAAACAACCTTAGAATATGGAATAAAGAAGTCTTTGGAAATATTTTTGAGAATAAGAGAGCAGTGGGGGAAAAAATGAGAATAATAGAAAGCAAAATACAAAATGGAACCTATGATGAGGCGATAAGGGCTGAAGAAAAGGAAACCCTTTGTGAGTTTTATAATATTTTATCTTGTAAAGAGATGTATTGGAGGCAGAAATCAAGGGCATTATGGCTAAAGGAAGGGGATTCTAATTCAAAAAATTTCCTTGTTACCACATTGACCAATAGAAGCAACAATAATATTAGAAATTTAACTAAGGTAGATGGATCCTCAACTCAAAACATTCAGGAGATCAGGGACAAGGCTATTAATTTTTTCAGTTCATTATTGGGTGAAGAACGGGCTTGTAATGCCCAAGCAAAGGACTCTCTCCTTCAATTCATTCCACAACTCATTGATGAAATGATTAATGAGTCTCTTACAACAACTTTTTTAGATGAAGAGATCAAGGAGGCTTTGTTTAACATGGATCCTGACAAAGCTCTTTGGCCAAATGGGTTTTCACTGCGATTTTTCCAAGTTTGTTGGGATATTGTTGGAGCAGAAGTTATTGCTGCAATCAAGGAGTTCCAAAGTTCAAATCATATTCCAAGGGGTTTCAATTCAACTTTCATTGCTTTGATCCCTAAAGGCCCCAACCCCAAGACTATGGTTGACTTTAGGCTGGTTAGCCTGTGTAATATATCCTATAAAATCCTATCCAAAATTTTAGCCAACCGTTTGAAGAAAGTTCTACCGGTTATCATTGATCCAAGTCAAAGAAGTTCTGTACAAGGAATATCAATCTTATATGGAGTTATTACTATTCATGAGGCTCTTCATACAGCCACTCAGACCAAAAAAGTAGTCATGGCTTTAAAGTTAGACATGAACAAATATTATGACAGGATAAATTGGGAATTCCTAGAGGCAATTTTATTAAAATTTGGCTTCAACATGAAATGGGTCAAGTTAATAAGAGAGTGTATTTCTAAGCCTTGTTTTTCAATTTTGGTTAATGGGTTTATTGTAGGTTTTTTTCAAAGAAAATGTGGTCTAAGACAAGGAGATCCCATAAGTCCTATGTTGTTCATCATTGTAGCTGAGGCCTTGGGAAGAACCATTAAGGCAGTAGTGGTAGCTAGACTCATATCAGGTATCAAGGCCACATCGCTAACTGCCTCGGTGACACATCAGCAATTTGTTGATGATACATTGCTACTGACTTTGGATTCTGTGGTTGAGGCAAGAAGGATTAAAAATATTCTCATAATGTATGAAGAAGCGGCTGGACAAAAAGTGAATTTTGATAAGAGAAAACTTTATTTCATAAATACCCCCATTCCTAGGCAAAAAAACATAGCAAGGATCATGGAATGTCAGATTGCATCCCTTCCCACCTCCTATTTAGGTCTTCCCCTGTTTACGAGGAAACCTGAAGGATCAATGTGGAACATAGTTTTGGAGAGGATCCAAAAAAATCTAGCAAGTTGGAAAGGACATTTGTTATCTCAAGCAAGCAAAGCAGTTTTAACTATGGCTTCACTTCAAAGTATACCCATTTACTTCCTATCAGTCTTCAGAGCTCCCAGCAAGGTGTATCACAAAATTGAGCAGCTTCAAAAAAAATTTCTCTGGTCAAGGACTGAGGATAATAAAAGGATCCATTTAGTAGGTTGGAACAAGGTTTGCAAACCTAAAGCTGATGGGGGGTTAGGATTGATGAGAGTTTCTCATCTCAATACAACTCTGTTAGCCAAACAAGCGTGGTGATTATTGACTAATGTCGATAATGAATGGACTGCCATAGTTAGGAGGAAATACCTCCAAGGTGTGAACTTCCTTAATGACAACTTTGCAATCAGGGGATCTAATTTTTGGAAGGCAATCCTCAAGAGCAGGGATCTTGTCAAGAAAGGTCTTAGATGGATTCTAGGAAATGGGCAAACAATAGACTTTTGGAAGGATTGATGGGTGAGATCTGAGGAGTTATCCCATAATCCTCGTTTGGCTAGGATTCAAGAGCATATGGGGCAGTATATTGGGAAGAATGTTGCAAATTATATGTGGCAAGATATAAATATCAACAGGTGGAAACACATCATAGTACAAGGTTTTGAAGCGGAGTCTGAAGAGCTTTATAACATTTTAACTCAGCAAATTATTCCCTCTGGAGAGGATGAAGATCACATTGTTTGGGTTGAGACTGAAAGTGGTGACTTCACAGTTAAGTCTACCTATAATTTGCTTCTCAATGTGGAAGGTCAACAATTTCAACCGAGTTTGGTTTGGATCAAAGGCTTAATTCCTAAAATATCCTTTTTTTCATGGTTGGTGATTCAAGGAAAAATCCTCACTATGGACAATATGTTATCTAAAGGTATGGTTATTGCTAACCGTTGCTACATGTGCAGGGCAGGATGGGAGACAACCCAACACTTGTTTTTGGAGTTTTTGGTAGTGGAGTCCATCCTGGATGAAATTTTCCAAGCCTTTAGGATCTCATGGGTTAAGCCTTCTCTTATATCCAAAGTGTTCCATCAATGGCCTCAACCCTTTGTTAGCCTAAAACTTAAGTACCTACAAAAAATCTGTTGGCATCATTTTCTCTGGCAGATTTGGCTAGAAAGGAACCATAGATCCTTTAAGGATACCATTCACAACCCAAAAACCATCCTCAACAGGATTATTGTCTTTGCGAAAGAAAACCTTAGCACCTTAGTGGATGAGAACCACTCAATTCTTCCTCAAGAAAAACAATTAGCTCGGGCCTTAGGTATTGAGGAAAAACCTTCCATTCCTTTGCCCAATCCCAAAAATGGGATTTCTTGGGAGCCACCCCCCCAGGGTTGGTTTAAACTAAATTTTTATGGTGCAGCCAAGGAGAACCCGGGAAGAGCTGGAGCTGGAGGAATAATCAAGGATCATCAAGGAAATATGGTCAAGGCCTTCGCTGAATCATTGGGAATCATAACTAATAACGAAGCAGAAGCTAGATCCCTTTGGAGAGGGTTGCAAGTAGCCCAAGCAACTCAAGGTAACTTGATGATTGAAGGTGATTCCAAGAACATCATCAACCTATTAACCAATGGCAAAAAACCTCCATGGAGAATCGAGGGAGTCATCAATGAAGTGAGGATCCTTTTTACGGCAAGACAGAACAAGAGGGCTCGTCGCATGTACCGTGAGGCCAACAGGTCAGCTGATAAATTAGCCAACATAGGTGTTGATGTTGGTAGTTTGGTGATATGGACACAAGGTGTGCCACATGAAGTGGAAAACATTACTAGTCATGAAAAGAAACCTACTTGTTAAGGAGAAATATGAATGGGTGTTCTTTTCCCATGGAGCTGGTAATAACTATGGGGTTTCCCTCTAAATCATACCAAATTGGAAATGAAGGTAACAAGGTGTAAGACTTGGAAGATTCTAACAAAGAATAGGAAATGGGCAAGTAACAGGTTTCACAAGTGCAAAGTTCCAAACTTCAATTCCTGTCAATGTAAGTAATGTTTTCTAGTTATGTTTAGGTATGGGTGTGCTTTGTTAGTAAGGTGTTGTAGGGGATTCAACACAATTTTTGGTAAGAAAGTTTCAAGGATGACTAGGATCTACAATCTCAGCAGAAGGCTGGATATTGTAATAGGTTTTGGGTTAACCTGCAAAACCCGGTAATTAATAAAGACTTTTATTTACCAAAAAAAAAAAAAAATCAAAATAGAATTTATCTCTCATACCTAGTTCTATATCTATAAAAGAAATCTTATTTTATGGTCTTATTATAAGTTAACCTTTACAAACATGGACAACTATCAATACTTTCTTTTTATTTTTTAAATTAAATAAGATTCAAAATCTTATTAAAAAGAAGTTACAAAATACTATAAATTTAAATTTTATTTAATTTTAATTTATTTAAAAGTGTTAGTTAATAGTTTATTTTTTTATTTTTAAGAATTATTATATTATATTTAATTTTTTTAATTGTTTTTGGTAAATTATTTATTGATAGTTTTATTTTCTTTGTCCTTAACCAATAAAATATTATTTTATTAATCTAGAAAATGCTTTACTTACTATTAATGAGAACTTAAACATCTTCTTTTACATATTCAACATTCAACTTATCTAGATAAAGGTCCTCTTTACTTCAAATATCTCTAAATGTCTTGAGCAAAAACTCCACATGACAAAGGTGGGTTTCATTTTTTGCTTGATTTTCTTCACTTCACTTTGCTCATTTTTATGTTTGTGCTCATCCTCTCTTATGATGGTGAAATAAGTTGTGCTAAGGGTCACTTCCATTGTAATAATAAAATGATCTTTTCTAATAAGCTATACATACGATTTTTATTAAGGTCTACTCCAATTAAATAACAAAATATTTCAATATTAAGGTTACATTTTTATAACATTAAGTAAATCATATTGAACTTGTGTTTTTATCAAAAAAATTATTCATTTGTATTTATTTAAAGATATTTATCATCTTCCTCAAATTGTTACATTTTCACACATCATTTTTATTAAGATATAAAGTCTTACTCGTCCAATTGTCTTCTAAAATTTGAATTTTGTCAATATGAAAATAAAAAATGTAAATGGCTACAATATTTGCTACCTAGTTTCCATATATTCAAATATGTTGTCTATAATAACTTGTTAATTCCCTAATACCTTTTTTTAGGGGTCTTATTCATACCCCTAATATTCCAAGATATCATATTTATAATCACTTTTTATTTGTGGGATTAGCCCCACTTCTTGTTAACACTTACGACGTTTACTTTTTCTTTTCTCAATCAATATATCTCTAAGTTTATTTTTTCTCTTTTTTTTTGTTAGCCAAAAATAGATTAAACCAAAATAGCTATTCAAGTTATCTAACTATAACCCTAATGATCAAATGTGACCTTTATATTAAAAAGAGGTGTCCACTAATTACTAACTAAACCATTTCAATAAAATAAATAACAATGGTTAGGACATAAGGTCCTAACCAAAAATATTATTTGGGCTTGCAAAAGCTTGAGTATCTCTTTACTCATTACTACTTCAATTTTAGAGTTAATAGGCCTTTGTTTTTGGCAAAAAGGTTTAGCTGCTAGCTCTAGTTCTACAATATGTTTTATGAAACTTCTATTGTAAAATTTTAGAATTTCATATGACTAGGCAACAATGTCATTGTACTTTCTACACAACTCTTTGAAAATACTTACTTCCTCTTTAGTACATTCATTACCTAGGGCTAAGATTTTACCTTCATCCACTTTGACTAAATGATATGAACATGTTTTTACCTTAGTCTTGGACTTCTTGATGTCATGTTAGTTAAATAAGTTTTTCAATGTGATTAACCACCTAGGTAGTTGGTTTATATTTAATTGAATTACTCCATATTTAATGTCATCCCAATACTTATTATTTTACCTGGTGTATTGAGCTTCTTTGATGAGGAATTCTATAATATCTTTATCTTTATTAAATACCTACCAATAATAGAAATTATTAGGTACAATAGGTTTAAAAACCACCTCAAGTTCTTTTTGCTTATCTCATGTATCACTTGAAGGGTTAAATTTAGTTTCTATTGAATCAAAATTGTCTACTTGAGTGTTTAATTCTAGAAGAATGGTCCTAATCTTATAGGTACTAAATATTTCTAATAAATCCTAAAAAAATTATTTGTATGATATTAGGTATTTTTTCCTTAGTAACACATTCTGAATTAACTTAATTTATGACTAGCTTAGGATCATAAAAAACTTTATTATTCTTAAACCCATCCTTTCTACTTTTCTCAAGCCTATAGAAAGTGCTTCATATTCAACCATATTATTTATCCAACTTAACAATAGCCTGTAAGCATAGTTTATCCAAGTACCTTAAGGGTCATTAATTGAATACTAATGCGAGCTCCATTTCTAGTTCTTGCATTATTAAAATGCATGGTCCATGTACCATTTGATCCTTTGGTATTTGCTAGGAAATGTGATGATATTTGCAGGCTCTTCAAATATCAACAAATGTCTAAGATAAATTTATTCAAAACGTAATTCTAGTTCACCACCACATTATCATCAATTTTATGCAAAATATAGTTATATGTAGGTTTATTTTTAATTCTATTTACTTTTCCATCCCTAGGAAATTCCATGTGCTTAGAATCCATTGTTAGTCATCCATTTCTAAAAAACTTCTTAGTCTCTTCTCTCGATAGTAATACCTCAAAGTAAGAAGGAATATCAACCACAATGATCTCTTGTAAAACTACTAGTTCTAGGTGATTTGCTATTATCATGATTATATTTTTCAGTCATCCTATAGCATTAAACTAGGTCCCATCCATTTATATATATTTTTTGGCATTTTCCATGTATGGCAATTTTATTTCCTCATGTACTTCCTTTGGAATTACTATTATAAACACTCTTGAATCCACTATGTAACTCCTTAGCAGATGATTCTTAATTTTTAGAGTCACACAAAGTTATAGTGCCTTCAATAACTTTAGTTTTGGGATGTTTAGTATATTAGTTACATTGAACTAAATATGTAATTGATATTTTCCTATCAAATTTTATGGTTCAACAAGATTGGGATGTGTTTGTTGTGGTACCCTATTATTACCCTTATCATAACTTCATTCTTACTCCTTGATAGCTTCTTTGAGCAGGTCCATTTGAACCAACAAGGCTAGGGTTTTTGGCATACTAACTTTAGTTGGATTGTTTTTCATTTATTTGATGATGTGCACTCTAAATTTGGTGATTCTACTTTAATTATGTGATGTAAACTTTTTATATATATTTTTTGCAATCACACATCCTTCACTAGTCATGGGTGGGTACCTTAAATGATATTCAACTTAATTTTGTAACATGTCCCTTTTCTTATCATGTTGCTTATCATTCTACTTATCAACCATGTCTTCTTATATTTATTTTCCATTTCAATTTCCTTTTTCTTTATAGTTGGTATGCTAGCTGATAGCGTCATAATTGGTTCTATTTTTATACTTTCTTTCTACATAACTTCTTGTCTAGATCTTATTTTCCCTATAAAATTTATGTATAGTCATGAACTATGTCTTGTTAACATTGTGATGCTAGCACTAGATTCAACTTACCTCTTATGCTTATTTTTTTGAAATCACTTTCCTTTTACTCATATATAAACTCCTTGTTGATTTATGTATATGACACTATCTTCAAAAGGAAAATATTCATAATTTCTAGAAATGATAAAATTTATGAAAAATTTATAATTTATATTTAAAAATGTTTGGACTACTTGCTATATTAGAACTAGAGATTGATAACTAGCTAATTTACTGCAAGTGGTTGATTTGTTACTGTCACTATTTCCAAAGCTACATATTTTTTATCCTAGCATTATTTATTATGTGGCTACAACACATTTGGTAGAATTATATCCAACATTGTAAACAAAGCACCACATATTATTCTACACCTAATTTCTTGGCTATCCCACATTTTCTTGAAGGCTCTAATACTTTGTGAGGTATAGGGTCTTCCATTATCATCAATTCTACTACTATAAATTGAGGCATTACATATAAGGGTTGGTAATTACTTACATAATAGAAAGTGTAATGCAATCCCAAGCTTTATTAGAATAAGGAATAATATAGCCAAAAATTGAGAATGGTTAAGGAAATTTAATTTTGATGACCACCAAGTGGCATGGATGAAGGATTTTAATCTTGTTTGGATTTATTAGCCATTATAATTTTTACTTTTGATGGAATCAGATGTGGAGTTGATTCAAGTGTTAATATTTTGTATGTAAGATTGGTACCATTGTAAAGATAATTTCAATATCTTTCCACCAGGCTTTAAATCACATAAAATGAAGCTTTCTAGAATATGCTATGGTCATTTTAGGTTTGCAACTATCAAAAGTGGTGAAATTCATAAAACCCTAAAAACAACTTCAAAAAATGGAAACTTCCAAACTATAAGGAACAATTGATATCCAATCCATTCTAAAATATTCAATACCAACAAGTTAAAAAATATCTTATTCAATAAAAGCAAATGCAACACATGGGTGCAAGCAAATTTTAAAATTGGTGTAAAAAAAAAATCAAGTGGGTCCCCAATTGGGGTGAGTTGTGCAATGGCAACAACACTATGCTGATATTATCCTCGATTATAGAATCTTAAACCTCATTGTCTATTATCAATAATATTTTCCACCTTTCTCTTTCGACTCTCTAACTCTCATTGTCTAAGGGGTTCCACACCCTCTCTCCTTATGGTTGCATAAACTTATCTCTACTTCATACTCCTTGATTCACTAGTCTTAAACTAATCCTCACTGGTTTCTCTATAATTTGTGTTTGATTTCTTTGTCGTCATCCTTGCAATATTAAATCTATCATTCACATCTTTGTTTATCATGCTCAATTATTCTTGTTGACCCAAACTTTATCCAAGCAATGATGCCAAATGTAGACAACAATGAGGATTCCTAAGAAAATGGAATAAAAATTAGTGGAAGGGGAATTGGCAATAATTCCCAAAGGAATACATCTATGTCAATAAATTTTCAATGATGATAGTGCAACTTAGATGACAACTAGTATATCAACCCAAATTTAGATGATAACTTCCTATGATAGCTTAGTCTTGATGATATTCAACATGACAAAAAATGATTGATAGTATTACAACATGATTCATGCCAACCTAACTTACGATGGCTCCCTTTGTGATGGTATGCAATTGAAGGTATTCAGTATGTCAACATGAGGATTTCACCAATATCAATGCTAGTCATGAAAATAGTCTAGATTTTGGCTCCCCCTCAAGTTAGTAGTTTGGTCTAGATGGAATTGGCAATATGTTAGCACTAGGTTATGACAACATTCGATAGAATGTTGACACCAGGCTTATGATGACACTGATTCATACAACTTGGCACACTTTCCTAAAGGTGATGTGAATCCATCTATGCAATATTACTTTCAATAACTATAAAAAAAATATAGAAATATAACACCATCAATGGAGATACAATTGACACAAATGAATGGTTTTGCATTATCATTGGAAATAATGTATAGTTCATTTTGTGATTGCAACAATACTATGTCTAGCCTTACATTGTAACAAATTGGCATATCTCCCTTGTATATGGAATTTCTATCCTAATGCAATGTATACAATTTGAAATGTAGGGGTTCTATTTATACTTTGGACCTGGTAGTTATCAAAACTAACAAGACAAAACTACCAAAACTACTTTTCATAAAATAACCTTAATCAAATACTAATTAACATAATGTTAATTGTTCACAAATGATAGTTGCATTTACATTACACTCAATTTTGAATTATTTCATTTGACCATATTATATTGCATTTGACCTCATTGCATTTAATTTGAATATTTTATTACATTACCTTTTATTTGGTGCACAACATGTAGATATTTTACAAACAGTTTCACTTTTTCTTAGTGTTGTTGTCTATAGTTTTACATACATTTTTTGTTCAATATTATCATTCAAAAATGCACTCTTGACATCAAGTTTATGTATAACCTAGGTTTTTTTGGGATGCCAAGGATAAGACCAATATTTGTGCCTTGCCTTGTAATAGGTGCATATGTTGCATTATAATCTATGCCAAGTTTATGTGCATACCCCTTTACCACTAGTTTGATTTATTCCTATCAATTGATCCATCACTATTGTACTTGGTCTTGAATACCCACTTCACTCCAATCACATACTTGTTATTTGAAAGTTCATATAAATCCCAAGTGCTATTATTTTCTATTGTATTCATTTTTTTCTTTTATGGATTTGGTCTATATTTTGCTTTTGTTCACTCCTTCAAAATGTTAGGAATCTAATTCAATATCACACAATTTTGCATAGTTCACTATATTATCTTCTTATTCATATTTTTTTGTTCTTGGACCTGATCTTGGATTCTTTTGAACCTTTTATTAAAATTTGGATCCAATATTTAGCACCTTGGATGTGCTTGTAATATTCTCTTCCCTTTTGTTATTGTCTTTGGAGAATGCTTTTATAGAAACTTGATGCTAGTGATACCCTAAAAAATTTAATTATGGTTATATTTTTAATATTTTTTGCTTCTTGTCCATGTATTCTCCCTTCATAAAAATTACATCTCTAGACACAATGGATTGTCTAAATTTTGGGTCATAACATCTATATGACTCTCTTTCTTCAGAATAATCAATAAAAAAATATGCTTGACTCTTTGTATGTAATATATTTCTTTTCTTATCTTCAACATGAACATAAACCAAATAACCAAACACTTTTAATTGAATTAGAAAACCCTTATTTTCATACCATACATCATGAGGAGTCATATTCTTTGCTACAATTATTGAACTTCTATTAAGGATGTATATTGTTGTTAAAATTGCTTTAACCCATAGATAATTTCGCGAAATATTTTTCTAGTACCATGCTTCTTTCCATCTCCATAATTGTCCTATTCTTCCTTTCTACCACTCCATTTTTCTAAGGTATATTAATTGTCTTCTCATCACAAAATTGATTGTATTTATTGGAATAATGTTGACCACCATGATTGATCCTTAATGTTTTGATTCTATATTTGGTTTCTCTACTATGGATTTCAATCTCTTGAATACTTCAAAAGCATGACTCTTATTCTTCAAAAATTATGCCCATATTTTTCTAGTATGAGCATCATTGAAAGTGATAGAGTAGAAGGATTTTCCAACACTTGGTGTTTGGATTGGACCACAAAAATATGAATGAAATAATTACAATGGAAGAATACTTGTCATGCTCTTCCTTTTGGAAACATCTCTCTATAGTGTTTTTAGATTGTGTAACTTTCACACACTTCACTTATTGGTTCTAATCAAAGTAGTGAATGGATTATTCCTTTATCGTTCAAAAAATACAAGGTTTTAAAAATTCAAGTGATCATAATATTAGCACCATAACCAATTGTTGTCCTTAATTATTGCATGTCAAAAATTGCTCTCTACCCTTCCAAGATTTGAAGGAAACATTATGTTCTTTTTCATAGGTCTAATAACCAATACTTGGTTTCTATTTGCTTTATCATAAATGATGCACTCCTTATTCTTCGCAAAGGCATTTGTCTCCCATGTATTTAGTCTCTTAATCTCAAAATTTTGGTAGAACTATAAGTAAGGAAAACTTACTATAAAAAACTTAAATATTTAAGTTCACTTAACATTTGAAAATATTTGGGAGTAGTATCTTAAAGGTTACATGGATTTATAAGTGCAGGTGTGGCAGGGCACTTACCAATAAGAAGAGACCTAGGTTCAAATATTGGGGGAAGTCAACCCTGGCAAGGTAGTAGTCTACTTTGAATCATCTGAATGCATGTGGACCGAATCCACCTAGCCACTTTTTTACCCAGAATCAACATGGAAAAGTTTATTGGAAGCAGATTCCATGTAGTTTGAACCCTGTACTAACAAATTACTAAAAATAATTATTCTAACCAACTCCCTTATATAATAAAAAACATTTGAAAATATTTCTTATAAGATTTGAGTTCCTTTCACAATAGTATTCTTCTTTAATAAAATTTAACCTCATTAGTCATGTGATTGATGGTGGATTTACTTGCTATTATATGTAGTGGCTTTAGACTATGTTTGAAATGACATAATGGAGAAAATCCAACCAACTTCCAAATCCACTAGTGTTGCTGTCACATTGGAAAAGCCCATGAAATCTACTCTAGGCACTGATGTATGTTAGTAGTATGGAAGTTCAATTTGTGGTGACACATGGCTGCCTTAAATAATATATAGAGGTCTATTAGGAATTGAAACCACCAAATATGCGTACAACTATCTCCAGATTTTGGGCCACTATTTTTCTTCTTTTAGTTATTCATGTGCATCCAGTTTTAGGCAGTTTCTAATTATTGGGTGTATAGTTTTCCAGGTTTTCTATTGTTAACATATATTTTATACTGTAACAGTTTTTAGCTGATTGTATTTGTCTTTTAGCCTCCTTTAGAGATTCTTATATTGAGAATTAAAGGCTATATGTTTATGTAATCGTTCCTGAATAAATCAATGAGCATTTTATTATTGTGGTATCAGACCTAGCCAAGTTTTTTGGGTTGGAGAGATCCTATGGAGTGTTTGATTTTGCACATTGCCTCAAGGTTCCTTGCTATTTTTTTAGCATCATGGCTAACAACAACTCATTGCCAATTCCAGAATTCAATGGTGAAGACTATGAGTATTGGGCCATAAAAATGAAGACCCTACTCATTGGAAAAGGATTATGGGATATAATTGAAGATGGATATACTGAACCTACTGATTGGAATGTTGTACCAGTTTCTGATAGACAAGCAAAAAGAGAAGCACACAAGAGAAATAGCTTTGCTCTCTACCACATCCAAATAGCCTTGGATAAGAGCCTCTTTCCTAGAATTGCTAGTTGTACAACAACTAAGGATGCTTGGAAATATTTGAAGGATGGCTTCCAAGGCAATGATAAAGTGAAGCAAGTCAAATTTCAAACTCTCAAGAGGAATTTTGATAATTTGAGAATGAAGGAAGATGAAAATGTGAAAGAATATTGTGTGAGAGTAAAAGCTTATGTGGACAAGATGAAGTCTCTTGGTAAAGAGGTGAACAATGAAGTCATGGTGAAGAAAGTGTTGAGAACACTTATTCCAAAGTGGAATCATGTAGCTATCATAATTGAAGAGAGTAAAAATATCATTAATATTATTTATGACCAGATCATTGGATATTTAACATCCCATGAAGAAAGGCTATCTTCATCTTCAAATGTTGGTAGAGTTGAAGAAAAATCCTTTACATCCAAATAAGGTGAATCTAGTTCAAGAGGCCAAGGAAGAGTCCAAGGTAGAGGGAGAGGTAGATCTCCTTCAAGAGGAAGAGGTAGAGGAAGAAGAGGTGACTTCCAAGGAAGAGGATGTGCTCAAGGAAGAGGAAGATGTGACAAGAGTGACAAATAATGTTAATATTGTAACAAATTTGGAAACTTTGAAAAAGAGTGTAGATTGAAGGTATCCCATGAAGAAAGGATTAGTGCACACTATGGAGAGGAGGAATGCTAGGTTAGTAAATAACCAAATATTTAATTCAAAAGCATTAAAAATAGTATTGAAATGGTAGGTTTAAATAGGACAAATAATAGGCTATGAATAGACTAAGGATATTAGAAAATAATATCCTAAGTTAACGCTAACTAATGCGTTATAGGTTACCCCACCCTAAAGGTAGCTAACAACTAACCTACTAACCAAGATAAATATCCAGGTTAAAAGTAAATAGTAATAGTAATAGTAAAAAGTAACAAACTACTTTTTACCATGAGGTAAATAAAATCTACCTAGGTGAATCTTAAAAATTACTAAATGAGATAATAATCATAGTTACTATAGCATAGTAACTCTAACATCCCCCCTTATTACATTATTTAGGTAATGTATATAACTATCCCAATACAATGAAAAATATGTTGATCTACTGGCTCTTGCTCTAGCTTGGGCTCTATCACAATGCTCTGGCTACTCCTAAGCAAAAAGTGGATCATTCCTCAAATTTTCTTCACATCAATGAATGTCCTTATTGTAATATTATCATCCAACCGGATTGCATGGGTAACCAGCCACTGCAACCACTAGGTGTACTAGAGTAGATCACTACATATGAGGTTCATTTGGTTATAATATAATTTTGTAAATTTTTTGATAAGGTAGCTAAGGTATTGGTTGCTACTGAAAATGCACCCTTATAATTTTCCCCCCTTGTTGCAAAGCATGTTGTAATGAAATTTTTCCAAGAAGTGTGACTAAGGTGTCAGTCGCTACCGAAAATGCACCCTTATAAGTCTTCCTTCCAATTTTACAAAAAAATGTGTGAAGTAGGAAAATAAATGTTTATCCCCCCTTAATTTCAAAAGATGTGCAAATCATGAAGCTTGTTTAAGGGTGTTACAAAGATTGCTTCCTAGGAAAATTTACACTAGAAAATCCCCCCTTTTGTTACAAGTACTTCAAACAAAAAGAGTTTGTTATTTATGAAGTCTAAAAGAGGTACAATCACCCCTTTATTGCAAGTACTTCAAACAAAAACTTATGTTATTTATGAAGCCTAAAAAGAGGGTTGGAAAGGTGCTTTCCTAGGGTGACAAATTTGTTTCCCTTTACAATTTTGTTTTAGCCATGAGCACTTTGTGTGCTCTTTCTGAACCATAATCAAAATCAGAGTCAGACACTTCACTAGCAACATTGATTCTTTGTCTATTTGACCTTTGTGATGTGCCTTTGCCATTTTTGTTTTGCTTTTTTTAAACCAACATTGATTGGTGTCATGGTTGTCCTTTTTACAATTTGTGCAAAACTTCTTTTGAGGTTTCTTTCCCTTATCTTTTGAATATGATCCTCCTTTATAAAATTTTCCTTTCTTCTTTTCACCCTGATTATTTGAGTAAAGTGCATTATTTGTCACTTCATCGCTTTGGAGTTGATTTTCTTCCTCTGTTTGAAGCAAATTGACTAACTCCACAAAGATGATTGTTCTTTGATATACATTAAGGGATGTTATTACAATCTTGTAGGATTCTGGAAGAGCCCTCAATATTACTGAAGTCAAGATAGTATCTTCTACTTTTGTTCCTTAAGCATTCATCTTTGACTTCAGTTCTGCTACTCTATAGAGGAATAGTTCTATTGATTCTCCTAACTTCATATGGAGTGTATGAAGTTGTGTTTGAAGGTTTAGAATAGTCTATTGATTATTACCTTTAAAAATGGTACAAAGTGCATCCCATGCATCTTTACCATTTTTAGCTTCACTTATGTGAGGTTGGATCTCATCAGTAGTAGCTAGAAGAATCAACATGAGAAGATGATTGTTATTTATATCCCATGCTTTTTGATCTGCTCCTACTGATGTGGGTCTTGTTTCAATGCTATCTACTAAAGCCCACATTTCCTCTATAGTCAAAATGGAATTCATCTTAGTTTCCATGCTAAATAGTTAGGACCTTTAAGCAATTGTGTATCATTCAGGTACTTTTTGATAGTTTCCATGATGAAGGTTCTAGAATTTGCACTAATATGATCTTTCTTTCACTCTTAAGTGGTATTTAATGGCACCTGCTTGAAAAATATCTTTGAAGAAAGATGATCATTTTGAGGATATTTAAGCCAAAAAATAAGAAGTAAAATATAATTCACTCAAAAAGATATTTAATAACACCTTCTTGAAAATCCTCTTGAAGAGGAATAAACAGTTTGAGGATATTGAGAAAAACAAATAAGAGTGAATTTTAGGGTTTGTAAGGAGAGAATATCAAATTTACAAATGGCTTATACTTGTGTAAATGAATTACATAATTTATTGTGAAATTTTGGGGTTTTGAGTGCTCTTGATTTTGATGACTTATAATTGCAAAGAACAAGAAATTAAATGCAATAATAAATCAAAGAGTGCCCACAAAATTATTATCACTTAGGTGTCGGATGCAACCAAAAATGCACCTAATTTGCCAATTTTGTAATAAAGGTGTCGAGTAATATCGAAAATCCATCTTTATCACCAATGTTTGCAACAAAATTTGGATTTGTGTTGTGCAAAAATTTGATATATTATATCTCCTCTTGTTTTTAAATTTTACAAATAATGTGGCACAAAACAATTTCCTTTCCTTTTGATTTTGCAAAATAAACAAGGTTTAATTTTTAAGTGCTCCCCAATTTGTGTTACAATTTTACAAAGAAATACAATTTCTTGTCTTCCCCCCTTTGATTTGTAAAATTAATAAAATAGAACTCCTTTCAAGTCAAGTCGACACATGACTTGCATTTGAAAGGCTTCCAAAACCAATCGACACACAACTTGGTTTTTATGGACCCAAGGTCTTCAATTTCTTCTCAATTTTGCAAAAAATAGAATGTGCAATTTCTTTTGTTATATTCCTCCTTGGAGAAAACAAATGCACATTTTGCTTTTGAATTTTACAAAATTTTGTGTCTCCTTGTGTTACAATGTTGCAAGAAAGAATTCAATTTTGATCTTTTATTGTTTGCAAAATTAACAAGGTTTGAGAATATTTTAGGGCTTCCTAATATTGCAAAAAATAGTGCTATTTATTTCTCTTATATTCCCCTCTTGGAGAAAAACAAAAGCACTTATTGGTTTAAATTTTGCAAGAAAAATATCTTTAATTTTTTATTTTTAATGCATAAATTTAATTAATTTAAGTATAATTTTATCAATAATAAAATAAGTTTTGTAAAATCACTTCAATGTTATAAAAAAAATGATTTTAAACAAAAAAAATATTAAATTATTAATAAAAACACTAAAAACTAATTAAAAAAATACAAAAAAAAATTTACCTTGAAATAATTTGTTTTTGACCTTTTTTTTTAAATAAAATATTTTGGACCTCAATGGGGATTGATCTCCCAACCTCACGGGAGTCTTTCTTAATGCTGGCCCACACTACCGATCGGGTTTGTCCGACGGGTAAGAGGGGAAGCTGGATTCAATTTGAAGCCTCCCCTTCATTCGAGCGGGAACCAAAATATTTCTGGGACTTTTGTCCCACATGCACGATACTATGTATGTTTTATTTTTTTAAAACATAGAATGCACCCTTCAATATTTGATTACCTTCAGGCAATCAATGAGTTCAAGAAACCTTTTTTTTGAGCACTAGACCAATGACCATTTGCCATGCGTATGCAAGGACAATAAATCATAGCATGCCATGTCAGTAACCATTAATAACATATGTGTGCCACGTGTCAAATTCATCAGTTCCACATCATTGCCTTGAATATCGTGCCCACCACATGTTCAGTCAAGATGTCCTCCTTGAACTCCTCGCTCACCATGTTAGTTGCTTTGCCAACCTCCAGTTAGAAGTTAGACAAATCATGATGTGGCTTCTCTGGATACGTGCCAGGTCTTCATATGCTTTGAGATTCGTGTTGAAGTTAGAGCCTATCAAATCAGCTACCACTTCGAGATTCATACCAAAGTCAAAGCCTACCAGATCAATTATCAGGTCAGTTTTGTGCTTTGCACTATCAGAAGCTAGGATTGATGTGACATCAGATGTGGGGATCGATGCTAGCAGTTTGTGAAATTCTGGATCAATAAGCTATCAGGGGTTCATGCACTATGGTCAACACCTAGGTTTTAGCATTGTCAAGGAGCAGTGTTGTTAGTGGATGACCAACGGGTTTTTTTTTTATATTAGGTGTTGGTGGGAGGCACCAAAATCACCGGTAGGAGGAGGTTACCAGTGTGAGGTATTGGCGGGAGGTCCCACTGAGTGGCTGCCTATAGTTATCAGTTAGTAGCGCAGTGATTTTTTCCATTGTCAACATGTGAGATTTCATGCTAGCAATCACAACACTATCAGTGGATCACCTACACATTGACAGGTTAGAATTCAGCACCGATAGAAAATTTCTAGGAAAAAATTCAAAGTCAAATGCAGAGGTCAATAGGGTGCTGCCAAACTTGAGATCCTATCTCAATTTTTGCATGAGATTTCACCAAATATTTGCCTTGGATTTTGTGTTGCATTGGAAAATGAGCTCGATGACTCAAGAAGCATATCCTGTTTAGGTCTTGTCCACCTATGGTGGAACCTAGTTAGCTTCCTATAGTTTAAGCTTTGTCTACCTATGGTGGAACCTGAACCAAATCACTCAAAGAGAAGCAAGGAGTAAGGCCGAGATGCCTGCTCTGATACCAATGTTAGGTTAGTAAATAACCAAATAATTAATTCAAAAGCATTAGAAATATTATTGAAATGGTAGGTTTAAATAGGACAAATAATAGGCTATGAATAGCCTAAGGATATTAGAAAATAATATCCTAAGTTAATGCTAACTAACGCGTTATAGGTTGCCCCACCCTAAAGGTAGCTAACAACTAACCTACTAACCAAGATAAATATCTAGGTTAAAAGTAAATAGTAATAGTAAAAAGTAACAAACTACTTTTTACCATGAGGTAAATAAAATCTATCTAGGTGAATCTTACAAATTACCAAATGAGGTAATAATCATAGTTACTGTAGCATAGTAACTCTAACAAGGAAGACTCCTCAATTTTGTTTTTGTCATATGGTAAATCATATCAAAATTTGAATGAGACATGGCTCCTAAATACTGGTTGTTCCAACCACATGACCAACAAGGGGGAGTTGTTTTCCACAATGGACAATTCCTACAAGTCCAAGATCAAGCTTGGAGATGATAAAGCATTACAAGTAGAAGTTAAAGGAGCTATGGAGGTGCACACCAATGAAGGTAAAAATAAAGTGAATGATATATACTAAACTTCAAATATGAAACATAATTTTTTGAGTGTTGGTCAAATCATGGAAAATAATTATAAGCTTGTTTTTTAAGATAACAACTGTGTCATCTATGATAAGAATAATGGGCATAGGCTTATCACCACTATTCCTATGACCAAGAATATATTATTTCCTCTAAATTTTAGAGCACAAGGAGCTAATTTTACAAATGTTGCCATTGATAACAAGAGCTGGTTGTGGCACTTAAGATTTGGGTATTTGAATTTCCCAAGATTGATATTGATGGTATCTCAAGAAATGGTGTATGGGGTGCCCAAAGTTGAAGATTACAAAGGTGTGTGTGAAGGATGTGCTTTGAGAAATCACTGAAGAATGATTTTTCCAAGAGCAAAATAATGGAGAGCCTCCTATCCTCTTCAATTGGTGTATTCAGATATTTGTGGCCCAATGCAAACTAAAACAATTGGTAAGAATTCATACTTCATCACTTTCATAAATGATTTTTCAATAATGTTCTGGGTCTATTTTTTAAAAGCAAAAGATGAGGTATTTTCTTGTTTTAAAGATTTCAAGAATCATGTTGAAAAGCAAAGTGGGAACTATATAAAATGCTTAAGAACTAATAGAGGATGAGAATTTTATTCAAATGAATTCTTGTAATTTTGTAAATATTGTGGTGTTAAAATGTAACACATTGCTGCCTATAATCCACAACAAAATGGTGTGACTGAATGTAAAAAATAGAATAGTTGTAAATATGGCAAGGAGCATGCTACAAACAAAGAAATTAAGTAATATATAATTGGTTGAAGTTGTTAGGATAGTCATATATATTTTGAATATAAGTCCAACTTCTAGCTTGGATGGTATCACTCCATATGAAGAATGGTATGCAAAGAAACCAAATGTAACTCATTTAAAAAAAAATGGTTTTTTGGCTTATGCACATATTCCAAAAGAACATAGAAGGAAACTTGATCCAAAAAGTGAAGCATGCATTTTTATTGGGTATTGTGAAAATAAAAAAGCCTATAGACTCTATAATAAAAGAACTCATAATATTATTGTATCAAAAGATGTGATTTTTGATGAAGGGGGAGTTTATGGTCATCAAAAAGGCCATATTGAGAAGTCAAAATCTATTTTGAATGGTGGTATTATTGATGATATTGATGATGAGAAGCCCACTAATGTTTTAGTTCCAAGTGATACTAATCCACCAAGCAGTACCTCATCTAGTTCTTCACTAAGAAGCCCCTCATCTAGTTCTTTAGTTTCAAGTGCAAGTCTAAGTCCACCAAGGAAGGTAAAAATATTAAGTGATATTTATCGAAGGAGAACAATTCAAACACATGAAGAGAACCTAAGATATGAGACAATCAATTTTACTTTATTTTCACAAACTAATTTTGAAGAAGCATGTGCTAATGAAGTGTAGTCAAAGCAATGCAAGATGAAATTAACCCCATAACGAAGAATGATACTTGGAAGCTAGTTGAGCTTCCAAAAGGCAAGAAGGTTGTGGGCTCTAAATGGATCTACAAAACAAAATATAATAGTGATGGAAGTATTGAGAGGCACAAAGTAAGGCTTGTGGCCAAAGGATTCACACATAGATATGAAATTGATTATGAGGAGACTTTTGCTCCAGTTGCAAGACAAGAAACAGTGAGGATGGTTCTTTTTATTGTTGCCCATAAAGGATGGAAGACACATCATTTAGATGTAAAGAGTGTATTCTTGAATGGCTATCTTGATGAAGAGGTTTATGTGCAACAACCTCAAGGATTTGAATTGCAAGGTAAGGAGAATCTTGTGTATAGGTTGAAGAAGGCTTGGTATGGTCTTAAGCAAGCTCCAAGAGCTTGGTATTCAAGGATTGATGGTTACTTTCATCAATATGGCTTCATGAGAAGCAAGAGTGATCCAACCTTATACTACAAGAAGGAAGGTAATGCCATTCTCCTTGTTTGTCTCTATGTGGATGATTTGATTTACTTGGGTAGTAACTCAAAGATGAATGATGATTTCAAAGATGCAATGATGCAAGAGTTTGAAATGAAATATTTAGGCTTGATGCATTATTTCCTTGGTATGGAGGTGTATCAACAAAATGATAAAATATTCATTTGTCAAACTAAATATGCCAATGATATGTTGAAAATATTTGGCATGGAGAATTTTAAACCTCTTGCAACACCAACAACTCATGGTAAGTTGTTGAGTAAAGATGATGGAACTGAAAAAGTTGGTGTGACCACATATAGAAGCATTGTTGGGAGTTTTATGTTTTTCACCAACACTAGACCAAACATTACATGTGTTGTCTCACTTGTATCAAGGTATTTGAGTGAACCTTAAGAATTACATATGAAAGCAACAAAAAGTGAGGTATGTAAAAGATACAACTAATTTTGGCATTCATTATTGTAAAAATGATGATATAAAACTTGTTGGCTTTAGTGATTCAGATTGGGGAAGTAATATAGATGACAGAAAATTTGCATCAGGTAATTGTTTAGATCTTGGGTCTGGTTTGATCGCATGGTCTTCAAAGAAACAAAGGATTGTTGCTCTTTCTTCCATAGAGACTGAATACATGGAAATCACAAGTGCTAGTGCTCAAGCATTGTGGTTGAGACAAGTCCTTGAAGAAATTGGAGAAAAATAGTATGGCCCTCCTACCTTATCTTGTGATAACAAGAGTGCTATACATTTAGCAAAGAACCCAGTTCATCATAGCAGGTCAAAACATTTTGACATGAAGTATCACTTCATCCGAGACATGGTTGAGAAGAAGGTCATTGAGTTGAAGCATTGAAATATTGAAGATAATATTGTTGATCTGTTTACCAAGGGAGTAATCAAAGCTCAGTTTATGAAGCCGAGGAACTTCCTAATTAATCCCCTCAGCATCAAGGGGGAGAATGTTGGGAATTGAACCGACCAAATATGTGAACATCTATCTCCAAATTACGGGCCACTATTTTTTTCTATTAGTTATCCATGTGCATCCAGTTTTGGGTATTTTCTAATTATTGGGTGTGCAGTTTGCCAGGTTTTCTATTGTTAACATATAGTTTATATTGTAACAGTTTTTAGCTGATTGTATTTGTCTTTTAGCCTCCTCTAGAGATTCTTTTGTTGAGACTCCAAGGCTATATATCTATGTAATCATTCTTGAATAAATCAATGAGCATTTTTCTCAAGGTCCACTAGAAAACATAAAATGTGAAGGAGACAAAGTCATGACAATGAACAAGTCATTCATCAACCTTTAGATACATAGTACTTTAGTGAGGTGGTTGCTGTATTATTTTTTGTCTTCACATTTCTTTTTTTAATTGGCCATATGAGGGACTATTATATGGGTAATGACTGTTTTATTATTATTAAGATTATATTTCGTTGGACTGTTTTAAGCAGACCTTGTTTTTTTTGGGTGTGGTATTTTTTGGTTTTTGTTCAAAAATATTTAGGTTTGGTTGTGTAAAATGTGGGAGGTGATCAATTGATACAAAGGTAAATATTGCATTAACCATTAACATCAGGTTACAAATTTTAAATAAACATAAAATAACCATACTAGAGAAAAGGGGGGAATAGGATAAATTAAGGGAGAAGAAATTAAAATAAAATTCTCTTGCCGCCAAAAGATGCTGCCGTCCAAATACCGTCTAGGTAAGGTAAAACGTAAGTAAACTTACCCAAGGTAAAATACTATTTTTTAACATTTTACCAATGGTAATTTTCTAACATTCTCCCCCTTAAAGTTGAGAAGACTGACTATACAGTCTCTCAGCTTTATAAATTGAGCTTTAGCCATGCCTTTGGTGAAGATGTCTACTAGATTATCCACAGTGCTGCAATATTAAAGCTCAACTATCTGTTGTTCCACCATATCTCTTATGAAGTGATACTTCATATCAAAATGTTTTGACCTTTTGTGGTGGATTGGATTATATGCCAAATGTATGGCACTAATATTATCACAATTCAGTTTGGTTGGACCAATTTGTTTTTCACCAATCTCTTCAAGGATTTTCCTCAACCAGAGGATTTGAGTACTAGCATGGGTAATGGCTATATACTCGACTCACGTAGATGATAATGCTACAATAGATTACTTCTTGGAACTCCAAGTTATTAGTCCTGAACCTAGACTAAAAAAGTTCCCTGATGTAGATTTTCTATCATCTATATTACTGCCCCAATCGCTGTCACTATAACCAACTAACTTCATAGAGTTAGACTTGTGGTAATGGATTCCAAAATCCAATGTACCTTTTACATATCGTAAAATTTGTTTGGTTGCTTGAAGATGCAGCTCGGATGGGCATGCCATAAACCTTGATACTAGAGAAACAACATACTGTATATCTAGCCTAGTGTTGGTGAGAAACATTAAACTCCCAACCATGCTTCTGAAATTGGTCATGTCAACTTTTTGTGCTCCATCATATTTGCTTAGCTAGATTCCATGTCCTGTTGGTGTTGCAACTGATTTGCACTGCTGCATAGCAAATTTCTTGATCATGTCATGAGCATATTTTTGTTGACATATGAAGATCCCATTCTTTGATTGATGTACTTCCATTCCTAGGAAGTATCTCATTAATCTAAGATCCTTCATCTCAAACTGATTCATCATGGAGTTTTTGAACTCCATATTCATTTTATTATTACTACCCATAAATATTAGATCATCCAAATATAAACAAACTATGAGGATATCTACTCCATTCTTTAGGTAGTATAGATTTGGTTCACTCTTGATTTTTGTGAAACCATACTTGCTAAAATAGTCATCAATTCATGAGTACCACGCTCGTGGTGCTTGCTTGAGGCCATAAAGTGCTTTTTTTAATTTATAAACAAGGTTCTCTTTTCCTTGTTCTTGGAAACCTTGAGGTTGTTGAACATACACCTCTTATTTCAGGTATCCATTTAAAAATGCACTTTTCACATCCATGTGTTGAATGTTCCATCCTTTATGGGCTGCCAAGGAAAGAACAGGTTTGATTGTTTCTTGTTGAGCAAGCTGGAGCAAAGGTTTCCTCATAATCTATTCCATATTTTTGAGTAAAACCCTTAGCTACTAATCTTGCCTTGTGCCTTTCAATGCTTCCATCAGCATTGAATTTGGTATTATAGACCCATTTACATCCAACACATTTTTTTCCCTTGGGAAGCTTCACAAGCTCCCAAGTATCATTCTTTTTAATTGAGGATATTTCCTCTTCCATGGCATCTTGCCATATACTTTCAAGACATGCTTTTTCATAGCTAGATGGTTCTAGCCGTGCAGCAGCCAACAAAGCATAATTGACTACATCACCCCTTGGTTCATGAGACTCATCATCTCCTGACATTTGAAGATTTTCAAGTCTTGAAAAAATGTCGTCCATCTCACTAGCTTGACTCCTAGTGTATATTTGTTGGAAATTCCTATCCAACATTTGAGAAGATGGATGACTCTGTAGTATGCGCTTTCCTTTATTTGTCTCTTTTATTTGAGAAACTGGATCAATATCCATTGGACTTAGAGCGCTTACAGATCTATGAAATCATTTCAGAGAGTTTGGGGGTGCCAACAAAGGAGTCCTTCTTGGACTTGGTGTACCACTTGATGTACTTCATGAAGATTACTGATGTGGACTTTGTGGAGGGGAACTATTTCCACTACTTTTCTTGGGTTGTACAAATGTGGAACTTTCTGAATTAGAGTCTATATCAACAAAAAACTTTATGACCCCATTCTTCCCCTTCATCAAAAATTATATCCCTGGAGATAATTATTTTATGTTTCTTGGGATTGTACAATCTATACCCTTTGGTTGATTCACAATACCCTACAAAAATACATGCTTGACTATTGGGATCAAGCTTCTTTCTCTTCTCCTCAGGAATGTGTGCATAAGATAAAGAACCAAATGCTCAGAAATGTTTGACATTTGGTTTCTTATCGTACCATCCCTCATAAGGAGTGATACCATCTAAACTAGAATTCAGACTTCTATTTAGAATATATGCACTAGTTCTCACTACATCTGCCCAATAGTTGTATGTTAGATGCTTTGTCTGAAGCATCGTTCATGCCATTTCAACAAGGGTGCGGTTCTTTCTCTCGGCCACACCGTTCTGTTGTGGGGTATAGGCACTGGTGAACTGTCTTTTTATCCCATTTTGCTTACAATAATGTAAAAATTAATTTGAGGAGTACTCTCCTCCTCTATCAGTGCGAAGACATTTGACATAGTAGTCACATTGCTTTTCTACATTATTTTTGAAGTCTATGAAGCAATCAAATGCTTCATCTTTGTGTTTCAAAAAATAGATCCAGAACATTCTAGAATAATCATCTATGAATGTTAGAAAATAAGAATTGTTTCCAAGGATTTTTGTTTGCATGGGACCACAGATGTTCGAATGTACTAGCTGAAGAGGATAGCTTGCTCTCCATGCTTGGCCTCTTGGAAACTTCGTTCTGGAGTGCTTTCCCAAAGCACATGCTTCGCATACCTTCTTATGTTCTAGAATTTTTGGTAGTCCTGTCACCATAGCTTGTGATGTTAACATTTTCAAGCTAGCGGAATTGAGGTGACCATATCTCAAGTGCCACAATTCACTTGGATTTGTAATAGCAATGTTTGCAAGTTGAGCTCCCCTGGCTCACCAAATTTTAGAGGGAATAACCTATTCTTTGTCATAGGTACTTCTGTTATGACTCTGTTACAATTATTTTTATCAAGGATTGTACATTTTCTTTCATCAAAAACTAATTTGTAATGCTTCTCCATCATTTGGCCAACACTTAACAAATTGTGTTGTAGCCGTGGAGTATAGTATATGTCATTCACTTTTTTAAGGCCTTCTTTTGTTGGAACTTCCATAGCTCCAATGCCTTCAACTTGTAAAGATTTATTATCCCCTAACTTAACATGGGATTTGTAATTTGAATCTAATGTAGCAAAGAGATTTTCTTTGCCACTCATGTGGTTGGAGCAACCAGTATCCAAAATCCATGTATCTTTTAGATTTTGATCTGACTGTCCATAAGAGAGAAAAATATTTGATGGACCTTCTTCTTCTCCATAGAATGAGCCATATTGACTACTTTGATCTTTTGAAATCTTTGATCAGCAGTCACGAGAGAAGTGTCCTTGTTTCCCACAATTGAAACAAGTTGTTTTAGTCTTGTTACTTCCTCGTCCTTGATTTCCATGACCTGCATTGCCGCTTTGGTTCTGATTGGCTCCTTTGTTTTGATTTTCACCTCTGTTTTGATTTCCTCCTCTGTAGGAGTTTCTTTGGCCTTTGCATCTTTGTGGTTGTCCTCTACCTCGGTCTCTTCCTTGTCCTTGTCTTGCATCTTTGTTTGAAATGAAGGCTTTGTCATCATCTCCATAGCTTGTTGAAGGTGCTCCTTGAAGTCTCCCTTCATGTGATGTTAATGATCCAATCAAACTATCAAATGTAAGAGTAGAAAGGTCTTTTGATTCTTCAATTATTATGGCAATGTGATTCCACTTGGGAAGAAGTGTTCTCAACACTTTCTTCAAAATTGTTTCAACTTTTGTGTCATCACCTAAAGTTTGCATCATATCCACTACTGCTTTGAATCGTACATAGTAGTCACCGACTCTTTCATTTTCCTTCATTTTGAGATTTTCAAAATCTCTTTTTAAGGTCTAAAGCCTAACTTGCTTCACTTTATCACTTCCTTGGAATCATTCTTTCAAGGCATTCCATGCATCTGTAGTAGTTAAGTAAGATGCAATTCTAGGAAAGATACTTGGATCTAATGTCGCTTGAAGATGGTATAAGGCAAAAGAGTTATTTTTCTATGCATATTTGAAGATCTTCTTGTCTGTTGCACTCAAAGTAGTCCAATATGTTGGAGCAGTGTAACCATATTCAATACTATCGCATAGTCCTTTTCCTATGAGTAATGTCCTCATTTTGATGGACCAGTACTCATAATTATCCCCACTGAATTCGGGGATTGGTAGATTGTTATTTGATCCCATTATTATCTACTAAAACAAGAAACATTTCTTATATAGTCTTATTTCAAAAAGACTTTACAAAATATCAAGCCTTGCTTGATTTACAATCATAAACAACTCACTTTTGTTGTTGTGATTCAGAAATTACAAAATTGTTAGCAACTTGTTCGTCATCGTCACTAATCAATATAATTTCAGGAGAAGGAGGTTGTAGGATTTCAACTGAATTACAATAATGAGTATATTCAGATCCTTGTGGAGCAATCTCCACTATGTCGATTTGTTCAAATCTGCTCCCAAAGGAGTTATCTTCTGAATCTACTTCGTATCCTAGATCAGGATTTCTCTGTTGTGCAATAACCGTGTTTTGCAACTGTGAAAAGACTATATTTATGCCTAGTGTTCTCACATGCTCATCAAAGATTTCAGCGTTTGTTCTCAGTAAAAAACTACAAAGTGCTTGGTAACATCCTTCCGATCTTATCATTTAAGAAAATTTCCTAGAAATTTTCTTTTTACAAAGATTTCCTCTTAGGAAATTTTACTATTTTTTTTTTTACCTCTTAAAGCGTAATTTTTTTTTTTTTTACAACTATTTCCTCTTAGGAAATGTCAATCATCAACTCAAATGAAAAAACCTTTCAATTTTTTTTTTTTTAAATTTTATAGCTATTTCCTCTTAGGAAATGTCAATCATCAAAAAAAATTTAAATTACCTTAAAGTTTTTTTTTAAGGAATTAAAAAAAAAAAAAACTATTGACCCTGCTAAGGTTCGATCTTGTGACCTCGCGGGCATCAAGGCAAAGGGTATCCGTTGTGCTACCATGCAGATCCGAGAGCATTAGCTAGCTTCCTACCCTTATTGCTGGTGCAACGAGCATGAAGCAAAAAAAAAGACCCTGCCGAGGTTCGATCGTGCAACCTCACAGGATTCAAGGCAAAGGGTAGCCATTGTGCTACCGAGTAGATCCAGGAGCATTAGCTGGCTCCATGCCCTTATTACTGGCATAATGAGCGCGAAGCAATAAAAAAGAAATGACCCCATTGAGGTTCGATTGTGTGACCTCACGGGAGTCAAGGCAAAGGGTAGTTGCTGTGCTATCGGGAAGATCTGAGAGTATTAGATGGCTCCCTTCCCTTATTGCATTCACATCGAACGCGAAGAAATTATTTTGGCTTCACGCTTCGGTGTGAAGCAAAATTTTTATTTGGGACTTAATAGACCCACATCGCCGATGCGGCGATGTTTATGCTCTTTAAAAAGAGCAAAGCATAGTATGTTCTTTGATTGCCTGCGGGCAGTCCGTAGGCTACATGATCCTTTTGCCATGTACCGCACGTAGGTCACCTCGGGCCACGCGTAGGTGGCCTCTCCAACAAACCACCTCAGGCCACGTGCCACCTTCTCCAACATGCCACCTCGGGCCACATGCTGCCTAGTCAACGAATCACCTTAGGCCATGTTTGCATGTGTCTGTCATGTCTAGCTCCACCAGCACCTCGAGAATCGCACCGATCTGCTCCTATGGGCCACCTCGTCCAGCTCCACCAGCGCCTTGAGAATCACACCGATCTTCTCCTGTGGGCCACCTCGAGATCCATGCCACCTTAGCTCCTACGGGCTACGTCGAGATCCGTGTTGTTGCCTCGAACTACGGGCCCTACTGCCTCGAGATTTAGGTCGATCTCGGCTCTCGGATTTGATACCAAATGTGGGATGTGAGCAATTGATACAAAGGTAAATATTGCATTAACCATTAACATCAGGTTACAAAGTTTAAATAAACATAAAATAACCATACTAGAGAAAAGGGGGGAATAGGAGAAATTAAGGGAGAAGAAATTAAAATAAAATTCTCTTGCCGCCCAAAGATGCTGCTGTCCAGGTAAGGTAAAAGGTAAGTAAACTTACCCAAGGTAAAATACTCTTTTTTAACCTTTTACCAATGGTAATTTTCCAACATAAAATGTTTGGAAATCTTTTCAAAACCTTTTTAAAATTGAAAAGTTGAAATAAACTATTTTTGAAGTCTTGGTTAAAATATTAAGAAGGTGCAGATTTATATTATTATTATCCAATATTTTAACAATTAAAAATTATTAATTTTAAAAAATATAGAAAACGTACATAACAATATATACAATAATTTAATAAATTAAAAAAAAATAATTAAATATATATTTTTAAGAATAATTGTGTATGTTGATATTACAATGATAGCATCAAAAACTAATTAATCTCTTTTGATAGATAGTGGTGTTAAATAACAATATTAAAAGTTGAAAATTATAATAGCAACAAGAAAAGGAGAGTACAAAAGTTACAGACTCCGGTATACAATTAATTTTTTATAGAAGTTACAAACTCCTATGTACAATTAAAAAAAAATAGACATTCAATAATTTAAAAAATTAAAATAGAATTTATCTCTCATACCTAGTTCTATATCTATAAAATAAATCTTATTTTATGGTCTTATTATAAGTTAACCTTTACAAACATGGACAACTATCAATACTTTATTTTTATTTTTTAAATTAGATAAGATTCAAAATCTTATTAAAAAGAAGTTATAAAATACTATAAATTTAAATTTTATTTAATTTTAATTTATTTAAAAGTTTTATTTAATAGTTTATTTTTTATTTTTAAGAATTATTATATTATATTTAATTTTTTTAATTGTTTTTGGTAAATTATTTATTGATAGTTTTATTTTCTTTGTCCTTAACCAATAAAATATTATTTTATTAATCTAGAAAATGCTTTACTTACTATTAATGAAAACTTAAAACATCTTCTTTTACATATTCAACATTCAACTTATCTAGATAAATGTCCCCTTTACTTAAAATATATCTAAATATCTTGAGCAAAAACTCCACATGACAAAGGTGAGTTTAATTTTTTGCTTGACTTGATTCCTACTCCACTTTACTCATTTTTATGTTTGTGCTCATCCTCTCTAGTGATATGGTCAAATAAGTTGTGCTAGGGGTCACTTCCATTGTACTAATAAAATGATTTTTTCTAATAAGCTATATGTACGACTTTTATTAAGGGCCACTCCAATTAAATAACAAAACATTTCAATATTAAGGTTACATTTTTATCACATTAAGTAAATCATATTGGACTTACCTTTTTACCAAGATATTCTTCATTTGTCTTTATGTTAAAGATATTCATCATCTTCCTCAAATTTTTACATTTTCACACATCATTTTTATTAAAAGATAAAGTCTTACTCATCCAATTGTCTTATAAAATTTAAATTTTGTCAATATGAAAATCAACAATGTAAATGGCTACAATATTTGCTACCCAGTTTCCATATCTTCAAATATGTTATCTATAATAACTTGTTAATTCCCTAATACCTCTTTTTTTAGGGGTCTTATTCATATCCCTAATATTCCAAGATATCATATTTATATCCACTTTTTATTTGTGGGATTAGCCCCACTTCTTGTTAACACTTATGGCATTTAATTTTTCTTTCCTCTATCAATATCTCTCTAAGTTTCTTTTTCTCTTTTTTTTTGTTAGCAAAAACTAGATTAAACCAAAATATCTATTCAAGCTATCTAACTATAACCCTGATGATCAAATGTGACCTTTATATTTAGAAGAGGTGTCCACTAATTACTAACTAAACCATTTCAATAAAATAAATAATAATGGTTAGGACATAAAGCTCCTAACCAAAAATATGATTTGGGTTTGCAAAATCTCGAGGATCTCTTTAATCATTACTAGTTCAATTTTAGAGTTAATAGGCATTTGGATTTGGCAAAAAGGTTTAGTTGTTAGCTCTAGTTCTACGGTATGTTTTATGAAACTTCTATCATAAAATTTTAGAATTTCATATGACTAGGCAACAATGTCATTGTACTTTCTATACAACTCTTTAAAAAAACTTACTTCCTCTTTAGTACATTCATTCAGTAGGTGTAAGTTTTTACCTTCATCCACTTTGACTAAATGATATGAAGATGCTTTTACCTTAGTCTCGGACTTCTTAACGTCATGTTAGTTAAATAAGCTTTCCAATGTGGTTAACCACCTATGTAGTTTGTTGATATTTAATTGAATTACTCCATATTTAATGTCATCCCAATACTTATTCTTTTACTTGGTGTGTTGAACTTCTTTGATGAGGAATTCTATAATATCTTTATCTTTATTAAATACCTTTCAATAATATAAATTATTAGGTACAGTAGGTTTAAAAACCACCTCGAGTTCCTTTTACTTATCCCATGTATCATTTGAAGGGTTAAATTTAGTTTCCACTGAATCAAAATTATCTACTTGAGTGTTTAATTCTAGAGGAATGGTCCTAATCTCATAGGTACTAAATCTTTCTAATAAATCCTAAATAATTTGTTTGTATGATATTAGGTATTTTTGTTGAACACAAGCTTATACTGAGAGGGGGGGTGAACAGTATAAGACCTCTTTTTACTTTTCTTTTATACTTCAAAACAGTAAAGCAATATATCCAAAACAATATCAAAACAAAATACAAGATCATCCACAAAGTGACACCAATTTTAACGTGGTTCACCCAGAAAGCCTGGGCTACGTCCACAAAACTTTTCTCTAAAATTTATCTCAAATTTCTTTGGGAAACCTTCCCAATTACAATGTTTATGGGAACCAACCCAAAGGAGACACCAATCCCCTAATCTTAGATTCGTGGGCACCAACCCACAGGAGACACCAATCCCCTAATCTAAAGTTTGTGGGCACCGACCCACAGGAGACACCAATCCCCTAGCTCAAGTTCGTGGGCACCGACCCACAGGAGACACCAATCCCCTAGCTCTGTTCTGGCTGGTGATCCTCTAGAAAACCTCTGCTCTTCAGGTTCTCTAAAAGAACTGACAAACTCAGCTTCACAAGTCCTCTGCCAGGACCTGTTCAATTCTGCTCACAAGTCCTCAAAAGAACCTGTCCAACACCTACTCACAAGTCCCCAATGGAACCTGTCCAACACCTGCTCACAACTCCCCAATGGAACCTGTCCAATACCTGCTCACAAGTCCCCAATGGAACCTGTCCAATACCTGCTCACAAGTCCCCAATGGAACCTGTCCAATACCTGCTCACAAGTTTATCAAGAACACTTGCTTGGCATGAACTCACAAAGAGAATGGTTAGAGACCCAACGTGATTCATCCACCTCATAGAAGCATAGAGAGAATTGTTAGAGACTCAATATGTTATACACTTTACTCCCAATCTCAATCTCAACTCAATCTCAAATCTCAACAGAATAAGATAGATGTAGTATGCTATTCTCAGGAACATGAAACACAACCCAACAATTGCCAACCATGCAAAGTCTCATATAACCAAGATATTCATGTTCTTTCCAAAAACTAATCTCTTTTCTCAACCAATTTGTCTTCAACAACAATGCTCATAGACAAGGTTTTAACCAACAACATTCTACTCAACATTAACCTTGAAACATGGTAAAGTATTAACTTGATCAACACAACCACTTATGGAAGCAACTCATCTTATTTAAGTGAATGAACCCCTTTGGAAATCTGCCACCAACACAACATTCTTTTGCCAATCTTCACAAGGGTTAGGGTTACAAAATAATCAACATTATTCCACCTTTCAATAATCATCACCACACCCTTTAATTACACAACTCCCTTATCTCTCCTAAAACCACTTGTACCATAAAATAAAATGAATCACAACATTGCATTATCTTAAAACTATTTCTTTGGAAAAAGTCCCTTTATTGAAATACACAACAACATATGCAGAAACACTTTTATTCCATTAAAAAGGATAGGCAACTTAATCACCTTATGACTCCCTTCCTTACTAAATTAAATATTAAACAAAACACCCTTATACCTTCCGACTAGAAATTGTATCTTTTAAACAACAATTTATAACCAATGAAAGTTACATACCTCAATAATACTTTCGATAGGTTTGACACTATGATTTCAACCTCTGAGAATGAATTGGTACCTTAGACTTCCACCGATTTGGCTACACACCCTCCTTTGCATTCTCGATCTCTGTGCCTTTATGTGTTTTCAAGCCACGGATAGATAAATACTCAGTTGAATGCACAGAAGCGTCTATGATATCGAAACTCGTGCTCACGCATGTACACTGGCAGAGCTCGAAACATGCTATGCCCGTAAATTGCGAAACAACCAGTGTTGCATCGATGTTCGTTCTCAATCTCTGTGAAACTTTTGCGCTGCAGTATTTCTTTTCTTCCTGCTGTCGATGACCTTTGTTCGACGAACACCTCTATTGCCCTTGTTAGCAGCGCTTACACACCATTTATCAATCGACTCCTCTGTGTTTTCAAATGGAATCAATAGGGCGAGTAAGGTAATTATCTCTTCTAGAACGTGCACCGTCGAAAACCCCTCTTCTCTCTGCCAGGTCATCGAATCACGTGGTCTATGTTTTCACTTGTCGCTTCCTCTCGATTACCGTGCTTATCAAAGTTTAGCCTCACAAGGGATTAATCACATCGCCGCACCATGTTCATATTTTTCCTTTCGACATACAGGTGAGCGCACTTTGAATATCGCACCATTTATTTTTTGAACATTTCCCTTCGAAGACGATTGGTCGCACTTCCTCAAACTGGTGATTCTCACTGTCTTCGTCCACCGCAGGTTGCAATATTTCCTCACAGTCTCCGTCCACCGTAGGTCGCAAGACTCCCTCTCCTTACGGTCTCCGTCCGCCTCCGTCCGCCGTAGATCGCACGACTTCCTCTCACGCCGAAGCCCGTAGATTCTATTTCAATTTCAACACCCGCTTTTGCTTGTTTAAACTATGCTTGAACGATCTTCATTATTCGCTGTCCACTATCTCCGATGGACACTGTGGCTCGACTTAGCTCGCGTAAGTTTCAATCGACCAGCGCACGAGAGTCGATGAAGACTGTGCTTACGCCCATCGATATTAAGCATGATACATACAGCCACCACTAAATGAAAGCAAGGTACAGGTATTTATAGTGCATTGCATGCACTTTGCAACGTCGGCCAAGGAGAGAAGAATTTTGACCTAAAAAAATTGCCGCCAAAGAGTTTAAAGGGGTTAATAAACCTTTTAATAAAAATAATAATTATTTATTAAAAATAATTAATTAAAACCTTTAGAAGGTTTTTAATTAGATTATTATTTAATAAATATATTCACTTAAACCTTTAGACTGCCATCATGGACCCTTCAAGATCTAAGAGCATCCATCAAAACTAGCTTTTGTACAAACTCCTTTTTGACATCAGCACAAGCTCCTTGACATCAATGACAACAAGTATATTTGAGCAAAGGCAAAGTACTCAAGATACCCAAAATTACCAACAATTTTTTCCTTAGTAACACATTCTGAATTAACTTCATTTATGACTAGCTTAGGATCATAAAAAACTCTATTATTATTAACACTCATCCTTTTCATTTTTCTCAAGCCTATAGAATGTGCTTCATATTCAACCATATTATTTATCCAACTTAACAATAGCCTGTAAGCATAGTTTAACCAAGTACCTTAAGGGTCATTAATTGAATACCAATGTGAGCTCCATTTCTAGTTCTTGCATTATTAAAATGCATGGTCCATGTACCATTTGATCCTTGGGTATTTGCTAGGAAATGTGATGATATTTGCAGGCTCTTCAAATATCAACAAATATCTAAGATGAATTTATTAAAAACTTAATTCCAGTTCACCACCACATCATCATCAATTTTATGTAAAATATAATTATATGTAGGTTTATTTTTAATTCTATTGATTTTTCCATCCCTAGGAAATTCCATGTGCTTAGATTCCATTGCTAGGCATCCATTTCCAAATAACTTCTTAGTCTATTCCCTCGATAGTAATGCCTCAAAGTAAGAAGGAATATCAACCACAATGATCTCTTGTAAACCTACTTGTTCTAGGTGATTTTCTATTATCATTATTAGATTATTCATGAATCCTATGGCATTAACCTAAGTCCCATCCATTTATATATAGTTTTTGGCATTTTCCATGAATGGCAATTTTATTTCCTCATGTACATCCTTTGGCATTACCATTACAAACACTCTTGAATCCACTATGCAACTCCTTAGTAGAAAATTCTTAATTTTTAGAGTCACACAAAGTTATAGTGCCTTCAATAACTTTATTTTTGGGATGTTTAGTATATTAGTTACATTGAACTAAATATATAATTGATATTTTCCTATAAAATTGTATGGTTCAACAAGATTGGGATGTGTTCGTTGTGGTATCCCATTCTTACCCTTATCATAACTTCATTCGCGCTCCTTGAGAGCTTCTTTGAGAATATCCATTTAACCCAACAAGGATAGGGCTTTTGGCATACCAACTTTAGTTGGAGTCTTTTTCATTTCTTTGATGATGTGCACTCTAAATTTGGTGATGCTAATTTCATTATGTGATGTAAAATTTTTATATTGTTTTGTTGCAATCACACGTCCTTTACTAGTCATGGGTGGGTACCTTAAATGATCTTTAACTTAATTTTGTAACATGTCCCTTTTATTATCATGTTGCTTATCATTCTACTTATCAACCATGTCTTCTTAGATTTATTTTTCATTTCAATTTTATTTTTCTTTTTAGTTGGTATGCTAGTTGATAGTGTCATAATTGGTTCCATTTTTATACTTTCTTTATACATAACTTCTTATCTAGATTTTATTTTCCCTAAAAAAATTATGTATAGTCATGAACTATGTCTTGTTAACATTGTGATGCTAGCACTAGATTCAACTTACCTCTTATGGTTATTATTTTGCAATCACTTTCCTTTTACTCATATACCAACTCCTTGTTTATTTATGTATATGACACTATCTTGAAAAGGAAAATATTCATAATCTTTAGAAATGATAAAATTTATGAAAACTACATTATTTAGATTTGACAATGTTTGGACTACTTTCTAGATTAGAACTAGAGATTGATAACTAGCTAATTTACTGCAAGTGGTTGATTTATTACTCTCACTATTTCCAAAGCTACATCTTGTTGATCCTAGCATTATTGATTATGTGGCTACAACACATTTGGTAGAATTATGTCCAACTTGTAAACAAAGCACCATAAATAATTAAACTCTAAATTTACATTAACCATATTATTTTGCACCTAAGTGCTTGGCTATCCCACATTTTCTTGAAGGTGCTAATCCTTTGTGAGGTATAGAGTCTTCCATTATCATCAATTCTACTACTATAAATTGAGGCATTACATATAAGGCTTGGTAATTAATTACATAATAGAAAGTGTAATGCAATCCCAAGATTGATTAGAATCAAGAATAATATAGCCAAAAATTTAGAATGGTTAAGGAAATTTAATTTTGATGACCACCAAGTGGCATAGATGAAGGATTTTAATCTTGTTTGGATTTATTAGCCATTAGAATTTTTACTTTTGATGGAGTCATATGTGGAATTAATTCAAGTGTTAATGTTGTGTATGTAATATTGGTACCATTGTCAAAAACAATTCAATATATTTCCACCAGGATTTGAATCACATCAAATGAAGCTTTCTAGCAGATGGTATGGTCATTTTAGGTTTACAGCTATCAAAAATGGTGAAATTCAGAAAACCCTAAAAACAACTTCAAAAAATAGAATTTTCCAAACTATAAGGAACAATTGAAATCCAATCCATTCTAATATATTCAATACCAAAAAGTTAAAAAAAACTTATTCAATACCAGCAAATGTATCACATGGGTGCAAGCAAATTTTAAAATTGGTGTAAAAATTAAAAAAAAATTAAGTGGGTCCCCAATTGGGGTGAGTTGTGTTATGGCAACAACACTATGATGATATTATCCTCAATTATTGGATCTTGAACTTCATTCTCTATTATCAACAATATTTTACACCATTCTATTTTGGCTCTCTGACTCTCATCGTCTAAGGGGTTCCACACCCTATCTACGTATGGTTGCATAAACTTATCTCTACTTCGTACTCCTTGATTCACTAGTCTTGAACTTATTCTCACTGGTTGCTTTGCAATTTGTGTTTAATTTATTTTTCATCATCCTTGCAACATTAAATCTATCATTCACCTATTTTTTTATCATGCTCACTTATTCTTAATGACTCAAAATTGATCCAAGCAATGATGCCAAATGTATACAACAATGAGGATTCCTAAGAAAAGGGAATGGTAATTAGTGGGATGGAAATTGGCAATGATTCCCAAAGGAATACATCTATGTCAATAAATTTTCAATGATGATAGTACAACTTAGATGACAACTAGTATATCAATCCAAATTTAGATGATAGCTTCCTATGATAGCTCAGTCCTGATGATATTCAACATGACAAAAAATGATTGGCAACATTACAACATGGTTCATGATAACCGAACTTATGATGGCTCCCTTTATGATGGCATGACATTGAAGGTATTTAGTATCTCAACATGACGACTTCACACATGTCAATGCTAGTCATGAATATATCCTGGATGTCAGCTCCCCCTCAAGTTAGTAGTTTGGTCTATATGGAGTTGGCAATATGTTAGCACTAGGTAATGATAACACTCAATATAATATCAATACTAATATTATGATGACACCGGTTCCTACAACTTTACACACTTTGCTAAAGGTGGTGTGAATCCATCTAAGCAATATTAATTGCAACAACTATAAAAAAATATAGAAATCTAACACCATCAATGGAGATACAATTGACACAAATGAATAATTTTACATTATCATTGTAAATCATGTATAGTTTAGTTTATGACTGCAACGATACTATGTCTAGCCTTACATTGTAAGAACTTGGCATCTCTCCCTTGTATATGGACTTTATCTCCTAATGCAATGTATACAATTTGAAATGTAGGGGTTCTATTTTTACTTTGGACCTGATAGTTATAAAAACTAATAGGACAAAACTACAAGAATTACTTTTTGTAAAACAACCTTAAAAAAATGCTAATTAAAATAATGTTAATTGTTTACAAATGATGGTTGCATTTACATTACGCTCAATTTATAATTATTGTATTTGACCATATTACATTGCATTTGACCACATTGCATTTCAATTATCTATTTTATTACATTACCTTTTATTTGGTGCACAACATGTAGATCTTTTACAAACAATTTCACTTTTTCTTAGTGTTGTTATCTATAGTTTCACATACATTTTTTGTTCAATATTATCATTCAAGAATGCACTCTTTACATCAAGTTGATGTATAACCTAGGTGTTTTTGGGATGCCAAGGATAAGATCAATATTTGTGCCTTGCCTTGTAATAGGTGCATATGTTGCATTATAATCTATGCCAAGTTGGTGTGCATACCCCTTTTCCACTAGTTTGATTTATTCCTATCAACTAATTCATCACTATTGTACTTGGTCTTGAATACCCACTTCACTCCAATCACATCCTTGTTATTTGAAAGTTCATATAAATCCCAAGTAATATTATTTTCTATTGTATTCATTCCTTATTTTATGGATTTGGTCTATATTTTGATTTGGGCCACTCCTTCAAAATGTTAGGGATCTAATTCAATATCACACAATTTTGCATAGTTTACTATATTATCTTCTTATTCATATTTTTTTGTTCTTGGACTTGATCTTAAATTCTTGTGAACCTTTTATCAAAATTTGGCTCCAAGATTTAGCACCTTGAATGTGCTTGTAATATACTCTTCTTTTTTATGGTTGTCTTTGGAGAAATGCTTTTATAGAAACTTGATGCTTGTGATACACCAAAAAATTCAATTATGGTTATATTTTTAATATTTTTTGCTTCTTGTCCATGTATTCTCCCTTCATAAAAATTACATCTCTAGACACATTGGATTGTCTAAATTTTGGGTCATAACATCTATATGCCTCTCTTTCTTCAGAATAATCAATAAAAAAATATGCTTGACTCTTTGTATGTAATATATTTCTTTTCTTATCTTCAACATGAAAATAAACCAAATAACCAAACACTTTTAGGTGAATTAGAAAATACTTATTTTCATACCATACCTCCTGAGAAGTCATATTCTTTGCTACAATTGTTTAAATTCTATTGAGGATGTATATTGTTGTTAAAATTGCTTTAACCCATAGATAATTACCTAAATATTTTTCTAGTACCATGTTTCTTTCCATATCCATAATTGTCCTATTCTTCCTTTCTACCACTCCACTTTGCTAAGGTATATTAATTGTCTTCTCATCCCATGCTCATCACAAAATTTATTGTATTTATTGTAATAATATTGACCACCATGATTGATCCTTAATGTTTTGATTCTATATTTGGTTTCTCTACTATGTATTTCAATTTCTTGAATACTTCAAAAGCATGAATCTTATTATTCAAAAAATATGCCCATGTTTTTTTAGTATGAGCATCATTAAAAGTGATAAAGTAGAAGGATTTACCAACACTTGGTGTTTGTATTGGACCACAAAAAACTGAATGAAATAATTACAATGGATAGAATACTTGTCATGCTCTTCTTTTTGGAAATATATCTCTATAATGTTTTTTGATTGTGTAACCTTCACACACTTCACTTATTGGTTCTACTCAAAATAGTGGATGGATTATTCCTTTATCATTCAACAAATAAAAGGTTTTAAAAATTCAAGTGATCATACTATTAGCACCATAACCAGCTATTGTCCTTAATTATTGCATGACAAAAATTGCTCTCTACCCCTCCAAGCTTTGAAGGAAATATTATGTTCTTTTTCATAGGTCTAAGAACCAATAATTTGTTTCTATTTGCTTTATCATAGATGATGCACTCATTCTCAAATGCAACTCTATAGTTTTTATCTACAATTTATCTCACACTCAACAAATTGTGCTTCAAGCATGGTGTGAAGTAAGTATTTTGGATACTTCTCTTTCTATTTTTTGTGTCAACATGTAATGTTCCTTGTACTTCAACCTCTAATGCATTATCATATCCAAATTTCATCTTGCTATTGGATATTTATTTAACTACATAAACAAGTCCTTATTATTAATAAAATAATTTAAACAATGAGACTCTAAGTAACAAGAATTTAGTTAGAAATTCTACCACATTACAAGACAAGAACATATTTTTTAGCTTTCACCTTATCCATGTGAAAAAATTTAATTTTTTTCTCTTTTATTGCTTGTCTTTATTTTACATTATCTTCTCTAGCATTCATATATTTTGTAAAAGTGACATTAAACATTTCTCTTATCCATAAATATACCTCTATCACTTCCACTATACCCTTATTTTTACCATGTCCTCTTCCTCTTGTAGAATGTTAATTTTTTTGCTTCTCTTTTTGACCTTGGGAATTTAAGTTTAAGCTATCCCTATTATTGTTTGACACTCTTGTCTTGGAAGCAAAATATTGCTTTAATTTTTCTTCTTAACTATATTTAATTATTTATTTATGGGCATAAGTGGCCTGAATAATTCATCAAACTACAACTTCATCAGATCCTTACTTTTTTTAATAATCATTGCATAGTTATTCCACTTTGAAGTTAATGTTCTCAATAATATTTTAACATCTTCTTGTGTTGGTTCTTCACCATTCATACGTATTTTGTGCATGATTTCATACACCCTTATTTAATAACCTATAATATTCTCATTGTCCTCATTCTTATATTTTCAAATTATCTCTTCAATGTTTGTCACTTCACTAATTTCACTTGAGTAGACCCTTGATAGATTTTCTTCAAGATGTTCCAATATCCTTTGAAATTATTAAAAATTGCATTTATTGAAAAATACTTGTATCAATATTTGATTCCATGTGATACAAAGCTAAGGCATTCTTTTCTTATGCTTTCTCAAAATTATTTTTTAATGGTCGAAAAAATAATTCAATCTGCAAGTTTCTTGTATCTATTTTCAACAAAAATCCATATTTATTTCATTGTTAGTAAAGTCATCATATTTCTACAACAATAATCATATTATTCTCCATTAAAATATAGGATAGGAAGTGAACCATTCCCATGTACCATGAAAACTACAATAATAATATATGAAGTTTTCCTCCAAAAACTTGAATTATAAATTCTCTAGTTAAAAATAAAAAATCAAATCCTTAAACTCTTCACTTCTCTAGCCTCTAGTCTCCAATTTTTGATATCAATATATGAGGTGTTATGGTATTCAAAAATAGATATTATCACAAAAAAGAAAGAAACAAGGAATATAAAATAAAATTGCACAAAACCCTCTAGTAAACACTTCATTAATCTTCAAATTTGTGCATACTACTTCAATACAATACCTTATATATCTATCTATCTATCTATCTATCTATATATCTATCTATAGACACTAAATTATAGCCATTTATTATATATATATATATATATATCCTAGCCACTCATTATCCACTCATCACTGTCAAATCACAACCATTCATCATAAGTTATTTATATATATAAATATATATGAATAAATCTTAGCCGCCCATTAGGTCTTAATATTGGCCACTCATTCAATACAATCCATATCATTTACCAAGTCACAATCTCAATCATTGATCATGATTTAATCCTAACCGCCCATTGTTGTCGTCAAAACCCTAGCATTAAATAAAGGAATTATAAAAAAAGGAGGGGTTGGGAAAAAGAAGAAGGAAGAAAACACTTGCAATGAAACATCATTCACATTCACACAAACCCTAGCCATTATCGCCATCACCATTTGTTCACTGCAACATCTATGAACCAACCCCTGAACGCTACTGAGTATTCATGCATTCATAGTTCGAGCTCGTCAACCACAAATATTTAGTGATTCGGGTATTGAAAAGGTTATTGATTATTTCTAACTTATGTTTTTTTGCATTTTGTTTACATTTCATAATCATTGCACTTAGGGTTTTGTAGATCTGCATTTTATAGAGGGCCTCACATAGTGGAGCCCTCACATGTACTATTGATCCATGTTTTGTGGTTTATTTGTACTCAGGTGTAGGAGATATTATTATTGGTAGCTATTGCAGCTTGGAGTGGCCCTGTAGTGGGTACACAAACCCACTCAACCCTTTTTTGGAGTGAGGAAGATCTAAAGACACCACCATCGATTGATCCAACAAGAGGGTTTTACCCCTCTATTGTAAATTATTGTATCAAAATAAATCAACATTTTGTAACCCCTGATTTGGGGCACATTGATGTATAAAGTGGAGATCAAGGCTCCCTGGTTTAATAATAATATATGATATTCATTTCATGTGCACATTGTGGTTTGTTTTTATTTATTGCTATTATTGGTGTTGATATTTTTTGCTTTATAAAATGATTATCATGGTGGAATCTCCAAAAGGTTTCATATTTTAATTTTCCTTGTCATACCTTATGTTGCTAATCTATGTTTTCTATTTTTGTTGCAGGTTTCAGAAACTTGATTTCATGAAAGTCTCAAAATTCAAACCTAGGGTTTTTAAAATTTTCAAGGGTTTAATTTGTGCTTGCGTAGACATTGGCCTATGTCTAGGAAAAAATATGACACCATTTTTGTGAATATGGGGAAAAAATACATAAACTTTCAGGTAAGTCATTTTTTATAAAAAAACTCTAGCTATATATATATTTTTTAATTTTTTGCTTTAAAAATTAAAAATAAATATTTCTATTTCTATTTTAAAAAAGCAATACACCAAGAACTTTTAGGCATCCAAGGCATCTTAAGCATTTTATTTTCAAAGAAATTAAAAATAGAAAAAAAACAAAGAAGCACATTTTAGAATAGGAGTTTATTTGTTTACAGAAAAATCATATAGACTGCATTTAGGGTTAGATCCGCACTTGCAAATAGTTGCATTATGATTTTCAAATTTATCTTAGTCTATTTTTGAATCTGAATGTTAGAAACATTTTGAAATTTTATTTGGAAATTTACCCACTACATTTTGCTTAAGTTTTCTATTATTTATGGTATTTTGTTTGCTACTTTTTTTGCCTTGTGTGTATTTGCATATGTTTTAGGAAACAAAGTTGAAGTGCATACTAGTTGCATATTAATATAGTTTTTCTTTGCATTTTTATGTTCAAAAAAACACCATAGAAAATAAAAACTTAAAAGGAACCACACACACTACACAGTCCACTTTTAACATCAGTGAGTTGGATTTCATCACCAACCATTGATTGAGACCAGCAATAGTGGGCTTCATATTCATCTATTGGCTCACCCGTAGGAAATCATAGTAGCCCATAATGAGTGGCTTTCCAAATTTCATCACCAAAAAGTCCCCTACTTTTGGGTGCACCTGAAGTAGGAAGGACTAGTAATGCCCCAAGTATTAGGCAAGTACCAGGGCTCAGACAATGCAACCTCCCTTGGGGGAGTAATTGTGATTCCTTAGGTTCATTCTTGAGATAACCATATATTTAGAAAGCCATTTTTAGTCATTCATGACTCATCCTTCATAGAGGGGTGGATTCAAACACACACTTTTAGTTGTATCCATAATTCACCTTGCATAGTGGTTCTAGGATTAGGAGTCTTAACATCAAAACACACGAAACTAAAATTAAAATAATAAAAAAGTAAATAAAAAATATTTGCAAAGACATAGGATACAATTTTTTTCTTTATTTTGTATGTTTATTTATTTTCATTGCAATTACACTTTTCACACACACACCCCGCACATTCGTTACCCTAGCCTACTTATAGCTTATGGAATTGACCCAAAATAAATATAGAGCCATGATTCAGGTACCCACTAACCAAACAACTTCATCCATGGAGTACTTCACTCCTTTCCTAGCCACTTTTGTGGGTAATCTAGCCTTTATGGCATAGACAAGTTATTTTGACTTATCTGTTGGACCCTCTCATGTGCTATCCACTTTAGATGTAGATACACTCCAAAGGATAATTCACACTACCATCCCTAAAATAGAACCATCCACACCAACTGACCATCGCATCATCCACATAGATCTTGACAAAGTTGGAGCTTATTTAAGACCAACCAATCCAGTTCTAGAACAACTCAACATCCCACCCAGACATGTTTCTTCTTCTCAGTAGGAACTTGCTCATACATACCCCAATAGTTTTAACCAAGCCATCACCAACCCTCTTTTTGAGGCCACATCCACACTCCCACACCAAATCCTTCCACAACCATTTAGCCAAAGCACCCCCATTCTGCTTACCTATACTACAACATACTCTAACCCACTCTACAAAGTACAAGTTAATGTTACTTCATAGATTTAATCCACCATTCCATCAACATCATTTGGATCTATCATACCTCATTCATTTGCAATTCCTTTCATGACTTACCCTCCATTAACCTCAACCAATATTTCCAACACTCACACCATGCCAACATCAACTCCCAACACAACCACACAATATGCATCTAAAATTTCCATACAAAAAGCATGGCAACATCTCAATCAACTACTTATGGGTAATAAAAATGCTCATTCTTACCCAAAAAAACAATCACATGTAGTAGATTTCAACCATCCACACAAACAAGATTTTTTACTCCTAATCTATCTTGGGTATCATGACCATCCATGATCACTATACCTATCCATACAATCCACCATGTCCATTCCATATAAACCACTCAAAACACCACCATCCCTCAAACTTCACATCATCAATCTTCACCTCATCAACACCAAAAATTCCATAATAAAATTCAACAAAACATTCAACATCACCACATACCCACCAACATCAATCCATTGGCCAATAAAAATCTCATTTCATCCAAAAAATTCATCACCCAACATACGCCATCCACTTACACTCATTACACAAACCGAAACTTCAAAACATAAGTGGAAGATCCTAAAATTCAAGCTTTGCAACAACATATTGATAGCCTGATCATGCACATGCCTAGTATGATATACTAGAAACCTACATTGATATAGTTGGTCAATCACCCCATTCATCCTTCAGTACCATTGCCACCTTATCCTATTGATTTTACATTACCAAATTTTAATAAATTCAAAGGGATCGAGGATCCTAGGGAACATATTAGTGCATTCATCCATTCATGTTACATAATCCAAGATAACAATACCTTAATACTCTAAAATTTTCATCAAACATTAGGGGGGATGCCTTAGAATGGTACAAAAATCTACCACATCGTAGTTTTTATACATTCGAACAATTGGTGGAAAAAATCTTAGAAAGGTTCTACCTCAATGTTAGAAAGAAAACTACCTTAATTGATTTGTATAATCTTAGACAATTTTAAGAAGAGTAGATCTATGAATTTGAAATTCATTAAAGGGCAGTCATTACCAAATTGCCATTCATCATCCATTCATGTTTCATAAATCAAGACAATGATATCTTAATGATCCAAAATTTTCCTCAAACATTAGGGGAGGATGCCTTAGAATGGTACAACCATCTACCACATCACAATGTTTATACATTCAAACATTGGTGGAAAAATTATTAGAAAGAATCTTCCTCAATGTTAGATAGAAAACTACCTTGATCGATTTGTATAATCTTAGACAATTTGAAGAAGAGTCAATCTATGAATTTAGAAACTATTGGAGGGAAGTCATTACCAAATTATCTTCTTGTTGCTTCAATAAAAACAATATAGGACATTCGATGAAGCTCTTACCCAAGCCTGAGTTATTGAAGAAATAAATATTCAAGAGGGTGAGATTAAACCCAAAAAGAAAGAATGGTAAAACAAGGGCCAATCCAAAGGAAACTATACTGGCTAATAAAAAACTAGACAAGTGAACCAAGTGGTATTGAGTCAACCAATAATGGCTCAACAACCCCAAGTCCATCATCAACAACAATCATCATCACAACAACAACCACAACAAGTATCATATCAACCGGTTCCATCCCCACAACAATTGCACAAACCAACAACAAATGTGGAAAACCATCAATGCTGATAGTATTTTTGACAAAATCATAATTACACACCACTACCTGAGTCATATACCTCCATATTTTAAAGGTTGTATGATACACATGCAATCACATTGCTAGAATTTAGACATGAGGATCTAACTAAATGTGGTAAGATCTATAAGGAGAATTTATTTTGTTCCTTCCATCGCCAGAAGGGCCATGACATTAATAAATACTTTTTATTTAAAGACATTATGCAAGACCTGCTAGATCTAGAGGTCATCAATTTGGATAGTCTCTTAGCACAATAAAACTAGAACCTTGGTATTTACCAAACACCACTTCCTCATCGTGAGGAAACACAACAAAAAATAGGAGGATAAAATCCTATAACTTATCCTAACCAAGTCAACCACATGTAACAATACTAAGGATTTATGGGTACTATTCACATGGTAACTCGAGATCAAAAAAGAACAATTCATAAAAATGCACAACATTAAGTAGTTTAATCTCCTGTGGTAGCACCAACAACTATGTATCCACAACCTACCAACCCATCGTAATCCATTCATATTTTAAGTCATCCATCGCAACCCATTCATATTCCAAGTCATCCATTACAACCCATTCCTCTTCCAAGTCATTCATCACAACCCATTCCTCTTCCAAAACATCCATAATAAATAGGAGTATTCAAATATCCCTCTCCAATACATGATACTAAAACAACACTTGCCAATCAAGCAGAGTAATCTAAGTAGGTTAATCAAGTGCATGATACTCCACCTCACCAAGAGTTTGTAGGAATTATCAATTTTGTGACAAAGGATTAGAAATACCCAACTGATCCACATAGCTTGTAGCTCCTCCCAATATTTCCTCCATACCACAAGTGTTTCTACTATCAAATCAAGTCACACCTACTCCATATCACCTGATATCTCCATAGAATCAAGAATAGGTGTACACACTACACTAGGGTGGGGATAATCTACCTACCATAGCTAAATATTCCAATAAAAATCAAGAATATGAGCATGTAGATATACCCACTAGACAAAATCATCATGAACCATTCATGCTAGATCATATGTCAAGGACGTTCGATCCACATCCGCTTAATTGTTTTCTATCACCTGCACGTCCACCTCCATAAACTACCAATTATATATAAATTTCATCATAATCTATCCAAAAATACTCTCAAAAATATCAACAACAACTGCCATTAGATTTATAATAAATTTTGGATCGGTTAGCTAACATCGAGTTACAATCAAGTTGCCAAAACACTCCAATTATTCAACAAATTTTAAATTGACTTACAAACATTGAGTTATAGTAGATTCACCATCAATCTCATCAACATCCATACTAGCAACCTCAGTAGTTACAACATTCTTTTCTACAATCCACATCTCAGGTTACACTACCTGTGACACAAACTCAAAATCAATCACAATCGAACAAACACACCAATATCATATGAGGTTCCTTCGTGACCACACATCACTTTTAGAGTCTTACTCATCCATATTATAAAGGTTGTATAAGGTAAATAAAATTACCTTACCACTAATAAAACTTGAAGACCCAACCAAATGAGGTAAGGACTTTAAGGAGCACTTGTTCTATCCCTATCATTGATAAGCGAGCCATAACATCAATAATTTTTTCACATTTAAAAAGTGGTACAAGATCTTATTGATAGGGGGTATCACCATTACAAATCCACATAATTCACCTCATTCAAAATGCTAGCTCCATACTTATACCCCTCTATTCAAGCCCATGTCAATCATATTTCAAAATTTGGAGGTAGAAGCAATTGTTTACTTGACGTGCGCCCTCTCGATCCAAATAGACTTAAACCCAAGTGGTATAGGGAAGATCATTATTGCCTCTATCATAGGTAAATGGGTCACAACATTAATAATTATTTTACATTTAAGGACATTGTCCAAGATCTTATTGATAGGAAGGCCTTTTCCATAGATGGTCCGCTCACCTCATCTGATCAGGACCTTGGTATCAACTCAAAAAGCATTGGGGATTTTCAAGGTATCGTACCTTCCCAATCATCCACATCATCAACCATCAAATAAATTGGGTATTATCAAGGTATCACACCTTCCCAATCATCCACATCATAAACCATCAAATAAATTAGGGATGCTTAAGGTATCACACCTTCCCCACACACACACAAAAAAACATAAAAGTATTATGCATTCATACTTCATTCCATACATCCATCTTTGCATCCATGTCATTTCAGTACATTTCATCCACCATACTAGTGGTCATTTGCTTAGTTTGGATAATTGTTAATATAATAAGTCTTGTCACCTTAATAAGGGGCACCTTCGATTTTACATCAGTCCTATTTCACCATTTCATAATCCTTGCCACAATTTGCAATAAAATATCACCACCCCTAGATATTTTTGATCATTTAGACACTCCTAGTGTTCCAAGAAGCCTTAATTGCAATTCAAATTTTATATAGGACCAAAATCACATTATCACTAAAAAATCTTGAGTTATGGGAGCTGACTCTAACATTATTGAACCAAATATATTTAATACTTATTAATAACATCTTGTGTCAAAGAGGGATAACACCATGATTAGGTTGAAAATTTATTCTTGCTTGTCCTATTATGCATATAGTCTAAAATCAAAATAATGGTTTTCACCACTAAAAAAACTTCTAAATAAAATAATGATTAGTAAGGATAGGGTAAAATTCTAATCACACCTCGATTGAGATTTTGAATACCCAAAGCTCTAATTCTTTTACAAATCACACACCACAGATCCCCAAGTAGTAAGGATAGCACTACATTTCCATCCAGATGGTTATGTAGTCTGATTCTCCAAATCTTAGATTTCACACCATTAGACTATGGATATAACCTCCACCAGGGCTATAAATGCTTTATTGATAGTGGAGTATGCTCAGGCATGGTGACACATCTCTTGTGAAGAGACCTCTAATCTTAAATAAGGATAAAATAGCTTCTTGTTCTTCTATATGATGGGTTTAATCACACTTTACTCAAGATGGGTAAATGAATTCACTTGCACACACATTGGTTCTTGATTGGTTTGAGTCATTACCACACTCATGATTGGTAAATGAACACTCACTACACACACATCTTGGAGAAATTTGATTGAGCTTACATGAGATTGTTTGAAATCACTAGGATGTTTGAGTCTCTGTAAAAAAATTCTAGAGTCGTCATTCACACACCAAAGAAAACATCCATACCATAAACACATCACTACATGAGTCTTCCATTCCATATCATACCATTCAATGTTGGTGTCCATGATTAAGCAACAAAGATAAAGTTGGTCAAACAAGAGTCTAAAACCTTTTACAAATAATCATCAAGCAACTTGGGGGTGTTTAAGGTATCACACCTTCCTAAATAGTCACCTCAAATAATAATAAAAAAATTAGGGGAGGTTCAAGGTCTCACACCTTCTTCAAACAATCACAATCAATCAAGCAATCAATCCACCAGGGGATGTTCAAGGTATCATACCTTCCCCAATAAAATAATCAATCAAATAGGGATTCTTAAGGTATCACACCTTCCCCACCAGTCCAAAAACTTGCTTCATCAAATCAGTTGCTAGGTTGCATCATTTTTCAAATATTACACCCTTTGCCTTGCATTCACAACCAATCAATCCATCAACCCTATCCTGCCAAGGCAAAGGTAAAATCATCCTATTTCACTTTGCAAGAATGAAATGTACTAACCCCATATCATTCCAAAAAATCTCTCAAATCAACTCATCAATGCATTCATCTCATCATTATACATCATAAAGTTAACCTACATTATCAAGTGAACCTTTTATCTAGTGATTTAATTTAGTCCCCTAGCAGCTGCAGTGATGGGCTATCCATGTAGTCTAGTAGGATGGGTAGATCACCATAAGGATACATATTTAAAATCATCACCCCTTACCATGTTTGACATCAAATAAATATGGTCAATACATTTTTTAGTGCAACTATTTTTGCAAAACAAATCTCAAAAGCTATCATTAGCCCTTTTCGCAGGTAAAATGCAAAACTCTATTACAAATTCCATTTGCATTACTAGCCTTCTTCGTGGGAAAAAGTGGAAATTCCTTTACAAATTTCCCTTGCATTAGGCCAATAGTTAGGTTCAAAAGTGTGGTTGCATGAAGTGAGGTGGTATCCCTACCTCCACCACATGTTCACCAATGTTGGTTAATTTATCTACAACAATAATAACATTGCACATTGTGCTAAGAGCAAATTTTAAAAAACATAGAAACATCCCCAAACTTGGGGTAATCAAACTTGACTTTGATTTCAACATATGCATTCATTTCATTATCCATTGCATCATCCACATCTTGTCAATTGGCTCATGAGATTCATTCTTCACTCATGTCCCAAAGTAGTTCCAAATTTCACAAAAACTATCAAATTCACTCATTGATACATTTACATTGTCACATCCACTTATCAATGCATTTTCATCTTCATTCAACATTGTCAAATCCACTTACATTATCAAGTGAATATTGTATCAAGTGATTTACTCTATTTCACCTAGCGATTGTAGTGATTTGTTATCCATGCAATTTAGTAGGATGAGTAGATCACCATAAGGATGCTTGCTCATATCATCATCTCACATCCTCTTGTTCAAAAATACAATTATTTTGGTCCCTCATTTCTCAAGTGAGACTATGTTTAGACTAATTTTCTCAATGTTATCATTGATAACCTCTCCATGGGGTTAAAATTTCCTACTTCATCATTTTGTATTATAAAATTTATGGGATCACTGGGTAGTGAACTAGGTTCCTTTACTTCATCATTTACTTTGCATTTCAATGATGCCAAAAGGTATATTTTTCAACAACACAAAATCACCCCAAACTTGGGGTAACTAAATTTGACTTCTATTTCTAACATTAGGATACATCACATGCATCCATTGCACTATCCAAATAAAAAATCCTATTCTATTGGGGTAAAAGTAGAGTCAATCAATCTGTCACAATACCTATCCTACTAGAGCAAAGGCAACATCATCCAATCAAAAACCTTTTTTTGTTGGGGCAAAAGCAAAATCAATCAATCATCACATCCATTGCATCATACACATTCATGGCATCATTCACATTCATTGCATCATTCACATTATATCAATTGGCTCATGATATTCATTTTTCACTCATTCACCAATTGAGGGGTAAGCTACAACCACAAAATTTTTAGAATCATATTTCACACCTGAGGAAAGAGTCCATTCCACCAAACTAGGTGTCTCTTGTTTTTGCACTGCATCATGCTTCACACAACGTAGTACAAAAAGGGACATCTATAGACACCAAATTCTAGCTATTTATTATATATATATAAATAAATCCTAGCCACTCATTATCCACTCATCACCATCAAATCACAACCATTCATCATTAATTATATATATTTATATATAAATATAAATATAAATATTCTATATATTTATATATATTATTATACTAGAGGAATTGGTAACTCATTACAATTTTCTATGCCTCTTCATGGATTCGAATCTTGCTCCTTGTTGCCACTATAACCTCTAGTTGCATCGGGTAAACCTTTTACATATTCGACTACATTGATGCGACATGCCCACCGATACTATGGGGCTTAAGGGATTGGAACCTTGGTATTCACACTCCTAAAGAAGTATTTTCACTGTTAAAATAAGCCCTCGGACCCTTATATATATATATATATATATAAATAAATAAATCTTATTTACCCATCATGTCTTAATTCTAGCTGCTCATTCAATGCAATCCATGTCATTTACCAAGTTGCAATCTTAATCATTGATCATGATTTAATCCTGGTCGCCTGTTACCATTGTCAAAACCCCAAAATTAAATAAAGCAATTATAAAAAAAGGAGGGATTGGGAAAATAAAAGAAAAATAAAGAAAAAACTTGCAATAAAACATCATTCACATTCACACAAATCCTATCCATCATCATCATTGTCATTTGTTTGTTGTAGTATTTACAAACCAACCCCCAAACACTATCGAGTGTTTGCATGTTCATAATTCGATCTCCTCAACCATAGAGATTCAGTGATTCAGGTATTGATAAGGTTATTGATTGTATCTAACTTATATTTTATTGCATTTTTTTTACATTTCATAATCATTGCACTTAGGGTTTTGTAGATCTACATTTTATAGAGGGCCTCACATAGTGGAGCCCTCACATGTACTATTGATCCATGTTTTGTGGTTTGTTTGTACTCAGGTGTAGGAGATATTGTTATTGGTAGCTATTGTAGCTTGGAGTGACCCCGTAGTGGATACACAAGCCCACTCAACCCTTGTTTGGAGTGAGCAAGATATGAAGAAACCACTATCGATTGATTTAGTAAGAGGGTTTTACCCCTCTGTTGTAAATTATTGTATCAAAATAAATCAAAATTTTGTAATCCCTGATTTGGGGCACATTTATGTATAAAGTGGATATCAAGGCTTCTTGGTTTAAAAATTTATGATATGCATTCCATGTGCACATTGTGGTTTATTTTGATTTATTGCTATTATTGATGTGGATCTCTTTTTGCTTTACACTATCTACACACACACAAACACAATAGGATATCTCTTGGTTATATCAAGAGTCTCTTCATGCTTCAAATTCTCTCCACATCTAGGTGAGAATAATTCTTTTTTTATTTTTTAAAATTTTACTTGCAATCGCAATTATATATTGTGTTAATTTTTTGGATTATTCTTCTATTTTTTGTCTCATTTACTATCATAATTTTCAACATAAATATTCTACAATTTTATAGATTTATTAATTCACTACTTGATTAGACTCATCTATTCCTCTATTTCTTGTAGTATGTTTGGACCTAAGACCATATAGCCCTCAACCTTGTCCTAATTGAGAGGCATACAATAATTTCTATGCTAAAGTGGATCAAATGGATCAATGAGAAGGTGTAATAGTAAGACTGATTATATTAAAACTCTATGAAAGCAATATATTCCTTTCACCTATACTATGGATTATGTAGTACATTATAAACATGTCCTCAAGTACCTAATTCATTGTCTTGGTTTGACTATTAGTTTTTGGATGATAAGTGGAACTTATGTTGAGTTTGGATCCCAATGTAGTAGTTAAGGTCTACTAAATTGTTGAGGTGAATATTATATCTATATTATATATAATCATTTTAGGCACCTCATGAAACCTAAACATCTCTTGCATAAATATCCATATCAAAATTGGAGCACCATCCTTTAGATTTCTAGGAATAAAGTGGACTCCTTTTGATAAATTATCATATACATGGATGACATCATGCTTATTCTTGAACATGGACAACACTTAAATTAAGTTCACGCTTATTACTTACCACTTCCATTATTATATTGTGTGGATATATCAATCCTATCAGATGCAAATGTTCAATTATAAATAGCCAATATTTAATGCATTTTGCCACAACTTCTACTACCTCCTTAATCCCTAGAAAAAATTACATTGATTTTAGATTTTCTATGAGCTTGGTCACACTAATATGTGCTAAATACAAAGTACAATTTCCATCAATGTAACAACCCACCAACTCGATCCAAGGGAGAGAGAATTTATTTTTAAATAAAGATTAACTCACAAAGAAGACCCAATATTTTTCATCAATATTAAGGCATAACCACATTTTGAGTTATTGTTGCCATAGATGACACACAAGTGGAGAGTAGTGGTCAAATTATTATACTATTGCGGTTCATTTTTCTAAACCTTACCATTTAGAAAAGACATCAACTGTGGTCGCCCCATTTTTTCTATACCCTCATTGGTATAAGACAACTTGACCATGGTATAGGAATTATCCTTTAAGACCCATAACACTTAAAGGAGGATGCCTACTTCCTAACCCTACATAAGTCCATCTATGTAGGATAATTTTGGTGTGATGCCTTAGGTATTATTTAGCTTGACCTCATCGTGAGCTAAACTAAGACCATTACCACTCACCTGGTAATGATCATGATCACTCTTACCTCACCATAAGGTACCACCACTATACTATCTTGTGAATGATCTGATAGATTATCCCATATCAATCCATTATTAATATTCCTAATCGTAACCACTTGGAATACATCCAATAGTCAATGATTGAGCTACCCAATCCTCACCGTTTAGGGTGTATCATTCATAAATACCTAGTTATTGCCTCACAATAACTCAACTAGGATTGGGTATTTGAACTCAAGGAAATTCTAATATGTCTCTAGTATCATGCCCAAAATATCTCTCTCCAAACCCAATACTCTTATAATTTTAACAAAAATAAACATATCTCCCAAAAGGAAATTAAGTTTTATATAAAATTATAATTAAATTCAACACATTGCTAAAGACTAAGAATTTAAATACTCTTCAAATATTAATACTAGAATTTAGCGTTTCCTTTATATATAATGAAAAGAATAAAGCATCTAAAGGAATTATAACCATAATTCATGTTTAGATTCTATCATTTATTTTTATAACACATTCTTTCTATTTTGCACATAACTAACATTCCAAGAACTTTACATAAAAGAATAACAATATTTAATTTTCCATTATCTGAATCAAGTCTCAAATATTATAACAAGAATTTTATTCATAAAATATTCCTTCCTTACTCATAATTATGATACTCATAATAGTCCTCATCCCAAAAATATTGTATTTCAATATTTAAATAATATTTCATCTCTTCCTCAAGGTCTTCCTCTTGTTGGGTCTCCTCCAACAAACATTTGAAGTAAGTTCAAGGATTAGGATAGCTTTTATATGCATATGAAAGCCTAACATGCAGTATGAAATAAAACATACCACTATGCAAGAGCATACAATAGGAAATGAATACCATGCAAAAAATTGAGAGAATCCCACACTTCTCCCAGATATAGATTCCTTAGCTACTCAAGCCTCAACTATTTCTCCAAAAATATATATAATAATGTAATAATAACTCCCATTTCAGAATACATTCCAATGCATTATTCTTTGTACTAAACATGGATTATTACTTCCTAACAATTTATAATCCATATTAATATTGATTATTATTAATGCCATCATTAATAATTATAAAAATTCTTCAACATTAAATAACAAAATAATTAAACGAATCCATTTTTCCAAATTTACAAGACCAATCAACAATACTAACTTAATAGCTTCAACTCTAAATCTATTTATTAATAATCTAACATTGACAATTAAAATACGTTATGCAAATAACGAATCCATTTCCTTGACTTAATATAACTATTTATTAAGTACATAAATATATTAATGTGGATAATTAATCTACCACATTCCAAAAGCAACATAAAGGAACACTCCCTCAAATTAATCCATGAAAGGTAAGCTAGAAACTAATAAAAAAGCACTCATATTTAGCAAAAAAACAAAATGTTCTTGATATAAGGAATATATGTAGACAACATACATAAATACATTTATCTTAAATAACACCATCAAAACAAAATAGTGTCAATAAGCCACCAAATAAGAGATATAAAATAGTAAAGATCTAGGCACTAGTTAAAATTCTAATTAGTAAACCCCTTAGAAGAAAGAGACACTCGCAAATATGCTCCATATTCCTAATGTCATTATTAAGAGTGAAGGATAAAAACTAATGAATTCAACATATCATAATATTAACCAATACGTTACATGCATCAAAAAAATAATAGACTTATAGGAAAAACGTACTGCATGGATAATGCTTTACATAAAAAAAATTGAACCAAAATTAAAAGACTAGATTTATTGTTATGCTGGATTAAAGACTAAAACCATTTCGATGACCATTAGCTCACAAAAATAACATTACAAATGCATCAAAAAATAAAAATAAGAAGAAAAATTCCTTAAAGTAAAGCATTTTAAAGAATATTGTATGAACGCAGTGCTAAAGCTTTCAATAGAGAAGTCTCCATTGAGTCTATCTAACCTTATGGTAAAAAAAATAAAAGTCTACTAATCCAAATGCCTAGCTAAACTTGGAAGAAAATTAGAAAGATTATGCTTGGTTCTAAAAGAAGAAGAAGAAGAAAAAAATTTCAACAACACACCAACAAGATCCATTCATTTTTGACAACCACGCAACTCCACAAATATTGAGCATTAACACCAAGACGAGAAGCAACACTCAAAGATTATTTCTCATAAAATAAACACAATAAGATAGAAAACCATAATGTTAGTGAAAGCAAACCAAAATATACATAATTAATCCACATTGAACAATTCCAAAAACCACTATTGTTTAAGGTGAAACCAATGCCTTCGACAACAATCAAACAATTATCTCCAAGATAAGAAGAGATCACTAGCTAAGTCTTGCACATAAAACAGATTTATGAGCTTGTCTTAAGGCATTCACCTAAACCAAAGTAACCAACATTTTAAATTCAAACAAGCTCGAAAGGTAAAAAACAATTACTATAAACCAACAAACAAGAATTCAACCAGAGGAGTACCTCCACAACAACTCCCAAAGTCTCTTTCTTTCTTTCCAAAATTTCCTCTTCTAGCTTCTTTCTCTTCCTTGCTAGCCTCCCAGAAATTTGACATCCAAGGAGATCAAATAATGTTTGGATAGAAGAGGGATATCAAGGGTTGAGAGTGGCTCACTATGCATGTCTGCCACCCATCCATCCCTTTCCTTTCACCAACCCATTGCATTTACATTAAAATATGTCCCTTATTGCCAATTTCTCCAACATTATTAAAATATAACTTTATTGAATGCTCTTCTTTTTGCAAAGTAATGCTTACATTAATATTAATATTAACCTATTAATATTTATAAAATAAAGCATTACTAATTGATTCATTCGCTAATCTCATTAATTAATATTACTTCCTAATGCTAGTGTTAACTACTAACATTAATGTAACATAATAATTAAATTAACTACTCCCCTAATTAATTTAATTAATACCAAATGTTAATATTAACCATTAAAATTGATATTTAATAATCTAAGTATTAATAATAACAACATTATTAATACCTACTTAATAATATTAATAACTAACCATTTTCCATGCTTCAAAACACTTGTAGCAACACAAGGGTTCTAGAAAATCAAAATATGTGCAAATAATATTTTTCCTTAATTAGAAGGCTTTACGATAAGTGCAACATTATCACCTACCTACAAAGAAGGGCTCTTTTTCTTATAGAAACATCCTTGTATGATGATGCAATTTTAATCTAACATACATATATGCAAATGCATCTACATGAGGGTTTTACCCTTATGGCTATCGATGATAATTTATCCATCATTTATTTTTTCTCTCAACTCTAGTGGTTATCCCATGCAAATCCACCTGTGAGAGTATCTGGTATTGCAACCACAAATTTCATCAATAATACCATATTCTAAAAAGAGCATAATTCAACTTTAAAAATCATAACTATCAACTCATATTGATAGAACACAATAAGATTATGCATTAATATCAACATAGTAGTACATAAATCAAACAACAACGATAGTCCTGCCATGAGGGTTATTACACTCAATCTATAATAGTTGAGAATATATGTTCAACCTCTAAATCTAAAGGTAGTATCTCTAACTAATACCTATCATAATGATGATCCTATGTATCTATCTCCAAATTAAACTTCACTCTTTGGTAATGTTATTCCTTATTAAGTCAAAACTCTTAATCTAAAAGTTGATCTAAGAGTATTCATTGCAACAATGTACCTCTTATGACTTAATGCATCAACCTCTCAATTTTTTCTACATTTTATGTAGTGAATGTCAAATTTTTATTTGCATAAAATTCTAGCCATCACCATTCATAGGAATTTAGGTTGGGTTGCATAAAAATCTACTTGAATCCTTGATTATCGATATTTAATTTAAAAGTATTACCTAATAGATAGTGCCTCCACATTCAAAATGCATTAACATTTTCACTAAATCCAATTCATGTGATGCATATATTTAGTCATGCTACTTTATCGTGTGGGACTCATAGGATACTACTCTACATTACTATATTAATATTTCATCCAATCCATCATTTAAGTCACTAATGGTCACTATAAAATCACCATTAGGATCAAGCAGCTTGAATATTTATATATGGTGGTTGCTTCATATAGGTTTTGGATTCCCACCAAGATATTGGTTGTAGACTTGCATCCACTTCTAAGTTTACCTTATAGCCATTCACACAAATCAAGATAATAGTCCAAAATTCATAGGCCATATGAACTCAATTCATAAATCAAAGTAACATACCAAATCCAACATAACAAAATGACATACATTATACTTAACCTACAAAATAACATTTTCATAAATGAAAAACCTTCATTTATTCCTAGGTTAAGGATGTCCAAGGAATTAACCAAGAAATGTAAATTATCAAAACATGAATTTAGCCTTGGTTTGAAGACAACCCTTATGAAAAGAGAAAATAAAATTTTCCATTTAGTCACCTCACATATAACACAAAAAAAAAACTATGACATAGGGTTCATACACATTTTTATAGAGATAAAGATATCCCCTTTATTCTAAATTAACAAATGAGCAAAGGTTTTACAGTTTTCTCTAAAATTTTAGATGCACATGATAATTCTTATAGAATCTAAAATAAATAATATCCATTGTATTTATTCATATTTCTAATAAACCCCACATCCCCAAATACATTACAACTTAGCAATCAAAATTATCCTTTTCAAAATCAATAGAAACAAAAAATGCAATGCATATTTTCTAGAATGCAACAAGGGTGGAGATTTGAAATGCAAGTTATAGGCTTTGCAATATATAGAATAAATGACATCCCTTTTCCTTTGTATGATTTTAAAGAAAATCCTATTTTGTTTCCTCAATTGTAAACAAATTGTTTCTTTGCATTGCATGCAAAATTCATATTACTTAAAGCAACAATTCTAAAATTTTCATGCACCAAATAATGATTAATCAAAATCAAAGGTTTTCTCACTCAATATCAAGTTATATAACATGACAAAAAACAAAATAATATTTTTTCCCAAATTTTATTTACTAATAAAATCCAATAATAAACCAATAAGAATATACCTGTAAACTAGACCAAAACCATAGAAAAATAACAAAAATATTTCATTAATTTTCAATACAAATCTCATCTTTCCCAATAAAATTATTCATGTCCCCATTACAAAAAAAGATAAGATCATAAAATTTGCCATGAATGATTTCAACCTGATCCAATGCAACCCTTATTATAATAATACATTCAATAATAAATTATGTCCCACCTACCCAAATGGCAAGATTGGTAGATGGGACCAAATCATATGATCACTTAGAAATATTATTATCTTGTACTAAGATATTATGTCTATCTTTAGAATAGTTTCAACCAACTTACTATCCCTGTTGGAAATATTGAGCATGTTGTGTTGTCATTGATGTCAAAGATTTGATGTCAAAAGGTTGATGTCAAAGAGATTTTGGTATGGCAGAAATATTCTCTTCTATGGTTGAATAATTATGCAAGGCAAGGCTCATCTCAAAGCAAGAAAATTGGTAAAAGAAAAAGTTATAATATTTATTTTTAAATATTATACATAGAGGGACAAAGGTTTGCAAGAGAAAAGCAAAGCAAAGGTTTAAAATAAAGGTCATGGTTTAAAAGAGAGGAGATAACATTATAATATTTTTAATATTATAATACTTGGGCCAAAAGGTTTTATTTGAAAAATAAAAAGAAATTGAAGACAAGTTTAGTTTGCAAAGCCCAAAGGTCTTAAAAATAATATTATAATATTTTAATATTATAATATAAGTTTGAAAGGTTGAAGGCGCTAAAATATTGGAGGGCATGTTAATATTTTAATTATTTCGAAAGGTGCTAACATCAATGCATGAAGGGGAAAGCATATATAAAGGGGGAAATTATTTTTATTTGCCTAAGGTTGAAAACAAAGCACAATCGTGAGATCCGCTCGATCGTTCGATTCGTTGAGGGTAGAGAAGAAGGAAAGGACATGTGCATAATTTTTAAAGGGAAATTCCAAAATTCAAAAGGGAGTGCAGCGAGTTTGAAATCACATCTAGGCGGCTAGCTCAGATGGTAGGGAGGCCCTACGCTAGATCGTTGGCAGAGAGGAGGTCTCGAGTTCGAAGCATGATGGGGATGTTTTTTGCTGAAGGTTTTGGTTGAGAAAGATTTTGCATCGTGTGGTAGGTGAAATATAAGCATGTGTGCCTTGGTGGTTGTGTGGGCAGCTAGCCCATGCGGTGTCCTAGCACAAGCTAGGGTGCGGGCCAGCTAGAGGTGGTAGGTTTGAATTGTGGTGACAACATTAGTAAGGGCACACAATTTTTAATTAAATTTGCTATAAGGTATGTGTTGGTTTTATTATGTTAGGGAGTCATAAGGGTGTGAGTTATAAAGTTTTGTTTTGCAAATAGGGAGTCATAAGGGTGTGTTTTATAAAGTTTTTATTTTACAAATAGTATAAAGAGGAAATACAAAGGAGATATTTTTGTGAGAATAGGAGGTATAAGGTGTATGAAAGTGAAATTAAAATTGTATTCTGCACTTAGGGTTTTGGATGATTATAAGGTACATTATTGATATTGAAAATTATTTGTGCCTTTTACAAGTAGGAGTTATAAGGTGTTATTGTGGTTTGATTTTTGGTTGTAATTTTTGTATGGTGAAAAGAAAGTTTGAGGGGATTTGATAATTGTTAATGCCCTATATTTTGAGAACAAAAGGAGAGTCATTGAGCATCATTTTCAGATTTCATTGTGCACATATTTTTGAGAAGAAATTTAATGTTGATGGTTTGAAAGAGAAATCTACTAACTAGTTTTGAAGTGGCACTTTGAAAAGGGAATTCTTTTGAGATAGGTTTTTGAGGGCACATCTTCATCAAAGCAAGTTAAGAGGTATGGTGATATTACTCCTTTTTAAGGTGTTTGGTTGAGCAAATATTTTTGAATCATAAGGTGGAGAAATAAGGATTATATATGTGCATTGTTGGAAATATTTGAGCTAGGGTTTGTGAAACAAATTGTGCATCCTTGTTGAAAGAAATTGGAAACACTTGTGCTAGAGTTTGTGAACAAGTTGTGCTTCATTGTTGAATGAGATTGGAAACACATGTGCTAGGGTTTGTGAACAAATTGTGCTTCATTGTTGAAAGATATTGGAAACACATGTAGGTTTGGAATAAGTTGTGTCATTGTGAAGCATTTTGGATATTGGTTTGAGTGACATTGAATGTAAATGAGCAAGTGTTAGAAACCAGTTTTGTAAAGCAATTTGTGCATTGGGCTTGAGTGATATTTGGAAAGAACATATTATAAAATTGTATTGCATATCATTTTCTATGTGTTCTTGAACAAGAATTTTGGGTAGAATATGTCTGAAGTATTGTGATCAAAGCATGTGTTATAAGCAATATTTGAGTATGTGTTATGAGTAGTTTTGAGCATGTGTTAGAGAAAAGTTGAGTAGAGATAGTGAGGTAGATTTGAGCAAGTCTTGTGAGAAGACTTGAAGTAGGTTTGAGGTAGATTTGAGCAAGTATTGTGAGAAGACTTGGGATAAAGTTGAGATAAATTTGTGCATGTAATATGTGCAGATTTGGGATAGAGTTGAGACAAATTTGTGCATGTAATATGTGCATATTTGGGATAGATTTGAGATAGATTTGTGCATGTAATGTGTGCATATTTGGGATATATTTGAGATAGATTTGTGCATGTAATATGTGTATATTTGGGAGTAGATTTGAGATAGATTTGTGCATGTAATGTGTGTATATTTGGGATAGAGTTGAAAGTTGATTTGTGAGAAGACCTGAGTAAGCCTCATGAGTAGGCTTGGAGCAGAGTTAAAGTAGAGGTGTGTACCATCTTTGGAGGTGACCAAATAAGAGAGGAGAGGTGTCTCCTATGGATAGAGTTCCATGAACCAAAGCAAGGGAGAGGTGTCTCCTATGGATAGAGTTCCATGAACTAGACTAATAAGGAGATAGAGTTCTCCTGTGGATAGAGTTCCACAAACTAGAGCAAAGAGGAGAGGTGTCTCCTATGGATAGAGTTCCATAAACTAGACCAGTAAGGGGATAGAGTTCTCCTGTGGATAGAGTTCCATGAACCAAAGTTAAGGGGATAGAGTTCTCCTGTGGATAGAGGTCCATGAACTTGAGCATAGGGGATTGAGATCTCCTTTGGACAGAGGTCCATAAACATTGTAATAGGGAATTGGTTCCCAAGAGATTTGTTGAGAAAATTTAGAAGAAATATTTTCTCCATGGATGTAACCCACATTGGGTGAACCACGTTAAATTTGTGTCTCTCATGTGTGTGATGATTTGTGCATTGCCTTGTTACTGCTATTGATGAGATTGGTTAATACTACTATGAAAAGATATTACAATTGATAACATTGGATAATATTGTTTGGGAAAGAAAAGTAAAAGTTTATCTTATATTGTTCACCCCCCTCTCAGTATAAGCTTGTGTTCTTCAATTGGTATCAGTGCAGGTTCCTTCAAAAAAGTCTAATAACTTGAAGGAAGATCTTACAAGAACACATATGGCTTCTCAAAATGGATCTTCAACAAATAAGGCTCCAATGTTTTATGGGAATAATTATGCTTTCTAGAGTATGAGGATGAAGACTTATTTGATGGCACAAGGATATGAAACATGGTAATCTATTGAGGATGGGTTCACACCTACAACTACTCCTCCCATAGATAAGGATGGCAAGCAATTATATGTAAATAATGCCAAGGCTATGAATGGAATCTTAAGTGGATTATATGAATCAGAGTTTGTGAAAGTTATGCAATGTAAATCAACAAAAGAAATATGGGATAAATTGAAGCAAACATATGAAGGAGATAGCAAGGTTAAGTTGGAAAAATTTAAACTCACAGGAGGAGGTTTGAAGAGTTGAAGATGAAATATGAGGAAGATATTGCTAAGTACTTACTTCGTGTTGATGAAGTTGTTAATACCATGCATGGACTTGGATTCAAAATTGAGGACTCTAGTGTTGCTCAGAAAGTATTAAGATCACTCCCTATGAGGTATGATGCAAAGGTTTCAACAATAGAAGAGATGAAGGATCTCGATAAGTTGACAATGGATGAGTTACATGGAATTCTCATAGCTTATGAGATGAGGACAGAAAAAGATCAAAATTCCAAGAAAGAGGCAACATTCAAAGTTTCAAAGAAGACAAAAGATAAGAAACTAGAATCAAGTGATGAGTCAAGCAGTGATGAAGAAGCTAACTATGTGAGAAGAAATAAGAAGGACTCAAGAAAACACAAAGATATGAAGACTATGAAATGTTTTAATTGTGGTAACTTTGGTCACTATGCATCTAATTGTCCACAAGCTGGAAGTAGTAGCAGTGAAGAGAAACATGATTACAAGAAAAAGGAAGAAAGAAAATTCAGGTATGAAAAGAAAAATAGGTATGGTCAAGGCAAGCATGAAAAGAAGAATTTTTAAAAGCACAAGAAGAGTTTCTATGTGGAAGAAGCAAGCAGTGCTTCAAGTGACAGTGATGAAAGATTCTCAGATAGTGAAAAAGAAGAGATTCTATTTTTGGCAATAGAAGAGGAAGAGGACACTCCTATTGAAGACCAAGTAGAATGATTCGACAAATAGAAGATGCTCCTATAATTGAAGACCTAGAGGAAGGTTCAGAAAAAGAAGAAGAAGCCACAATTGATCTAGAAGAGGAACTTATTGTTGCTCTCAGAGAGTTGAAAAGAGTTAGAAAGTAGAACTCAAGACTGAAGGCTCAAGTTCAAGAAGATGAGGAAATAAAGGAAAAGCTTCTACAAGATCTCAAAAAATTAAAAGTTAAGGCAAGGAGATTTAAAGAAGTTATGGTTGAAAAGTTAGAGGTAAAAGAGTTAGAATGTGAAATATTAGAACATGAAGTGGTTTCTCTAAGGATGGAAGTGAAATATTATAAGGATAAGTTGCATAGGTTTGGGAAAAGTTCAAAAGCTTTGGATAACATTATCAAAGCACAAAGATCTTCATTTATCAAAATAGGACTTGGTTTTGAAAAAGGACAAGAGGTACAAAAAGAGGAGTCAAGCTCAAAAGAAAAGGAAGTTTCAGAGGAAGAGATTGAAGAAGAACCTAAGACCTATGTTGATAAGTTGAAGAGTGGAAGCTTCATTGAGAAAGAAAACAATGCACAAACAAGAAACAGGGATCATCACAGAGAAGGCAAAGAAAGGACTAAGAGACCAGATTTTTCAAGACAAGATGAATATTTCTTCCAAGGGCATTGTTTTTCATGTAATCATTTTGGTCACAAAGCTATGCATTGCAGGGTTCATGGAAAGAAGGATTATGGCTTCACTAAGAGGAACTTCAACTCATTCGAAGATGGATATTTCTTTCAAGGTTATTGCTACTCATGTAATCACTTTGGTCATAAAGCTATACACTGTAGGGTTCATGACAGAAATGATTATGGCTTCACCAAGAGGAACTTCAAGTCATTTGCACCTTCCAAGAACTACAACATCAGGTGTTACAATTGCAATAATTTTGGGCATAAGGCTAAGTGGTGTAGAATAGAGTTTTTGGAACTTCCAGAGACAAGCAAGAACAGGGACACTCAAAAGGATCAAAAGGGTATGACTACAAAGGTGTCAAAAAAGAAGGTTGAAAAGGAAGAAGAGCATTGTAAGTTGGGAGTAGATTTACTCCCACCCCAAAATTGATCACCTCAAGGAGAGGAGGTGGTGAGGGGGCTGAGCTAAGAGTCTTATTTTTAGCCCCAAAGGAGCCCTTTTCCATTGATGTCAAAGGGGGAGAGTTTTAGTAAGGGGGAGAGAAATCAGTAAGGGGGAGCAACTTCTCAGGGGGAGCAGATTTGGAATCCAATGGTAGTAAAAAGAAATTTTTAGAAGGGGTTACCATCAATGACAAAGGGGGAGATTGTTGGAAATATTGAGCATGTTGTGTTGTCATTGATGTCAAAGGTTTGATGTCAAAAGGTTGATGTCAAAGAGAGTTTGGTATGGTAGAAATATTCTCTTCTATGGTTGAATAATTATGCAAGGCAAGGCTCATCTCAAAGCAAGGAAATTGGTAAAAAAGAAAAAGTTATAATATTTATTTTTAAATATTATACACAGAGGGACAAAGGTTTGCAAGAGAAAAGCAAAGCAAAGGTTTAAAATAAAGGCCATGGTTTAAAAGAGAGGAGATAACATTATAATATTTTTAATATTATAATACTTGGGCCAAAAGGTTTTATTTGAAAAAGAAAAGAAATTGAAGACAAGTTTAGTTTGCAAAGCCCAAAGGTTTTAAAAATAATATTATAATATTTTAAATATTATAATATAAGTTTGAAAGGTTGAAGGCGCTAAAATCTTGGAGGGCATGTTAATATTTTAATTATTTTGAAAGGCACAGTCAATGCATGAAGGGGAAAGCATATATAAAGGGGGAAAATTATTTTCATTTGCCTAAGGTTGAAAACGAAGCACAATCGTGAGATCCACTCGATCGTTCGATTCATTGAGGGTAGAGAAGAAGGAAAGGACAGGCACACAATTTTTAAAGGGAAATTCCAAAATTCAAAAGGGAGTGCAACAAGTTTGAAATCACATCTGGGCGGTTAGCTCAGATGGTAGGGAGGCCCTGCGCTAGATCATTAGCAGAGAGGAGGTCTCGAGTTCGAAGCATGATGGGGACATTTTTTTGCTGAAGTTTTTGGTTGAGAAAGTTTTCATGTTGCATGGTAGGTGAAATAAAAGTATGTGTGCCTTGGTGGTTGTGTGGGAAGCTAGCCCATGTGGTGTCCTAGCGCAAGCTAGGGTGTAGGCTAGCTAGAGGTGGTAGGTTCGAATTGTGGTGGCAGCATTAGTAAGGGCACAAATTTTTTAATTAAATTTTCTATAAGGTATGTGTTGGTTTTATTATGTTAGGGAGTCATAAGGGTGTGAGTTATAAAGTTTTGTTTTGCAAATAGGGAGTCATAAGGGTGTGTTTTATAAAGTTTTTATTTTACAAATAGTATAAAGAGGAAATACAAAGGAGATATTTTTGCATGTGAGAATAGGAGGTATAAGGTGTATGAAAGTGAAATTAAAATTGTATTCTGCACTTAGGGTTTTGGATGATTATAAGGTACATTATTGATATTGAAAATTATTTGTGCTTTTTACAAGTAGGAGTTATAAGGTGTTATTGTGGTTTGATTTTTGGTTGTAATTTTTGTATGGTGAAAAGAAAGTTTGAGGGGATTTGATAATTGTTAATGCCCTATCTTTTGAGAACAAAAGGAGAGTCATTGAGCATCATTTTCAGATTCCATTGTGCACATATTTTTGAGAAGAAATTTAATGTTGATGGTTTGAAAGAGAAATCTACTAACCAGTTTTGAAGTGGCACTTTGAAAAGGGAATTCTTTTGAGATAGGTTTTTGAGGGCACATCTTCATCAAAGCAAGTTAAGAGGTATGGTGATATTACTCCTTCTTTAAGGTGTTTGGTTGAGCAAATATTTCTGAATCATAAGGTGGAGAAATAAGGATTATATATGTGCATTGTTGGAAATATTTGAGCTAGGGTTTGTGAAACAAATTGTGCATCCTTGTTGAAAGAAATTGGAAACACTTGTGCTAGAGTTTGTGAAAAAGTTGTGCTTCATTGTTGAATGAGATTGGAAATACATGTGCTATGGTTTGAGAATAAGTTGTGCTTCATTTTTGAAAGAAATTGGAAATACTTGTGCTAGGGTTGGAAACAAGTGTGTGCATCATTGTGAAGCATTTTGGGTATTAGTTTGAGTGACATTGAATGTGAATGAGCAAGTGTTAGAAACCAGTTTTGTGAAGCAATTTGTGCATTGGTCTTGAGTGATATTTGGAAAGAACATATTGTGAAATTGTATTGCATATCATTTTATATGTGTTCTTGAATAAGAATTTTGGGTAGAATATTTCTAAAGTATTGTTATTAAAGCATGTGTTATGAGCAAGATTTGAGTATGTGTTATGAGTAGTTATGAGCATGTGTTAGAGCAAATTTGAGCAGAGATAGTGAGGTAGATTTGAGCAAGTATTGTGAGAAGACTTGAAGCAAGTTTGAGGTAGATTTGAGTAAGTCTTGTGAGAAGACTTGGGAAAGAGTTGAGATAGATTTGTGCATGTAATGTGTGCAGATTTGGGATAGAGTTGAGATAGATTTGTGCATGTAATGTGTGCATATTTGGGATAGAGTTGAGACAGATTTGTGCATGTAATATGTGCATATTTGGGATAAAGTTGAGATAGATTTGTGCATGTAATATGTGCATATTTGGAGTAGAGTTGAAAGTTGATTTGTGAGCAAACCTGAGTAAGCCTCATGAGTAGGCTTGGAGCAGAGTCAAAGCAGAGGTGTGTACCAGCTTTGGAGGTGACCAAAGCAGAAAGGAGAGGTGTCTCCTGTGGATAGAGTTCCATGAACTAGAGCAAGGGAGAGGTGTCTCCTGTGGATAGATTTCCACAAACTAGACCAATAAGGAGATAGAGTTCTCCTATGGATAGAGTTCCATGAACCAAAGTAGAGAGGAGAGGTGTCTCCTATGGATAGAGTTCCATGAACCAGACTAGTAAGGGGATAGAGTTCTCCTATGGATAGAGTTCCACAAACCAGAGTTAAGGGGATAGAGTTCTCCTATGGATAGAGGTCCATGAACCTGAGCATAGGGGATTGAGATCTCCTTTGGACAGAGGTCCATAAACATTGTAATAGGGAATTGGTTCCCAAGATATTTGTTGAGAAAATTTAGAAGAAATATTTTCTCTATGGATGTAACCCACATTGGGTGAACCACGTTAAATTTGTGTCTCTCATGTGTGTGATGATTTGTGCATTGCCTTGTTATTGCTATTGATGAGATTGGTTAATACTACTATGAAAAGATATTGCAATTGATAACATTGGATAATATTGTTCACCCCCTCTCAGTATAAGCTTGTGTTCTTCAATCCCTTGCATGGTACAAATAAGGGTACTTGGATTTTGTATGCATAGAATATGATTTTGAAACCTCAAATATATTTCATTCAAGGTGAGGAAAATAAAATAAAATAATTTTCAATCTTATGTCATGGTTGTGGTTGGGTATTGTCACGTGGGCCTATCGATTTGATTAGAAAGTTTAACAAAGTAGAGTTATGAACTCAAGTAATTCCATCCAAGGTAATCAAGCAAAATATAATTTATACTTGAACATATGACTCCATCCTTATTGATCACAAAAATGTTTACAGTCATAAAATTAGTTTATTTTTTTTCTTTGTAAGGGATTTAAATGCAATATATATATTTTAATTTCAATTACAATACAGTTTTTGAAATAAAAAATCAAGCATACCTATGTCTGTCATGTAATTATACTCTAATATAGAGTGTACATTATTTTTCTCTTTTAGGTATTCTATTGTCTAGCATCAAAATTCCTCTCCCTAATGATGTCCTCCCTCATACATTTGGTTGAGGGTAACCTTATCAAGCACTAAAATAACATCATTATATCTAGTCTTACTACACAAAACCATAATATTAAATTGTATAATAAAATGCAATCAATATTTCATGAGATATGAAATCATTATTCTATAAAATGATTATGAAATCAAAAAACAAATTACATATTATGAGTGTACCTATCTAATACCAAGCCATTATTGCCATGTGCCACCATGATTACATCACATGTATAAATTGAATTTCCATAAATAATTTTATCAAAATTGGATTATGACATGCTTAAATAAAGAATAGAATGGATTTCTTGTCATGCTTTTACTTTATAAATTTATGATTAATATCTCTATTGATTTATTTATAAAGGATATATTTAAGTGAAGTGATAAATGAATACAAATTTATTGTATAAGAAAATATCTTAAGTATACCATGGATATTTTTGATAATTATGGATATGTATCTTCTTGCTTGAAACTATTAAAACTCAAGTGTTTGATATAGTTGGTAACCTGGAACCAAGAGTGAAGGAAAATGAAATTGTGGACTATTTTAGATCTGATTCTTACCATATGATACAATATGGTAACAATACTCCATTTAAGTTATCAATATTATAATATTTAATTAAGTAAATGAAACATAAAATTACTTGGATGCTGGGACATGCTTCATTACATATGCATATAACATTAATAATGTATATAATGAGGAATTAAGCAACATGGGTGAATACTTTTAGTATGAATATGAAAATACTCTTTAAGAGTATATTTGCTTTAGGATTGGTATATTAGACTATATTCAAGCTTAAAAATTAATTAAATGATAATGAGACTGATGTTACTAGCTTAAGAAAATAAAATTTTAAAAAATCATGTTAAATTTGAAAATCCTAAAAAAAATTATATCATTGGGTAGATACTTCTAATCTATACATGTAAAGTAGTGAAATATTTTCTACTATAATAGTTATAAAATTGGAATATCCAATATGTTTTATCTTAATGTTTACTAGGAAAAACCTTTTGAAGGGCATAAATTTTGCATATAAAACATTTTCGAGCATGTTTTTCAAAACAAATGATTTTTTGAGCTCTTTGCATTGGTGGTATTTTTTCAAAACACTACTATAAGCATAATATTGTCTCATTATATTATGACATACAAGACTTATATTACCCATTTAGTGGTGCAAAATAATGGGATGTAGAAATTTTTTTAGAACAAGAACCATAAAGATCAATCCTTCTATGACTTATTTTTGTTTTCTAGTTTAGTTTTAGGTGGCCTTAAATTTTATATTCGTTTTTCTTATGGACAACCTCTTCCAAATTATTTTGAATCTATAAAGACAAAGACTAGATAGCCCAAATTCAAATAAAATATTCTAATAAAGAAGAAGCTCACTTACAAATACTTTAAAAGGGAAAATTGTCCTACTAGGAAGTGTAGAAGATAAAATATATTTATAGCGGGATAATCTTCTTATGGTTCATATATTATTTGGGAGGATGTAGGTAAAAAATATATTTAATTAATGGGGTTTTCTTGGCTCCTCACTGTAGACTATGGAGTGTTCAATTATGTAATCTATCCTCATTGTCCAAGGCCTACATTATATAATATAATATTTTGTGTATACCTATCAATTAACATCATGAAGTGTGATATGGAAATTATTATATAATCACATGGCCCCGTATAGTTATATTTATAAATTAACCTTATTAAGTTAACATTTTATCCTAACCTTAATGATATATTGGTGAGGTGTTATGTAATTAATTTATATTTTGATTAGGTATTTATATGCCTATTTAATCAATCCCTTGCATCAATGTTAATATTTGTGTTTATCATTTTATGTCAATTATTAATGGCATCCTCTATTATTAGGACTCTTTTTCCATTTTATTTTATCTTTAATATTCTTTGGTATAAGGTTTAAGTAATGGTGTTTTTGTTCATTCAAATAAATCATTGTGTAATAAATATTTAACAAGCATTAAAAGTTATTGGACCAAACTTTTATTAATGCACATTGTTAATAATTATAAAATACACCCCATAATTCTCAATTCATATGATGGAACTTTCCTTCACTACCTTGTATAGTATACAACTAAAATCATGATAATGATGAGAATACCATTGATCCTTATGATATAGGTTGGATATAATGGAAAATGATCATTCTTCTCAAATTTTTTATATTTTAAAATAAATTTAATGTAAATATTACAAGTTTCATGAGAGAGTAATTGATGAGTGTCACCTAAGAACAAGGTGTTCATCCAATATATAATCTAAATTATTACAATATGCACCTATATTTATATGTTAAAAACAAATAAAATTTAATAGGAAGAGATAGGCTAAGAATTACCTTTGTTTTTTTTAAGTTTTTTCATTGAAGTACTCTAAAAAATACTAACTCATGTTATAAACATTGTATGTGCATAGTCACCAATAAATAATTTTTTTTTTCATGTGTAAAATGGCCAAAAGATAGCATTTGATCTAACAACATATTAATGACACATGTTATTCAGGAAAATGTATTTTTATTCATGTAAAGAGTGCATAGGTTACAATGGGGGAAAATTCCCCTTTATCCTTTCTTTCCATAAATGATACAATAGGCCTGATGCCATCCTTTTGTGTTCCTCAGTGTAGATGGGCTTGCGTACCACCATGGGGTTGTAGTTTGTAGTTGTTTTCCCTCCTTGGTTCTAGGCCAAACCTGCAAAAAGGGGTTAGTTCATTGGGGGGCTTGCCTTAGTCAGGCCCCATATTTAGAAAGACAAATAGATTGTAAAAACATGATAAAAACTGAAATAAATTGTGCAGAAGGTCATAAAATGACAAAACAAAGCTTACCTCCCAAATCTGAGCTGATTTGGGACCTGTAGGACCAATTCGCCACCTAGGGGTGAACTGGTGCCGGATTCATGGGGCGGGGGTGAATCAGACCCTGAGTGATATTCTGCAAAAATCCTTCGGTGGAGAGGTTCCTTTGCTATTGAAATGTCGATGTGCAGGTTCAGATCTGCTTTGTTGTACTTCGGTACGTATTTTGGCAGAGTTTCTGTACTTTGGACATAAGATGGAGAGATATCTAAATGAGGGTTTGGGCCCACTATATATAGAAAATGGCAAGGTGCAGGGGGAGAGTTAAGGAAACTAACCCTAGGCTGAAGTCTAACTAGAGTTAGGTTAGGGTTTGTGAGGTGGAAGCCTCACATTCCCCATAGGAAATATCCTATCCTCACACATGTGTGAGGAAGGATTAGGTCTAATCAGGATTAGGAGGTCCTAAGTCAAATTAGGGCTTGATTAGGGTTCTTAGGAAAATATCTTAGCTAACCCTAATTACACACATGTGGGAGGGTGCAATTAGTGTTAATTAGGGATTAAGAGTTTAATTAATCAATTTTTCCCTAAAAAGGTGACTTAAGTGAAGTCAACATTAAATTAGATTTTAGGAATTGACTTGATAATTGCTTTTGCCAATTAATAGCCCGTGGGGGCCTCAATTGAGTGCAAATAGGCTTTGTATCACCTTGGGAAGTTGATGGAAGGTATCCCGATGCATGGGAAATGTTTGTGATGTGATTTTGCTAACTTATTAGGGTTTTGGACCTAAAAACTAGCAAAGTGGTATGTGGAAGTCTACGCAATGCTACGATAATCTATGGTGATCTACGCATGACTACGCATGACTACGACTATCTACACATGACTACAACAATCTACACATGTCTAGGATGATCTACAATAGTCTACATTGGTCTACAATAGCCTAGGGGTACCTAGGATGGCCTATGTGAACCTACAAGTGTCCAAAAGGATCTACAAGTACGTAGGTATAGCAATGTGCGACTTTTAGGTGTCTACATTTTACCCCTTTTTGTACTATACTGTGTGAAGCACAGTTTAATACAAAAATATGAAGGGTTTGTGTAGAAGAGAAGGGATAGAAGGAGAATGGGATCCAATCAAAAGTATGTAGCCGCTCGAAGCGTGACCATACCAACTTGATCGATAGCCAAGAAGGAAGAAGGAGAAGAGGAGAAGAGGAAAGGGATAAAATGCAATGAAAACAATACCGGTAAATGGAAATGGATGATTGCGGATGCAACGTGGTGATTTTGCTGAGTCTGTATGACATTTTTGATGTCATACTAGTTGCTTGGGGTAGGCAACTTTTGACTGCTTTGCTTTTATGACCAGTTCAACATGGTCCAAAAGTATGAATAGAACAAATGCCTATTCAAATATTTGTTGTTGATTGATTGATGAGCACATGGCGACAAGTGTCAAACCATTTGAGCTAAAGGGACATTTGGATTATTCAAATGTGTCATTCATTATGCATCATGAATGCTAAAAATCCTTTTCCAAATGTTGCGCTAGGATTACATCAAATGTATCATTCATTATGTATTCGATATACATGAATGCTAGATTGACTTCTCCATCAAAACACATAGCTCTCGTGATATAACAAATATCTGGTTGGGATTGAGATTATAATCGTAAGATAATCTTCAGCAAAAAAATTTGTAGATAGATGTGATATCCATGCTTTTGCATGCAAAGCTGACTTTGGATATGAATACCCCCTCAAACGAGGAATCAACAATGAGGTGAATGGAATGTGGTGATTTGGTGATGCAACGATTGATAGAATACCAATGCATGATGAAAAATGGTGAAAAAGTAGGTGAGAGGATAGTTTAGGAAGGTTCCTAGGGTTTTAGAGGAAATTTGCATGATTTCCTAGGGTTTTGGAATGAATTTGATTGGATTTGGGGGTCATATGCTCAATTCATGGGGCAGGGGGGAATTGGATCCTGATTCATGGGGTAGGGGGTGAATTAGGCCTAAATCATGGGGTGGGGGTGAATTAGGGTTTTAGGTATTTTTAAGGTAATTTTGAGTTGGAAGGGGCTCATTTGGATGATGACAAGCTGCATGGAGCATTCGAGAGGAGTATTCGACGAGGTGTGGATGAGGCGGTTGACGAGTTCGGATGCAAGGATGGTGAGAGGATGAGTTGGAGCCGGTAGCAGGCATGGGGATCCAGCGGTAAGTGCTCTTCTTTACCTCATTTTTTGTGTTTTTAATTTTCTAGAGAAAAGTAAATTAGGGGGGGAGGTTTTCATCTTGTTTTGAAAAATTTTGCAATTTTTAATTGAAATTCGAACACATAGTGTAAAACTAGCCAAATGGGTACCCAAAAATGTGATTTGTTTCTAGGTTTGACCTATTTTTGCACCAGTTTGACTGGGTAATGGGTAGAGTAGGTGTAAAGTTTGACCATCCATTTTTGGAGGAATGGGGTACTGTTGTTGGAATGTTATTGAATTTTATCCGTAAAAGTAGGAAATGGGTATCCCGTTATGCGACTGTTATATTTTTGTGCCTTCGTTTGGCATGTTTTCTGAATGTGTTGTTTTTGGGTGTAAGGTAGTAAACTTTGATTATTAGATTTGCCACCTTAGAGATAGTATTTTTAGAAACCGATGATACTTTCATCGTAGAAGGGCAAAATGGGTATCCAAAAATGTTATTTGTTTTTGTAGATGATTTCATTTGGCTTATCTTTGATTTGTGTGCCAAGATGTAGGTAGTGTTAAATTGAAAATGAGTTATGGGGAGCCCGATTTGTACTATTTTCCATATCTGTTTGAACTTTCACCATGAAGTGGGCAAATGGGTGTTCAAAAATGTGACTGTTATTTTTGTATTGTGTGTATTGATGTGTGTTCCATTTTGGTGTTTATGTGGTGAAATTGACCTTGAAATCCGTGTTGATTGGTATGTTGTTTTTGAATTTTGTCGACATTTTTACCATGAAGTGGGCAAATGGGTATTCAAAAATGTATTTTGTTTTTGTATGTTGGATGAATTGATTGTGTTTTGAATTTTGTGCCATAGTGGGTATGTGGGTAATTTTATTTTTGACTGTTGGAAGCCAAATATGTACTATTTTTCACATTTGTTCAAACTTTTGCCATGAAATGACAAAATGGGTATCCAAATATGTGACTATTTTGTTGATATGTTTTGATATGTGAATTGTGCACTATTTTATGTCTCGAAGTGCATGTCAAATTAAATAGTTTAATTTGTAAATTTGATTTATGGATTTTTATTGGATTGCATCATTGTATTGATGACTAATGTATATTTTGTTGTGTTTGTTTGTGGATGAACAGGTGAAGATGCTCGAGCCCCATCATCATGTTCGAAATATGAAGAGTACTTTTGATGAATCAATGAACAATGAGGATGATCTCAAGTGGTTGGATGATATATGGTTTCGAGGTGTATGGGAGTGTAAGAGTATACATGCCAACCGGGCATATATATCCATATTATGTGAGAGATGGGATGCGGATAGGAACACCTTTCATTTTCCTACTAGGGAAATGATGATCACATTGGAGGATGTTTATCGTATTTACAAGTTACCGATTGAGGGTGTTCCGGTTAGAGCAGCATCGGATGATAGTAGGGTGGTAGTGTTGGAGTGGTTCTTTGGTGAGGGATGGTAGGAGATCGATGCTTCGAAGATGGATTATGAGTGGTTATGGTTGCAGGAGAAGATATCTAAGCGTCAGTGTGCAACTATGATGATGATATCTACCTATGCATTACTTGATACTTCCGGGGTATTATTCACCTGGAATATGTTGGATGTGGTGAGTGACATGGTGGAGCGTAGGGTTGTGTTTGCATGGGCACCTACACTATTGGCCCAGGTGTACAGAGAGTTGCATGATGTTGTGCATGATGGGTGGAAGGGTTTGAGTTGGACTCCCTTGTTGCAGGTATGGGCCTGGGAGCACATAGCCATTGAGAGGCCATCATTATTGCCTCACCCTATTCATGTTAGGGGTAAGGAGTATTTACCCTATGCTTTGAGGTGGAGTACAGAGGTAGAGATGGGTATTAAGAGGCCACATGAGGGTGATCCTTTGTTGTGGAGGGTCAAGTTTGGAGACTTGACACCTGATGACATTAAGTGGAGGCCTTGGTTGGGTGGGGTGAGCTGGGATGAGGATGGTGAGCAGTTGCACGCCATTCATCAGGGTAGATGGCTAGTGGGGAGATATACTCGGTAGGCCGAGTATTTCTAGTTTGATCGGGTGAGGTGGTAGTTTGGATTATGATAGGATATTCTAGGGGCTCCTATCATGTATTTTAGGTGATGAGGTGATAGGGGAGAGCATCCTATGGTTCTACCTTAGGTTGGGGAGAGGGATCCACCTATGACTATCTTAGATGTGGATAATGTCGGGATGACACCAGAGTTTGAGGCTTGGTGGACGATGCAGAGTTGGGAGCCTGGCAAGGGTGTGATTGATCGGTGGGTGCCACCAGATGGTGGGGTGCCTCCACTAGAGAGGAGAGCAGGTAGGGGGACTCGGGCTAGGTCAGACGATGTAGTTGGTAGTGAGAGAGAGGTTCCTTTATGGTGGTCATGATGATGCTTAGGTGGCATGTCGAGTACTCAAGGAGTGGGGGTGGAGGAGGTGCCTGTAGATGTTGACATGGCTATGGGGTAGGTAGGTGGGGTAGTAGAGGAGGGTGGTGTTGCTACTATGGGTGGTGTAGAGGAGGTTGGTGGGTCTACTAGGGATGGTGTGGATGACACCATTGAGATTGGTATTTTTGAGGATATGGAGGAGATTCCCTTCGAGGTGTAGGAGAGGTAGGATGTAGAGGAGGAGGCTCAAGGGCTACGAGATAGAGTTCAGAAGTTGGAGACTGCGCTTCACCTATAGGAGGAGAGGTATAGGGTAGAGATAGAGCATATGAGGGTCGATATGCTCAGCCAATAGTAGGCATGGGAGGAGGCTTCTTGAGGTATTGAGCGATTGACGGGTCTATTGGTTGTAGAGTCGATGAAGAGGTCATTGTGTGAGTCTGCTCTGATGGTGCGTGGGATCGCACTTCTTGATTATAGTTGGGTGGTGACTCAGGATGAGTCAGGATCATGAGTGTGGGTACCTTCTCATCATAGTCAGTGTAGTGCTGCTTTGGTGGAGCGGGTGGGTGCTAGGGTTGAGATGCGAGATCCACCTGCTATGGTTCAGGCTATAGGAGCTAGGGTGGAGTCGAGTAGAGCTACCGAGATGCGGTTGAGCCATGAGGGATATGGGGAGACTCTTGGTGGTAGTTAGGATTATTATTGATTGTAGCCTATGGGTATTTTGGATGATGGATGATGGGCATGGTCCTAGTTTGTAGCCTACGAGTATTTTTGATGGATGATATATATATACATTTTGATTTTGGTTGTTATATATACATGTGTTATGGTTTTGCAATGTGTTCTCTTTATGTTTGCATAGATATCATAACATGATTTGTAGGTATGTATGATGAATGGATATTCATGTGTATTATGGTTTAGATCTATTATCACGTTGTAGTGTGAATATGTTGTAGAGTAGACTTGCATGATTTTATTTCGAATGCAATGTGAAGTAATAAAATGTGAAATGATATTTGTAGTGAATGCATGTAATGTAAATGCAATAATGGAGTGTGAGATAGTATATGCATGATGAATGCCTTGATTTAGTATTTGATGTGAAGCATGTAATGTAAATGCAATAATGTGATCTTTGATGTGATGCATGTAATGGAAATGCAATAATGTGATCTTTGATGAATCTATGTAACATAGATGCATGTATGCATGTATGGGAATGTTAAAATGCATAGAGGAAGCACTTGTATCATTACATGTACCTATGTGGATGTTATCCATTCCGTTATCTCAGAGATGTAGGATGGTATAGGAGACATGTAATGGCTTTGACCAATGTAGTTTTGGTAATCAAATCTCAGACTCCAAACTATGTGAGTTTATGTGGCAACTCATAACTAGTCGGACTGGTTCAAAATCTGTCATGGACCTATGTGTGTAAATGAGTGAGGTTCATTTATCCATTTTGAGGTAGGTAGGATTAACCCATTGTAGACATGGCCAAACTAGCTAGCTCATCCATACGTGAATAGTGATCTGTACAAAAGTAGGTAGCTAATGCAATAGATATATCACCACTTGTAAGACTATTCCACTGGTAGGCAGGCTCTTGGAGCCTATTGCTAGCGATGGAAATCATCCCATGGTGTTATGTTAAACCTAAGGACCAAAGGTGATGAAGCATAACATGGGTGATATCAGGAGGCTTTTCCTTTTGTTTTCTGCCCCTCATCTATTGTTAACCTATTTATTGTGGTGCTCTTTTTCTTTTTTTTTTCTATTTTTTTCTTCTCTATTCTATGGGCATTGGCTTTTGTTTTCTGCCTCGATATTTTACTTTTTCTTATGCTTATCCCTTTGTTTATCCCTAGGTCATATGTTGACCATGCAAGTGATAGGATGAGTAGGGGAAACCATTCTCTAGATGGTGACATCTACTCAAGGTGTCATCTTTCCTAGACTCAAAATTTGTTTAATGTGTAACCTATTGTGAATGGTCCGTGAGAGAAGTTGAACCAGCCTAAAGAACCATAAGAAGAATGTAAAACCTGTCAGCTAGGGGTGACATTTGATTGACTGAACTAGTAAGTAGTCAAAGCTTAACACGACACCTATGTATACCCTAATCCTAAAAAGGGGGAATGGACATCCAGGTGGTGATGCTAACAAGTGCATGTATTACTCCTGTTGAAGGCACATTTTATTTTTATTTTTGGGAGGAAGAATGTACAAACTTAAAATGAAATTAACATGAAAAACATATGGATATGTGCAATGGGTGTAATGTAAATGATGCAAGTGGGGAAATGCAATATCTACAAGAGGAAATTTATGATGTGTAGAAGGAGAAGTTTAGAAAACTTATTTATAGATGAGTATGGTGTATCATAATGACCAAAAAGTGTGATGCTGTAATAATGGTTGCCCCAACATGTGGGGTGTGTGTGTAGTAGGTGTATAAGTTGTAGTATGTTAGATGCATGTGGTAATATCGAAAGGAGGAAATGGATGAAGGTGGAATGTACAATTAGAAGAACTTTAGAGGAAGTAGTCTTTGGCAACCAACAAGAAAAGGGGATTGCCAAAGTCAAAAGGATAATAGAAGAAAAAGGGGTAGATCAGCGTAGGTATGTAGCCACTCGAAGCGTGACCATACAACTATGCGAGGAAATAAGAAGAAGAAGAAGAAAGAAGGAGGAAGAAAATATGGGAACTACTGATGGGTGAAGTGTCATGGGTCAGGTCGGGAATGAAGTGGTGAAGTGATGGTACGGCTTGGACTTCGATGGGTGGTGTAATTGGAGATGTTGTGAATGTAGCGGGTTGGCGCTGTCAATGTTTCATGAGGTGGCAAAGTTCTAGGGATGATGCGGCGTGGAGGACTCACGAGTCGACTATATGGGATGGAACATTCAGGTGATGGAGTTCGAGTGCCATGCAACATGTTGTGGACCAGGTTTTTGAATGTTTGACATTCCTCAATGTCATGACCTGGTTGGTGATGATAGATACAATATTGGTTCTCATGGTAGTTATGCGGTTTAGGATGTGAGGGGTCTATGGGTTGAATCTCAGGTAAATCAATAAGGCCCTGATGCATGAGATGATAAAATATTTTTGATAATGGCATGAATGGCATGGGCATAGGGTAAATGTATGGTTTGGGTGGAGGTGAATAGGGGGTGGATGAAGGGGTATCTGATAGTGGAAGTGTAGGTCAAGAATCTGATGTGGATCGAATCCTAGGTCGAGGAATGGATCTACATGGAGGTGATGATGCACGAGCCATGGGAGACTGGTATGGATGAACATGACAATGGTAATGGCTCATCTGTAGCTCGAGAGCCTCGATACAGGAAAGGAGATGTTGTATGTCATTGTCTGGAGGTGACAATATTGGGGAAGGTGGTGATCGAGACTCCAATGTGTATGGAGTGGCCTGGTATGCATGGGAGAATGGATGAGGTCATGATGATGAGGGGGAAGAGTGGAATGGCCTTGGGGATTGGTAAGCTTGTTGGGAAGGTAGGCCTCGTAGTGGTGATGGTGGTATCTTAAGAATAGGTGGCATAGGGGATGGTTCTGGTCGGTGACATGAATGGGATGGGGGCATGTTCATGTGGCCAGCTTGAGCAGCTTGAGCTACATGGGCTTGCAAGGCTTGGGTATAAGATGATTCTCCACTAGGGAGTGGGGCCGGTAGGCATGAAGGATGGGCTAGATGAGGAGTGTATCCTCTGTTAGGAGGGTGGTATGCTCCTAGAGGGTGATGGGGGGAATTAGTTGGTGAATAAGGATTCATAGTATCTTCGGGTGGATGAGAAGGGGACCCTTGTGTTCGGGGATGGGATGTTTCCTCCTTTTCATCAAAAGAGGATAGGGTGACCTGGCTGTCTCTCGAATGGGGTGAGTAAGATGAACCTCGATGGTGAGGTGAGAGGCATCGAGGTGAAGTGTTATGGTCTGAATGGGAGGAATGGGAAGACCACCTAGTGTGATGAGTGACTGGTGGTCGGGCTAGGTCAGTCGGTGTGATTGGTATAGTCTATGGTGGTGGAGGGTCCTGCATGATGATGTATGTAGATGTTGTCGTATCTCATTGTTGATGGTGTAGTTGTAAATGATGTAGATCCTACAAGAAGGAAAATAGATACCAACAGCATAAAAATGACATAAAGGAGAAAGTACATGTAAAATATGTAAAGTAAAAATAAAAAGACATGCATTTATCATGATGTGCCTAGTGAGTGATGTGTTTGTGCATGTCGATGTGTACCACTTGTGATAGTGAATACCTATTTGTGTTAGGCATTGAATGCATGAAGGTGTAAAATGTTAATGGGCTCAGGGTCATCGAGGCCTTCAAGATTAGCCAAGTGATAGGCACCTGAACCATATTTGTGTGTGATGATGAATGGGCCCAACCAGTTCGGGGGTAAACTTGTCTCATTGTTGGTGAGGCTGACTTGTGATCTATTGGTTTTCTTTGAGGACTAAATCATCGATTTGGAACTCATGTTGATGTACCTTACTATTGTAGGCATGACGAAGGTGATCTTGGTAGACTCATGTGTGCTCGATGGCATGGATGCGATGTTCATCGAGGAGTGTGAGCTGATCTAAGTGGGCTTGATGAGTGGTGTCATCATCTATGAATTCTTTCATGGATATCCTTAGGGAAGGTATCTCAAGCTCGAGGGGCATGATGGCTTCTACCCCATAGATGAGTGAGAATGGGGTTGCCCCAGTGGGAGTATGAATGCTTGTATGATAGGCCCACAAGGCTAGGGATATTTGGTTATGCCAATCATGATGTGATTCTACTACTATTTTGCGTAGGATGGAGCAAATTGTTTTGTTTGTGGCTTCTGCTTGGCCATTACCCTATGGGTAGTATGGGGTAGAGAAGCTATGGTGAATGTTGAATTTTCTACAAAGTGCTCGGATGGTTTTGTTTTTGAAGGATTTCCCATTATCAGAGATGATTTGGGAAGGGATTCCAAAGTGACAAATGATATGATCTATGATGAATGTTGCTATCTTTGCTCCTGTAGTTTGGACAAGTGGGATGGCTTCAACCCACTTTGTAAAGTATTCTGTAGTAGTGATGATGAACTTATGATTGCTGGAGGAAGCAGGTGTAATTTGTCCAATAAGATCAAGGTCCCATTGGGAGAAAGGCCACATGGATTGAATTGGTTGGAGTGCTTGAGATGGAAGATGTGTGAGGTTTGCGTGTTGTTGGCACTTAATGCAATGCTTCACGTATTCACAATAGTCATGTTCCATATTTGGCCAATAGTATCCCATGCGAAGGATGCATTTCATGATTGCCATGCCACTGAAGTGGCCACCACAAGTACCATCATGGATTTCTTGTACAACCCATTGAGATTCATGCGGTTCTAAGCAATGCAAGAGCATGCCATCATAACTGTGGTGATAGAGGATGTCCCCCAACAATGTGTAGTGGATTGCTCTTTGTTTAAATGCTCGATGCTGAGCATGGGGTAATTCGCATGGTAGAAATCCTAGTTTAATATAATATTTGATCTACGCAAACCATGGGTCATGTGGTTCGGTATCGACCACATGAATGCCACCATCATCTTTAGGAGATGTAGGTGATATGGTAGATTGAGTGAGTGTATGAATTGTTATGGATGTGGTTGTTGATGTTGGATTTTATGGGATTAATGATCCTAAGGAAGCCATTGTATCTACAAAATGGTTAGAGGATCATGGCGCGGCTTCGATGTCATACCATTCAAATCGATAGAGGAGTTGTTGTGCAATGTGCTTGTATTGTTGGAGGATTGGGCAATTACATTGCCAGATCTCTTGTACTTGGTTTACAATTAAAAGGGAATCACCTATGATGTGGAGGCATTTGATGTGCATGGAATGCGCTTATTTCAATCCAAGGATTAGAGCTTCATATTCTGCATTGTTGTTCATGCAAGGGAAATCCAACTTGAATGAAAAGTGGAGTGGTTCACCTTCAGGTGTGAAAAATACAATGCCTGCACCCCCAACATGCATGCATCAAGAGCCATCAAAGAATAGTGTTAAGTCAGCTATCACTTCTGGTTCCACATATTCTTCATCTTCTGTTATGTGAAATATGGAGTCATCCGAGAGTTGAATGAGGAGGGGTTGGTCATCAAACAAGGGAGCTTCCACCAGTTGGTCTGCTATGACTTACCCTTTGATGGATTTTTGTGAAATAAATTCAAGGTCAAATTCGGTTAGAAGCATGATCCATTTAGCTGTGCAGGAATTGTGGTAGCTCTTGTTCATCATGTAATGGAGGGGATTGTCTCGGGCGATGACAAAAGTAGTATGGTTAAGCATGTAGTGGCGTAACTTTTAGGTGGTGAATACTACAGCTAGGCATAGTTTCTCCATGTATCCGTATCTAGCTTTGTAGCTAACTAGCATGTGACTGATGTAGTAAATGGCTTGCTCTTTTTCGAGTGTATTCTTTTGGGCTAGAAGTGTACCTAGCATGAAATCTATAGCAAAAATGTACAAGATGAGTGGTAGCTATGGATGTGGGGGTGACATAACTGGTGGTGAAGTAAGATAAGTTTTGATGTCATCAAAAGCTTACTAGTAGTTATTGTCCCATTTAAATTTTACTTCCTTTTGTAGGAGGTGGTTGAAGGGTATCTTAAATCGTTAATTGTGCTATAAATCGGTGGATAGAAGTGATTTTGCCTTGGAGATTGTGCAACTATTTTAGGGTAGTAGGTGGAGGCATCTCGGTGATGGCTTTTACCTTGTTAGGGTCAACTTCAATGCCTCATTGGGTGATGATGAATCCTAGGATTTTACCTGAGGTAACACCAAAGACACACTTCTTTGGATTGAGGTGGACGTTGTGTTCTAGCAGGCAGTCAAAGATTCGATGAAGATCCTCAAGATGTTCTGAGCATTTCTTGGATTTAGCAATGAGATCATCTACATAGTCTTCCACAATTTTATGCATGTAATCATGGAAAATGTAGGTCATTATGCATTGGTAGGTTGCCCCAACATTTTTAAGGCCAAATGACATGACCTTGTAGCAGAAGGTCCCCCAAGGGGTTGTAAATGATATCTTGTGTTGATCAGCAGGATTGATTTTGATTTGGTTGTAACTTGAAAATCCATCCATAAGAGATATCATCTTATGGCCTATGATGGAATCGATGAGGGAGTCAATGTTAGGTAAGGGAAAGTTGTCTTTGGGACAAGCTTTGTTTAGATCATGAAAGTCTATGTAGACGTGAACTTCACCAGATGGCTTGGGTACGAGGACCATGTTAGAGACCCATTCAGGATAGTCGATGGGTACTATGAAATCTACATCTAAAAGCTTTTGGAGCTCAGTTTTTACTAATAATGCAATGGTTGGGTGCATGCAATGTAACTTTTGCCTTACTGGTTTGGCATTTTGATCGAGTGTAAGGTTGTGAACTACTAGGGCAGGATCGAGTCCTGGCATATCCTTGTATGACCATGCAAAGACTTGGATATACTTACGAAGGAAATTTATGAATAGGATGTGCTCCTCAGGAGAGAGGCTAGTGGCTAATTTGACTATGTGAGGATTTTCAGGATCATCACCTATGTCAACATCGATGGTTTCCTCAATAAGCATGTGGGAACCATTGCATAATTGTTCTAGAATCGGGATAATATGGAGGTCATCGATGGCCTCGGTAAGTTCATATTCATCATCTAGGTAGATGTCCGTGTGGTGGACCTATGGTATATGAGGTGGCGCAGATGATGAAGGAGCATTTGCAGTACGTAGAACGTGTGGTGAGAGTAGGAAGTCTCGAGGTGCCGATATGGGTGAGATGTGGGTGAGATCGATGAAATTTGGGTTTGGTGTATCATCTCATGTCGATTGGTGTGTGTATCATAGTGGAGAGAAGAGATCCACTTCTACCATATTAATTGATGTTGTGGGGGATGTAGGTGGTGAAGATTCTAGTGATGACATCTTGACAACCTGTGAGCATCCTAAAAGGCTTAAAGGAGGATGCATAGATGACTGGTGGAGATCATGGTCGAGTGGTAGCTCATTGAAGTTGTCAATGTATAGGTAGGAATGGAGCTAAGTATGTTGGTGATGGTGGTGGGGATACCATGTCGTGCTCTAGGTAGTGCATGTTTAAGGATAGCATAGTGAATTGGTTTGTCAACTCATCAACACAACATGACGAGGTGGTGTCGGATATGGAGGGCTCTTGGAAGAAATCACTGGGGACTGTAATGGTGGAGTTGGGTGAGGGGGTATCCTCTAAGATGTCCATATCAATATATTCTTCCAAAGTGTGTGTTAGAAGTGGGGAAGGATGTAGGGATAAGTCTTGGAGCTCATATTCTAATGTATGGACGATGGTTGGGTGATAACCTAAGCTAGATTTGTCAGTAGGGGATTGGACATGAGGGTTAATAGGTGCATGTAACCCTTGCTCGTAATGGCCTAGCCCAAATCCATGCCAATGGAAGCGTCAAAGGTAACATAAGGCAAAGTAGGGATTAGCCAAGTGATCGATTGTACCACACAAGCTGGATTATGGTGGTGGAGATACTATAGGTGGGAGTGAGGAGTCAACTCTAACGTAAACAAAGTTGGTATGATTCTCAGGGGATCCTAATTGCACTACTATTATGATAGTCAAGACCGAAGCTGAGGGACGACCAAAGTCTTGGGTGGATTGGATGATAGGTGGGCATACATGGGTGTCACACACATTGTAATCCCCTGGACCTGAGTTTGTCATAAACATAGATATGCGTGGTGTTGCATGTTCTAGTGTAGGAGGTGGTGAATCCAAATCAGATGATGAAGGTGAAGTCTAAGAGTCTCTAATGGTAGCATTGGAAGGGTGCAACAATTGATCATCTAAGTGAGATGCTCATTGCTCCCACTCATGGCATTTAGTTGCTATAGCTGGTATGGGATGATTGGCCTGTGGGGATTACAAAGGTGGTGGAGTGGATACTGGATGATGCAGGGAAGTGAATGACCTAGGCCATGGATAAAAATGAAGAGGTAATGTACAATTTTTAGGGAGAATAGGTGCTTCTATCGAAGAGGATGCTTGGGGTGAAGCGGTAGGGCATGATGTGGATGGTGGCTATGGTGTCGATACCATGGGTGATTTGGTAGAGGATGAAGGTAGGGATGGTGGTGGTGGCCATAATATGGGAGGCAAAAATGGTATGGTAGGGGGATTAGGCATTGCTGATGATGGTGCTAAGGGTGTTGAAATTGAATAATGTGTCTTGGATGAAGATTAGAGTAGTGCGGTAGATGTAGAAGTAGATGTCGATGCTCCAAATGACTGATGGGAGGAAACTGGGAAGAGTTAAATGGATGAGAAAGAAGGTGCAAGTGGGAGGTCTATAATATTTCAAAATTTAGAGGATTCCCATTAGCTGGGACAAAATGAATGAGTCCATTGTGGATATACTTGAGGTTGGCGATATATGTAAATGGTTTAGGGCTACCATAGATATGATACTAATGGATGAGCCTATGTTAGCGAGGACCCGCCTGTAGGTGATATCATTAATATTTTCTTGTATGTGGAGAGGGTGATCTGTTCCTTATCCTATGAGTTCTATTATCTCATGGTCATGGAAGCTAATGGATGGTTGAAGGCATTATGGGATGTTCCCTATAAAGTCCACAAATGTATTGGTATCATGTTTTTCTAAATATATAGACTATAAAATTGCATTCAACACCTCACGATGGGGTTGAGATTGTTGTAATAGGTCAAATATGGATAATCATATAGGGGTATTACATAATTGATGGGTGAGGCTACCACAAATGGTAATCACATTTTGAGGTGGAGGTATGGCGCTAGGAGTTTGAGAAACCTATGGCGATGTAAATTAGGTATATGGAGATACAATAGGTGTGGTCTAGCATGATGGGTATCATTGGTTCCACATGGTGAGGTTTATCATGACTACTACTCCATGTGATAAAGGATCACGTTGGACACTATTCACTTGGTGAGGTGGTCCTGGCAGGTTAGTTGGAGGTCTTTGGAGGTTGGATCCTCTGTGGTCTGATAGAGGATTCTAGAATATCCCTAGGTTTTGATTTTGTGGGTCTAAATGGTTCGATACATGAATGGCACCCCTATCGATTAGGTCCTACACTTGAGCATGGAAGGAGTGACACGACTCAATGTTATGGCTACACTATCTATGGTATGGGTAATAGAGTTGCTCATTGTATCCATAAGTATTAGGTGCATTTGGATCTAATGGTTAGATTTCGGGCAGAAGAAGATGTCCACCATCTTGTAACCTATGAAAAAGGGCTGGTAAAGGTTCAAAAAATGGTGTGAGATTACGTTGTAGATCCTGTAGATACATGCATTAGGACTATTGAGACCTAGGTGGGGGAGGCACATTGGTTTGGAATACTTGTTATGGAGCATAAGGTGGTGGGCTTGGTGCTGGTGCTAAGGTAGTAGCTGCCACTTGGTTGGTTTGTGAAGGTTGAGGATACGATTGGTTAGGTGTATTACTATTAAAATGAAAGTTTGAGTTGTATTTAGACTTTGATCTTAACTTAATTTTTCTAGATTGGACTTTAATATCTTTGATAACCTTTTCCTATGAAATAGCTTCCTCAAAGGTGTGAATTTGTTGGAGTTGTAGATAGGTAGAGATGTATTTGTGGCAACTCTTGAAAAAGAGTGTCACCAGATCTATGGTAGGGATGCTATGGGTGAGGTCATGGATGATCGCTCTCCATCTAGTTACAAACTCAGTTATGGGTTCATCGTCATATTATTGTGAAGCATAGACATCTGAAAAGGTTGTCTTCTTCTTGATGTTAATTGAGAAATGTTCTAAGAAGGTGTTTTCTAATTGGTCAAAGGTATAAAGGCTATGTCATGGTAGCATGTTATACCAATCTAAGGCTTTTCCTACAAGGGAGAGGGAAAATGTTCACAACATTAGTACTAACATACTCTCTAGGGTCCTCCTTACATTTGTACTTATCAAACTTTGGGATATCAAATCAATAAGGGCAATGTAGAATAGGGACATATGGATGAACCAAATAATTATAGAGTTCATCATAGGATGGTTTTTGTGGCATGTAGCTTATGGTGCGTAGGTTCAACATCTTGACTTCATCTTGTAGGAGTTAAATTTTAGGTGTTAAAGGTGTAGGCATTTGAGCTAGGATTGGTTGAGCCTAGGAGTGCAATGCATAGTGATGTTGTTGTTATTCTTCCCCATATTATGAAGGTAATTATTCCAACTAGTCTTGGTATGCTAGATATTGGGTGGCATACAATGTAGGAGCAAGTGGAATACTAGGCTACTGAATGGATGCTTGTTGGGGATAATAATACTATGATTGAGATGCATGTTGTTGTGGCATGGGTTCCTGCTGGGTAGGAGCTTGTTGTAATGGTTGGGTCATAGGAGGTGATGACCATGAAGGAGGGGGTGTGAAGAATGCAGTGCCAATCTATGAGAGTGGAGGTATCGACACTATTGGTGCTAGTGATAGTCGAGGTAAGGTGTCAAAAGTTGAGACCTACCTTTGTCCTAAAGGATGAGTTGTGGTGAGGCTAAACTATGTGGAATGGCCCAGGGGAGCAGACGTATGAGCTATGGGTTTTGATTCATAGGTAGGAGGAATATTAGTAGTAGGCACTTGGAAAGGAGGAGGAGGCAATATCTTAAAGGTCAGTGAAGGTGAAGGTAGAGTGGGAGATTGGGTATTGTACACTCTAGGAACATGAGACGTAGATGGGAATACAATGGAAAAAGAGGGGTGAGCTTCTGAAGTAGTAAATTTGGAATAGGATATGGTGCCTATATCCCCTCCTAAACGAATTTGAGTTGTTGGTTGTCATTGTTGTACTTGTTTTTTTTGGGTTTGGAGAGGTTATTGTGTTAGGTCCTCAAACATTGTGAAAAATGGTTGCTAGGATGATGATGGTTGGGACTCTTGGGAAGAGTGTGGGTATGATGTTTGAAGGGGTGTTTTTTTTTCTTATAGAGGTAGTTGTTGTTGTATAGTTTGGAATGTTGGCCTATAGGTACCTATGGTAGAGGAGGAAGGATCAGAAACCATTCCTATAGTAGGGGCGAATGATGTGACCTTTGGGTGGGTACAATTTAAGAGGGAGGAGTCATTCTCAAATAGGGATTGATATAGACTCTAGAATAATGGGTGTGCAAAGGTAGGGAAAGTAGGTATGACCTCCTCATATATGGTAAAAAAAGGGTGAGATTGTCCTAGAACTATGTAGATCACATGGTCACAAAACATGGTGGGTGGATTAGGCAAGTATGGAGAGGAAATAAGTAGATAATACTTCATGAGTGAAGTAGCGAAGGCTTCACTCAGGGTGGATGTCTTATATTGAGGTGCCATGTGTGTGGACTGTACATCAGATCCTATGAGTAAATCAGATGTGTCTATGGTATTCCCCTTCATGATCGAAGGAGTAGTTGAAGGCTGAATAGAATAAGTGGCTGGTACCTCCTCTATGAGGTATGCTTGCTTGCGTGCTCAACTACGGGTGATAATAGGCATGACAACATGTGTGGTGTCATGAGGGTTTAGAACTATGTAGGAATAAAATCTTGTAATTCTATATATAGTGTGTGAAAGGGGTTTAGTAATAACCCTGTGTGGTGTAGGCTCAACTGTGCCTAATATAAGTGCAATGAAATGCAGTGTTGTTTATAGATAAATAGTATGTGGTGTAATGTGCTAAACTTAGTCTATGATCATGCAAAAATCGGTATATTGGAATCAGTTATAAATGCTAAAAATAAAAGTGTTTTGTTCATTTATGTGTGTTTTGATGTTGGCACTTCCTAGGTAGTATCAAAGGGAGTAGAGTGAGTACTCTAGTGAATTAGGAATGTCATTGGTATTGAACCTCCTACAACACCCAAAGATGCACATAATAGAACAATATCATAATGTGCAAGTAGTGATCTTTATGGAAGGCACAATAAAATGATATCCTAAAGGGGTGGAACCTACTATGCTAAAGTGAGTTCGCTATATCCTCTCACGAGAAGAGGTGGCACTATCTGAGACCTGCTATCGACATACCCATGCTTTTGCTTCACCCTCGGGTGGGCTTAGTCAATAACGATAGTTATCGTGTTCACTAATTATGTAAGCCTTGTGAACAAAGGTGTCTAATCCTATCCCACTCTGAAGGTAACAATTGGTGATGAAATATAGAAGCCCAATCTCAAAAGTGGGGGGTTTTTTAGTTATGAGGCCCAAAAAACCACTCCTATGGGGCTGCTAGGTGTATAGGGGGTGAGTTGGTGGAGGTTAAAACACCTACCACACCAATCTTGAGTGATGGATTGGGGATGAAGTCTAATATAACCACTTGTTTAAGATACCATGTGTGTGTGTGTGTGGGTTTTCATTTTGCTATCAATGTTATGTAAAATAGGAAATCTAGCTAATTGCCTTTTCAAATTGAAAGCTAGCCTTATATGTGTTTTTCAAAAGCAAAAGACTAGAATGAAATACTTTTTGTAAACAAAGAATCTAATCCTAGATGCTTTAGGAAAATAAGTTGACTCTATTTTTCAAAGCATAGAAACATGCAGTACAAAGGTGTGAAAGAAAGGGGTTTATGTAACCCTAAATGTGCGTGAAAACATGTAGTAATTGCAATGGAAATGTATACAAGTATAGACACACAGTCACAAGAACTTTATACATGCAAATTAGAAAAAGAGAAAGTAAAATTTACTTGAGATTTTGAAATTTGAAGTTGCTAGAATTTTGATAGGTTTTGTAATTACAACGATATTTAAACCAAATGGAAATGCGAAGAAAGGGAAATTTGTTACTAGCGATTGTGTATTAACTAGTAAACATTTTACATATACCCAAAAATTTACAAACAAAGAAAATAAAGAGGAATACCTATCCTATGATGCTGCAAGTGGTCTGATTAGATCTTGTACTACTCACCCGTGCAATTTTAGGGGTTTTTGAGGATGTTAGGTTGACTTTGCCACCTGGGGGTGAATTGAGATTTGGTTTGTAGGGCAGGGGGTGAATTGGGTTTAGAGATCCCAAATATCTATTTTGAATGTCTGAGGTGGTTCCCAGGGATTTGGAGATCTCTATGATAGTCAGATTTAGTACTTGTAAAACACAAAAATAGAAGATAATATCATATTTGCAAAAACTAGTTAACTTGATACTATCCGTTGTGGGGGTCCCACCGAGTGTGCCATAATGAAATGGCAAAAAGATATCATTTGATCTAATAACATATTAATGACACATGTTATTCAAGGAAATGTATTTTTATTCATGTAAAGAGTGCATAGGTTACAATGGGGGAAAATTCCCCTTTATCCTTTCTTTCCATAAATGATACAATAGGCCTGATGCCTTCCTTTTGTATTCCTTAGTGTATATGGGCTTGCGTACCATTGCGGGGTTGTAGTTTGTAGTTGTTTTCCCCCCATGGTTCTTGGCCAAACCAAAAAGGGTTAGTTCATTGGGGGGCTTGCATTAGTCAGGACCCATGTTTAGAAAGATAAATAGATAGTAAAAATATATTGAAAACTAAAATAAAGTATGCAAAAGTTGATAATATTGTAAAATAAAGCTTACCTCCCAAATATGAGCTGATTTGGGACCTGTAGGACAAATTTTCCACCCAAGGAGTGAATTGGTACTGGATTCATGGGGTGGGAGGCAAATCAGACCCTGAGTGATGTTATGTATAAATCCTTTGGTGGAGAGGTTCTTTTGCTATTGAAATGACGATGTGCAAGTTTAGATCTGCTTTTCTATACTTTGGTACAAATAGATAGTAAAAATATATTAAAATTTGAAATAAACTATGCAAAAGTTGATAATATTGTAAAATAAAGCTTACCTCCCAAATTTGAGCTAATTTAGGACCTGTAGGACCAATTTTCCACCCAAGGGGTGAATTGGTACTAGATTCATGGGGTGGGAGGTGAATTAGACCCTAAGTGATGTTATGCAGAAATCCTTTGGTGGAGAGGTTCTTTTGTTGTTGAAATGTTGATGTGCAGGTTTAGATCTACTTTTCTATACTTTGGTACATATTTTGGTAGAGTTTCTATAGTTTTAACATAAGATGGAAAGAGAGATAAATGAGGGTTTGGGCCCACTATATATAGAAAATGGTAAGGTACAAGGGGGAGAGTTAAGGAAACTAACCCTAAGATGAAGTCTAATTAGAGTTAGTTTAGGGTTTGTGAGGTGGAAGCCTCACATTCCCCATAGGAAATATCCTATCCTCACACATGTGTGAGGAAGGATTAGGTCTAATCAGAATTAGGAGGTCCTAAGTCAAATTAGGGCTTGATTAGGGTTCTTAGGAAAATATCCTAGCTAACCCTAATTATAAACATGTGGTAGGGTGCAATTAGTGTTAATTAAGGATTAAGAGTTTAATTAATCAATTTTTCCCTAAAAAGGTGACTTAAGTGAAGTCAACATTAAATTAGATTTTAGGAATTGACTTGATAATTGCTTTTGCCAATTAATAGCCCGTTGGGGCCTCAATTCAGTGCAAATAGGATTTGTATCACCTTGGGAAGCTAATAGAAGGTATCCTAATGCATGGAAAATGTTTGTGATGTGATTTTGCTAGATTATTAGGGTTTTGGACCTAAAAACTAGCAAAGTGGTGTGTGAAAGTCTACACAATGCTACGATAATCTACGATGATCTACGCATGAATATGACCATATACGCATGACTACAACAATATACACATGTCTATGATGATCTACAATAGCCTACGTTGGTCTAAGATATCCCAGGGGTACCTAGGATGGCCTATGTGAACCTACAAGTGTTTGAAAGGATCTACAAGTACGTAGGTATAGCAATGTGTGATTTTTAGGTGTCTACAATGTGCGCACATAGTACTTTCATAAATTTATCCTATTATAATTCCATGTCTCTTGAATTATACTATAATTATTCATGCATAACTTTATTTTATGAAAATTAAATATAATTAAAGGACAATGTTTATAACTAGAAATTTTTGAGATATATCTTTATAAAATCATCATAGGCAAGGGAAGTACATAATAGTCCTAGAATGGGTTTATTCATACACATGATATATATGGGTCTATTATAAGGTATATATATATATATATATTTCACCTTTATTTATCATATGGAGAAAACTAATATTGGTGTGAAAAGTATTGTGATAGAGTGATTGGTAAATTTCACCCAAGATAGGTAATTATCAGATGTATACAAAGGAAATTATCAAGGTATGAGTATATTTATATAAGATAAAAATAAATATAGGTATCAAAATAAAGTGGAGAAATTTTGAATCTCACTTCACTTTATTTTAGGGTTGTTCATTTTAGTCCACTCTTAAAATTCACTACCTCATGTTGTAAGTATTGTATTCATATGAACCATTGAAAAAAAAACAACAATAAATTACAATATATATAAATGCAACACCTTTCCCTTATTTCCATCATTTATCTCATTAAAAATAATGGAAGTGAATGTACATATCTATACCCAGGCATTGTAGGTGAGTTGGAGAGGAGAGGGCAATCCTCCAAAGGAGGTCCCAGGTTCGAATATCCACCCTACCAAAAAGCTGAATTGGGTACCCAAAATCCAATTGATAATGTTGGTGCGGGCAGGGCTGGGAGCGACCCCCGGGTGACTTTGATGGTGTAGAAACCCCTGTTTGTGGTCTCTTAGACCAAGGTGGCCCCGTAAGGGGTTTTTCGCTTTAAAAAAAAAAATGTACCTATCTATAATTAGCATCAATTTAATGTAATTATAATAATAAAATATGGCTAGCAAATCACAATTCATTCATCCCTATTTGATGGACTTGGAAGAAGGGGTATATATTTAACATATACTACAATTGGTCATAAATAATTTTCTTTGTCAAAACATTAATATAATTATAGGAATGTACAAATAATTAGAAATTATAAATATATACTTCCCTTGTTTACCAAGTAGAAAGAACAAGCAAAATCATGGTGGTCATGAGATTCCCACACATAGCCTATAATATTTTCATCTATTTCATATAAAGGAGGAATATTTGTTTCCTATTTTAAACACATTAGATGTAGATAATCATGTGTTGTGTTAGTGTAAATAATCAACATCACCTAAGAACAAATTTATTATAGGATACACACATTATCATGCCCTAATTTTATTCCCATTAGAGCATCTAGTAGTTATGCTTTTGTTGAATTGATATAATATCTATCCTATGGTTATGTGTATTATGATAACTATAATATTGATTGAGGTTTATATTATTGGTTTACAAGATGAGGTCAAATATGTAAAATAGGTAATAATTTATGGTATCTTATACATGATAATTTGCTAGTTAGAATAATATGTTGAGTGCAAAAATATTCATGCTTTTATGTGTGTGTGTGTGAGAGATAGAGAGATACATGGTGATTAATAAACATAAAAAATATGGATAATGATGTTGATATTGGAACTACAAAAATTTCATATTGATATTATGAATATTATTATAATTATTAATTTTAAATTGTTATTGTTAATATGTTTATTTTTATTTTAATAATCAATAGAATATCCTTAGTGATAACAAATAAGAAAAGAAATAATTAATTTCAAGATAACTATTTTTTGTGCAAATTTTGTAAGGCATGTCTTCTAATAGCATATTTATATTTAGATAATAATAGCTCCAATATTTTTTGGTTTCACTTATTATAAAATAAATGGTCATATTTAGAATTTTGATAGGTATTGAGGGTGATATGGACTTCTAAAATTGGCCATGAGATTCTAATTTAGTGCATGATTTTTATGTATTGCTTCTATTCATATTAAACACATTATTATTATATAATATTAATATAAATTGATATTTTATTTGATAAATATTATAGTTTTTTGTAATAAATTTATATAACAAGTATAATTTATATAAATATAAATGCATGCATATGTATATATAGAAAAATAGTTATAGAAATGGCATTAAAACACAATTTTATATTGATTGAAGTTCTAAATAATAAGTTGATTTTCTTAATGGAAAAGAAAGCATAAATTACAAAACAATAATTAAATGATAATAATTTTAAATATAAAGTGCTTTTGCATGAAAATTTTATCTAATGTAATGCCCCTCCTCAAATGCTAAAACCACTGCCAATTTCTTTGTACCATATTTAACATTGAGCTATGGTGATTAAATTAAGATCACCATGCATTATTGCTTAGTATTAATGCCAAGAAACTTTTATGAAAATTTCATGTAGCTAAGGCTATTGTTTTGGACTCAAAAGGTGCATAAACCAACTATGGTGCTTATCATTTTGGTGTTAATTCACCTAACAATGACATATCACCTATCCCACCTTAACACTAACTATCTTGTTGTTAGGGCATTATCATCTATTGCACCAATGGTGTCATAATTCCAAAATTACATTGGCACCGACCTTATATGGTCATAACGCTTCACTTCCATTATGTTTATAGAGGTTCCCCACTAAGAAATATGAATTTCATTTGCATTAATTCCAAAAAATAGACAACACCTCTACCATGATGTAGTATCAATAATTATTGGTGCCAACTACTTTAGACCATGGAAATATTTTTAGTCTCAAAGCCTTAGGCCACATCATCCACTCTATGTTTCTAGCATTTATCTCTCACCCCTTTAGTGATGTTAGTACCAATGAACTTAAATAAATTTATATGGATTAGCACCTACTCCCATAGGTTTGACATTGACCTCTACACTTTGGCACCTCCACCAAAGGGTTGTAATACCTCTCCTTTTCAATGTGATTTTATCTTTGAGGTGGTGTCCTAATTTTATACCACCAATACTAATGATATGATTCTCCTAGATTTGAGATCCAATCTTAGCATGTCTTAGAATGGATCTACTACCTAGCCAAATAGCATCTTTCTTGAGGGTGCCACTAACAACTCCAAGAACCAATGATTTTTAATTCTAAAATACAATAAGGTTCACAAGTGACCTTCCTCAAGGTTATATTATTTTACTATGAAAGGATCAATTGCAAATATTCCATTAATTATATCTATAAGGTGTTCATGTAATTTGATAAGGGTTTTTCATTACACTAGAAACCCTCTACTCCATGTAATATATTATACAATTATCCTTTCTGACACATGTGAGTCCAAACAACAAATCTAGACTCCTTATAAGATTTAGGAGTATTGGTGAAAGTATAAATATGGATTCCCTATGGAGGGACACCTAGAAAAATAATTTGCATCCAATAAGTTATTCTTGGTGTCTCTAGCTAATATTTGATTTCTCACAACAACCAAATCACACTTCCTTCTAAAAGAATATCTCATAAAAAACTAGCTATATCACTTGTTGTACCCATCTAGAGAGCATATACCTAAGCTATTGTACCAATTAATAAATATTTAAAGCATAAAATCACATGAGATACAAATTTAAAAATAAAGAAGGATTTATTTGTATTAAGTTGATGCCAATTGATTACAATTCCGTCCCTCTTAGGGATACCAAATTTATAATACAATAAATACAATTATTTGAGCCCCACAATGGGGTTGGTATAATCCGTAGACTCTCCAAATAGACATGAACTGGTCAAGATCTATGGTGACCTTCTTCTCTCCTTGGAAGAGGCATTTGTTGCCTTGAATGATTTGACAATGGAAACCTAAAAACCCTATGTTCAAGAAACAACAAGAAAATATTAAAAGCAAAGGATGTCTATCTCGATGAGGCTTTTAGAGGAATCCTGTATAATGAATGACATAAAATCAAAAAAGAATGTAAAACTATCAATCTATACAATAAATGATGAAATCATGATAAATCATGTAAAAAAAACATAGATCTATCTATGAAGCAATCTAATTAAGCATTAATAACTTCAAAATACATGGAAATAGCAACAACTAGTCTAATTGCTAAAATACTAAGAAATGAAGGTGATCTAGCCTAAATTTCTAAGTCTAACTATAAGATTAATTCATGGTTAATCTACTGAATTAAATACATAAAACTATAAATCTATGGCTAAAATAGGAAAACATAGAGATCAAACCCTCACCGTGGATCTGAGGCACAACTAGCACTGTTAGCTGCAACTAATATGAAAACCTTTTTGCTCTCCAAATCAGGGCTTATATATCCAATTATCCTTGTTGAATTGATGGTCAAGGTTCGCCTTGATGTCCTCTAATGGATTTGGTGATTGAATTCACTGGATTCATGATGGAAGAGGCTCAATTGTGAGTTCTTGATCTCCTAGCCTCATAAGGTCGACATGGCTTCGAATGCATTCATGATTGGAAATTTAGCTTTCTCCAAAAGGTGGCAATTGATTCACAAATTTGATAGGGCTTTGCTACTTCAATGCAATTTTTCTATAAAATTCTCCCCAATTTGGAGGGGGGTATTATAGCACATTGAAGGCCTTGCTCTAGCTTCATGGAGAATCCAAGAACAAGAAACCTATAGTTGGATCAGTTGGAGGGAACCTTCTTGATGCTTCCCTACCCAAAAACATTTAAATCTCCATTGCCTAGGCCATTGTAACCGAATTTGGATCAGCTTGAGATTCAAAATAGTTTTGATGCTAGTCGCAGCTCTGAGGCATAGCTAGCTCTATTAGCCATGGGTCTCAGCCATGACTAAGGCTGAGTTAGCCAACTCTACCCAAATTGAGTGGTTAAAACCACTACTTCACCTTGGAGCTATCCAAGATCATTCATATGGTCTATTTGCATGTCCCATATGAGTAGTTGTCTCGACATGATGTATTTTAGATGTCTATAAATGTCCCTTTTGGGATGCATTGTGAGAATAAAAAATGCTAAGCAAAAATAGATCTCCTAAAATGATGTCATAGGTTGAATGATGATCATTGATCTGATCAACATAAGATGTCAAGTCCTGCCAAAGGGCGCACACCTTAGAATCATTACTTCCAAATGAGGGAAGGCTTGAATTTGCAAAGCTTTGGTAGCTCCAACGATGATCGGGTAGCTTCAGTGCTACTATAGGCTTCTGTGCCATATAGATATGAAAGGAGGAGAGCTACTAACTTAACTGTCATAATAGTTGTTTTCCCCAGAAAAGGGTAAGCTTATGATATTATTTGGCAATGATTCGTAAGATGAATGTAATTTGACAATATCGAGTAATATCCTATTGAATTTGATTATGAAAATTGATATAATGACTACCCCCTAAAGCAACGAGTCGATGAAGGTAGGACAATTAAATGAAGCAACGAGTCACTTGACCACTATGAATGACTTGAACAATTGAAGGTTTTAGTACGTTAAGTACTTGGCAAGGCCTAATTCAGCCATGATTACAATGATTATAGTAATTGTACATATCTATCCCATAGAGTAGTCTGACCATTGTGGCCTTCTTAGGGAATTGAAATGATAGCAATTGCAATTAGACTTGTGTTGAATCATATTGTTCGATGATCTGCTAAAAATGTCACAAAATAATTGAGATGAATACCTCATTCTTGTTGAGCAGTTTGACCATCTAGGCCTTCTTAGGGATTGAAGTGAAGCATATCAATTCCATGATGACTATTTTGTCCCAAATGGCCTTATGGTGATTTATTCATCTTGTCGGATTGCATGGATCGTAAGTCACTGCAACTTCCAAGTGTATAGGATAAATAACTAGATATGAGGCACATTTGAAATTTGAATTATTTGATTTTTTTTGGTTATTTTAAAAATTTTGAGGGTACTGGCCCATTAGATATTTTTAATTTTACATTTTGAAGCCCTCATCATTGAATTTTGAGGGAATTTATTATTGTATGTTAGTCACGTGTTCCAGACACAACCAAATTTTATAATTTTCTTAGTCGTGGCTCCGACTTGCGATCGGAAAACCCTAGTTCTATGCCTGTGGGTGCCAGGCACGGTTGAAAGCAAAATTAAAAATATAAAAGAAAATATATAATTTTCTATGTCATTATTATAATTGCTAGCTTGCAAATATAAGAGTTCTATGAAGTGAGTTTGAACTTGTGATACAAAATGCTGCTGCAAAACCTTTGTAAAGCACACACATGGCGGACTCGATGGGTGCATCTACTAGTGGCAGAGTTGGTGCACCTAAGGTAGGAACTACAACTCTCTAATTTTATTAACCCAATAAAATAAACCTCATTAATTAATAGGTTAAATGAACCACAATAAATTTTTGATAAAGAAACTCACCCTAACTTAGTATTAGTCTAGGTTAGTTTTATATGGGAGGGTTTTAATTTTAATTTTTTTTCTTCTTTTTGGTTTTTTTGGGGTGGGACGTGACCCCAAAAAGGTCATTGACCTTAGCCGCAGGTGGTAGCCATGGTTCCCAATTGGAAAATTGAGGGCCGTAGATGTCAGCCGCGGCTAGGTTCAAATTCCAATAGTAAAAAAATTGACTGTTGCTATCGATCGTGGGTCCCAACCCTGATTAGACAACTTTAGAAATGTTTTTCAAAATTTTCAATTTTTTTGAATTTTAACTAGTTTTATTGATTTTTTTAATATTTTGAAATGTAACTTTGATTCTTTTGAATGTGTTGCTTGTGTTTATGAATATTTTTATCTTTTTTGAAGATTTTTGAATTTGTTTGACTTTTTTAGCTCATTTTTTTAATGTTTTTGATTGATTTTGTGTTTAGTATTATGTGCTCTTCTAGCTGACTTCCTAAGCAAGGGAATCTGAGCTCTATCAGGACCTCCTCTAAGGGATTAACAATATCAACCAAGAATGGTTTGGTGCTATTAGGCTTAGCTTAGTCATCCACCTCTCTACCATAAGGTTTGATCAGGCCTATATGACTGCATTGGCCCATCGTTGGGATGCATGGACCAACACATTTCACCTACTGACTAGGGAGATCACCATCACCTTGGAGGATGTCTACCGCATCTTCCACATCCCCATTTATGGCAAGGTCATTACCTCTTCACCTAATATGGTGAATACTATAGTCTTCCAATGGACCTTCGATGATCAGAGCGATGTGGCACTAGAGGACATTGACCACGGAGGTGTGCTCATTGAGCGCTGGTATAGGGAACACGTCTTCTTAGAGAGATAGGCCATATTGATGTTTTTATGCATCCACATCCTCCTACCAGACACATTAGGAGTGAGGTTCCCCTAGAACTTCCTCTTTAGGATTTAGGATCTTCTTGGGTGCACTATAGAGTATCCAATGATTTGATTATGGGGTAGCGCCCTCCTGGCCCAACTCTATGATGAGCTATTCAATATTCAATAATGGGGTCATGTTGGAGTTGCTTAAATTATGCTTCTATAGATATGGGCATGGTAGCATATCACCATAAATCATCTAGGGGGAATTCCACATTAGATTGGCATCATTGTAGAGGCATCATAGTGCTATGCTACATACTGGCCTAAAGATGTTGAGGGGTTTCAAAGGACTCAATAAGGAGACATGGAGTACTACATCGATTATATCTCATAACTACAACCCAAAAATGTACTATGGAGGTCGTACATGGATTGTCCTATGTGGCCAAATATGGATAGGTACCTGAGGCTAGGTGAGATAGGTGGCTTATCGGGCGTAAGCTCGATATGCATGCTTTTTTCCACTTCTCGTGCATCCTAAGGTAGTTTGGTATCTACTAGGACATTCCACTTGTGCCTACTCTATATCATTGCCTGAATATAGAGAGATATAGCATGGCTACAGGTCACTACTTTGGGTGATGAGGATGATGACTAGTAGAACTCAGGGCTAGTAGATATGGGGACCACTATATATTACAAGACCTAGTGGACTCTTATGATTTGGAAAGGTGGTGGCTCACTTGGTAGGGATGGATATGGAGCTGCAGGAGTAGAAGTAGCGAAGGTTCATATAAAGGGAGTAGATCCTCATGGGTTTAGGATTTGTCAATGGACCAAGGGTAGATGGGGAGAGGGCACAACTACTGAGGATGTGCCCCAAGTTGAGGAGGAGGATGAGAAGCCTAATGATGAGGCTACATAACTTTGGGCCTAGGTGGATGACCTATAAACATAGGTAGGGACCCTACAGATGTAGATCCTATAGAGGGATACAACCATGACTAATTTACAGGTGTAGTTGAGTGCATCATAGACCTAGTGGAGACAGGGATAGGATTAGTGATAGATCTACTATGAGGAGAAGATCCTTCACCAGAAACATATTTATAGTGCCACTATAGCCCTAGAGAATATGATACTTGAGTGATATCTAGCCTATTATTATATTTAGCTATGACTCTCGAGTGAGATCAGGTGATTGGTGCATGAGGGGAGCCCTCGAATCCACAGGTTGGTCTTATAGTTCTAGCTATATAGGGATGCATAGGTTTTGATCCATATATAGAGATCTAGAAGCTACAGGATCTGGTTCAATGTCACCTTGATGAGCGAGCATCAAACTCTACTCATATCTCACCTAGAGGGAGAGATCTAGTTGCTAGGGGGTAAGGTTCTTAAGAGGACCATAGATCCAAGGACTCAAAGGACTCAAACTCAGGAGACTAGGTAGTATTCAACTCAACCCAACCACAGGACACCTATGATAAAGAGGTCCACTAGTACCAGCTCTAGGTGGACTCACCAAGAGGGTAGCACAGGAAAATGAGACTCATAGACTGGGGGTACAGGTGCTACCTAGTACATATCTTATCAGATATTTGTACCATTTTAAGTGTAAGGTCGAGGACCTACACAGTTGTAGCCTATGGGAATTTTGAACATATGCCTGAACATTATTTTTTTGGCACACACACACACACACATATATATATATATATGATATGAATTTACGAGACTCATTATATGTGTAGTTCTATTTATTTTATGTTTATAAGATGCATATGGATGCAATTCTTATATTGTATGTTTATTGATTTGATGCTATATGATGTAATGTATGGATGACATGCACTAGCTAGATTATGGATGTATGACTAGATATTGTGATTTAGATATGTAGATGGACTACTATGATGTATGTATTTGGATGCACTGTTTATTGTTAAATGCATGTTTAATTTACTGTACTTGTATGCATTTAATTTATGATGTTATGATATGATGAATTCAATGTATGTAATGCATTATTTACATGATGATTTAATTTAAATGGACATGTATTCTTTAATCACTTAAAACATAATGTATGGATGTAATATGAGTTTGAAAATCTAATGGATGACACTACATAATGTGTAATAATCATGATATGTAATTGATACTTCTGATCATAAGAATTAATCAATTAAACATCCATATGTACTATGAAATGATGTATTGTTTCTATTCATAAGATTTTTGTAAGTTAAAATATTTTGACTCTGGGATTTTGCTTTGGGATTTTGCTCCTTTTGATGTAATCAAGGGATCTCTTCGGGTAGGGGGTAAACTTTTCCTTTTCCTAATGACCACTACTCTAGACCATTGCACCTCACAAAATGAGCAAGTAATAAAATATTTTGCTTGAGGTGACCTAGACCACTTTTGTAGTGTTCGTCCTTCCTTACCCTAATTAGGATTGTTAAATGTGTTTGATTAGTGATGGGATTATGATGTGCTAAGTGCTATCAAAACTAGACCTCATTCTCAAAAGCAAAGTAGGATTTTTACTAAATTTGAGAAGACCACTAGGTATATTTGAATGACCATAAAACCCTAGTATATTCTTCATAGCAATAGGAGGGGTTGTGTTGAGAAACACAATTACTCACAAGGGTGATGGATGATGATGATAATGCATAAATGCATGATTGAAACACAAACGTGGTTTCATTCATAATATTGCAAATACAACCTATCCTAATGCAAGTGTGATGTATGGAAAAGCCTAATGTGATGTAATTGAATGAATGCATGTGCAAAATGAAAATGTGTAGTGCAAATAAAATGAAATGCAATATATTTTTTAGATTTTATTGCTTTTTGATTTTTATGGATTTTGAAGTTTTCCATATTTTTAAGTTTTTGAATTATTATGTGTGGAACACCTTAATATGAAGGATGTTGAGAGGTTCAAGCTCTTCAACCCCTTCAAGTGATGCCAAGTGATACATTCCAGGTCCAATCTTCTCTGAGATAATGTAAGGACCTAACCAGTTAGCCACAAATTTATCCTGCAAGTGTGGCAACAGGTTTGAGTTTTGTTGCTTCTATTTTAGTATAATACCACCAACCTTAAAGTCTCTCAAGTGGAATTTACTATTTTAATCTCATTTTAAGTGCTCTTGGTAAACACGGAGATGCTCTAGGACATTCACATGATGTTCATAAAGAAGCATCAATTGATCAAGGTAAGCTTGTCGCACGATGTCATCATCAATAAAATCTTTCAATGTGATGTGCAACATTGGAATTTCCAACTCTAAGGGCATAATGGCCTCAATGCCATATACTAGTGAAAATGGAGTTGCCCCAGTGGGCGTCTGAATGCTAGTCCTATAAGCCCATAGCGCAAGGGACATTTGGATGTACCAATATTTGTGGTTTTCTTATACCATAATTTTTGGGATGGATACCACTATCTTATTTGAAGCCTCAGCTTGCCCATTTTCCTACAGATAATATGGAGTCACAAAACTATGTTGTATATTATACTTAGACATTAAAGATTTCATAGTTTTGTTATTGAATTATATTCCATTATCCAAGATTATCTTGGATTGTATCCAAAAATGACTAATGATATTGTGAAGTATAAACTCCGTAATACGTGCTCTAGTTGTCATTGTTAAGGAAATAGCTTCCACCCACTTTGTAAAATACTCAGTAGCTATTATAATAAATGTATGCTGGCCTGATGATGAAGGAGAGATCTTACTAATTAGATCTAAACCCCACTGAGCAAATGGCCAAGCTGCTTGAATGGGCTGTAAGGCCTATGATGGCAAGTGTGTAATATTAGCATGATGCTGACATTTGATGCATTTATTAACATATGTAGTGCAATCCTTATCCATAGTGGACCAATAATAACCCATTTGAAGGATGCACTTGAAAATGGCCATGTCGCTAAAATGGCCACCACATATACCATCATGAGCTTACAAAATTATCCAAGATGATTCTTTGGGCTCAAGACAACGAAGGAGAACTCCATCATAACTTTTGTGATACAAGATATCTCCAATCAAGACATACTTTATCACTTTTGTTTGAATGTACATTTTGTGGCATACGATAATCCTTGTGGGATTAACCCAAGCTTCAGGAAGTTATGTAATTGTGACATCCAATCCTGATAAGCTTTTGCCTCAACTATCAAGATGACTTGTTCCCCTAGTGTTTCACTATGCACAAATGCATACTGGAAGATGCTATCACATGCTACAATGTAGCATGTGGCTTTTGATAATAAGGAATCAGACGGATTCTGAGGGATTAAGGATCCCAAAGATACCATACTATCTACGAATATATTTAGTGAATGAGGATTTGCCTTGATGTCATACCACTCTAGCTGGGCTAAATACATGTCAGCAAGATCCTTGTAAGCTTTCAAGATGGGACACCTACATCAAAAATTTCCTTCACTTGATTGACTATGAGTAGGGAATCACCAAAGATATTTAATAATTTAATATTCATGGTGATAGTTGTTTGGAGGCCTAGGATTAGGGCTTCATACAAGGAAAGTTCAGCTTAAATGACAAAGACATTGGAGCACCTTGTGGCATGAAGAAGATAATTCTTGCACTACCCCCTTGCTCACACTTCGAACCATTGAAGAACATAGTCATATCAGCTTTGTTATCTGGTTCTTTAGGTTCAGGTGCTTCTGATAATATAAAAAATGCATCACCAAGAAGCTCTATGGTGAGAGGCCTACTATTCTTGAGAGGTGCCTCAGCCAGTTGATCAGCTATGACCTATCCCTTGATGGAATTTTTGTTGATGAATTCCAAATTGAATTCTATAAATAGCATGATCCACTTTGTAGTACATGTATTATGATATATCTTGCTCATCATATACTACAAAGGATTTTTTTTGGATATTATGTATGTCATATGACTTAGCATATAATGATGCAACTTCTTTATTGTGAACACCACTGCTAAACACAGCTTCTCCACATATGCATATCCGAGCTCATAACTCACCAAGGTGTGACTGATGTAATATATGGCTAGCTCTTTGCCTTACACATTATTTTGGGCTAACATGGTTCCCAATGTAAAGTTAGTCATTGATATATAGTAGAAATGGCATATCTGGTCTTGGTGGAGCTAGCACTGGCAGTGTTACCAAGTATTGGTTAATTTCAATGAAGGTAGCTTGACAATCCTCATCCTAATTGAATGGGATCCCCTTCTATAGCAGTCGATTCATGGGTCAAAATTTATTTGATAATTTTGTGATAAATCCATTTATGGATGCTACTTTGCCCTGAAGGATTCTTAATTCCTTGATATTTGTTGGAGGAGCATTTCTAAAATGGCCTTGACCTTCGCTGGATCAAATTCAATGCCACATTTTGAAATGATGAACCCCAAGAGCTTTCCTAAAGTTACACAAAATACACACTTCTTAGGATTCAACCTAATATTATGCTCTATCAGGTGATCAAAGACCTTCCTTAGGACCTTAAAATGCTCTCTTGTAGTAATGAATTTGCCAACAAGTCATCGATATAATATTCCAATATCTTATGCATGTAGTCATGAAAAATATATGTCATGGCTTGTTGATATGTGGCACCATAATTTTTAAGGATGAATGGCATAACTTTATAGCAAAATTTCCCCCATGGCATTGTAAACATAGTCTTATACTGGTCTTCAGTTTTAATCTGAATTTGACTGTAACTAAAAAAACCATCCATAAGGGAGAACATCTCATGCCCCGTAGTTGCATCTACAAGAGCATCTATATTAGGCAACATGAATGAATCATTTGGTGTTGCCTTGTTGAGGTCTCTAAAATCTGTACAAATGTGGATCCTTCCATCAGGTTTCCCTATAGGTACCATTTTTGATACCCATTCTGAATAGTCAATGAAGATAATGAACTCTACATCCAATAGCTTCTGTAGCTCATATTTAACCATTAAAGCGACTATCAGATGCATCTATCTAATATTTTTCTTGACAAATTTCTTAGAGAGATCTAGCGAAAGGTTACGAGTAACCAATTTTGGATCTAGTCTTGGCATATCCTTGTATGTCCAAGCAAAAAGGTTAGGTCTCTCTTTCAATAGAGGGATGAGTATGGCACGCTCAATAGGAGATAGACTCTCTCCAAACTTGACATTCTTAGGATTAGTGGGATCATTATTGATATCCACATTTAAGGTCTCCTCTACCGACATATGTGATCCCTCCTCAAGTTGGTGAGGTGTAGGAATCAAGTGGATGTCATTAGCTGGGTTTAAAGGTCCTACATTAAAATTTCCCTTAGCGTGATAAAAATCATGTGCATATCCTAGTGTAAAATGAAAAGGTTGAAGTATTTATTCATTAGGGAAGAAATATTTAGGCTCTAGTGGTGAGTTAGTGTGATCCCAATCAATAGCATCTACATTCAGACACAATGGTTTGGAGGGGTTGAATAGATTACAAAGTGGAGTGGTCAAATCAATGGAGATTATATTGATGGAATGGATTAGATCTTCAGGACCATGTGAGTGTGACTCTACATTGATGTAACTTCCATCCCTGAGATATGGTTCTAGGGGTATGGGGACCTCTGGATTTGGTCTATGGATAAACTTGAAAATAGGATCTCTTGGATGTACATTGGTGGATCAGGGAAGACTATATGATAAATCATATCCAAATTACATGGTCTTCCTCTAAGGTGCAAGCTAGGATAAACTCACTAATACATCTCATTGATGTCAATCAGATCATGATGATGGTGCAAGTATTAAGGCTCAAGATAAGCTCTCTCAGTATCATCCTCATTATTGTTGTCATAAATGAGTCCTTCACCTTGATTGAATGGGATCATATTATTAACAAGATGAGGCCCAAGGTAGGCCCACTTTATTTCCTCCTCATGGTTACTATCAATCATGAAGTATTCTTTAGTCTTTCCCATTTATTCCATGGGTAATAGATGACATAGATTTAAAGGGCCTAAGTAGGCTAATTCAGTTTCATCCTTGCATAATTCACTATGTGAGTATAGCTCATCATCATCTATTCCAGAATCATAATATGGTCCATCACTTTTAGGAATGGACTCTGCTATACCTAGATTTTGGATCGGTATGCTTGTGTCATCGATAGCTTTATAGATTTCATTATCCAAGTTGGCTCTTGGATTGTCTCCTTGATCTGCCTCTACCATGGTGTGATTATGATAGATCTCTAGTGGTGCTTTTGAGATATAGGTTACCGAATTGTTACCCCCTCGTAGATAAGAAGGATTAGGGTGATACAATTTCCAATCCACATCATCCCCCAAAGTGAGATTTAGATGATCTAAAGCTACTGCTAGGAGCTCATCTCGTCCTTGAATATGATAGCCTAACCCAAACCTATCATTTGGTAGATGATACTATGGTTCGATGGGAATCCGGTGCCCCTACTCAAATAATCCCAAGCCATAACCATGCCAATGGTAATGATCAAAGTAGCACAAGGCAAATTTAGGGTTAGATAGATAATGAACATTCACCATGAATGGTTCATAATCATCTTCATCTATGGGTGTACGATTTATCAATTGATCTAGCCCTCCATAAATGAATATTGTTTGGTTGGGTGGCACCCCTAGTGGTACCACCATCCCCATGGGAAAGTGATGGGCTTGTGGTTGGCCCATATATTATGCAGTTTTGATAATTGGTGTGAATGTCACATTCTACATAATGTACTCTGCTAACTTGTAGTTAACCCACTACATTATTATCATTGGTAATGATGACCTTGCTGAAGATGCAGGTGAGGTAGTCTGAGGTGCCTCCTTGGCTATATTTTTAGCATCCCCCTTATCCATGGAAGTGGGACACTCGACAGTTGCTTCCTTGGGCTTTTGCTTTGAATATTTTTTGCCCATAACTGCCTTAAGATTCTTGTCATTTATAGGCACTTTGGATGTCATGAGTTTGGTGGAAGCTACTGTGATGTGCTCTAATAACTATGGTGCTACCGTGGAAGGTCCCATGCACACTCTTTTAATTTTACCTTTTGGATGTATAATAGGTGACGTTGGCCATATATCCAAATGCATTGAGGGGAGAATTAAATCCCCTAACAAATATTCTAAGTTCAAGTACTTAAATGGTTCTTCATCAAAAGGTACCATGTGAACTTATACCTCGTGTATGTAATTTATACATGATGTAATATTGAGGGAATGAAACACATTTATCTAATCCAAGGCCTCCCCAAAAGGATTTTATACTACATGGTACCTTCCATAACATGACACATCACAAGGATGGTCTTTAGTCTAACCTAAATTGGAATAACTATGGTACCTACCATCAAGCATAGCACATCATTGAATGCTCTCAAGGTGAAAGTGGAAGGTACAATATGTGACTAGCAAATTTAGATACATTAATGCCTTGGTTGTAATTATGTTGATTAATGAACCTGTATCAATAAAAACCCATTTGAAAGGTGTGTGATTAACACATGCAATAATATGTAGCGATGAGTCTGCTATGGCAGTGGAGATCGTATTAATCTTGTGATCACTGAATTGGATGACCGGTTCACTGCACTACTGCACATGTCCCACAAAGTTCATAAATTCTTTAGGGTCCTGGGATTTAACTTTGATTGATCTTAGAATATCCATGAGTGTTTCCCTATGCTTGGGAGACTTCTGAATTAGTTCATATATTGAAAACTTCCCTGGAGTTGTATGTAGGCTTTGAACTAGCCTACTCCAATGGTCACCACTGGTCTTATAGGTGGACCTAGAATATTATGAGCTGGCATTTGTTGAGGCACATTGTGCACTCTAATTGGAGCTAGAGGTGGATTTTGACTTTTGTACCTCCCTTGTATCATGACAAAATTAACCATGTCGATGAATCCTTGAGTTGGTGGTTCAACACGCACTTGATTTACATGACTGACATTTTTCCTCGATGGATCATGATTTGGTAAGGGGTTCTTGAAGATCCCCATCTGTAGCCATATAGAGAGAATATACCTAAGCTATTGTACCAATTAATGAATATTTAAAACATAAAATTACATGAGATAAAAATTTGACAATAAAGAAGGATTTCTTTGTATTATGTTGATGTCAATTGATTACAATTTCATCCCTCTTAGGGATACCAAATTTATGATACAATTAATACAATTATTTGAACCCCACAATGGGGTTGGTATAATTCATAGACTCTCCAAATAAACACGAACTACTCAAGATCTATGGTGACCTTCTTCTCTCCTTGAAAGAGGCATTTGTTGCCTTGAATGCTTTGATAATGGAGTACTAAAAACCCTACATTCAAGAAACAAAAAGAAAATATTAAAAGCAAATGATGCCTCTCTCGATGAGTCTTTTAAATGAATCTTGTATAATGAATGACATAAAATCAAGAAATCACATAAAACTATCAATATATACAATAAATGATGAAATCATAATAAAGCATGCAAAAAAAACACAGATCTATCTATGAAGCAATATAATTTAAGTATTAATAACTTCAAAATGCATGGAAATAGCAACAACTAGTCTAATTGCTAAAATACTAAGAAATGAAGGTGATCTAGTCATTATATCAATTTTCATAATCAAATTCAATAGGAGATCACTAGATCTTGTCAAATTACATTCATCTTACGAATCATTGCCAAAGACTATCATAATCTTACCCTTTGCTGGGGTAAAAAGTAATTATGATAGTTAAGTTAGTATCTCTCCTCCTTTCGAATCTATATGGCATAGAAGGCTATAGTAGCACTGAAGCTACATGATTGCCATTGGAGCTTGCCAAAGCTTTGCAAATTCAAGCCTTCCCTCAGTTGGAAGCAATGATTCTAAGATGTGTGTCCTTTGGCAGGACTAGGCATCTTATGTTGATAAGATCAATGATCATATTTCAACCTATGATAACATTTTAGAAGGTCTATTTTTGCTCAACGTTGTTCGTTATCACAGTGCATCCCAAAAGGGGCATCTATAGACACCTATAACATGTCATGTCAAGGTGACTACTCATATGGGACATGTAAACAGACCATATGAATGATCTTGGATAGATCCAAGGTGAAGTCATGTTTTTAACTGCTCAACTTGGGAAGAGTTTGCTACCTCAACCTTAACCATGGCTGAGACTTGTGGCTAATAGAGCTAGTTGTGCCTCAGAGTCACAACTAGCATAAAAACTATTTTGAATCCTGGGCCAAGCCAAATTTGGTTACAACGGCCTGGGTAATGGATATTCAAATGGTTTTGGGTAGGGAAGCATCAAGAAGGTTCCCTCCAACTGATCCAACTACAGTTTTTTTGTTCTTGACTTCTCCATGAAGATAGAGCAAGGCATTCAATGTGCTATAATACCCCATCCAAATTGGGGAGAATTCTAGAGAAAATTTGCATTGAAACGTAGTGAAGACCTATCAAATTGGTGACTCAATTACCACATTTTGGAGAAAGCTAACTTGCCAATCATGAATGCGTTTGAAACCATGTTGATCCTAGGAGGCTAGGAGATCAAGAAATCATAATTGAGCCTCTTCCACCATGAATCCAGTAAATTCAACCACCAAATCCATCAAAGGACATCAAGGTGACCCTTGAACATCAATTCAAAAAGGAGAATTGGAGATACAAGCCCCGATTTGGAGAGCAAAAAGGTTTTCATCTCAACCATGGCTATCAGTCATGGCTAACAGTTCTAGCTATGCCTCAGACCCATGATAAGGGTTTGATCTCTATTTTTCCCTATTTTAGCCATATATTTATAGTTTTATGCATTTAATTCGGTAGATTCACCATGGATTAATATTCTTTGATGCATCTGTATAGTTAGACTTAGATATTTAGGCTAGATCACCTTCATTTCTTAGTATTTTAGCAATTAGACTAGTTGTTGCTATTTCCATACATTTTGAAGTTATTAATACTTAATTAGTTTGCTTCATAGATAGATCTATGTTTATTTTGCATGCTTTATTATGATTTCATCATTTCTTGTATAGATTGATAGTTTTACATGCTTTCTTTATTTTATGTCATTCATTATACAAGATTCCTTTAAAAGCCTCATCAAGAGAGGCATCCTTTGCTTTTAATATTTTATTGTTTTTTCTTGAATGTAGGTTTTTTAGGACTCTATTTTCAAAGCATTCAAGGCAACAAATGCATATTCTAATGAGAGAAGAAGGTCACCATAGATCTTGAGTAGTTCATGTCTATTTGGAGAGTCTACGAATTATACCAACCCCATTGTGGGGCTCAAATTGTTGTATTAATTGTATCATAAATTTGGTATCCCTAAGAGGGATGGAATTGTAATCAATTGGAATCAAATTAATACAAAGAAATCCTTCTTTATTGTCAAATTTATATCTCATGTGATTTTATGCTTTAAATATTTTTTAATTGGTACAATAGCTTAGCTATATGCTCTCTAAATGGCTATAGATGGCGATCTTAGTGGCACCCCCACAATTTATACTATCAATAACTGATTGACTATGTTTTTTTGTTGCAGGTACTCACCATGGTTAACAGTCTTAACCGCATGTGACAACAATGGGTAATAGTCTTAGCTACGCCAGATAGCCATAGCTAGCAAAGGATAGAAAAATATTAGACATTAGTTTCTCCATCAAAATTGGATCTAAGGTAGGAATCATTTCCATATGTTTTCATGTCTCTATCTATGTTTTTTATAGTTTGAATACAGTAGGAGGATGGTTAAGTAGGAAACATAGAGAAATTGTAAAGGAAAAATGCTTATATTCTCATAGATTCCTACTAGTCGTTGCTAGGAACAGTGGATCTCTGATTGTAATCTGCCCTAGTCTCCAGTGGTCTAGGTTATATTTTTGAGTTTGCATGCATGAGGCCCAATTAGTGGCCATTCCCTCATAGTTAATTTGCATTCTCTAAAAAAATCATTTAGCATAGATGTGCATTCTCTAAAAGATAAATGTTCTTTTGAAAATAAGCATGTAGGAAATTCATTTGAATGCTCTTTGATGCATTTTATTTACATGCAAATATAAAAAGAATCACACACACCACATACTATCTAAAAACTAGTGATTTGGAAGTCATATCCAACCACTAGTAGGGTTCAATGATGGTGGTAGTGATTTCCATCCATTGGCCCAACTCCCTCGATCCTTTTTACTAGACCAATACTGGATCCAAGAACCATCATAGCCCATGGAAAATTTGCATGTATCTCTCTTTAGAGAGGTATATCACTGACTGTGGATGAACAGTGTGAGGACCGGGAGGACCTATACTCCCTAATCATGTGTGGACTTCATTATCACACATTATAGGTTAGATTACACAAACTGGAATTTCATTGCTAGGTTATCAAGCTTTGAGTATACAGGAGAAAGACTTAAAATATTGAGCATATCATAAAAAAATTTAAACATGATGAGAGTAGTTTAGAGTTTTCAACAAATATCAAGTGCATCAAACCTATTAGGGCTCACAAACAAAAATTTAAAAGAGATAATCATCATTGGTTTATTTTTTTTCCTTAAAATATACATACAAGATAATATAATATCATGGTTGTCACATGGAGTAGTCAATCTCATTATAGAATTGAGGTCATGGTCGAGGCTCCATCCAATTCACAACACAACATGCAGAACCCTAAATTACAAGATCCTCCTGGATGATGTTTGGTGAGCATTAGAGGGGATAACTCTACACACGAGGGTTCTCGTTAGAACACCCTACTTAGGGAAGGCAGTGTACATGCCTCATGAGATAGATTTGAGTATGGGAAATTCTAACATGGGGACTTAATGCATGGGAGTATATATCACGATCATACACCTTGTGGATCCACTAGATCCACTGAAGAGTACATCATCAAGGAGGGAACTGTAACTAAGTTAGTGCCCATACGTACTCGAGAAAAAGGTGCCTCCAAGCCCCCATCAGTTCAAAATAGACAAGTAGAAAATCTGCCCACTCAGGGGTAGGAAGAGGAATGCTTCAAGGCATAAACCCTCATGGACTCTAAACAATAATGAACTGGGTAATTTCACATTCGACATGTTCAATATTGGAGTCAATGGTACACCACCACATGAGCCATGGCACACCAAACAATTGGATGGTCTAGATAGAGTCTTAGGGTGGCTAGGCTATAAACCCTCAGTTGTGCATTCTCATTCTACAAGTTCTTGTAGTGAGAGAATATGTTGGACCATCAAAAATCTAGGAGAATTCTCTAAGAATCCTTGTAGTATAATTACCTCGTTGACCCACATAGGCACATAGTACAAACAACACCATAATGTGAATGTTGTCTACACAGACAAGGGTAAGAATGTGGTAAACCAATATGTTGGAGGTCATATCGATAAAGCTACTAGGATAGAGTGAGTACACTAAAGACCACACACAATCAATCTTATAGATCAATCGTAGAAATTAGTGTCGAAACAACGATAGCAGATCCTCCAAGATAAATTGGAAAACATTTGTGCAAAGTGTGAGTGCCTCAAAAATGAGGATTCTTAGAGGTAGAGATTACATAGGTAATGTATTTTTAAGCAATGCATGCCTGAATAATGTATACTTGATCAAAATGCGCATGCTGAGCAAGAGGATCAATTAGATTGGGCCAATTTTCCCCCTCGTAGTGAGTACAGGGAGTGCACTCATAGATGATATGTTTCACAACCTAATTTGCACCCTAAACATATTGAGAATTATACTCATCACATGGCCAAAAATACAATGCAGAACAAAGTGTTGGACCATCATGGGTGTACATAGTACGAAGAAGAAGTGAGATATGATAAAGAACAAGAATATCCTAAGATCTCCCTAGTTTATGTGGAGGATGATCCCATTCCCCCACCTCATCCAGAGAAGAATTTTCCTCCCAAGGCTCCTCGTAGACCTCTCAAAGAAGAGGAAATTTTTTCTTTGAAGACATATCAGGCCTTGGTAGATAAGGTTCAAGCTATAGAGAAGCAAGGGATGGCTTACCAAAATCCTACCTTGAACAAGATTCACAATGAACCTTTGTGCCCTTTGGTGCCAATTATAGCATATCTTGAGCACTTCGAGATGCTAAATATGGATAAGTTTCAAGGTGAGGAATATGATCAGGAACATGTTACGAGATTTATGGACATGTAATTTTATATCAATATCAATGATGCTCTATTGCTAAGAATATTCATCACAACCCTTTCAGGCCCTGCCTAAGAGTGGTTTAATCAACTTAAAAGGCACATCATAACTAGCTTTTAATAGTTGGCTAATGCATTTCTTAAATTCTTCTCCTTCAACATCAAGAAGAAGTCTAATATATCTGATTTGGCTGCTTTATTACAACATGTTGATGAGCCGATCATGGATTACGACAAAATATGGATAAATATAATGGTAAAGTTACCATTTTTAATTCCAACCACTGAATTGACTCAGATGTTTACCAAGAGTTTTGTGAAGCACATCTCATTACTACTAAAGGTGGAAAAGTACCAAATATTTGAGGAGGCCTTGGGACAAGCTAAGGTAATAGAGGACATCAAGTTAAATTAGGGTAACTTAAAACTTGGGAACAAGAAGGAATGGAACAAAAATAACACCCAAAACTAGAGGGAACAATCCAAGTCGGCCCATTTCAACCAAGTAGTGTTAAACCTATAGAAAGGGGATACTGGGTAACAATAGAATTATCAAGACCAACCACCTCCTGCATGATATGATCAGCATAATAATAACAAGAAGGGTAAGAATAAGGAACATCACCCACCTCACCAGTTAACACCACTATGAGAATCAATGACCTTGAAATTCCATCAATTGTGCAAGGCCAAGGCCATAAACTTATCGAAGATAAAATTGATAGACCCTAATCAACCCAAGCCAAAGGGGTATAGGGATGATCTATACTATGCTTTCCATAGGGTGAAAGGACACGACATCAAAGTATGTTGGAGTTTCAAACATTTACTATAGAACATGATTGAAAGAGGTGAGTTAATTATGGATAACCCTCAGGTGCCTGACAACCATAATATGGGGATCTTCAAGAAACCCTTACCAAATAATGAGCCATAGAGGAACAATGTTGGTCATGTAAATCAAGTGTGGGTTGAACTGCCAACTCAAGGATTCATCAAAATGGTTAATGTTATCATGAGATAAGGAAGGTACAAAAGACCAAATTCACCTCCAGATCCCATTAGCGTGCACATTGTGCCTCAGAAAAGGCCATCTTAGAATATTCCAGGTCCACCTACAAGACCGGTGGTGACCATTATGAGTAGGTTAGTTCAAAGCCTACAGATAACTCCAACGAAGTTGTCAATATATGAAATGATTTAGCAATATCCCAATAACAGGGAGATGCTCATGGATATTCTAATATCAATCAAATTTCAGTCCTAGGATCCTAAAGTATTTACTAACTTCATGGGACATGTGCAGTAGTGTAGTGAACCAGTCATTTAATTCAGTGACGGTCCCCACTGCCATAGCGGACCCGTCGCTACATATCATTGTATGTGTTAATCACACACGTTTCAAATGGTTTTTTATTGATACAAGTTCATCAATAAACATAATTACAACCAAGGCATTAACACATATAAAGTTACCAAAGTCACATATTGTACCTTCCACTTTCACCTTGAGAGCATTCAATGATGCGCTATTCTCAATGATAGGTACCATAGTTCTTCCATTTTAGGTTGGACTAAAGACCATCTCCATGATGTGTCATGTGATCGAAGGTGCCATGCAGTATAACATCCTTTTGGAAAGGCCTTGGATTAGATAAATGTGTTGCATTCCATCGATCTTACATCAGTGTATAAAGTACATACACAAGGGACAAGTTCACATGGTACCTTCTGATGAAGAACCATTTAAGTATGTGAACTTAGCAAATTTGCTAAGGAATTTCATTCTCTCCTCAATGCATCTGGATATATGGATGACATTGCCTATTATACATCCATAAGGTAAACTCAAAGGAGTGTGTGTGGGACCTTCCACGGTAGCACCATAGTTATCATAACACATCATAGTAGCTTCCACCAAACTTAGGATATCCAAAGTTCCTAGAAATGACAAGAAGCTTAATGTAGTTATGGGCAAAAAAGAGTCAAAGAAAAATCCCAAGGAAGAAAATATTTAGGGTCCCACTCCCATGGATGAGGGGGATTAGCACCTCAGCCTACCTCGCCTACATCTTCAATAGGGTCATTAGCACTGTCGATGACCATGCAGTGGGTTAACTCTGGGTTAGCAGAGTACATTGTGTAGAATGTGATGTTCATGCCAATTATCAAAATTGCACAAGATATGGACTGACCATAAGCCCATCACTTTCCTATGGAGATGGTGGTACTACTAGGGGTGCTACCCAACCAAAAAAACTTCACTTATGGAGGGCTATATGAATTGACAAATCATACACCCATAGATGAAGATGATTATGAATCATTCATGGTGAATGTTCATTATCTTTTTAACCTCGAATTCACCCTATGCTACTTTGAACATTACCATTAGCATGGTTACAGGTTGGGCTTATTTGAGTAGGGGCACTGGATTCTCATTGAACCACAATATTAGCTACCAACTGATAGATTTAGGTTAGGCTATCACATTTGAGGATGAGATGAGCTCCTAGCAGCATATTTAGATCATCTGAACCTCTCTTTGGGGGATGATGTGGATTGGAACCTGTATCACCCTAACCCTTATTATCTACGAGGGGGTAATAGGCTGGTAACCTATGTCTCAGAAGCACCACTAGAGATATATCATGAGGTAGAGGTAGATCAAGAAGACAATCCAAGAGCCACCTTGGATAATGAAAGCCATAAATCTACCAATGACACAAACATGCCAATCCAAAATTTGGGTATAGCAGGGTCCATTGATGAAAGTGATGGACTAGATTGTGATTCTAGAATAGATGATTATGAGATATCCTCACATAGTGAATGATGCAAGGATGAAATTTAATTGGCCTACTTAGGCCCTCTAAATTTGCATTATATGTTACCCATGGAACAAATGGGTGATACTGAAGAATACTTTATGATTGATAGCAAAAATGAGGAGGAAATAGAGTAGGCCTACCTTGGGCCTCATCTTGCTAATAATACGATCCCAAATAGTTAGGGTGAAGGACTCATTTATGACAATGATGATGAGGATGATATTGAGAGATCTTAACTTAGGCCTCAATACTTGCACCATCGTCATGAGTTGATTGACATTGACAAGATGTATCGGTGAGTATATCATGACCCGCACCTCAGAGGAAGACCACCTAATTTAGATATAATTTATCTTTTAGTCTTCCTTGATCCATAAGTGTACATGGAGCTCCTCAAGCCAATCGATCCTATTTTTGAGTCTATCCATAGATTGGATCTAGATATCCCCATACCCCCAGAACCACATCTCAAGGATGGAAGTTATATCAATGTAGAGTCACACTCACGTGGTCTTGGAGATCTAATCTATTCTATCAATATGATATCCATTGATTTGACCACTCCACTTCATAATACAACTGACCCCTCCAAACCATTGTGTTTGAATGTAGATGCTATGTATTGAGATCACGCTGACTTATCACTAGAGCCTGAAGATTTCTTCCCTAACAAAGAAATACTATAAAATTTTCATTTTGCACTAGGCTATGCACATGATGTTTATCACGCTGAGGGAAATTATGATGTAGGACCTTTAAACCCAGCTAATTATATCCACTTGATTCCTATGCCTCACCAACTTGAGGAGGGATCACATATGTCAGTAGAGGAGACCTTTGATGTGGATATCAATAACGATCCCACTAATCCTAGGAAGGTCAATTTTGGAGAGAGACTATTTCCTGATGAGCATGCCATACTCATCCCTCTACTGAAAGAGAGACTTGACCTTTTCACTTGGACATACAAGGATATGCCAAGACTAGATCCAAAATTGGTTACTCATAACCTTTCGCTAGGCCTCTCTAAGAAACCTGTCAAGAAAAAGCTTAGAAATATGCATATGATAGTTGCTTTAGTGGTTAAATATGAGCTGTAGAATTTGTTGGATGTAGAGTTCATTATCTCCATAGACCATCCAGAATGGGTATCAAACATGGTACCTGTAGGGAAACCTGATAGAAGGATCTATATTTGTACAGATTTTAGAGACCTCAACAAGGCAAAACTAAAGGATTCATTCTTGTTTCCCAATATAGATGCTCTTATAGATGCAACTATGGGTCATGAGATGCTATCCCTTATGAATGGCTTTTTTGGTTACAATAAAATTCATATTAAAGCCAAATACTAGAATAAGACCACATTTACAATACCATGAGGGACATTTTACTATAAAGATATGCCATTTGGCCTTAAAAATGCTGGTGCCACATATCAGTGAGCCATGACATATTTTTCATGACTACATGCATAATATATTGGAATATTATATTGATGACTTATTGGCAAAGTCATTACTATGAGAAGAGCATGATGAGGTCCTGAGGAAGATCTTCGATCACTTGATAGAACATAATTTTAGGTTGAATCCCAAGAAGTGTGTATTTTGTGTAACTTAATGAAAGCTCTTGGGGTTCATCATTTCAAAATGAGGCATCGAATTTGATCCAGCGAAGGTCAAGGTCATTTTAGAAATGCATCCTCCAAAAAATACCAAGGAATTAAAAAGACTTTAGGGAAAAGTAGCATCCATAAAGAGATTTATCACACATTATCAAATAAATTTTTACCCATGAATCGATTGCTACACAAGGGGGTCCCATTCAATTGGTACAAGGATTGTCAAGCTGCCTTCACTAAAATCAAGCAATACTTGGCAATACCTCCAGTTATAGCTCCACCAAGACTAGATGTGCCATTTCTACTATATATATCGATGATTGAATTTGCATTGGGAACCATGTTAACCCAAAAGAATGTGCAAGGCAAAGAGTAAGCCATATATTACATTAGTCACACATTGGTGAGTTATGAGCTCAAATATGCATATGTGAAGAAGCTGTGTTTAGAAGTGGTGTTCACAATGAATAATTTACATCATTATATGCTAAGTCATATGACATATGTAATATTTAAACAAAATACTTTGTAGTATATGATGAGCCAGATATATCATAATATACATACTACAAAGTGGATCATGCAAAATTTGATTTGGAATTCATCAGACAAAATTCCATCAAGAGACAGGTCATAGCTTATCAACTGGTTGAGGTGCCTCTCAAGAATAGAAGGCTTCTCACCATAGAGCTTCCTGATGATGTAGTTCTTGCATTATCAAAAGCACACAAACCTAAAGAACCAGATAAAAAAGCTTATATGACTATGTTCTTCGATAGTTCAAAGTCTGAGCAAGGGTATGGTGCAGGAATTGTCTTCTTCATGCCACAAGGTTCTCCAATGCCCTTGTCATTTAAGCTAGACTTTCCTTGTACTAATAATAATGTTGAGTATGAAGCCTTAATCCGGGGCCTCCAAACAACTATCACCATGAAGATTAAATGATTAAATATCTATGGTGATTCCCTGCTCATAGTCAATCAAGTGAAGGGACTTTTTAAATATAGGTGTTCCATATTGAAAGCTTACAAGGATCTTTTTGATATGTATTTAGCCCAACTAGAGTGGTATGACATCGAGGAAATCCCTTGTTCATTGAATAGATTTGTAGAAACTATGGCATCTTTGGGATCCTTAATCTCTTAGAATTTATTTGCTGACTTTACTACCATTCATGTAAAGATGTAATCGCATGCTGTGATGCAGTGTGGGGCTTTCGATAACAAGGAATCAATCAACATGATTCATATAGAACAAAACCATAAGTGGTTCTATAAAGCTAGAGACTTTCTTAAGAAGGCATCCTAGGGGTATTTAATATCATAGGGTCCTATGAGGAATGACACCATTCACCACAAGGTTGTATCCTAGTCTACATTCATGCATAGTGAAACGCTAGGAGAATAAGTCATATTGACAGTTGAGGCAAAAGCTTATCAATATTGGATGTCATAATTAAATGACTTACTAAAGCTTGGGTTAATATCATAGGGATTATCGCATGCCGTAAAACACACATTAAAATATAAAGAAACAAAGTATATCTTTCTTGGAGAAATCTTGTATCGCAAAAGTTACGATGGAGTTCTCCTTCATTGTCTTGATCCCCAAGAATTAGCTTGGGTAATTTTGTAAGCTCACAATGGTACATGTGGTGGCCATTTCAATGGCATGGCCATTGTCAAGCACATCCTTCAAATGGGTTATTATTGGCCCACTATGGATAAGGATTGCACCATGTATGTTAAGAAATGCATCAAATGTCAGCATCATTCTAATCTTACACACTTGCCATTGTAGGCCTTACAGCCCATTGAAGTTACTTGGCCATTTACGTAGTGGGGTTTAGATCTAATCGATAATATCTCTCCTTCATCATCGGGCTGACATACATTTATTATAATGACTACTAAGTATTTTACAGAGTGGGTGGAAGCTATTCCATTAACAACAACAACTGGAGCGCATATTGCAGAGTTTATACTTCAAAATATCATTAGTCATTTTGGGATACCATCCAAGATAATCTCGGATAATGGAATATCATTCAAGAACAAAACTGTGAAATATTGAATGGCTAATTACAATATACAACATAGTTTTGTGACTCCATATTATCCACAGGAAAATGGGCAAGCTGAGTCTTCAAATAAGATAGTGGTAGCCATACTAAAAAATATGATACAAGAAAACCACAAATATTGGCACATATAGCTGCCCCTTGCACTATGGGCTTATAGGACGAGAATTTGGATGCACACTGGGACAACTCCATTTTAACTAGTATATGGCATTGAGGCCATTATGCCCTTAGCATTGGAAATTTCAATGTTGCACGTCACATTGAAAGAGTTTATTGATGACGCACAACAAGCTCACCTCGATCAATTGATGCTTCTTGATGAAAGTCACGTGAATGCCCTGGAGCATCTTCGTTTTTACCAAGAGTGCTTAAAATGAGCTTACAATAGTAAAGTCCACTTGAGAGACTTTAAGGTTGGTGATCTTGTGCTGAATTAGAACCAACAGAACTCAAACCTACCACCGCACTTGTAGGATAAATTCATGGATAACTATTTATGTCCTTACATCATCTCATAATAGGTTGGACCTGGAACGTATCGCTTGAGATCACTTGAAGGGGTTGAAGAGCTTGAAACTCACAACATCCTTCATATTAAGGCATTCCGCACATAATAATTCAAAAAATTCAAAATATGGAAAACTTCAAAATCCATAAAAATAAAAAAACAATAAAATCTGAAAATATATTGCATTTCATTTCATTTGCATTACGCATTTTTATTTTGCACATGCATTCATTCAATTGCATTGCATTAGGAATTTCCATCCATCATACTTGCATTAGGATAGGTTGTGTTTGCAATCTTACAAATGATACCACATTTTTTTTTAATCATGAATCTATGCATTATCATCATCATCCATCACCCTTGTGAGTAATTGTGTTTCTCAACACAACCCTTCCTGTTGCTATGAAGAATATACTAGGGTTTTCCAGTCATTCAGACATACCTAGTGGTCTTCTCAAATTTAGAAATCCTGCTTTGCTTTTGATGATGATTTCTAGTTTTTATAGCACTTAGCACATCAAAATTCCATCACTAATCAAATATATTTAACAATCTTAATTAAGGGTAAGGAAGGATGAACACTACAAAAGTGGTACGGGTCATCTCAGGCAAAAGGTTTTGTTACTTGCTCATTTTGTCAAGTGCAATTGTCTAGAGTAGTGGTCATTGGAAAAAGGACAAGTTTACCCCCTACCCAAAGAGCTCCCTTACTTACATCAAAAGGAGCAAAATCCCAGAGTCAAATCCTATCGCTTTCTTTAAAAAAAAAATTGTTACAAAATAAACAATGATTTTTATCACTATATATGAGCAAGTATCCCAATAAATTGAATAAAAGAAGGGGTGAGCTTGAATACCTAGAATGATCAATGCTCAAAAATCATAGGGTGATCCCCAATACAACAATCGGCTGTATGAATCTCGCTTGACATTGGGGTAGGTCTAAGCAATTTACAAATGAGCTAGATTTAGGTGGCTTGTATTGCTTAGTAGTCTAGTCTAACTAAATCTAAACCTAGGATCAGATGAACATTTGAGGATCCCCAATACAACAATGGGTTGAATGAATCTTTCTTGGCACTGGGGTATGCTTATGTCTCATCTAATATATTCATTTGCACACATAGGGGTAATGAATAGCTTGGTCTGTTGAGCGAAAATTTTATTTTTTAGAAGTCTAGTATATTCATTATACAAATTTTGATAAGTCAACTAGGGTGTTTGAGTTTCATGGAAAACCTTAAAAACTCCCAAATAGCAACAACCATTTAAATCATGCAATTATCAATTTCTTTTATGAGAGTTTTTTTTATTAGGACTGTTCATGATATAGGTTATATACTAGATGGATATCAACAATGATATTTAAACGACCACTGACTATATTGTGCATATTATTTTAATTTACAAAATGCTTATGAATAGAAAAAATACATCATTTCATAGCACATATGGATGTTTAATTGATTAATTCTTATGATAAGAAGTATCAATTACATATCATGATTATTACACATTCTATGGTGTCATCCATTAGATTGTCAAACTCATATTGCATCCATACATTATGTTTTAAGTGATTAAAGCATACATGTCCATTTACATTAAATCATCATCATGTAAATAACACATTACATATATTGCATTCATCATATCATAATATCATAAATTAAATATATACAAGTACAGTAAATTAAAAATGCATTTAACAATAAATAGTACATCCAAATGCATACATCATAGTAGTCCATATACATATCTAGATCACAATATCTAGTCATACATCCATCATCTAGCTAGTGCATGTCATCCATATATCACATCATATAGCATCAAATCAATAAACATACAATATAAGCATTGCATCCATATGCATCTCATGAACATAAAATAAATAAAACTACACATATAATGAGTCTCATAAAGTCAGATCATATATATATGTGTGTGTGTGTGTGTGCCAAAAAAAGAGTGTCTAGGCATATGTCCAAAATGCTCGTAGGCTACAACTGTGTAGGTCCTCGACCTTACACTAAAAAATGGTACAAATATTTGATAATATCTATACTAGGCAACACCTGTACCCCCAATCTATGAGTCTCCTTCACCTGTGCCACCCTATCGTTGAGTCTGCATATAGCTGGTACTAGTGGACCTCTCTATCCTTGGTGTCCTATGGTTGGATTGAGTTGAATATTGCCTAGTCTCCCAAGTCTGAGTCCTCTAAGTCCTTGGATCTATGGTCCTCTCAGGAACCTCACCCTCCAGTAGGTCGATCTCTCCCTCTAGGTGAGAGATATGAGTAGCATCTGATGCTTACTCATAGAGGTGATGTTGAAATAGAAACCATAACATCCAAATATTTGTATTCAGATCAAAACCTATGTCCCTATACAATTAGAACCACAAGACTAGCTTGTAGAGTTGAGGGCTCCCCTCATGCACCAATCGCCTGATCCCACTCGAGATTCATAATCTACAACTAAGATCGGGCTAGATCTTGCTCGAGTGTCATATTATTCGAGGCTGTAGTGGCATTTTCAATCTGTGCCTAGTGAAGGGTCTTCTCCTCCTAGTAGCTCTGACACTGATCCTATCCCTATCTTAACTAAATCTATGTTGCACTCAAATGCACCTGTAAATTATCCTCGATGATATCCCTCTATAGTATCTGCATTTGTAGGGTCCCCACCTATGTTTGTAGTGGACCACCTAGACCTAGAGCTATGCAACTTCATCATTAGGCTCCTCCTCCTCAACCTAGGGTACATCCTCAACAGTTATACCCTCTCCCCATCCACCCTCAGTCCATTGGTGAATCTTGTGCCCATGAGGATCTACCCCCTCTAGATGTGCCTACACTACCTCTACTCTTGCAGCTCCATATTTGTCCCTACCAAGTGGGTTGCCACCTCACTAGATCATAAGATTCCACTAGGCATCATAATATACAATGGTCCTCACATCTTCTAGCCCTGAGTCCTGTTGTGGTTGCTCCACAACTAGCCCCAAATATTGGGGACCCACCTTTTTCTTGAATAATTATGTTGCATGCTTCAGATGTCTTTGAGCGCTAATGCTTAATAATACCTGATCTACAAGACCATCATGCGGATTCCAAAGGTTTACAGTATGTTTGAGAGGTTTTTGTTCTTTTGTAAGGGTTGACTTTTGTTTTGTCTAAATCTAGGTTGGAGTGTTTTACCTTTTTTTGGTTAGTTAAATTTTGGCTTGGATTCTTCTCTTTGCAATTTGTTGGTTTCCTTTTATTTTGGTTTGTTGATTTACCTATTTGCACTTTAAAGAAACTATATATAACCAAAATAAACAAAATTCAATAAAAAATGAAATGAACTATTCTAAATTTATTGAAATAATTGATAGTTCCAATAAAAATAAAAAAAAACAAAACAAAAAATAATAATAACAATAACGAAAGGACCTTTGTCATTTCTTATTGAATGTAATCGTTGGTTACAATAAATAATAATAAACATAAAATATATTATTATATATTATTATTATATATTTTATATATAATAATAATATATATTAATATATATTCTTATATTAATATATAAAAATAATAATAAAATAATAAAATAAAAAATAAAAGAAAAAATCATAATACTATATTATATTCTATCGTATCATATGATAGTATAATATAATATAATACGTATTTCATTTAAAACTTTGTTTAAAAGTATTAAAAGCTCTCTGTTATATGTTGATACAGGTACAACGCGAAGAAGTGGCAGAGCATTGTAATGGGGATGCTTTGGTCTCATACGACATGGCTTCGGTGTTAACTTTGAATTCACAGCAAACGAAATCAAGCAAGCAAGGTGGATTTGATCACGATAAATGAATAGTGGTGATGTGGAATGAGTGGGTTTGATATATCAATAATTATCGAGATGGAGATCATGTCGAGGTTTTAGCAGCAGATATTGTCGCAGGGTTTGCGAGGTGGAATAAGGTGCATGTAGGAGATTGTTCGATGTTGGTAAGCGGCGTCCATAAGGTTTCAAATGCTAGAAAAATGGGAATACCTGACATCAAGTATGGATTGACACGAGGGCAAAAACATGGATGTCGATCGACGATTGTGATGCAGTAGGCCACACAACGAGCATTCGGCATAAAGAACGATGATGATTTGTTCCTCCATGATGACGCTGAATGGAAAATATCCCAAGATAGTATGACAATGTGATGACAGACTAACGCTAAGAATCTTCTTTCAAGGGAAGATGACCGGGATGACAGATTGGACGTGAAGCTTGAAAATTGAGGGAGCTTGGACGAGGTGATGTAGTACAATATAGCATGACAACCAATAAGACACACTGTGGTAGTGTGAACTGGTAGAACGTAGAAAAATCGGTATTTAGAATGGGATCATTACCCAACACGGTGCAACACGACATGGAGGAGTCTTAGTCAAATTTTAAAGCAATAGTGAACAACTTGGTAACGCCCACCAACACGGTGCAGAGTGTCGAAAATGTACAGTGAGATCCATTACTGCCAACACCAGAGCAGTAGACACGTAGGGGAGCTACATTTCCAAAGCATGATAGGTGGTCACAGAAACCTCCAGTACTGATTGGAGTGGCAATGACACAACAACGAATATGTTTCAATGAAAAGTTTGAACACGGAGGTTAGGTAACATCTACGCAGGATAGTTTGGCCAATAGCGCAATCAAACGATGAATGGGCAGTCATAATGATAAATCATCAACAACTATATTACACAGTGGGCACACATGTCACTGGAAAAATACAGATATTAGCCAATAGCAATTTTTAGATGATAGTGAGCGCGTAAGGAGGTAGTTTCATTTAGTCTGACATGGTAGGGTCACATGCATTGTAGGCTAGCAAGGCAACGTAAATGCAATGTCCGGTAGTTGCATTGAGGGTGTCAGTTAGGCAGAGACATGCCTAAAAATAGGGACTTGTAATTTCCCAAAGGAACCCTAATATTTCAACCCGCTTGCATATTTAAACTTGGATGGGGAAGTGAATGATTGTTTGCCAGATTGTAGAGAGGGGAGCCTCTCGTTGATCGAAGCAAGTCAGAAGGATGGCGATGGTGGCCTACAAGCACATCCAGACCCGAAGAAATTTAAAATATAAATGAGTGTGAACACTCACTTAATGGACAACAAAGATGTTTAAAGGATTTTTGATAAAACTTTGTGAGAAGCTGCGCATGCTTCATCATGTAGCGAGGTTTATTATGTTTACCTTTATACCTTGTGATGAAGCTTGATTTATTTGAAAAAAAAAATGTCATATAGTTTTATTATATGTCTTTGTTTTGTTTTATGTACTACATGGTATATGGTAGATGAAAGGAAGTCATATGATCAGAAGTTTTGGGTTGGTCGATGCATTTACTATACTATGGGAAGTACAAAATGAGGGTTTATTTTTATTTTTCTTTTCTAATATTATGATTTTTATTGGGAGTCACAAGGAAAAGTTCATGAGTGTTTAATGTCATAATATTGAGAAGAATATAAAGTTGTGTATTATTTTTATGATGTTAAAAGGATGTATAAAGGAAATAAAATAATGATTTTATTTTCATTATTTTGTTTTTTTAGGTATTTTATTTTAGCATTATAAAAGGGAGAAGTTGAAATGAAAATACATTGGGTAAACTTTAAATATCCCAAGAAGGTATTGTAAAAGGGGGGGCTGGAAATTTTGTAACCAAGGAGATTTTTGGAAATACAAGCCTTTCATTTTGGTAATAGCAACTTTTGTGTGCAAAACCAAAGGGAGATTACGTCTAAAGCTATGGTTTATTGTCTATCTTTTTCTGCATTGTTTTTGCTTATATCTATTTGTTGATGCCATGAAATGGGTTGCAATAGGTGAATGCTTAAAATAATGCAAATTTTATTTTTCCTTTGAGTCTCGCACTTGGTCTAATATGATTGTGCTTATGTTGCAGGTCCGTTAGGTCATGTTGTTTTAGATTCATCTCACAACTTGGGGTTTTGCAGGGAGGGGATTGCTAACCAAATTTGATGTTATTTGTTTTTTTCCAGCTAACCTTGTAGATTTGTTTTCTGTTTTCTGCATTTAGAGTAAATCTTCAATATTTATTTTAGTTGCACATTTCTATTCTGGTCCATTCCAAAATTTTTGTTTTGTTTCATTCTGGTCCTTCCAGAATTTTTGATTTTTCATTCTGGTCCTTCCAAAATTTTTGATTTTCCATTCTGGTCCTTCCAAAATTTTTGTTTGTTTTCATTTCTTTTATTTTTCCATTCTGGTCCATTTTCCAGAATTTCTTGTTTTATTTCTGGTTCATTTGTTTCTATTCTGGTCCTTATCCAGAATTTCTGCACCTCCAAATACATCAATTTAATTTTTAGATAAAATGTTGGTTTAGGAGGGCTACTAACACCAAATTCACACTAAGGCAGATAAAGCAAATGAACGCTGACATGCTAACTTACTAACTCTTACTAACACCAAATTCTAACATAGGGATAGTGGAACATTTACAATGAAGATAAAATGAATCCACTAACTTCAAAATGAACCACACATTAAAGGCATGGATTTTAAAATGAAGTGGACTATTCCACGCACTTTTGCATTTGGAACCTTTCTAATTTGAAGATAAAAGAGTCTACTAATTGGGGTTCAGGGTAGACTATTTTAACATCAAGAGCACTAAAAATGAATCAATCTTTTGCAGTTTGAAGGTTTTAAGATCATAATTGCTAAAGCATTGTTTGAACTATTCAAGGCCCCTTGTTAACTGTCACTTGCATAGTTGAGTTTATTCTGGTATACATTTGTTTCCATATTAATTTTTCATTGATTATACAGAAATGTATGCTTATCGAAACCTTGGAGAACTAAGTGGTTTCACTTAATTTCTTTGCAAGAGAGAGTTTTCAAATCAATACTCTATTTGTGGTGATCATTTTGCGATAGGGCAAAATATTCACTCAACATTTTGGCGCTAGAAGGAGGGCCTTCTTTATTGCTTTACGATTTAGATCTTACTAACGGTTAACGTGGTCAGTTTTGTTTCCACCTTATTGTGCTTGCAGGTACAACATTATTTCGGTTTATTTTGAGTTGTTTGTGAGAAGCCTTGTTAGGATAGTTAAGTTTCCCAAGCTGGACCCATCTGAGCATATTGCTACTAGTCTAAAACTACCGGGGAAACTATCTTTCAAAGTCTTACTCCCAATTACAGGAAACCAAAAAACAAAACTCAAGAGATCGAAATCCCACCTAGCATACTTGATCTAGGGTCACCTTTAGGTTCAAGTACACCTAGTGGGTCTCCACCCATTATTTCCATTGCGACAGCCACACCAAGTGTATCTGTCCCCATCACTTCAATAGTTTCTACTATTCTCGTAGGGTCGCTACCATTGCATAACATGGCCCAACAACAACAACAACCCGCTCTTTGGTGCGGTGTGCAAAGCTCTCCCTTGAATATACCTGGGGATGTCCATGACTTGCCTAGGCATATTGAAATATCGCTACCCAAGTTCATACATGATGGTCCCATTACCGCTGAAGAGCATGTCCAAATCTACAAAGACTACATGTTTAGACATGGGGTCACTCATGAAGACGTTGCGTGTCGAGTATTTCCTAATAGTTTGGACCATGTGGCTAATGAGTGGTACAAAAATCTACCCGTAGGGTCCATTACTTCGTGGGCCCAATTGGAAGCCGCCTTCATTAGCCAATTTTGATTGTTGCTAGATCCTTCCATCATCTATAATTTGTTTGTGTCCTGTAAATGGTTACCCAACGAGCCTATTAGGACGTTCAATGCTAGGTTCCAAAAGCTATACATGAATGTAACTCGCCACTTCGTGGTAGATGCCATTGTGGCCCTTCAATTATATTTTGGAGCTTTAGATCCGGTAACATCCTTGTTTGCCCGAAGAAATGCTCAGGTCACAACCCTTGCCTTGGCTTATGCCGAAACCATGACCCTTGAGCAACAAATGAACTCACCAGGAGGGGGTTTATCTCAATGGCCTAGGATGGGACAATATGGTCCATACAATCAATTCGCCATGATGAATCAGTTAATGGCACCACAAGTCCCAACAATGAACAATTTCCAACAACCGGGTCCATTGATGCAAGCGTATTCACCATTTCCCGCTTTGCCTAACACATCCATTCCACCACCAGCCATGTTGCCAAACAATCATATGACCATGCCAGGGTTCAACATGCTTAATAATCAGTTGACCATGCCTGGATTCAATGCAATTAATACCCAAAACCCAATGGCTTATCCTTCGATCACACCGCTTCAAAGTGTGAATCTTGGATGGAACCAAAATACTCAGAGTCAAGCCATTGTGCCTATTCTAGAAGTGGCTAATGCAGGAAAGGCATTTGGACCTAGAATCATAGTGCCCCAACCGCAAGGGCCTGAAGCTAGGATGGATAAGTTGGAAGAACAAATGGCCAAGTTGACAATCAACATGGGAAACATGAATAAAAGTCTGGCACAATCCTTCGGACATAACCGACCTCACAACCATAGAGGAAAGGGGCCATACAACACTCACCCCAATAATGGGCGCGTACCCAACCCAGTAGCCAATCAGGCAGATGTTTCGGAATATTACGGTGAGTTAGAACCCTATGATGATGAATTACCCCATTGTTGCCAAGGGAAGCAAGAGACTTTGTTAACTGAAGTTGTCCACATCCAAGAAAGTGAGGAAGAGGAGGATATTGAGGTTTTAGGAGAAGAAGATGAAGAGACTTTGGAAGTCCAAGCCACTAGACGTTTTGGGAAAGGAAATCATCGATATTATACAAGAAGCTCTAAGGATCCCAAAACTTCCTCTACTCCTCCAAACAACCCATTACTTCCTCCTGATACAAAAGGTGAGGTTAATCCACCTCCTCCACCGATTGTAGAGATGTCCAAGCCAGTGAAAAAGATGATGAATTTGAAAAAACTCACTTATGACTTAGAAGAAGACATGAAGAAAAATAAGGCTAATATCTCATTGTTCGAAGTAGCTAAAATTTTGGGTCATGAGATAGGTTCACCAAAAAACCCACCTAGTCAAGCCCATGAAGCCAATGGTGTCGAGTCTCAATTGGTTCTAAAAAGGGAAAAACGAGAAGTACCTCCCTTTCTCATAACCATTAGAATTATAGGCAAAAATTTACATAATTGTTTGATAGATTCAGGTGCTTCGACCAACATCATGTCCTTGGAAGTTTGCCAAAAGTTAGGACTCACACCAATCCCTTCTAAGAGTAAGGTGGTACAATTGGATAGATCTATTATGGATGTGGTTGGAAGTCTAAATGATGTCCTTATTCAGATTAACTCAGAACCTAGAGTTCAACATCACATAGATATATTGGTGCTTAATATTCCTACCAAGTATGGAATGGTATTGGGAAGAGATTGGAGTAAAAATCTGAATGGGTATATTGTAACAGATTCTTCCCATATGTGGTTGCCTTGGAGAGGAGTAGCAAATCAAATTCGGGTGGATAGTGAACCTAGACTCAAGGAGATGATAACTGAATACAACAAACCCAATGAAATCCAATATGTCGAAACTGAGTTAGGGGCCTATAGCTTGGACATAGAAGAAGCTACCGAAGAACCTCAAAAGGAGAATTTTTCTTGTAACACTTTGGAAGAGGATAATTTGGTTTGGACTCTAAGATTTGATGGATCTAAGTCAAAACAAGGTGTTGGAGCTGGTATCGAACTTACATGTCCCGGTAGCAAACCTATGCTTGCTGCCTATAGATTACAGTTTCCAGCCACCAACAATGTGGCAGAATATGAGGCCCTTATTTTTGGACTTCAATTGGCCCTAAGGAAGAAAGTTAAATGTCTCAAAGTGTTGGGAGATTCAGATTGGTGGTCAAACAAGTTAAAGGGCAATATACTTGTCGGGATAAAATATTAAGCCTTTACAGAACCAGAGTTAAGGATTTGATAGATGAATTTGATGCGTTCAATATATCCCTTATCTCTAGGAAAAATAATCGCATGGCAGATTCTTTAGTTGTAGCCGCAAGTATGCTTAAACCTGTGGACCATAAAAAGTGTAAGAAATTCTCAATCGAATTAGTGCCTTGCCCTTCGATACTAGATAATGTTACTAATTTTCAAGTATTCGATAGTGACAGACATGTGTTCAATTTTATCACTAATTCTGGAATTTTTGAAAATCAGGTAATAGATGAAGACAAGAGAGGGCAAGAAGAAATGGAATTGCAATGTGAGGCAACCGGAGTGTGGAATGATATGCCGAATGGTATGGCTTCGTTAGAGAAAATATTTGACATTGGATACCAAGCGAAAAGAGGAAGAAAGGTACCACCCCCTAAAGAATCTTGTGATTTGATCAATTTAGGGAGTGCAGAAAATCCACGAGAGGTATTTATTGCTAAGGCATGTACAAGGCAAGAAAGGGAGTCTATCGCTCATGCATTAAAGGAATATATTGATTGCATAGCATGGAGCTATAAGGATTTGAAAACTTATGATCAAAATGTGATAATGCATACGATTCCATTAAAACCTGACTCCAAGCCTTTCAGACAGAGACAAAGAACGGTCAACCCAATTTTAGAACCCCTAATAGAGAAAGAGGTCAAGAGATTGCTAGAAGCAAAAATCATCTTTCCTGTTAGACATTCCACATGGGTGGCCAATCTTGTCCCGGTAAGAAAGAAGAATGGAGAGATAAGGTTATGCATAGATTTCAGGAATCTGAATAAGGCTTGCCAAAAGGATAATTACCCATTACCCACTATCGATGAGATTCTTCAAAAGGTGAATGGGTCAGAGATGATGTCATTCTTGGATGGTTATTCAGGATATAATCAAATTCTAATTCATCCAAATGACAGAATGAAGACAACCTTCACGACTAAGTGGGGAACATTCGCATATAGGAGAATGTCGTTTGGGTTATTGAATGCAGGTGCAACTTTCCAACGAGCCATGGATTTTACGTTCAAAGGGCTCATTGGTAAGTGTATCATTGTTTACGTTGATGACATTCTTGTCTTCTCTAAGAAAAGGGAAGATCATGTCAAGGACTTGAGAAAAGTACTTCAAAGATGTAGGGAACATGGGATCTCCCTTAATCCAAAAAAATGCATCTTTGGAGTAACAGAAGGTAAGCTATTAGGACATGTCATTTCCAAGGATGGGATTGCTATTGATCCAAAAATAATCTCAGCTATACTAGCCATTCCTCCACCTAATAGCAAGAAAGAGTTAAGATCCTTTTTCGGTAAGATTAACTTTGTAAGAAAATTTATTTCAGGTTTTGCCGAGATTGCCAAGCCTTTGAATGACATGTTAAAGAAGGATGTTCAGATCAAATGGACAAATGAAAATAGGGAAGCTTTCAAAAGCATCAAGGATGCTATCTCTAAAGCCCCTGTTTTAATTAGTCCAGATTATGCTAAGCCTTTCTATGTCTATACTTTTGCTTCAGATCATTCTTTTGCGAGTGTCTTAACCCAAAAGAGCGAGGGTAGCATTGAAAATCCCATAGCCTTCTTGAGTGCTCCATTGAAGGATGCAAAGCTGAGATATTCTATCTTGGATAAACAAATGTATGCCCTATTCAAGACCATCAAGAAATTTAGGCATTATCTAGTTCACAGTAAAGTTTTTGCGGTAGTTCCTGACCCGGCCGTTAAGTCTATGTTTTTGCAAAATGAACTAGGTGAAAGATGGGGAAAATGGATTTCGACCCTTCAAGAATTCGATTTGGAAATCCGACCCATGAAAATAGTTCGTGGACAAGGTTTGGTCAAGGCAATTGCAGAAATTGATCCATTGATATCATGCCAACATTACGAGGTAGATGACATAACCAAAGATGAGTGGTATGTTGATATTGCATATTTCTTGTTGCATGGTAAGTGTCCATTACATTTAAATTCCACTCAACGCAGAGCTTTGCGTTTGAAATCTACAAATTTTTTGATTAAATCTGGTGTTTTGTATAGGAAGAACCATGAAGGGATTTACCTTCGTTGTGTTAATCGAGAAGAAGCGACCCAAGTACTTAAGGATTTCCATGGTAAGTATGGAATGGGACATGGGTCAGCCAATGCGACAGCCCATCAAATCCTAAGGGCTGGATACTATTGGCCCCATCTGTTCAAGGATGCACATGCTCATGTGAGATCATGCCACATATGCCAAGTGGCGGCCAATAGAGAAAGAAATGTTGCAATGCCACTACAATCTGTGGTAGAGGCAAGGCCTTTTGCACAATGGGGATTAGATTTTGTTGGGATCATCAATCCCAACTCATCCGATTCCCATAAATATATCCTTACTTCCATGATTACTGCACAAGGTGGACCGAAGCTATTCCTACTAAGCATGCCACTTCAGAGGTTGTCATTAAGTTTTTAGAGGATAACATTGTTACTCATTTTGGAATGCCCAACGCAATTGTAAGTGATAATGGCTCTGCCTTTTCTTCTTTGGAGTTTGCAAATTGGGCATATGATAATATGGTAAGCTTGAAATTCTCCTCAAATTATTATCCACAAGGTAATGGTTTAGCGGAATCCTCTAACAAGAACTTGTTGTGTGTAATAAAAAGGTTACTTGAAAAGAACCCTAGGGATTGGCATAGCAAGTTAAAGTTTACCCTTTGGGCTGATAGGATCAGAACCAAAGAATCAATAGGAACATCTCCGTATCATTTAGTCTATGGGCAGGATCCCATCTTTCCCATAAATTTAAGGTTACAAACATTGCACTTCATGAAAGAGTATGTTGGAACTAATGATAAACTTGAAGCTAGGTTGACGCAGTTAATGCATCTTGATGAGAAAAGAGATGAGGCCATGCTTCATTTCAGCAAACATCAAGATGTAGTGAAAATATGGTTTGATAAGAAATCTAAAATAAAAACATTTAAAATTTTAGACCTAGTTTTATTGTGGGATAAAGGACATGAAAAGAAAGGAGATCATGAAAATTTTGATTGTTTATGGTTGGGTCCATATCAAATTTCTGAAATCCTAGGTGAGAATAGTTTTCGACTAAAAACCTTGGATGGGAATGATTTGGCTTTGCCCGTTAACGGGCTACATCTAAAGCACTACTTCCAGGCCTAAAAGGGGTAGAGTCTTGTATTATATGTAAATATGTTCATGTTTGATGAATGTTGAGTTTAGTTGTATGTTTGTATTCATTCACTTCCAATTTTGTGTTGATTTCTTTTTGTATATAGTTTGAAGGTGTTGTTTGATTGGTTTTGGGTTTTAGATGTGTGGTGTTTTGTTGTCATTTATTTTCAGTTTTGGGTTTACGAGTGTTTTAGTGTGAAGATGTCAGTTTATGTCCTTATGAATGTTCACTAAGACCAAGAGAATGTGAAACATCAGAATTGTATTGCAGAAGGCTCCACAATTATCACAAACATATTAAAGTATATCGTTTGAAACTTGTGATGCATGAAGTTGTCAATTTTGTAAATTAGGGTAAAATATTTTGCATGCTCCATCTCATTCAGCCTCATTTCATGGTACATTCCACCTTGCATTGCATCTCACTTGCATCTACATTTCAAAGGCAATCACCGAAAACATGTCAAATTCTCTTAGGATCATTGCACAATATACACTAAGAAGATCTTGAGATTGGGAACTGATGTCGAAACTATCTTGAACCAAACACAATTTGCACATATTAAAAGCATCTTGGGTAAAATGGTCAAAACCATCCTTGGAAGAAAATGTGAGGTGAAAAGAGTCATTCTTGTCGGTCCTATCATGCGACATAGTCCATAAAACAGTGGTTTTCACCACTTCCACAATACTTGAAAACCCAAAATCATAGTAGTAAGGATAGGGTCAAATTCTCATCATACTTAGGTTGAGAATCCGATTCCCCAAAGCTCTGATTTTGCCTCCATCACACCATTGACTATTGGGTCGTAAGGATCGTACTACATGTCCCCTCAGAAGGATGGGTAGTCATCCCCAAGATTCAAGAAATTTAAAGCAAAATATTCACCATTCCACTTCCATCACACCACTAGTTATTGAGTTGTAAGGATCGTACTACATGTCCCCTCAGAAGGATGGGTAGTCATCCCCAAGATTCAAGAAATCAAAATCCAAATCATGGACTATGGGGCTAACCTCCATCGGGGCTATAGACGCTTGATTGGTAGTGGAGTATGCTCATGCGTGGCGACATGTCTCATTTAAAAGTGAGACCTCTGACCGCTCACACGGACAGGCTAGCCTTGTGGTTTCATCCATAATAGGTTTAATTATTTTGGTCAAGATGAGGTAATGAACTCAGATCATAGTAGTAAGGATAGGGTCAAATTCTCATCATACTTAGGTTGAGAATCCGATTCCCCAAAGCTCTGAGTCCACTTGCACACACTGGTTCTGGATGGTAGCGGTTCATAACTGACCTCTTGATCTGGTAAATGAATGCATTGCACACACATTTGGTCCTAAGAGGGTTAGACAGTTTTAGTGTGTTTGTTTATGGTACTAGAATGTTGAGTCTTTGCAAAGCAGGTTGTTCATAGCATCCTTTCAATACATCCTTTTAGCCTATATTCACTCCTGCATAAATCATCCATAACATATCATATGCATCCATGTGAAACTGACGATGGAATGTTGAATGGTTTCAGACGATAAGGAATGAATCACTTTGCACACACTGAGCTGATGCTGAATAATTCTGATGGTTCATATCTTTTGGTCTACTTTCATTCTCTGGATATTTGTTGACGCTTGTAATTTTAATTTTTTGGGTTTTGTGTGTTTTCAGGTTGGGTTCTCACCCAAAATGCTCAGGAGCATTTCCCAGTAGAGTCACCATTTGTTGTGGCTGCTCCACAACTAGCCCCAAATATTGGGGACCCACCTTTTCTTGAATAATTGGGTTGCATAATTCATATGTCTTTGAGTTCTAATTCTTAATAATACCTGATCCATAGGACCATCATGCAGACTCCAAAGGTTTACAGTATGTCTGAGAGGTTTTTGTTCTTTTGTAAGAGTTGACGTTCGTTTTATCTAAATCTAGGTTGAAGTGTTTTACCTTTCCTTAGATAGTTAAATTTTGGCTTGGATTCTTCTCTTTACAATTTGTTAGTTACCTTCCATTTTGGTTTGTTATAGTTCAACCTTTTGAAAAGTGAATTGATTTGCCTATTTGCACTTTAAAGAAACTATATATAATCAAAATAAGCAAAATTCAATAAAAACTGAAATGACCTATTCTAAATTTATTGAAATAACTAATAGTTCCAATAAAAACAAAAAAAAACAAAAAATAATAATAATGAAAGGACATTTGTCATTTCTTATTGAATTTAATCGTTGGTTGCAATAAATAATAATAAACATAAAATATATTAATATATATTATTATTATATATTTTATACATAATAATAATAATATATATTCTTATATATTAATATATAAAAATAATAATAAAATAATAAAAGAAAAAATCATAATACTATATTATATTATATCATATCATATGATAGTATAATATAATATAATATGTATTTCATTTAAAACTTTGTTTAAAAGTATTAAAAGCTCTGTTATATGTTGATACAGGTACAACGCGAAGAAGTGTCGGAGCATTGTAATGGGGATGCTTTGGTCTCATACGACATGGCTTCGGTGTTAACTTCGAATTAACTACAAATGAAATCAAGCAAGAAAGGTGGATTTGATCACAACAAATGAATAGTGCTGATGTGGAATGAGTGGGTTTGATATATCGATAATTACCGAGATGGAGATCATGTCGGGGCAAGCGGCGTCTGATGTTGGTAAGCGACGTCCAGAAGGTTTCGAATACCAAAAAAATGGGAATACCCAGCATCAAGTATGGATTGACACGAGGGCAAAAACATGAACACTGATGGATGATTGTGATGCAACAGGCCACACAACGAGCATTCGGCATAAATAACAACGATTATTTGTTCCTCCACGACAACGACGCTGAATGGGAAATCTCCCATGGTAGCGTGGCAATATTATGACAGACTAACATTGAGAATATTCTTTCTGGGGAAGATGACCGAGACGACATATTGGACACGAAGCCTGATAATCGAGGGAGCTTGGACAAGGTGATGCAGTACAATATAGCACAATGGCCAGTAAGACACACTACGACAGTGTGAACTGGCAGAACATAGAAAAATCGGTATTTAAAATGGGATCATTTCCCAAAACGGTGCAGCATGGCATGGAGGAGTCTCGGTCAAATTTTAAAGCAATAGTGAACAACTTGGTAACGCCCACCAGCGCGACGCAAAGTGTCGAAAATGTATAGTGAGATCCGTTACAGTCAGCGCCAGAGCAGTAGACATGCAGGGGAGCGTTACAGGAAATCTGTCAGAACCCGTGGTAATGTTGAGAAGCGGCAGTGTGTTCAAATGATGTAATACCATGGTAGGTAATGGACAACATCAGGAAGTTATGTCTGATAGACGGAGGAGGTGGCGAAGTTAAAAGTATCTCCGGTGAAATACTTTCGAGGACCTACCAACATGAGCAGAACAACAGCTTGAAATATGGCATGTGGGACAAAATGCATGTGTTCGGGAAGCTAAATTTCTAGAGCACGATAGGTGGTCATAGAAACCTCCAATACTGATTGGAGTGGCAATGGCACAACAACGGATATGTTTTAACGATAAGTTTGAACACGGCAGTCAGGTAACATCTACATGGGATAGTTTGACCAAGAGCACAATAAAACGGTGAATGGGGAGTCAGAATGATAAATCATCGACAACTATATTACATGGTGGGCACACATGTCACCAAAAAAGTACAAACATTAGCCAGTAGCAGGTTTCATACGACAGTGAGAGCGTAATGAGGTAGTTTCATTTAGTCTAACATGGCAAGGTCACATGCATTGCAGGCTAGCAAGGCAACATAAATGCAACATCCGGTAGTTCCAGTGAGGGTGTCAGTCAGGCAAATACATGCCTAAAAAGAGGGACCCGTAATTCCCTAATGGAACCCTAAGATTTCAACCCACCTGCATATTTAAACTTGGATGGGGATGGGGATGTGAATGATTGTTTGTCGGATTGTTGAGAGGGGAGCCTTTGGTTGATCGAAGCAGGTTAGAAGGATGGCGATGGTGGCCTGCAAGCACATCCATACCTGAAGAAATTTAAAAGATAAATGTGTGTGAACACTCGCTTAATGGACAACAAATATGTTTAAAAGATTTTCGATAAAACTTTGTGAGAAGCTGGGTATGGGTATGGTTCGTCATGTAGCATTGTTTATTACGTTTACCTTTATACCTTGTGATGAAGCTTGATTTATTTGAAAAAAAAAAATGTCATATAGTTTTATTATATGTCTTTGTTTTGTTTTATGTACTACATGGTATATGGTAGATGTAAGGAAGTCATAAGATCAAATGTTTTTGGTTGGTCGATGCATTTACTATACTATGGGAGGTACAAGGGAAGTACAAAATGAGGGTTTATTTTTATTTTTCTTTTCTAATATTATGATTTTTATTGGGAGTCATAAGGAAAAGTTCATGAGTGTTTAATGTCATAATATTGAGAAGAAGATAAAGTTGTGTATTGTTTTAATGATGTTAAAAGGATGTATAGAGGAAATAAAATAATGATTTTCTTTTCATTATTTTGTTATTTTAGGTATTTTATTTTAGCATTACAAAAGGGGTAAGTTGAAATGAAAAGTCGCTGGGTAAAATTTAAATATCTTAAGAAGGTATTGTAAAAGAGAGGGGGCTGGAAATTTTGTAATGAAGGAGATTTTCGAAAATACAAGCCTTTCATTTTGGTAATAGCAATTTTTGTGTGCAAAACCAAAAGGGGATTACGTCTAAAGCTATGGTTTATTGTTTATTTTTCTTTGCATGATTTTTGCTTATATCTATTTGTTGATGCCATGAAATGGGTTGCAATAGGTGAATGCTTAAAATAATGCAAATTTTATTTTTCCTTTGAGTCTCGCACTTGGTCTAATCTAATTGTCCTTATGTTGCAGGTCCGTTAGGTCATGTTGTTTTAGATTCATATCACAACTTAGGGTTTTCAGGGAGAGGATTGCTAACAAAATTTAATATTATCTTTTTTTTCCAGCCAACCTTGTAGATTTATTTTCTGTTTTCAGCATTTAGAGTAAATCTTCAACATTTATTTTAGTTGCACATTTTTGATTCTGGTCCAATAAAAAAAATTTGTTTCTCATTCTGGTCCTTCCAGAATTTTTGATTTTTCATTCTGGTCCTTCTAGAATTTTTTATTTTCCATTCTAGTCCTTCCAGAATTTTTGTTTGCTCTCATTTATGTTATTTTCCCATTCTGGTCTAATTTCCAAAATTTTTTGTTTTATTTCTGGTTCATTTATTTCTATTCTGGTCCTTATCCAGAATTTCTGCACCTCCAAATACATCAATTTAGTTTTTAGATAAAATGCTGGTTTAGGAGGGTTACTAACGCCAAATTCACACTAAGGTAGATAAGCAAATGAACGTTGACTAGCTAACTTACTAACTCTTACTAACACCAAATTCTAACATAGGGATAGTGGAACAATTACAATGAAGATAAAATGAATCCATTAAATTTAAAATGAATCACACATTAAAGGCATGGATTTTAAAATAAAGTGGAATATTCTACGCACTTTTGCATCTGGAACCTTTCTAATATGAATATAAAAGAGTCTACTAATTGGGGTTCAGGGTAGACTATTTTAACATCAAGAGCACTAAAAATAAATCAATATTTTGCAGTTTGAAGGTTTTAAGATCATAATTTCTAAAGCATTATTTGAACTATTCAAGGCCCCTTATTAACTGTCACTTGCATAGTTGAGTTTATTCTGGTATATATTTGTTTCCATCTTAATTTTTCATTGATTATACAAAAATATATGCTTGTTGAAACCTTGGAGAACTAAGTGGTTTCACTTAATTTCTTTGCAAGAGAGAGTTTTCAAATTAATACTCTATTTGTGGTGATCATTTTGTGATAGGGTAAAATAGTTAACTCAATAAGTCCTACCAATCGTCATCCTCATCACCCAAAGGAGTGACCTGCGACCATGCTAGATATCTCTCTAGAGTCAGCGATTGTAGAGAGTAGGTATGGGTGGAATGTCCTGGTAGATACCAAACTACCTCAAGACGCACGAGAAGTGGAAAAACTCATGCATGTCAGGCTTACGCTTGATAAGCCACCTATCTCATCTGGTATGCCTTAGGTACCTATCCACCTCTGGCCACATGGGACAATCCATGTACAGCCTCCATAGTACCTATCAAGGCTATAGTCATGAGATCTGATTGATGTAGTACTCTAGGTCTCCTACCTAAGTCCTGCTCTAGAACCCCTCAACATCTCTAGGCTAGTAGGCAATATAGCACTGTGATGCCCTCATAATGATGCCAATATAAAATTGAAGTCCCCCTGAAAAATTGATGGTGATATGCTACCATTCCCATATCTATAGAAGCATGCTGCAAGTAACTCCAATGTGGCCCCGCTGTGTAATATTGAATAGCTCATCATAGGGCTGGCCCAAGAGGGCGCTACCCCATGATAAAATCATTGGCTACTCTATAGTGCACCCAAGAAGATCTTGCATCCTAAACAAGAGGTTCTAGGGGAACCTCACTCTTGATGTATTTGGTAGGAGGATATGGATGCATAAAAACATTAAGATGGTCTATCTCTCTGAGAAGACATGTGCCCTATACTAGCGCTCAATAGGCACACCCCCATGGTGAATGTCCTTTAGTACCACATCACTCCGATCACTAAATATCCATCAAAATACTATAGTCTTCATCGTAGTAGGTGAAGACATGATGGCATCACCATAAATGGGGATGTGGAAGATGCGATAGACATCCTCCAAGGTGATCGTGATATCATCGATCGATAGGTGAAATGTGTTGGTTTGTGCATCCTAGCAATGGGCCAATACAGTCATATAGGTCTGATCAAGCCTAATGGTAGGGAGGTGGATGACGAAGCCGATAGCATCGAACCACTCTTGGTCAACATTGCTAATCCCTTAGAGGAGGACCTGATAGAGCTTAGAATCCTTCACTTGAGAGGTCAGCTAGAAGAGCACATAATAATAACACAAAATCAATCAAAAACATAAAAAAATGACCAAAAAAAGTAAAAAAAAATAAAAAATCTTCAAAAAGGATAAAAAAATTCATAAACACAGGCAAAACATTCAAAAGAATTAAAGTTGCACTTCAAAACATTCAAAAAGAATATCAATAAAATTGAAAAAAATTGAATTTTTTTTCTAAAGTTGCCTAACCGCGGCTAGGACCCATGGCCAACAGCAACGATCAAATTTTTTATCTTTGGAATTTGAACCTAGTCACGAATGATAGCTACGACCCCCAATTTACCAATTGGGAACCGTAGCTACCACCCACGGCTAAGTTCAGTGACCTTTTTGGTGTCACGTCCCACCCTTGAAAAATAAAAAGAAGAAAAAAAACTTAATTAAAATTAAAACCCTCCCCTCTAAAACTAACCTAGACTAATCCTATGCTAGGGTGAGGTTCTTTACTGGAAATTAGTGTGGTTCATTTAACTTTTTAATTAATGAGGTTCATTTTATTGGGTAAATCTAATGAGAGAGTTGTAGTGCCTACCTTAGGTGCACCGGCTCTACCACTAGTGGATGCATCCATCGGGTCTGCCATGTGTGTGCTTTACAAGGGTTTTACAATAGCATTCTGTATCACAAGTTCAAACTCACCTCTCAGAGCTCTGAGATTTGGAAGCTGGCAATTGGAAATAATGATTTCAAAAATGACAAATTTTCTTCTATATTTTCAATTTTGCTTTTGATCGTACCTAGCACCTATGGGCATAAAACTAGGGTTTTCTAACCATGGGTTAGAGCCATGGCTAAGAAAATTATAAAAATTGGCTACGTCTGGCACATGCGGCTAACATCCAGCAATAAATGCCCTCAAAATTCAACCATGAGGGGCTTCAAAATGTAAAATTAAAAATATCTAATGGGCTAGTACCCTCAAAGTTTTCAAAATAACCAAAAGAATCAAATAATTAAAATTTTGAATGTGCCTCGTATCCAGTTATTTAACCTTTACAGTTGGTGGTTACAATGACTTTTGATCCATGCAATATGGTAAGATGAATAAATCACCATAAGGCCATTTTGGGTAAATTAGTCATCATGGAATTGATATGCTTCACTTCAATCCCTAAGAAGGTCTAGATGGCTAGACTACTCCACAGGAACAAGGTATTCATCTCAATTCTTCTATGATATTTTTAGCAGATCATCGAAAAATATGATTCAACACAAGTCAAATTGCAATTGCTATCATTTTAATTTCCTAAGAAGGCCACAATGGTCAAACTTCTCCATGGGATAGATATGTAAAATTACTATTAATCATTGTAATCATGGTTGAATTAGGCCTTGCCAAGTAATTAATGTGTTAAAAGCTTCAATTTTTCAAGTCATTCATAGTGGTCAAGCGACTCGTTGCTTCATTTAATTTTCCTACCTTCATCAAATCATCGTTTGAGGGGGTAATAATTATATAAATTTTCATAATAAAATTCAATATGAGATCACTCGATCTTGTCAAATTGCATTCATATTACAAATCATTGCCAAATACTATCATAAGCTTACCATTTGTTGGGGAAAAAATAAATTATAACAATTAAGTTAGTAGCTCTCCTCCTCGGATCTATATGGCATAGACGCCTATAGTAGCACTAAAGCTACTTGATCGCCACTGGAGCTTGCCAAATCTTTGCAAATTCAAGCCTTCCCTCAGTTGGAAGCAATGATTCTAAGATGTGTACCCTTTGGTAGGACTAGGCATTTTATGTTGATCAGATCAATGATCATAATTCAACCTACGACATCATATTAGGAGGTATATTTTTTCTCAACGTTGTTTATTCTCACAATGCATCCCAAAAGAGGTATCTGTAGACACCTAAAATACATCATGTCAATATGACTACTCATATGGTACATGCAAATAGACCATATGAATGATCTTGGATAGCTCCAAGGTGAAGCAGTGGTTTTAACCACTCAATTTGGGTAGAGTTGGCTAACTCAGCCTTAGCCATGGTTGGGACCCATGGCTAATATAGCTAGCTATGCCTTAGAGCTGCAACTAGCATCAAAACTATTTTGAATCCCAGGTCGAGCCAAATTCAGTTACAACATCCTAGGCCATAGATATTTTAACTATTGTGGGTGGGGAAGCATCGAGAAGGATCCCTCCAACTGATCCAACTGTAGGTTTATTATTCTTGGCTTCTCCATGAAGCTAGAGCAAGGCCTTCAATGTGCTATAAGACCCCCTCCAAATTGAGGAGAAGTCTGGAGAAATTTTACATTGAAACGTAGTGAAGCCCTATCAAATTGGTGACTCAATTGCCACCTTTTGGAGAAATATAACTTACCAATCATGAATGCATTCAAAGCCATGTTGATCCTAGGAGGCTAGGAGATCAAGAACTCACAATTGAGCCTCTTCCACTATGAATCTAGTTAATTCAACCACCAAATCTATTAGAGGATATCAAGGCAACTCTTGACCATCAATTCAACAAGGAGAATTGGAGATACAAGCCCTGATTTAGAGAGCAAAATTTTTTTCATCTCAGTTGCAGTTGTCAACCGTGGCTAACTATTCGAGTTGTGCATTAGACCCATGGTGAGGGTTTGATCTCTAGTTTTCCCTATTTTAGCCATAAATTTATAGTTTTATGCATTTAATTTGGTATATTCACCATGGATTAATCTTCTTTGATGCATCTGTATAGTTAGACTTAGAGATTTAGACTAGATCCCCTTCATTTCTTAGTATTTTAGCAATTAGATTAGTTGTTTCTATTTCTATGCATTTCCAGGTTATTAATGCTTAATTAGACTGCTTTATAGATAGATCTATGTTTCTTTTGCATGCTTTATTATGATTTCATAATTTCTTGTATAGATTGATAGTTTTACGTGCTTTCTTGATTTTATGTCATTCATTATACAAGATTCCTTTAAAAGCCTCATCAAGAGAGGCATCCTTTTCTTTTAATATTTTCTTGTTGTTTCTTGAATGTAGGGTTTTTAGGATTCCATTTTCAAAGCATTCAAGGCAAAAAATGCCTCTTCCAAGGAGAGAAGAAGGTCACCATAGATCTTGAGTAGTTTGTGTCTATTTGGAGAGACTGTGAATCATACCAACCCCATTGTGGGGCTCAAATGATTGTATTAATTGTATCATAAATTTAGTATCCCTAAGAGGGACATAATTGTAATCAATTAGTATCAACTTAATACAAATAAATCCTTCTTTATTGTCAAATTTGTATCTCATGTGATTTTATGCTTTAAATCTTTATTAATTGGTACAATAGCTTAGGTATATGCTCTCTAGATGGCTACATATGGTGATCATGGTGGTACCCCTGTAATTCATGCTATCAATGACTGATTGATTGTGTTTTTTTATTATAGGTACTCACCACGGTTAATAGCCACAGTTAATAGTCTTAACCGCATGTGATAGTCATGGGTAATAGTCTCAACCATACCTGACAGTCACGACTAGCAAAGGACAAAAAAATAACAGATATCAATTTATCCATAAGACTTGGATCTGAGGGAGGACTCATTTCCCTGTGTTTTCATGTCTATTTTTGTCTTTTTGATATTCTAAATACAGTAGGAGGACAGTTAAGTAGGAAACATAGAGAAAGTGTAAAGAAAAAATGCTTAGATTCTCATAGCTTCCTACTAGCTGTTGCTAGGAACAACGAATATCTCATTGTAATCTGCCATAGTCTCCAGCGGTCTAGGTTATGTTTTTGAGTTTGCATGCATGAGGTCCAATTAGTGGCCATTCCCTCATAGTTAATTTGCATTCTCTAAAAAAATAATTTAGCATAGACGTGCATTCTCTGAAAGATAAACATTATTTTTAAAATAGGCATGTAGGAAAGTCATTTGAATGCTATTTGATACATTTTATTTACATGCAAAAGTAAAAAGAACCACACACACCACATACTATCTAAATTCTAGTGAGTTGGAAGTCATATCCAACCACTAGTAGGGTTCAACGATGATCATAGTGATTTCCATCCGTTGGCCCAACTCCCTCAATCCTTGTTACTAGACCAATATCAGATTTGAGAACCGTCATAGCCCATGGAAAATTTGTACATATCTTTCTTCAAAGAGATATATCGCTAACTACGGGTGAACAGAATGAGGATCAAGGGGACCTATACTCCCTGACCGTGTGTGGACTTCATTACCACACATTATAGGTTGGATTATATGGCCTATTTGATATTATCCCATCGTGATCACCATTTGTAGCCATCTAGAGAGCATATAACTAAGCTATTGTACCAATTAATAAAGATTTAAAGTATAAAATCATATGAGATACAAATTTGACAATAAATAAGGATTTATTTGTATTAAGTTGATGCCAATTGATTACAATTTTATCCCTCTTAGGGATACCAAATTTATGATACAACTAATACAATCATTTGAGCCCCACAATGGGGTTGGTACAATCTATAGACTCTCCAAATAGACATGAACTACTCGAGATCTATGGTGACCTTCTTCTTTCCTTGGAAGAGGCATTTTTTTCCTTGCATGCTTTGAAAATGGAGTCCTAAAAGTCCTGCATTCAAGAAAAAACAAGAGAATATTAAAAACAAAGGATGCCTCTCTCGATGAGGCTTTTAGAGGAATCTCGTATAATGAATGACCTAAAATCAAGAAAACACATAAAACTATAAATCTATACAATAAATGATGAAATAATTATAAAGCATGCAAAAGAAACACAGATCTATCTATGAAGCAATCTAATTAAGCATTAATAACTTTAAAATACATGGAAATAGCAACAACTAGTCTAATTGCTAAAATACTAAGAAATGAAGGTGATCTAGCCTAAATATCTAAGTCTAACTATACAGATGCATCAAAGAATATTAATCCATGGGGAATCTACTAAATTAAATGTATAAAATTATAAATCTATGGCTAAAATAAGGAAAATCAAAGATCAAACCCTCATCGTGGGTCTGAGGCACAACTAGCACTAGATGAAACCCTTTTTGCTCTTAAAATTGGGGCTTATATCTCCAATTATCCTTGTTGAATTGATGGTCAAGGGTTGCCTTGATTTCCTCTGATGGATTTGGCTATTGAATTCACTGGATTCATGATGGAAGAGGCTAAATTGTGAGTTCTTTATCTCCTAGCCTCCTAGGATCGACATGGCTTTGAATGCATTCATGATTGGCAAGCTAGATTTATCCAAAAGGTGGTAATTGAGTCACCATTTCGATAGGGCTTCATTGCATTTCAATGTAAACTTTCTTTAGACTTCTCCCCAATTTGGATCGGGGTCTTATAGAACATTGAAGGCCTTGCTATAGCTTCATGGAGAAGCCCAGAATAGAAACCTATAGTTGGATCAGTTGGAGGGAACCTTCTTGATGCTTCCCCATCAAAAACCATTTGAATATCCATTACCTAGGATGTTGTAACTGAATTTAGCTTAGCCCAAGATTCAAAGTAGTTTTGATGCTAGTTATGGCTCTAAGGCATAGCTAGTTTTGTTAGCCATGGGCCTCAACCGCGACTAAGGCTGAGTTAGCCAACTTTATCCAAATTGAGTGGTTAAAACCACTACTTCACCTTGGAGCTATCCAAGATTATTAATATGGTTTGTTTGCATGTTCCATATGAGTAGTCACCTCGACATGACGCATTTCAGGTGTCTACACTTATATATTCATATATAAAATTTATAATTTCTTTTATTTGTGACATATGCAAGAGTCAAGCACATAGAGAGTCAAATCACTTTCCTCCATGATTACTACATTGTCATGTATAACTAGATTCATAATAATAAGCTACCCATTGTATCATAAAAATATGCTTCTTTTAAGAAAATACTTGTAGAACATTGTAATAAATCTGATCAACTATTATAGTCATACATGCTTAACATAAGCTAGAGTGTACAATTCATCTACTAGAGTATACATGGTTACCACATAATCATAGTCATATAATAATAACACTTGCATAGAATAGGCCTTATGGTCACAATATTGGTACAAATACAAGTATATTCATCAATACATCCATCACTATCTTCATAAGGCTTGGTCATTTCATTAATATCTAGCAATACAACTTGGCGTTATCCATACGTATTCAATAGTTTTTGGTGTCATTGCACCTATAGTAACTAAAATGACACCAATCACATCTAGAGGATTATAAATGTTTGATACCTCTTGCATCCATATCCATTTATGATAGACCATTATGAGTGAAATATTTACCACCCTACCTCCCTCTAATCCCCCCAAGAAAAATAAAAATAGGATTATATGGATTTTAGTTACAGTTATATCATAATAGAACCTAGTTACAATAAGATGTGGTATTTCCATACAAGTATAAGACACATTGACATAGGAGCTAATAAGCATTAAGACCCACATGTTAGCCATCCTAGTTTGATATTTTTATTTTCAAAATTCCTAAATTTTATGCCATCCTAGTATCTAATATGCAAGGATGATAGTGCAATGTAAATGAAAACAAAAATGAATCAAAAAATACTAGCCTATATGTGATTTTGATTTTCTTGCACTATTTCTAAGATCTAAAAGAGAGCCTTTTGAAATGAAAATTAACCTTTTCCTTTCTTTATCTTCAAACAAATGCAAAACGGATATACAAACAAAATTCCTAGCCTAATGTAAAGCTACATGTAAATTTGATTCAAATGCCTAAGTGACAAAATGACAAATATGCTAAATGATAAGCTAAAGGGTTCTTTAATTTTCTTTTAGTATTAATATTTAAAAAAATATGTTTCTCCAAATACAAAACAAGGTTGATAAGATATATATATATATATATATATGTATGTGTGTGTGTGTGTGTGTGTGTGTGTGTGTGTGTGTGTGTGTGTGTGTGTGTTCATAAAAGAGCTACCCTAAATATGACTCTTAGCTTTGATGAGTTCTAACCCTAGACCAAAAAGAAAATGAACTTTTTATTTTTCTTTTAAAGCAAGTGAGGAAGAGAGATACAACAATACAAGTTGAACCTGAATTCAAGGCTACATGCATTTATGATTTTATGCCTAAATTAGAAATATGAAAGGCAATGCCAAGACTCAAACTAGGATGCCTTTCTTTTATTTTTTATTTTGTATTAAATATCCTAAAAAGAAAAAATTCTATATAGAAACTATAGATCAAGAAGGAAACAAAGAAAGAAAAAAGGAAGAATTGAACTTACCTAACCCAGTGTTGCTATGAATATACCTCTTGTAGTTGAATCCATCACCTCACAAAATTGCCACCTCTAAACCTTGTAGAAGGAAAATTCATTAAAATATGCAAAAGAAAAAATCTAAAAGGGGATATCAGATTTTCAGGTCCTTCCAAATAGTAGGAGATACCTAACTATCTAATAGGCATAGTTATGTATTTTACTCTACTTTCATAGGCATTTAATCTGAAATACATGTAGCTTGCATTAGAAAAAATTGTGTGTTTACATCCTCTTATGCCCCTTCCTTTTAAAAAGAAAAAAAGAAAAAGTTTTGTTTCTCATAGCTTTTATCTTAGATAACACTCATCAAAATCAAAAGTCATGTATAGGCTAGCACCTTGTATTCTACATTTTATTTTCATATTGCATTTACATTAACATCTTTCCCATTAGTCCCTAGGATAGAATAAAACCTAGGTGTTTGATTAATGAAACACATCAAAATAGTGGGTGTTTTATCACTACCCATAAGAATTTCATAGTAATATGGTAAAAGAATTCAAAACAACATAATTTGGTGAATTTTTATAGTCATCGGATGTTTTATTCCCAAGTAGTAAGTGAATGGGTTCCTAATTCCCATCCCACGATAGATTGTAAAAAGGAATCAATTTTGGCTATCTGAAGATTATTGAATTTCTTGCCCCCTCACTGAAGATTGATGGGTACAAGTTTTTTTGCTTAGATATAAATACATGAAAATTATTTGAATAGTGGGACCATCACCAAAAAAAAATTCCCCTCAATGGAGATGGATGCGTACACAAAACCCGTAATTTGGTAGTGAAAAGAGCAAAAGGAGAAAACATGGCTAAGTGCTAGGACTACAAAAAAATATGTCCCTAAATATCCCTATAACTAGAAAACTTGTACCCAACCAAGCAAGGAAGAGGTACCACAATTTTTTCATCCAATAGTGAAAAGAGCAAAAGAGCTAAAATTTTCCAAGTTTTGAAGTTGTTAGAAAATAGGTACTTGGGATAATAGCAGAAGGGATACATGAAACCCATTACTTGGTAGAAAGCAAAGTAAAAAATGGCTAAGTATTGGGACCATAAAAAACTTTTCCCCATCAGTGGAGATAGAGGGATAAAAAAATTCCACAACCTGATAGTATGCAGAATGTAAAAGGCCACTGTCATGTAAGTACCCCAACTACCAAAAATCATATACCCAACCAAGAAAATAAGAGGTACCAATAATCCATCACCTAGTAGCATGAAGCAAAAAGAAAATAGCCTAGTGCTAGAACCACCAAAGTTCATGTACTTGGATAGGATGAGGAAGGGGTATAGAAAACACATCATCCATCACCTATCAACCATCACCCAACTATAAAAAAATCATGTATTTGATCATGAAAGGGATAGATTAAAAAAAATCTTGTCACCTATCAACATGCTTCCATAACCTAGAAATCAAACTACGATAGGGGTAAATTAAACATCAATGCATGATAACAAATCCACCAAAAAGTCCTATTTTTTTGTCATCATCTAGAGGATGGGTAGTCATTGATATGGTACAATCATATGTCAGAGAATCTAAATGATAAACCCACTAGTTGATTTCTCGTGTGGGTGCATGATCATGATGGAAATTATGGTCTAATAGAATTGTTAGAGAATCCAATGAACTAGATGCAAAAAACATGGCCACTACACCTTCGGACGATGCCTAATCAAGCCATATCAACAAATCATAACTAGTCAGTTATAAAAAACTTAGTTTTGAATGCATGTACAAGTTGGCAAATCACCTAATGAAACAACAATCAATGGTTGAGGTAATGATGCCCTAAGAACAGAATTCATTTTAAAAAGCTATATATACTAGAATGTAAGAAGTTCCAAAGGTCGACTCTTAAGATTTTACAATTTGCATGTATGAAAGCACATTATACTCTAAAAAATATAATTGGATTTTTTTGGTCTCTGGTTCAAATCTTTGTGGAACATGTATGTATGAATGGTTGATTATTTCTATTATTAGCTAGTTGAATGAGCATAACATTGATTTTATTCTCTACAATTCTACATATGTTCCCTCTAGTTTTGGAATTTGTAATCAAATATCTCATCAATTAGATAAATATAATGTTTTGTGATTGTAAAAAAATGGTTTATCTATTAGGTATTTTAGTGGATACCTCATCTGCAAAAAAATCATATTATGTATCTTGATGTGGCTTAACGCTCACCATTATAAGTTTTAGCTTTAGCTTCTTGTGTTTCTTTCAACACCCTCTTCTCCCCCACCCATTTTTTAGGATTAGCTACTTAGGATCCAATAGGAACCGATCTACTCTAGAGATTAACCTCTAAAGTATCACATCCTTAGGATCTTTAAATGTTGGTCAAAGTCTCATGGTGCACATTTTAACCATAGGTGGATTTGCAAACCAACAAAAACTAGATTAGAGAAATATTTAATCCCTTGGTAAACCCAAACCCCTCACCAAAGATAGATTGTGCAAAGAATATTTTTAAATTTAACTACTTCATGGATGAGGTGCATTTTTACATACCCCAAAATTATCTAGAGTAATGGGCATCAGAGACATGGGGGTCAGATCTTGACAAATCCTTCATGCCAACTAGCATGGGATGATTCAACACCTAGGTACTCCATTTTATATTGTAAATATTTTATAAATTTCACTCCAATATATATATAGAGAGAGATATAAGAGGAATCATTTTGGATTGGAAATTATTTCAAAGCACAAATCACACCATCAAACCATCAAGCAAAATATAATATGACCTCATTAACGATTTGATAAAGAGGAAGCATCTACACAAGAGATTTATTCCAAAGAGCACTGGAGGATAAATATTTTTTATATTGCAAGATGTCACCCACACTCAGACCAAGCATGTGGAAAATTTGCATCAGCTCATAACCAAAAGTCAAAGTGTGCTAAGGAGTAGCCAATACCTACCATTGGATCAAGCATCAATAATGACCGTAAGTAAATATAAATTGCCTAATTCTATGAGAAATTCAAGTGGCACATAATTTAAATTAGATTCTTAGGAGATGTTGATGCTTAATCCTTGCTTATGAAAATTTTCCTTGACACGTACCACATGGTGATGGTTAGAAAGTCCATGATGGATGATATTTGGAAGGCATGAGTTTGATCCAAAAACATGACTGAGAAAAATCTGCACAATAGGTATGGAGATATGACAAGAAATACTTATTCATAGTAACCATGGAGTGTTTAATGCCTTGATAAAGCCACCCATAAAAATATTTCATGTGATTCCTATGCCTCAACACATGGGCTAAAATCCTCGAGAGAAAGAAATAATGTTGGAATTTTGGTGAGATCAACTATGTGCTTGAATGTAGATTAGATTGGGAAGAAGCAAAGGAAGGACATAGTAATTGGACAATAATTCCCTTACAAACCTATGAATCATCACACTCTACCTAAAAGACCCATCAAGATAAACATAAGATGATTACCACAATGTAACATGAGTGAGAAATAATGGATAATCAGACCTTTGTTTTTTCAATGTTGCAAGAAAGATCATCTCTCATTGCCTTGTCAAAGAAATACCAATAATTAATTGAGAACCAATAAAAAATGGAATTCAATGGCTTTCCTACACCTTCTACTTTGCTTTATATACTCACATTAAATATTATATTAAAGTAAGGGATCTTGTTAGAGAATATATTACATTATCGGGTACATATCAATGTACCATCTTTGGTACATTACTAGAGTAGGAGTTTACTTTAGAGTAAAGTTATGTAGTTACTGTGTTAGAATGTGCAATGATGTATATGTGGATGTAGTCCACATGTACATGAGTCATAAGATAGAGTCAAAGGTAGAGTAAGGGCCAAGGAACTTATCTTCCTATATAGAGGCCTTATAGTAAGTGAAAGAAAGTGAGAAGATAATATAGAGAGTGCATAGTATAGATTGGTAGTGTGGTATAATGTAGTTCCTTTAAAATAGTTTATGGAGTGTTCATGTCCTCTATTATACTGCATTGTACTATTTTTGTGAGCTTTCATTAATGGTATATTTTTGAGTTATTTTAGAATTTCATCTCTTTGTTTTATTACCTATAATAGTACCATTATCATATAGATATCATAGCTTATATATCTTGCATCTTGTGATTGTATTTCCTATATCATATACTCATAAAAATCTAACAATGGTATCATAGCACATGGTAGATCAATAGGAAATAGGGATATCCACAAGTGATATTGAGAGAAATTCAAAAATATCATATAAATTTTTTTTGATATTGCATTTGGCTAGAGTATTTCCACGGGGTTGTAAAAAAACTCATGAGGACTAGGACTCAACATAAATTCCACTAGATTGACAAATAAACTAGTGAAGATTGATTATCTCTAGAGTTAGAGTTTATTCCATTACAGTCATAATAATTTATTGTAGGAAAAAGGAGATTCAAAGAAATTTTTGAAGCTTCCTACAAAAGATCTAGGAAGAATATCTTCTTTAGAATCAATCCAGTACTAGAAGAAATAAATGGAAAAACAAATATTTGGAGGGCTGAAGAAAAAATCCCATTGCTAGATATTGTAGACCAACAAAGTGAAGAAGAAGAAAACACCATAGGAGCCTTGTTGCATATTTGAGGAAGAGAATTCAAATAAGAGTCTAGGAGAATATTGGAGGTTGGTGATCTCCATTGAAGACTGCAAGTAGCATATTGAAGAGACTTTAGAGAAGAGTACCAATGAAGATAGGAGATTGGTGATCTCCATTGAATATTGCAAATAGCATATTGAAGAGACTCTAGAGAAGAGTCCTAGTGAATATAGGATATTGGTGATCTCCATTGAAGATTGAAGACTTCACCCTAAAGGAGTAGAATAAATCAACCTAAGAAGCTAAAGAGACCTACAAGAGATCCCATTGAAGAACTTCTAGTTTTGGAAGAGATAGAGAAGGACTAGCAAAAGTCCTATTCTTGAAGCAATAAATTTTAGATATCCAAGAGGGAGATCTCATTGTCAAAATTCCAAAGTAGAAGGTTGAATAAAAGGTATCATCGAGAATGCTAAAGAAGCTATGAGGGTGAAGACACTAGAGAAAATATCTCAAGGAGAAAGAAGGAGAAGGTTTGGAGAGCCTCATTGAAGGATATTTAGAGAAGGCCATTAAAGTAATTCCTAGGAGAACTCATTAGAGAAATCTACCACCAAGAAAAATTTCTTGATAAAGGAAGAACTTGGGATAATTATTTCCATCTGACAACAAGCCAAAAGGAGAAGGATTTGGCAAGAAGTTTGCCAAATTTTTAGAGGAGACTGGTGAAGACCTCGAGAAATTTATGTTATTAAGAAGAAGGCCTTTATTGAAGTTAAAATTCAACAAGGAGTTTGAAGGAGAAAGGATCCAGATATTGCTACCAAAATTGAGAGGTTTGAAGATTGTCTTTGAAGGCTAGAAGGCTCATTTAGATAAAGGAGATATACTAATTTCTACAACAAAAAAATTGAAGGGTTCTTGAAGGAAAATCTCAACTATGATTTAGAGGAGTTCCCTACTAAATTTTTGAGATTCAAGGACAAAATTTTAGTGGAGAGATTTATTTTTTTGCAATATAAAATTTTTAGATTTAAGGATAGCAATAAAGAAGCAACTTATGTAGCATCAATAGCTGCTAAGTTTTAGATTTCTAGGATACATCTCCTGAAAGTATATTTTTTGGAGGGTCAGGTGAATCAGAGATTAGCCTGATGTAGAACACACACATGGAACCACCTATTAAATTTCTAGGTAAATGGAAATATGGTTCAATAGTTATGGATCCGACAAGGTGCATCACATCCTGAAGGTTGGAGAAACCAAACAATAGTATTAGGTAAAAATATATAAGGAGGTACAAAGCTACAAATTGGTGTGTTGTGAAGATATTTTGGACAACAAAAGAAGATTTGCAAGTTCATCCAATAAATATAGCAATAAGTTAAATATAATCACCTTGTAATCCTTCATCTATAGAGTTTGTTAAGGTAAGCAACTTTGGTGCAAAATTTTCATTAGTTAAACTTTTTTTTTTTTTTTCATTTTTAAGATTCATTAAGCACCATATTATAGTTAAAAGTTGTAAATATAAGGTTTCATATTATAGTCTTCAAGGGAGTGTAGAAGATAGTTTCTTGTAAATTTAATATCTACACATTAAAATAGGAGTTATATATATTTTGACAGAAATAAAATATCATCTTCCTATTGTTTAAGTTAAAGAAAAGAAGACTACATGAAGTTTGTATAGTTTATAGTGCATATTTCAAGTTACTTTGAGAGTTATTTTAGAGGAGTGATAAAGGTGAGATCAATATTACACTATACTAACTTTTCTTAAGAGTTTTTAAGGTGCACTAAGTATTTTAGTTGCAGTGAAAATTAGTGCAATGTTAAACCTCTAAAATAGCATATTAGCTTGGATTCATTGTTACGAAGTTATCCAAGAAAAGAAGTTAGAGGTTAGTGTTGTCTAGTGAGGAAGGAAACAATACATTACTATTTTCTCTCAAGGATTAGAGCAAAGAGCTGCCATATCTAAGAAGAAAGGAATAGCTTCAAAAGGAGACGTATAAATTTGGTGTAAAATAAAGGACTTAATACTATATATTGTAAAGGTGTTTGCATTACATTGGTACCAGTTTTGTCCTTTCAAATACAACAAATAAGGACAAAATAAAGAGTGTCTTAAAGATACTATAATAGGTAGCAAAGTGTAGTCTCCAAGTAGCCACATCACTAAATTTTGAGAAGTAAAATTTGAGTTGAGTAGAGAGCCAAAAAATGGCTCATAGGGCTAGTTTTTTAGGTGTCTAAAGACACAATTTTCATCACTACATCTAATACCTACGATGGCATCAACCTATAACACAAGATTTCTACATAAAGGAGATAGCATAGCATAAGATATCTACATATATAGTTCATTATATCATAAGGTATCCATGCAGAAGATAGAATAAACTATCTATGAGAAGAGGCTATCGACATCTATGTAAAATATAAAGCCAAGTATAGCATATAGAAAACATAAAAGAATAAGGTACAATGGAGAAAATTAAGGTGCAATACCCAAGATACACTAGCTAAGAGAAAGCACAAAAAAATACCATTGAAGCACCATAGAATCTCCATTCCAATGCCCTAGGATCATCATAGATGGAGCCAACCTTGAAAGACATCATCATCATTGATAGAACAACTTGCAAGAAGGATAAATCATTCATTGTTGAAGGAGCCAAGCATGATTGCAAATAGTTGGCAAGAATAGGCGATGAGAAAGTTTTAAGGTTATTTTTTGGTATGTTGGAGAGAGTGTGCATGCAAGGGAGACATCTAAATTTGTCCTAAAGGTGGTAGGAATATTGTTCCACTTGGTACAAAGGGCATCTTCACCCTTTTATCTCCAATTCTCAAGATAAATATACTCAACTCAATAACACCTTCCATCATAGCCATAAAACCATCACTTAGAGATAGGTACTCATCAGAGTAATGCTCATCCAAGAGAGTGCCATACATTACTGTAATTCTAATCCAAGAGAGCACAAGCCATTAGAGTAATTCTTGAGAGGAGTGCACCAACAATTGGAGTAATGCTCATCCAAGAGAGGAGAGCACCTACGATTGGAGTAACATATCATTTACCTAAGCACTTCACACTAAATAATTCATAGATGCTAAATTAGGGAGTCATAAGGTAGTATATTACAAAGGATCTATCCTAAGTGTTCCTAAAATATAAAGAGCTAAAACGAAGGAAAATATCTACCTCAAAGAATATAGTGAACAATGATACGAATAACACTATTAGAAAGGAAAGGACAAGTGTCATAAAAATTGGAATAAAGATTTTACTTATAAAGTCTTAAGAATACATAGACCTTAATTCAAAAGTGATTCATAGTGAAGCTTTAAAATATAACTTTGAAACCATGGAATATTATCTACATGCTCGACTCACTAAAGCAATTGATAATGGAAAGAGTGACATTCAAATTCCTTTAGACTTTGGTAGCATATTATATATGACATTACTTACATTCAAATGTTACAAGGATGATAATGTAGAACAAAAATGATTGATAGAATCACTTAAAAAGAAAACATAAATGGATGAATCATACCTAGAGAAGATATTTCAATCCTCATGTAGTATTGATACTTCAAGTTCTACTAACACAAAATATTATCATGATGCCTTAAGTGTTTGTTCAGAAGCTTCTATACAAAACATGGAAAATGATAAAAAGGACAAATGCAAAGAGAAGATAATTTTTCAAGAACTAAGCAATAGTACACCCATCTATGAAATTGTAGTAACTGACTCCAAAGACAAGAATAAAGAAGAATAAGAAGAAGAAAAATAAGAACTATATCAAGTGGGACATCTGAAGATCGAAGATTCATATTGAAGACTAAAGTATTCAATATCCAAATAATGTAATATAGGGGGTGTTAGAGAATATATTACATTATTGGGTACATATAAATGTACCACCTTTGGTAAAGTACTAGAGTAAGATTTTACTTTAGAGTAAAGTTAAGTAGTTACTTTAGCATGTAATATATGCACAAGTGTTAGAATGTGCAATGATGTAAATGTGCATGTAGTCCAAATATACGTGAGTCATAGGATAGAGTCAAAGGTAGAGTAAGGGCCAAGGAACTTATCTTCCTATATAAATACCTCATAGCAAGTGCAATAAAGTGAGGAGAGAATATAGAGAGTGCATAGTATAGATTGGTAGTGTGGTACAATGTAGTTCCTTTAAAATAGTTTATGGAGTGTTCATGTCCTTCATTATACTATATTGTATTATTTTTGTGAGCTTTCATTAATGGTATATTTTTGAGTTATTGTAGAAGTTTATCTCTTTATTTTCTTACATATTATAGTGCAATTATCATATAGATATAATAGCTTGCTTATCTTGCATCTTGTGGTTGCATTTCCTATATCATATATTCATCAAAATCTAATAGATCTTCCTACCTAGAAGAGGATACTTGGAGAAAGTTTTCTTTTTAAGGGTGAGTGAGAATATAAGACCTAAAACTCCTATGATTTATATAGTTCCAAAGATGTTGATAAGAAATAACCGTCAAAGGAAGCTGCTATTAAATTCAAAACTCCCATACCATGAGGAAATGATGGCCATCTATACTGGATGAGAAAAAGGAATGTAACTTTTTTGGTGGTATCAAAGCCAACCCCCATTATAATTAAGAAACTAAAAACCTTTCTGATGGTATCAAAATAGGATTTATCATCGGTTAGACTTACGATGGACTTGAATCCATGCCTCAACCAAGAGAGTGGGATCAAGAATAGAACCACTCCCTTTCGATGATAAGGTTTTAAAGTCACACGTATCCTAAGGAATTTGCAAAAAATGCTAAGTAAAATTCCTAATAGAGAAAATCCAAGAACTAGAAAAGGAAACAAAAATAATATCTTTAGATAAAAGGTTAAGGTCAGTAAGCTTATCAAAACCTCCATCACCATATAAAATATCTCTCCAAAATTCATGGCAAAATACATAGGGGAGTAAATTTGGTAAGGTAGTAGGCTCAAAGCATACAAAATTTAGGAAGAAGTAAGGTTGAGTCAAAAGAAAGCACTCATAGCCCTAGGATACAAGCTAAATGGAAACTCTAGCTAATATTCAAGACTAAAAAATCAATTACATTTACAACTCTCCCAATAATTCTACTCTAACAACATAGAAAAAGTTTAGAAATATTAAATGTTTTCTCACTCTAAACCCAAAAGTAGTTCCCACTAAAACATCTCAAATCCTAAGGCAATAATCTTTTTCACTTTACTTTCCTCAAATTTTTGTATATTTGTGCTATTTCAATTTTTTATTTTGTGTTCAAGGACAATACAAGCAGTCTAAATTAACTCCTTTTAATAGGCTAAAAGGACTTGGGATCCACAAATACTATAGGTAATATTTCCCTACAACTCTCTTTTCACTCAAACACTTAGTTGAAAGTGGAATTGACTAAATAAGCTAACTAAAAGGCATATCTCATATTTAGTTGAAAGGAAGAGATATCAATATAGAGGTGGACAAGTCCAAAAGCCACATTGGTTGTTAGATCTTCCATCAATGGTCTACGCTCATCTTCCACCTCAAGCCAACAACATTGAAGATATTAAGGCCTATGGGCTATTGATTTTCCATCCAATGGTTAGGATAGTCCTTTCGATGGAGGAAATCATGAAAAATGGAAGGCCTTAATTATGATCATTGCCTAAAACCGATAATTTATATCCAAAACCCATTAGAAATAAATTTTCCACCTCTATATATATTTTCTAGCAAGTTAATTTGCTTTCCAGTCAATGTATTCATGTCCAGTATAATTTTTCAAACTCCACTATTGGATTTGACCTATAATAGTTGAAATTTATGAATTTTCCATCTATGCAAATTTTTTGGTGGTGTATTAATATAGATGACATATTCATGTCTAATATATAACTGGCATGCTAGCCCTACCTATAACAACCAATCAAGGTGAGATTAACTACTCTTATCATCCTTGTCTTATTAGGTAACCAACAGACAAAGAGGAAGATGGCTAGATTTCCTTCACCTATCCAAATCAGCTCCAATTAGGGGACAACTAATTTTGCTTAGCCTAATATCCTAGTCAGTAGACAAATCAACTCTCAATCATCCTCTATCATCAATGCCACCTCACCCCTCTTCTTTGGAAAACTCCCAAGTGGGCCAATTCTATATATTGGTCCCTTGGGAGGGCACTAGGAGATATTTTTGGAAGATAAAAAATTGCTACAAAAAATTCTAACAAAATCCCTATTTATGCATCAAAGTGCTGCCAAAATTCCTCCATGAGGTCATATTCAAGCAAGTGTTTAGGCTTCAAAGGGAAAAAGAGGGCATATTATGTTTTAAGGAATTTGGTGATAACGTTCTTATCCCATTTGATTTCAATATTTGCTCGTTATTAGTACTTTGTGGTTTAGCTCTATGTGTACACTTATCTATATTTTATTTTTATATCTAATAAATCCTTTATGTTGTTAAACATTTCTATTATCTTTTGTAGGCATACTAGGAGGTCTATGGAATAAAATTACCCCTAGGATTCCCAGAGCAATTATTATGAGGATCTATAACCTTTTTTGGCCTAAAATTTTATTTTTATACCATTAAAAATGAATTCATTGCCTATATCCAACCTAGGTAGTGTATTATCTCTATTAGCTGAAATATTTGGTTCATGATCCTAAGCCCTTGTATCTCTTCTATCATAGAAGCAAATATACCAACTATGACTATTTTAGACGGTGTATTCATTACTCTACTGCATGGTCCTATGCCACCTTGATAACCTGGAATCCAGGCTATTCAACCATTCCTTGTGTGTATTTTTTCATATCTAATAATTCCTAACTCTACTTTGGTCCTTTAATAATTTGCTTCTATCATTTTTATTGAATTTACCAATTATAGTGTTTTTAGGTAGTAAATTTACCACATAAATTTACCCTTGGCAAAACATAGACTCCATGAAACACAATTCAATGATGAGTTAGTTGCAAGGCTACTTTGTCTAAGTGTGGACGACCCTTGAGTAAACACATCAAATGCTAGTACCTCCACACACCATTTAGTGTCCCACATCTTTGGTGAACTTGGCATGAAATACCATGCAAGTCCAAAACCTTTGACCTAGAACATTATATTTAATCAACATAAAAAGTTATTACACTTTAATTAATATCATTTAATATAATTTGTATAGCATAAGTCACATTAAATCAAGATAATAATAACACAATTGTTGGAATATATTACATTATTTGGTACATGTTAATGTACCATCTTGGGTACATCTCTAGATTAGGAGAGTGTCTTAGATTAGGGTTTGAGTATTTACTTTATGCAATGTAATAAATGCACAAGTATTATTAGAATGTGCAATGATGTAAATGTGCATGTTGTCCATGTGTACATGAGTCTATAGAATAGGAATATAGTGAGTCATAGGAAGATGGAAGGCCAAGAGTCATACTCCATTATATATTGGCCTTTGTAGTAGAGAGAAAGGAGGAGAGAACATAGTGAGAGTGCAAGAGCACATTAGAGTAGAGTAGTGCTCAAGTTAGATACAATGTAGAGCATGAATGAAGAATGGAGCATTTGAGATCTCCATATTTTGTATGAAGATCCCATTTTCGTGAGCTTTCATTAATGGTAGTTTTATGAGTTATTATAGAAGTTTCTTATGAGTTTTACATGCTTAATATATTGCCATTATCATAGATTTAATATTGCATGCTCATTTTATACCTTGTGGTTGCATTTCCTTAAATATATAGCATCAAAAGCTAACAATGGTATCAGAGCACAAGGTAGATTGATAGGAAATAGAGAGAGCCACAAGAGATATTGAGAGGAGATAGGGAGATTTCATTTCCAAAATTTTCAGAATTGCTATTTGGCTAGAGTCTTTCCACAGGGTTGCAGGAAAACTCGTGAAGATTAGGACTCAACATAGATCTCTTTTCTACTAGATTGAAGGATAACTAGTGATGTTTATTGATTTATAGAGATCTAGAGATTTGCATGGATTTTCTTGCTACTATCTAAGTTTTTTGCTGCAGAAAATTAGTTCTCAGAAGTTGAGAAGCTTCCTACAATGGATAGAGAAGAATTTCATCTTTGATTACCTGAAATTCTATGTGCTTTCCTCGTGCAAGGATTAGTTCTTTGTTGCATAAAAATAGACATTGAAGATTGAGGAGACTCAAGAAGAAGGTCCCCATAGAATATTGGATATTGGAGATTAAGGAGACCCAAGAAGAAGGTCCCTATAGAATATTGAAGACTACAAATCAAGGAGGAGGTCCAAGAAAGAAGGCCCCATTGGAGATTGAAGGTAAAATATTGAAGAGACCCAAGAAGGAGGTCCCTATAGAATATTGAAGACTATAGATCAAGGAGGAGGAGACCCAAGAAAAGGTCCCATTGAAGAAATTTCAGATTTGGAAGTTACAAGATTGAAGATAGAAGAGGACTAAGAAAAGTCCTATTGAAGATTTGAGAAGCTACAGAATTTGAAGACCCAAGAGAAGAGGTCTCAAGAAAAGTTGAAAGGAGAAAGAAGAAGAAGGCTAGAGAAGTCCTATTGAAGAAATTGAAAAAGTGGCCATTGGAGAAGATTTGAAGATAGCTCAAGGTAGAAGATTGCAAGAAGGAGTAGCTCCTGAAAAGAAGAATTTGGGACAATTATCACCATCCGACAACAAGCCCAAAAGGAAGAAGGATTTGGCAAGTTTGCCAAATTTTAGAAAGGATTCATGAAGATCTCAAGACATTCAGATTCTTGAGAAAGAGGCCAACTAAATAGGCCAAGTTTGAAGTCAAAATTTGACAAGAGCTAAGGAGGATAAAGAAGGTAGAAGAGGCCACCAATTTAAGAAATTTGAAGACTATCATTGAAGGCTTGAAGGCTGATTTGCGAAGGAGAAGATCACTGATTTTTGTAGCAGAAGTTGAAGAGTCACAGGACAGCAAATTGAAGGTGACATAAAGCTGTATTTTGGAGAAGAGTAGGGCAGATTTTGAAAGGTCCTTGAACAAAAAATTGAAGGAGGAGTTGGCAGAAAAAGAAGGCAGCGAGTTGAAGGAATTGATTGTTGTTTTTTGGACAGCAAGATAAAGGTAAATAAATCAGTTCTTGGAGCAGCATTAAGAAAAGATACTATAGCTGCATTTTGGAGAATTTTTGGGGCAGTTTAGAAAGGTTTTTGGACAGCGAAACCAAGAAGGAATTGGCTGCATTAGAAGCTGCAAAATAAAAGAGTTTTGGACAGAAATCTAAAGGAGAAGAATCCAGATAGTTAAAGATTTTAGAAAGCAAGATTGGGTAGCAAATTGAAGAGTCATAAAGCTGCGAATTGGAGGATTTTATGAGCTGATTTGGACAGCAAGAAGAGCTGCAAGATTAACAAGTTTAGGGCAGCAAAGTAATAAGAATTGGAGCAACAATTTTTACAAATTTGGGGCAGCAAATAGGTGAACCAAATCACCAAGAAATCTAGCTACAAAAGGAGACCAAAAGGTATGCTATATTGGTGCTATAAAAGTTCATTATTTGAACGTTCACATTAGCTTATTATTAAGTATTTAAAAGCACCACATTTAAGGTTTTAAAGTAGCAAAAGGAAAGGTCTCAAGTTTATATCCTCAAGGTTGGAGAAGATAGCATTCCCAAGGGATTAAAACCTGCAACAAAGAAAGGAGAAGTTAGAAATAATATAAGGAAAGGAATCAAATCCTTACTATCTCTTGGAAAGTAAATAAGTTGCAGCAAAAAATAGAAGTATTATTCTATTTAAAAGACATAGGTTTTGGCACAAATTAGAAGCTTGGAGTCATCAAAGAAGAAACCACCAAGCATAGAGATGAGGAGTCATTATGGAAGAGTAGCCAACAAGGAGAAGTTGTCATGGAAGAAAGACCATCATTACCAAGTCTTGGCAAAGAGAAGAGGCACCACCATATTGGATAAGAAAGCCACCATTTCAAGAAAACTAGTGTAACTAAAAGTATAGGGGGCAAGCAATAGCTAATATCTTTCTAAAGCTACGTACAATAGTTGGCAATACATTACAACAAAGGAGCACAAAGTTCTATTGAAGTTAAGCACTCAAAAGTAGTGCCATTTATGTAGCAAAGTGCCAAGCGAGCCAACTTCCAAGCAAAGAGGTAAGAGCACCACCAATAAGAGGAAATCAATAGGTGCCAAGTTGAGCAACCACCAAACAAGTGGAAGAACCACCAAGCCAATGTAGAGGAGCTACCACCATCTTCAAATAAGGTTACCTAGAGCACCACCATCATTCAATAAAGAACATAGTTGAGAAAGAGATACACCACCGAAGAAGCTTTGGTGAGGTTAAGCAAACACCATTAGGGTTGCACAAACTCAATACAAGGCTATTGAAAGGAGGACAGCAAAGAGCCAATCATCATTTGATATAACACTTGCTACATAACACAAAAATAAGGTAAGACACTTGAGTTACAACTAGCATAACATATACAAAAGAAAGAGTGATAGAAGTGGTTGAAGATTGCTCATTAATGAGCATTACATTGGAAGGAAATGTGTTGAAGAATCAAGCAACATATAGTATGTAAGGTGAAAATATAAAGTTTCTATTTACCATTTGGTATATTAGACACAGAGCACCAACCACCGTGAGGAGAGTCTGAGCACCAAGGAAGTGAAACATTCACTGTAGAGGAAAAAATAAGTCAAGTGCAATGATAACTCGAATGTTACCAAGGAGGTAGCAAGTTGTAATGTTCATCGACAAGTGTTGCAGGTGTAAAAGACAAGTGTCACCCAAGATACAAAGCACCAACAACCAAGGAGTATTTAGGTGCCATAGAAGAAGCATCAACTCGAATTCCAAGTGTCTTGATAGAAGCAAAGCAATATTTACGTAAAGTAACACCTTCTACATGCAATAAAGGGATAGGTTAGAGTGAACATAGTGAAAACATAGAGAGAACACAGTGAAGAGGAGAGAGTAAAGTGCTAGAGATTAGTGCATATGCACTACATCAAAGGGAAGAGAAAGATGCAATTTTAGAGAGTCAAAGCTTTGGATTTCAAGCATTAGAGTGCATTGAATGCATCACAGTGGAAGAAGAGTGTAGGTTGCAGTATAAAGTAAGCAAGAGAAAGCTTTGGAGTGCTATATTAAAGGAGGTAAGAAATATTTAGTCTAATTTAAACCTTTGCAAAAGATACAAGGCATAATATTGAAGTCAAGTTAATTAATTCATTATACTCAAGGTTGTTTTAATAAAAGGAGAAATAAGGTATAGATTTGCAACCTTAGAAGTATTATTGAATGCCTTAGAAGTTTTTGAAGAAATAAGTATTTAGAAAGGTTTTTGAAATTACCTCATCCAAATTGCATAGAAATATTTTTGCAAATAGTCTAACTTGGAGGCATAAGGATTTCTACATTGAAATAGAAATATTATATTTGCAAATACCTTTGTTTCTAAATTTCCAACTAGGGAGTGTGTAGTGTGGTCCAAGTAAAAAGAATTGGCATGGGTCAACTAGGGAGTTATAAGGAGTTCAACACCAAATTTAATTTATTGAAATTTAGAAACTATATTATTGAAATTTGAAAGAAGCAAAACATAGAATTGCTAGAGAGTTGGAAAAATTACTTTTGATATTAGTCTCTTGCTCAAATTAATGAGACATAAGGAATCCAACTTAAAGGTCTTGAAAAATAGAGAACCTCATCAAAATTGAAAGTGCATCAAAAATATCTTTAGCTTTCCATTCATAAATAGGGAGAAATAAGGTGAAGAATAGAAGTTGAACATTAGGGAGATAAAAGAGATTCAACTCAAAGGTAACCTAGAAAGCTAAACATTTTATCAAGACCATACTATATTCAAAACATTGGGAAATACAAGGTATTCTACAAAACTCAAGAATTGAAAAGATATTATCAAACTTGATCACATACTCTAAACTAGGGAGATATAAGGTAGCTTACAAGTATTATCATGACAACAAATAAATTATTTCTTTTAGAATCCCAACTTCTTAAAGGACCTAATTACACTTCATGGAAAAACAAAGTAAGGTCAATATTGATAGTTGAAGAAATTTGGGATATTGTTAAAGGGGCAAAAACCAAACCCACTGAAGAAGCTCTAGAAATTCAAAAGTATGAAGAAGATGAAGCAAAATTACTTATGATAATAACTGTAGACACCAAAATCCAGCCACTTGTAAGCATCTATACCTTCCTCGCCGACCACGTGTCGCTCATCCATCCTTCCCGCCATTATTTGGCCCAAATCCACACTTTCCCACCATTATTTGGCCCAATTTCACTTTTCCCGCCATTTTTCATCCCCAAATTTATTTAAATTAATATTTATATATATATTTTAATATTTTAATATATTTTAATATATATATAAATAAAGTTTAAGTGATTTAATCTGAGTCGTCCATCCTTCATTTAATCTCATCCGTCCATCCATCTTAATCCGTTTCACAACCTAGATTTATTCTCTACCCTTGGATCCACTTTAATCTTAGCCACACGTTCAAAGTGTCGTTAAAACCCTAAAGTGTGCCCTAAGAGTAGATTATAAATTGAGTCACCTTGATGGCTCAAACCCTATCTATCTCTTCGGCTAAACCTACCTATCTTTCCAATCTAAGTCTGGAGTTGGCTATTGCTGTTAATCCTGAGTCTTCTGAGTCTTCTACGGCCCTAAGTCTGAACTAAACCCTTTTGCCGCATCCATCGCCGCCGCCTGGTCTCGCCGCGTTAACAGGAAAAGGTATAGATTCGTCTAAAGCAAGTAATCTTTCTTTATGTATTAATCTCTGTTGAATTCTCGCATTTCGTTTATTTTTATTTCATAAATCTAGGGTTTTAGACTGTTTCTGAGGGCTCACACAGTGGAGCCCTCTTATTAGTTTCTAACTCTTTGATAATTTTAATGTGTGCAGGATTCTAGTGGTAGATCTGATTTGTTGATAGCAACTGCTTAAGCTGGAGTGGTCCGAGCCAAAGGATACAACGAAGCCCACTCATTCTGTTGAGGTTAAGGATACATTCTTCGGAGACGCCACCACATTGTGCCGCCTAGGGTTTTGGAGAACCCTAGCACAAATTGTAACTTTGTATCACGAAAAGGGTTACAGGCCCTGTTGTACTTAAAAGGAGTTTCTAAACTCCATTGATTAATAAAAATCGTTCATTTTGTACAACTGTTCTGCATTCCTTTAATTGTGATTTCTTTATTTCTGTTTGGCGTTGTATCTTTAATCTACAAATGGCGATCACGGTGGGACCCCCTAGGGTTTCATGTTTTTAATACTTGCTTTACTGATCTATTCCTATTTTTGTTTTATTTTGTAGGTTCCAGAAATCGTGAAATTCACTGTTCCAGCGAACTAGGGTTTCTGAGGAGTTTGCAAAAAATGCAGTAGACGCAGAGCGGCGTCTGGAAGTCCGATCCGAAACGCAGAGGTGCGTTTCACCTGCGCAGACTCCCTTGGGCGTTTGAAGGCGCTTTTACGTAAAAAGCGTAGGCTTCCGAGTAAGTGCGTTTTTTTTTTTTCTTTGTTAAACTGTACTTTTTACGTTTTTGGTTTTTCTCGTCGTATTCTGTTTCTTTTTCGGATCATTGCTTTAAAATGAACAAAAACTAAGTAATCTGGAAAAGAACAGTTAAGTCGTATATACATTTTTTTTGTTACATTTTTAGTTACATTTTTTTGCATTGCATTATTGGTTGTTGCTTGCATAAAAAAAAAATTGCATACCTAGCTGCATATTAGAATAGCTACGAATTATCTGTTTTAGTTATCTAAGTAGGACTATTGATTGGATGTCAATAGTACTCCCGCCATTGGGTGATTCCAGCAGAGAAGTGGACGAACCTTCCGGTTGCTCCTTTGATATCTGATATCATTGGTAGGCAGGGGGTTTTAAACGGTGTACTCCACTTCTTCAGAGGAAATGGCATATTTTCAATGGCCTCTTGCTTAGATCATTAGAACTTTTGATTTATAGCTTTGTATGTATACATTAGACAACTAAAACACTTAAAATAAAATTCACTGCATTTCATATTGCATTTAAAACAGTAATATCTAGATTTCATCACTAGGTATTGCTTGAAGTTTAGTGACGGTGGAATTCATCTCCATCCATTAAACTTCTGCCTCATACACCATAGGTCACCCCCGAGCAAACTTGCTGGATTTCATCACCAATAAGAATCTCGTTGTCCTTTCCTAGCCATAGTTTTTACCTTTTTTTGTGAATAATTCAAGATTAGATCACATGCAAAACTCATAAACCGGACACTTAAAATTTACTACGATTAAGATCAGAAAATAAGTAATTAACCGCAGGTAAGACACATTGGTTGAAACCTAGGTTGTGACTGTTTTCTCGATAATTTCTTTAGTGTAAATTTATCATTCAAGTTTTGCATTCTTCTTTTCCGAATTTGTTTAGATTTATTGCGTTATGGTCTTAACAAGGAATCAATCTAAAGTGTTAAATCTAAATAATCAAATGAATAATTCATAGAACATCCCCACCACCAACATGACCACTTATCCTAGTGAATTTTAGGCAGGTTCGCCTGCAGGTCTTTCACGTCCTTCTACCGTCTATCGCATGGCCATGCCCATGGAGGAAGACAATTCCTGTCATATTACCCACATTGATATGGCCCAAGTGCAAACTCACTTAAGAGATGGCACTGGTTATGTCCTTGAGCCAATCCAAGATTCCCCTATGCAAGATTCTATTTTTCAGTAGGATATTGCATCAACCATACCCGCCGGTTTCACTCAGGTCTACACTAACCCTTTTTTTGAGGCTAATGTTGTATTTTCTCAGCCGGCTTCATCTCCAACATCTTCCCAGATGCTCAATTGTCCTCCTTTGGAGACAAATGTAGTGTCTTCCCGACCACTTTCTCCTCCATTTACCCGGGTGTACACCAATTCTCTCTATGAGGCCGGTGGAACCTCCTCTAGCCATGACCAATTTCAACCCTCTTCTTCCCAAACCATTTATGGTTTCACCCTACCCGGGGCACGACTCATCGTTTCTTCCTGTGTACCGCCTACTTCAGCCACCTTCATTGCCCCTGCTATGCAGTCTCCCGTGACTACCATGGCAGCCTGCCCTCCACCTTCATCCAATCATCCCACATCCCTTGGGTTAGAAATTAATAAGGTTAGGGAGTACCTCGACAAGTTGCTTCAGCAACAATAGCAACAAAATGCCCAACCACCTGTCGTAGTAAATCCTACACCCCAACCAATTTCTACCCAGCCAGCTTTTCTTAGCTCGAGCCCCACCCGGTACCCCAATCTTCGGTGGTGTCCATTCCTACCCCACCTTTCTCCCAACCCAGTCCAGCTTCATCATTCACCCCAATCACCTTCTTTTCGGTATCATCCATACCAACAACCTGTCCATTCCACACCGCCTAATCCAGGCAATTTCATCCCATCTCATCATTTTTCCACTCCTCCATTGCATCATCATAATCATCAAACGAATCAAAATTTTCATGAAGATTCTCGACTCCATGCTATGCAACAATAGATTGACAACCTTATGCTCAACATGCCTGGCTCATCTAGTCAGAAACCTACGCTAAGGTCGTTGATCAATCAACCAATTCATCCTTCGGTACCTTCACCGCCATATCCGATTGATTTCACATTACCGAAGTTTGACAAATTTTGAGGAACTGAGGATCCTCATGAACATGTGAGCTCATTCATGCATGCTCGCTTTAGAATCCAAAATAATGACGCTCTTATGCTCAGAAATTTTCCTCATACATTAGGAGGAGATGTTGTACAATGGTACAATCATTTACCTCACCATAGCATTTATGCTTACGAGCAATTGATTAATCTATTTTTAGAACGATTCTCCCTAAATGTACAAAGGAAAGTCTCATTGTCCGACTTATACAAGCTCAAGCAACATGACGATGAGACTGTTTATGACTTTGGAAACCGTTGGAGGGCTATCATTAATAAATTGCCATTCTCCCTACCAATGGAGGAGTTAACCAAAATGTTCACCCAGAGTTGTCTAAAACCTATCTCTTGGTTACTCCAATTACAACAATACAGAACTTTTGAAGAGGCTTTGGCCCAAGCAAGTATCATAGAAGACATTAAAGTCCAAGAGGGTGTTTTAAAACCCCGTAGAAAAGAATGGCAACAAAAGGGCCAACAACGAAATAATAATTATGGCCAAAACAAACAAGCACAGGCTAGTACAACCTCAAATGTTAACCAAGTTAATCAAGTGGTGGCGAGCCAGCCCGTAATGGCTCAACAACAACAAGTAATGCAAAGTCAACCGCAACCAATTGCTTATCATGCGGTACCCGCCCCTCCTCAACCAGCTCACAATACTGAGCCAACCATGGAAACTCGACCTTGGCAAACAAATCGTCCCAAGCGACAGTTCACACCTTTAGATGAACCATATGCGGTCATATTCAACAAGTTATATAGCACAAATCAGTTAACTTTACCCGAGTTTAAACCTTTAGAACCATCTAGAAGGGGGAAGTATTACAAGGAGTACCTATTTTGTCCTTATCATAGGCAAAATGGACACGATATCAATAATTGTACAACTTTCAAACATGTGATCCAAGATCTTATTGAGATTGGAGCCATTAAATTGGATAGCCCCTTAGCCCAACAAAATCAAAATCTTGGTGTATTTCAAACACCCCTTCCACATCGGGAGGAAGCTCCAACAACTTCAGTGGGGAGTAACTCAGGTAACTCCTCCTAATCAAGTCAACCATGTACAACCATACCAAGGTTTTGTGGGTACTATTAACGTAGTAACCCGGGGTCAAAGGGCGAACCAACCAAATCAGGCTGAACCACAACCACCTGTACAAACCCCCAGTCCACCTCAGGTAACAGTGACCCAACGACGTGCTAGTACTTCTCAACAACCGCTAAATCATTCTACTCAACGCCAACGACCCATCATGTCATTGAGTAGCCGATTAACTACCACTTTAAAAATGGCTTCTGCCAAGTTATCGATCTATGACCTCATTCAACAATCTCCCCCGCATAGAGAGGCATTAATGGAAATATTAAAGTCAATCGAGCTTCAAACTCAAGATACTAATGCCTTCAACAACTTTGTGGGGAGTATTCAAACATGCATGGAGCCCTCCATCACTTTCTATGATTTTGAAATCAAACCTTTGTCAACATAAAGTATAGATCCTCCACTGCATATCATGGCCAAGATCGATCACAAGCCATTCAAGAGAGTCTTAATTGACACCGGTTCCTCAATCAATATCATTACAACATCGACGTTGAGTCATCTAGAGCTATCGCCATCCCTTATCACCAAGTCGACTTTTACTCTTAAAGCATTCAATGATGCTTTATCTTCCATGGTTGGCACGGTTATCTTGCCCATTGAGGTAGGGGCCCGAACTTTGCATACCTTGTTTCACATCTTGGAAGGGTCCATGGCATACAATGTATTGCTTGGACGGCCTTGGCTTAGGGAGATGAGATGTGTCCCTTCTATACTCGCATCAATGTCTCAAGTATGTATATGAGGGACAGGTTCATTGTGTACCCGCCGACATCGAACCCTTCAAACATTGCAACTATGTCTCAAATCCTTATGAGATTGTGTTGCCATCCACTCATCTTTTCTTGACCCCATCTACTTCTTCTATACCATCTTCTTCTAAAGCTCCCATTCCTGAGGAGCTACCCATCATATCGCAACCATCTTCCTCTTCCGCTATTCCATCTCATTCACCACTTTCTTCATCTCCTAATCTTCCTTCTTCTTCCCAACCATCACCAGCTGATGTTTCACAAGTCAGTGAAGCATCAACCCAACCAAATCCTTCCAATTCTTCTATCCCACATTCTTCTATTCCATCATCTAGTCCATCTCTCTCCCAAGTCAAGGTCCATCTCACTGATGCAGGTATTGGTGAGTATGCCATCCAAGATGTCCACATCACACCGTTCAATGTGCAAAAAGTTAAAGATTTTGGTCATCCACATGACCAACATTTATCCATTGGATCGGTTTATAACATGGGTTCTATGCCAAATTCCATTAATTTTGTATATGGGGGAATAGAGTCATCTTCTAGTCCTACCACCATACTAGAACCCAAGCATCCAGTCCCTGCCAATATCGAAAGGATGGAGGGTTTTCCCTCTCGCTATTTCCACTGACATAATTGGCAGCAATTTGGCCTAGGTCGATACGAGCAAGGGGTAACTGAACGCATCGATATGCCATACCAGAGACCCACTGAGCATTTTGGTCTGGGCTACCAACCACTTCCATCCCTTTCTTCTTTTGAACAAGCTTTTCAAAGCATTAACCTTAATTCATAAGAAGAAATCCTCCACCCCGACGAATCCAAAGATGAAGCCTATGAAGAATTTGACGTCATGTCAAATGGTGATGAATCTGAAGAAGAGTCGGCGCCCATTGTTCCCCTCACTAAACAAGACGAGTTTTATCTCCAATTGTTCCCTCTCCAAGAGGCCATCTTTCTCTTGCTTCTTCCACAAGAACGAGGTGAACCACCCCCTCCGCCACATCCATAAGCCATAATCCAAACCTGTATTATATGTATATACTAAAATAGTGGTTTTCACCACTACCAAAAAAAAAAAAAAATCAAAAAATTCCCAAAAAAAAAAAAAAAGAAATATCAAAATATATAAAAATACTTTATTGCTTTATGTATGTGTGTAATAGTGGTTTTCACCACTACAAAAAAAAAAAAACTCAAACAAAAAAAAAAAAACTGAAAAACTATGTTGTTTTGCATTTCAGGTCTTCCGAGGTCTTCACCGGTTTTCCCTTCCATTCCGCCCATCCTTTCTTCCATAAGTCGACAATGAATTTTGAAGACTTATTCACCCCGCTCCATAATCCATATGATCCGGATAAGCCAATCCCGATCAACCCAAACTTGATTGACATGGATCGGATTTCATCTCCTCCATCTATTTCAGAGTTCATCCTTTTCGAGGAATTGTTAAGGGCTTCCGCCAACTACATTCCTCCTTCACCTCCACATTCACCTTCATCTTCTAAGCCATAGGTCTTCCAGGCAGACATAGACGAGAGCAAGGCACAGGAGCTTGATGACATTTTAGATGACATAAATCTGATCCCTACTCCCCATCACCTTGAGGAAGGTTCCCACATGTCTATTGAAGAAACTATCGATGTAGACCTTAGTCCAGACCAAGATGGCACCCAAATTGTGAAACTGGCTAAAAGTCTATCATCAGAGGAACAAGAGCAAATGATTGCTCTACTCAAGCGGAAGAAGGAGATATTTGCATGGTCTTACAAAGACATGCCAGGCCTAGACCCTAATTTGGTTGTCCATAACCTCACCTTACAAAAAGATGCTAAACCTGTCAAACAGAAACTTAGGAAAATGCATCCTACCGTGGCCCTCATAGTTAAATCGGAGATTCAAAAACTTTTGGATGTTAAATTTGTCGTCCCGATTGATTATCCTGAGTGGCTTTCTAACATGGTACCCGTTCGCAAGCCTAACGGGGGAATACGTGTTTGCACCGATTTTCGAGATCTAAATAAAGCGTGTCCTAAGGATGACTTTCCTCTTCCAAACATTGATACTCTTGTCGATACCTGCGCTGGTCATGAAATGCTTTCGTTCATGGATGGATTTTCAGGATACAACCAGATTCGAATAAACCCTGAAGATCAACACAAAACAACATTTACCACACCTTGGGGAACTTTTTGTTACAGGGTGATGCCCTTTGGCCTTAAGAACGCAGGTGCAACCTATCAACGAGCCATGACTTATATTTTCCACGATTATATGCATAAGATTATCGAAGATTATGTGGATGATTTATTGGCAAAATCTAAAACTCGACAAGAGCATTTTGATGTATTGGAAAAAGTTTTTGATAGACTTCTAGAGCATAAAGTAAGGTTGAACCCTAAGAAATGTGTCTTTGGTGTTACCTCATGCAAACTCCTAGGTTTTATTATCTCTAAACGAGGTATTGAGGTGGACCCAAACAAGGTCAAAGCCATTATGGAAATGTGTCCCCCAACTAATTTGAAGGAGTTGCGTAGTTTGCAAGGAAATATTAATTCAATCCGTCGCTTTATTGCACAACTTTCTGATAAATGTAGGCCATTTTGCCACCTACTACAAAAGGGGGTACAATTTTCATGGACAGATGAGTGTCAGAAAGCCTTTGATGACATCAAGCAATATTTAGCGTCTCCGCCAGTCTTAGCTCCGCCTCGTCCAGGGGTCCCTTTCAATATTTATATCTCAAGCAATGGACTTTGCCTTAGGGACAATGCTTGCACAAAAGAATGAACAAAATCGTGAGCAATCTGTCTATTATATTAGTCGAACATTGGTAAGCTATGAAACCCGATATGCTTATGTGGAAAAGTTGTGCTTAGAAGTGGTTTTTGCCACTAAGAAACTTCGTCATTATATGCTTAGCCATACAACATATGTCATAGCTAGAGAAAACCCTCTGCGTTATATGATGTCTCGCACTTATAATAACACTCGTACCGCTAAATGGATAATGTTGCTTACCGAATTCGATCTTGAATTCATTAGCCAAAAATCTGTTAAAGGTCAAGTTATAGCCGATCAACTTGCGAAAGCTCCACTACCTAGTGATCATCCTTTGATTATTGAGCTCCCAGATGATTCGGTATTTGCTATCACTGAACAAGAAGAGGACATCATTCCGGAGGAAGATGTTGACATCACGCTATTCTTTGATGGCTCTAAGTGCACGAAAGGTCAAGGTGTTGGAGTTGTGTTTCATACACCTCAAGGGATTCCCATCCCTTTATCATTCAAACTAGACTTCCAATGCACCAATAATACAACAGAGTATGAAGCCTTAATTTTAGGTCTTCAATCAGCCATAGCTATGAGCATTAAGCGTATTCAGATATTTGGGGATTCTCAACTCGTGGTTAAACAAATTACAGGAGAATACCAAGCCAAAGAACCTACCATTAAGCTTTATCATGATGTAGCAATGAAGTTGCTCTCTAAGTTTGATTGGTATGAGATCACTAGTTTGCCTCGTTCGACTAATAGATTTGCGGATGCCATGGCCTCTCTTGGATCATTGATTCCAAAGGACTCCCTTGGAGAGGTACAACCCCTAATCATTTCCACAATCTCTAAGTTTGCAATTGTCCGTGCTGAGTCTAAGGATGAAAAAGATGTTTGCTTTATCCATTCGGATCCATATGAGCCTTGGTCTAGTGAGATAGTAGCCTTCCTCAAGTTTGGAACACTCCCATCTGATTTGTCTCGAACTGCCCGCCGCTGCTTTAAGCAAAAGGCAGCTCATTTTGTTCTTTTGGGGGATGTGTTGTATAAACGTGGATATGATGGAGTACTCCTCCGCTGTCTAGAAGCAGGTGAAACACATAGAGCTATTGCTGAAGCCCATGATGGTACTTGTGGTGGTCATTTTAGTGGAATGGCCATTGTGAAGCGTATTTTACGTATGGGGTATTATTGGCCCACTATGGAACAAGATTGTTGCAAATATGTTAAACAATGTAAAAAGTGTCAAGAACACGCTAATTTAACCCATATACCATCACAAGTTTTACAGCCCATCCAAAGCCTTTGGCCCTTCTCACAATGGGGTCTCGATTTAATTGGCAAGATTTCACCTGCCTCTTCAGGACAACATACTTTCATCATTACAGCCACTGAATACTTCACAAAGTGGGTTGAAGCTGTTCCTCTAGCCAGTACGACAGGTCCTAGAATTGTGGAGTTTATACTTCACCATATCATTTGTCGTTTTGGTATTCCCTCTAAAATTATTTCTGATAACGGCAAGTCTTTTAAGAATAAGGATGTTCGAGCTCTTTGTGAAAAGTATAATATCCAACATAGTTTCTCAACTCCTTACTACCCACAAGCCAATGGACAAGTTGAAGCTTCCAATAAGACCATAATTGCTATTCTTAAGAAACTTGTTAAAGAAAATCATAAATATTGGCATACACAAATCCCCTTAGCATTATGGGCTTACGTAACAAGCATCATAACTCCCATTGGGGCAACGCCATTTTCTTTGGTCTATGGAGCTGAAGCAATCATGCCTCTTGAGCTCGAGATCCCTTCCTTGCGAATTTCTTTGTAGGAATTTATCGATGATGATACTGCTAGACAAGCACGTCTTGATCAACTCACACTCATAGATGAAAAACGAATCAATGCTTTAGAGCATTTGCGAGTTTATCAAGACCGATTGAAACGTGCTTACAATGCCAAAGTTCATCTAAGAGAATTTCAAGTAGGGGATCTTGTCCTTAAAGAGAATCAACAAAACACCAATGCATTGCCGCATCTTCGAGATAAATTCGTGGCTAATTGGTTAGGTCCATATATGGTCACTGAAAGAGTGGGTAATGGAACTTATAGACTTGCTAGTTTAGAGGGAGAGGAAGAACCCGAACCACTTAATGTTATACACTTGAGGGCATTCTATGCATAGTTTGAATTTTATATGTACATATATACATGGCTTGTACAACAAAAAAAAACAAAAAAAAAAAAACAAATAAAATAAAAAGAATTTGCATTTCATTGTTAGTTGCATTGCATTTCATGTGCATACATCTCATTGAAAACCATAACATTTCATTTTCAGCCATAGTTGCATATCATGTTAGAGACCATTCTATCTTTTGGATATAAAATTTGGTCAAGCAAAAGTCATGTTGCCTTAATCAGGGGCACCTTCATAAAATCCATCAAACCGAATTGTCATTCGTACACCCATTTTCCATTTGCACATATTTACATTGCCAAAATGTTTTCAGTCACTCATCCATTCCTAGTGTTTTAAGAAAACTTCGAAATGCATGTCAAAGTTCTCTAGGGCCATATCACAAATTACACTAAATAAAATCTTGAGTATTGGGAAATGATTTCAAAAGCGGTCTTGAACCTATCACATTTTCACATCTTAAAAACATCTTGTGTCAAAGAGAGATAACACCATCCTTGGGTTGTGCCTTGAAGTGAAAAGGGTAATCCTCGTTTGTCCTATCATGCAAACATAGTCCATAAAATAGTGGTTCTTACCACTATCACAAGCAATCACAAAATATAAATATAAACAGAGTAGTAAGGATAGGGTAAAATTCTCATCATACTTCGGTTGAGAATCCGATTCCCCAAAGCTCTAAGGAAATGAACATTTTTCACACACCACTGATCCCAAATAAGTTGTAAGGATCATACTACTTGTCCAGTCAGACGGATAGGTAGTCATCCCAAAGGCTTACAAAGGTCAAAAACAACATGGACTATGGAGTTAACCTTCACCGGGGCTATAGACGCTTGACTGGCAGTGGAGTATACTCATTGCGTGGTGACATGTCTCTCCTCAAAAAGAGACCTCTGAATGCTCATACGGACAAACTAGCTTCGGGGTCTTCTCCATAACAGGGTTACCTAATTTATGCAAGATGAGGTTAATGAACACACTTGCACACACACAGGTTTTTGATTGCCTAGAGTCACTACCATGCTTCTGATTTGGTTAATGAACTCGCATGCACACACATTTGGTCCTAGTTGAATTAGGCAGTGTTAGTAAGTTTGTTTGATACCACTAGCATGTTTGAGTCTTTGTAAAATAGTCTTCCATATCAACCTCCATATCACCCTCCATATCTTCTTCCATATTCATGTCATTCCATACGTCATCCATTCACAAGCCACCAAGTTCGGTGCCCCTAATTAAACAATTATGATAACAATTCACTAAATCTAACTATCTAAAAGTATGAGTGCTTCTTAGTGCATATTTCATTTACTTAGTCTCGCATTAATCATCTATAAGTTTGCATTCCATTCCATCACATATGCATCAAAAACATTAAAACATATAAAAACATGCATCACAAAAACATAGGCATTCACACAAAAGAGAGTAAAACACCAAATAAATAAAAGCCATGTATATATATATGTATAAAGGGCAATAGGGCACCAAGGCTCATAAAGAGTGCATCTAAGCACTAAGCTAACCATCAAAAGAGGACCCCTGAGACCTAGTAGGAGCCCTAGACCTAGTGGTGTGCCTAGACTCACTACGCCTAGAGACAGAGGAGGATGGAGGATCAGGAAACACAATGTGATGCCTAAACAATGTGTCCTCTAGAGCCTCAATGTAACGAGTCCTAGACCTAAGCCTAGCTATGTCTATCCCGTGCCGTCGCTCCCGCTTCGCTAGCTCTACCTGGAGTCTCGTCACCCTGTCATCCTGGGGCACCTTGGTCGCTCCATCCAAGTCCGCCTACGTACTGGGCCATCCTCTCCTCCTGAACAACTAACAGGGCATTCTGATCTACTACCTACTGCTCCAGCCGAGCTATCCTCTCATCCCGGGCATCTAGCATAGCATCGCGCTTTGCTATCTGCTGTTGCAGCTGTGCCAGCTCGTTCTCATGCCCGCTAGGGGGTACCTCCCTAGCCTCTCTTGCGGCCTCTCCTAGGCCCTCTCCGCCATCCTCCAGTCATCCCCAAACACCTTGGCCATCTCTGTGGCCCTATCTCGTCCAACCTCCACCCGCGCCCCCTCCACGGGCACCTTGAGGATGCGGTATACATCCTCAAGCGTCACCGTCATCTCTCCAGTCAGGAGCTGGAACGTCCCTCGATCTGGATCCCACCTCTCGGCCAAAGCCGAGAGGTACCCCTCATCCGCCCGAACTACCTCCAACCGGGCTGCCTCCGCTAGCCCCATTGCATCCAATATCTCCTAGTATGCCTGGGACAACGACCTCCTCATCCCCGGAATGATAGGGGAGAATCGGTGTCGTGCCTCTAACACCCTAAGCTGCAAAACAACAAAACAAAAATTTGTTACAATTTTTTCCAAAAAAAAAAAAACACATAATAAGTACTTGCTTAAATGAACAAATACCTCAGCTAGCTACACTGGCGCGTCCGCTCCCATCTCCGCCATAGCTCCTGCGTGCTTCACTCTCCCACACAACCTTTCACTCCACTTCACTCCACTCCCTCAGACGCACTTCTCTTAAGCTCGAACGCACAAATGAGCAAAATTCTCGCTGAAACTGTTTAAATAGCTAATTTTGGCACCCTAAAATGTAGTAGGGCATTTCATGGTGGATTCAGACGCAGTCCTACGTCTACAGAGCGCCTAAACACCGGCGGGCGTCTCTGCCAACCACAAATGCAGACCGACATTTGGTGTCAGTATTGAATAAAGGAACAAAACTTACAAAATTGAAGCTTACCTCCTCCAAATTTCATCAAATTGCATTCATCCATTCTTCTTATCATAATAAAACATTTTGTGAAGGTTACAACAGTTTTGGACACAAATTTTGTCATTTCGCTCAAAAAGTGCATCATTCATCATTGTTTTACAAATTGGGTTAAAAATATTCAAAACCTTCACAAAATTAACCACATTCATCAATTCTTCTGATCTATCGTCAATTTCATTCTTCTTTCATCATGCATATTTTTGCCAAATCAAATTAAAGTAAACCTCGTATCTAGTGGTATATTCTATCACCTTGGCGATTGCAACGATTTGAATCCATGCAATTCGGTAAGAGGATTAAACCACCATAAGGACACTTACCATTTATCATCATCAATTATTTCACTGTTTGAAAATTGGAAATCAATTTTGGGTATTCTATCTTTCAAGTGACCTCATACCAAGATTAATTTGCTCAACAGTTGTCATTGATGGCCTAGTTCATGGGGCCATAAACATGGACAATCTTTCATATCGTCATTATTTTAAGTCTTGCTAGAGATTGTGGCTACCTAGGTTGATTGGTTTCGACCCGAGGAATTATCCATACAGTCACTAGGAGCATCTCTGAGTTCTGGACTCTTTCATGCATCTTTCATCTCTACATATCAATGGCGCCAACAAGGCAATTTCATCAACATTATGGATTCACACACAGGAGTTGGGGCATCCGTTATCAATTTCTAATTTTCCTATAGTGGAATTCATCTTACATGATCATGGAATTTACAGTTTGGCAAAAATCCCTTTATAACCGTTGAGGCGGAAAACGGTCCATCTTTCACATCACTCATATCGTCTTCAATCATATTCTTTTCTCGGTTTGTACACCAACCCCTTTTCTGTTGGGACATAAATAGATGGTTCATACACCAACCCCTTTTTTTCACCGTTGGGGCAAAAATGGTTCATTTTCTCCCGAATTTCTTCCAATTGGCTTGTGAGAACCATTCTCGCTCGCCAATTGAGGGGGTAAGCTGAAAAATTTTAAATATTCTTTTATTCTTTGGTCTTCAAAGTTGTGCTTTAGTCTTGAGAGAGAGTTGTGTCTGATCCAGCTTTTCAGGTGTCTTAAGTTTTTGTGCTGCATTGTGTCTTCACACAAAGCAACTCAAAAAGGGGCATCTATAGACACCAAAATCCAGCCACTTATACCTTCCTACCAGCCACGTGTCAGTCATCCATCCTTCCTCGCCATTATTTGGCCCAAATCCACACTTTCCCACCATTATTTGGCCCAATTTCACTTTTCCCGCCATTTTTCATCCCCAAATTTATTTAAATTAATATTTATATATATATTTTAATATTTTAATATATTTTAATATATATATATATAAATAAAGTTTAAGTGATTTAATCTGAGCCGTCCATCCTTCATTTAATCTCATCCGTCCATCCATCTTAATCCGTTTCACAACCTAGATTTATTCTCTACCCTTGGATCCACTTTAATCTTAGCCACACGTTCAAAGTGTCGTTAAAACCCTAAAGTGTGCCCTAAGAGTAGATTATAAATTGAGTCACCTTGATGGCTCAAACCCTATCTATCTCTTCGGCTAAACCTACCTATCTTTCCAATCTAAGTCTGGAGTTGGCTATTGTTGTTAATCCTGAGTCTTCTGAGTCTTCTACGGCCCTAAGTCTGAACTAAACCCTTTCGTCGCATCCATCGCCGCCGCCTGGTCCGGCCGCGTTAACGAGAAAAGGTATAGATTCATCTAAAGCAAGTAATATTTCTTTATGTATTAATCTGCTGTTGAATTTTGCATTTCGTTTATTTTTATCTAGGGTTTTAGACTATTTCTGAGGGCTCACACAGTGGAGCCCTCTTATTAGTTTCTAACTCTTTGATAATTTTTAATGTGTGCAAGATTCTAGTGGTAGATCTGATTTGTTGATAGCAGCTGCTTAAGCTAGAGTGGTCCGAGCCAAAGGATACAACGAAGCCCACTCATTCTGTTGAGGTTAAGGATACATTCTTCGGAGACGCCACCACATTGTGCCAGCCTAGGGTTTCGGAGAACCCTAGCACAAATTGTAACTTTGTATCACAAAAAGGGTTACAGGCCTGTTGTACTTAAAAGGAGTTTCTAAACTCCATTGATTAATAAAAATCGTTCATTTTGTACAACTGTTGTGCATTCCTTTAATTGTGATTTATTTATTTCTATTTGGCGTTGTATATTTAATCTACAATAACATTTATAATTATAGATGAAATACAACCATACATTAGTTCAACAACAATATCTACAAAAGCTTGGATAATCGTAGCCAAGATATTTAAAGGAAGGAATAAATCCACTATCTTGAATCTCCAAACTCAATTGCATTCTTTAAAAGTTAATAGTGGTGAAATTATAGAATTATTACTATAAAGAGTGAAATATAAAAGGAAAATTTTTAACCTTAGGAAATTTTTTGAAGATAAGTTTCTTGTTCAAGTAATCCTAAGAGCACTTCCAAAAATCTACAAGCATCTAGTCACATCTTTACAAATTCTAAGTAAAGATACATCATTTGATGAATTAGTCAATATACTACAAGAATATGAAGTAGAAAATTTAGTGAAATATGAAATGACTAACAATGCCTTAGTCACAAAATATAATCCACAAGGAAATTTTGCATCATTATCAAAGGGTAGATCAATATGGAATAATATATATTTTCAAGTATGCAAAAAGAAAGGACATAGTACCAAACATTGTAAATTAAATACAAGAAATCAATATCAAGGAATCAAAAAAAATTTAGGGTCCAATAAAATAGGCCATTCCAATCAAGACAATATGAGAATCAATATAATTCACAACATCAACAATTTCAGCATGCATATACTTCTTAGAATCAATACAATCATCCTCAACTACAATATAGAGAAGGAAAACAAAAAGGACACTTAGTTCAAGAGATTCAAGAAATTCAAGAACTAGAAGAATCTACAGATGAACATGAAGTTAAATCTCTTTCAACCAAAATAATATTTTATGAAGATACTAATTATTTGCATGATCAGGATATAGACAGGGATCAAAATGAAGAAAGCAAAAAAGAAGAGCTCAAGTTCCAGAACTAGGATAAAGACTATATTGAAGACTAAAGTCTTCAATAACCAAATAATGTAATATAGGGGGTGTTAAAATATACTACATTATTTGGTACATGCTAAAGTATCATCTTGGGTATTAGGATAGTGTATTAGATTAGGGTTTATGTATTTACTTTATGCAATGTAATAAATGCACAAGTATTATTATAATGTACAATGATGTAAATGTGCATGTTATCCATGTGTACATGAGTCTATAGAATAGGAATATAGTGATTCATAGGAAGATGGAAGACCAAGAGTCATACTCCATTATATATTGGTCTTTGTAGTAGAGAGAAATGAAGGAGAGAACATAGTGAGAGTGCAAGAGCACATTAGAGTAGAGTAGTGCTCAATTTAGATATAATAAAGAGCATGAATGAATAATGGAGAATTTTTTTCCATATTTTATATGAAGATCCCATTTTCACGAGCTTTCATTAATGGTAGTTTTATGATTTATTATAGAACTTTCTTATGATTTTTACATGCTTAATATATTACCATTATTATAGATTTAATATTGCATGCTAATTTTATGCATTGTGGTTGCATTTCCTTAAATATATAGCATCAAAAACTAACAACCAAAATGTTAGTGCTACCAAGGGAAGGTTAACAAACCCTTTAGTAAATTGATGTGAAAACCTTGGGATTTATATCTCTTGGATAGTATATTACAATGGACTAATGAGATTCATAAGGTAGGTTACTATTCTAAGGTGACATAAGGGTTATAAAACATATTCTCTTCTTCCCTAAAAACTATAAATAAAACTTTAATAAATCGAATTTGATTTTTCCCTTTTGACTATGTTTGAAGTTCCATCTCTTACTCATAATGTTGCATAAGAATTAGCATAGAAGCCAATTTATTGATCTAAACTTCTAGAGAAGAAACCTATGATTGAAAGCCCAACATTTAAGGAAGAAGAGAAAACAAATCCTCCTTTTGGAGCCCTTTTTTCTATTCATAATGAACAAAGGGAAGTATTTTTTAAGTCTATGGATCATCTAATTGTTTTCTTATGAGGAAATAGGGAAGTTATACAATGCATATTAAGGGTGCATGAGATGCCCACTTATTCTATAGAAGAAATTATTTTAGAAATTCCATAATAGCCTATATTTAATCCCATAAGGGCTCAACAATACTCGATCATTACCACAACCATAGAATAGAAGCCATAAAATATCCCATATTACTTAGGGAATTTAGAATCTATGCCTCCCAAAATAGAATCGTTAGACTAAATATCCCCATATCTTAGCCTATAAGTCTCCCAAAATATGAAAATGTGGATATCTTTCCTAGTATGCCTAATGTTGCAAATGTGGTTTCTTCCAATCCATTCTTTAGCATGCATATTCCTACTAACATTCCCTATACTAACCTTCCTTTTCTAAATAATCCTAGAATTAATAACATGATTATCCCTTTCATATCATCCCATCCACATTCTTAGTATTATCCTTTGGTTAATTTCCAATATCAGTCTATAACACCAATAATTTCTTATCATGGGTTCCAAGATATAAAATCTAAGCTAGAACAATTAATAAAATAAAATTATGAATTTAAACAAAATTTGCTTTCTATTCAAGGAGACACAACTAAAAAGTACTCCTATAGGTACTACCACAATAAACATGTATATCCTACTATAATTAACAAATCCTATCCCCTAAAATTTAAGTTACCAAAATTTTGGATGTATAGGAGAAATGGTGACCCAATGGATCATCTTCAAAATATTACAAGTTGCATGCCAAGACATTACCTATGATTAGGAATTATTATTAAAATATTTCCCTATAGGCCTTTGTGGAAAGTCCCTAGAAAGGTTCTTCCAACTACCTTATTACTCAACCAAAACATTTGGTGATTTGGAAAAAATCTTCATCCAACATTCCACTACCTATATGATAGAAAATTACAAGGTTAATTATTTATATCAATTAAAACAAGGTAAAAATGAATATTTTAATGAATTCCTACCTTGGTGGCATGCATTGGTAAGAAAACTCCATTTTATCCCACCACTTAGAGGCCTCTTGTGTATTTTCATACACAACTTACAAGAGCACCTTTCATATCCATTCGAGATGACCCATGTATCCTCATTTGATGATGCTATAGACCTTTCCAAACAAATAGAAGCCACCCTCCAATATAGGGGGCAATTAAAAACTAAAAAGGAATAAGAGATGCCCTCTTCTTCTAACACTAAAGGATAATTTACCCACGCAGAAAGCATACACATAACTAATACATCAACTGATATCAAAAATTAAAGCATGAAATATTGACAATAATGAATTCAATAATAAATGGGGTTTCCTTTTATTAAACTTTGTCAAATCCAATTACATATACATCCCTCTTAGGGATACTCAATATTGATACAGTTAATACAGTCTTGAAGACCCTCTAAACAAGGGGGTGGTGTAATTCACAGACTTTCCAATAGGACATGAACTGTTCAAGATCAATGGTGACCTTATTCTACATTATTAGAGGCAAATGCTACCTTGAATGCCTTGCAAATGGATGGATCATATAAACCCTGTGTTCAAGAAATAACAAGAAATGATTACAAACAAATCTCTTGATGAGGCTTTTGGAGGAATCTTGCATAAAGAATGTTAAAGAAAGCAAATGAAGCATGTAATCTATGAAACTATGTAAGAAATCATTAAATTTCAGTAGAGTATATAAATAAAGACATGAATCTAATTATGAAATATCCTAATTAACCATTGGAAACTTGAATTGCATGAAATAACAAGAAAACTAGTCTAAATGATGTAAACAAGGAAATAAAGGAAATATGCTCCTAAATCCCTAATTTAACCGTGCAAATGTGTCAAATGAGATTAATCTATGGTTAATATATCAAAATGAAAGCATAAAATTGTAAATCTAAAGCTAAAATAAGGGGAAATAGTGATCTGGAGTAGTCTGGGTAGACCTCCAGCCAAGGCCCCCTTCCTCCAAGTGGCTTGGAATTTGGGCCCTTCCTGCATCATCTGGCAGATTTGGCTCGAATGAAACCGTCACATTTTTGAGGGAAGTCATTTGGCTGTTCAACATATCTAGCAAAGGATCTTGTGTATGGTTCAAGAAACCATCCATAGTAAATATGATGTGGACCCCCATTTGGACTCTAGGGATTAGAAGGTATGACAGGCCCTTGGTTTGTTTGGGGTTGGTGTGAATTCTTCTATCCCTAGTAGGATTCCTCAACTTAGCAAGAAGGTTAGGAGAGAGGGTAGATGGATACTGCCCCCTAGAGGAGTTTTAAAAATTAATACTGATGGGTCATTCAGGGGCAATCCTAGACATGCTGGAATTGGTGGTGTTGGGAGAGATTCTGCTGGTGCAGTCAGTTTTTTCTTTTCCATTTATAAAGGTGTTCACTCCAACAATCTTATGGAAGCTTTGGCAATTCTTGAGGCCTTGCAAATGGGGTTTTATCTTGGCTGGCATAGGATTCTCTGTGAGTCTGACTCTCAAATTTTGGTTAATCTTTTAAACAACAAAAGAGTGGAGGATGTTAATTGGTAGTTGGCCTCTGTGACCATTCAGATTATCAGAATGAGTGAAGAGTTCGAATTCATATACTTTGTGCACATTCCAAGGGAATTGAATGGGGTTGCTGATTACCTGGCCAAAAGGGCTTCTGAGCTATTGGATACTTAGAGTATTGATAACTAGGAGAGTCTCCTATCTGGGGATTCTCAACACCTACAATAGTTGATCCATAAGGATGTTCAAACTTAATGTGGTTTGTTTTTTTTGGTTTTCTTTGGGAGTTGACCTTGTCTGGTGATTTAGCTTGTCTTGTTTCTTATTTGAGTCCTGGGTGGGGGCTCAGTTGTACTTTGTAATCTAGACTTTTTATCAATAAATTTTTACCCCTTTATTTAAAAAAAAATGGTAAATAGGGATCGAACTCTCACTGTGGGTTTGAGGCACAGTGGGTACTATTAGCCATGGTTGACAGTTGTGGTTGAGATGAAAACCTTTTTGCTCTCCAAATATAGGCTTGGATCTCCAATTATACTTATTGAATTGATGGTCAAGGATCACCTTAGTGTCCTCTGACAGGTTTGGTGATTGAATTCAATGGATTCATTATGGAAGAGGCTTAATTGTGATTTCTTGATGTCCTTAGTCCTTTGACACCTCCATTGATTCGAATGCATTCATGATTGGCAAGTTAGCTCTCTACAAAAGGTTACAATTGGGTCAAAAATTTGGTAGGGTTTTGCTATATTTCAAATCCTAAATATTATAGACTTCTCCCCAATTTAGAGGTAGGTCTTATAGCATTCTCAAGTCCTTGTTCTAGCTTCATGGAGAAGCTAAGAACAAGAAACTTGCATTTGGATCAATTAGAGGTAAACTTCTGGACGCTTACCTACCTAAAACCATTTAAATCTCTGTTGCCTAAGATTTTGTAACCGAATTTGGCTTGGCTTGGGATTCAAAATAGTTTTGATGCTAACCATGGCTATGAGGTGTAGCCAGCTTATTAGCCATGGGTGTTAGTCATAGATAAGGTTGAGTTAGCCAAATCTACCTAAATTGAGTGGTTAAAACCATTGGTTCACCTTGGAGTTATCCAAGATCATTCATATGGTTTGTTTGCATGTACCATAAGAGTATTCACCTCGACATGATGTGTTTTAGGTGTCTACAAATGCCCCTTTTGGGATGCATTATGAGAACAAAAAATGCTAAGCAAAAATAGACCTCATAAAATAATGTCATAGGTTGAATGATGATCATTGATTTGATCAACATTACATGCCCAATCCTATCAAAGGGCACACATCTTAGAATCATTGCTTCCAACTTAGGGAAGGCTTAAATTTGAAAAAGCTTTTGCAAGCTCTAGTGGTGATCGGGTAGCTTCAATGCTACAATAGTACTTATAGGTGGAGAGCTACTAAATTAACTATCATAGTTGCTTTTTACCCTAGAAAATGGTAAGCTTATGATAGTCTTTGGCAATGATTCGTAAGACGAACACAATTTTACAAGATCGAGTGATCTCCTATTGAATTTGATTATGATAATTGATATAATGACTACCCCCTCAAGTGATGAGTCAATGAGAGTAGGATAATTAAATGAAGCGATGAGTCACTTGACCAAAATGAGTGATTTGAAAAATTGAAGGGTTTAGCACTTTAATTACTTGGCAAGGCCTAATTCAGCCATGATTACAACTATTAATAGTAATTATACATTTCTATCCTATGGAGCAGTTTGGCTGCTATGGCCTTCTTAGGGAATCAAAATGATAGCAATTCCAATTAGGCTTATGTTGAATCATAATGTTCGATGATCTACTAAAAAATATCATAGAATAATTGAGATGAATACCTCATTCCCATTGAGCAGTCTGGCCGTCTAGGCCTTCGTCGGGATTGAAGTGAAGCATATCAATTCCACGATGACTATTTTCCCCAAATGGCCTTATGGTAATTTACTCATATTTTTGAATTACATGTATCACAAGTCACTACAACCACCAAGTTTATAGGGTAAATAAATGGATACGAGGCACATTTGAAGTTTTAATTATTTGAATTTTTTTGTTGTTTTAAATTTTTTTAGGGTTTTGGCCCATTAGATATTTTTTATTTTGCATTTTAAAGCCCCTCATGGTTGAATTTTGAGGGCATCTATGTCCATATTCTAGCCGTGGGTGTCACACGCAGCTAGTTTTTGTAATTTTCTTAGTCGTGGCTCTAACCCACGGTTGAAAAACCCTAATTCTATGCCCATGGGTGTTAGCCACAATCAAGGGCAAAATGGAAAATATAAAAGAAAAATCTATCATTTTCATGTTATTATTTTCCAATTGTCGTCACCATATAGAGAGCTCTAAGAGGTGAGGTTAAAATTTTACATAGAACGTTGTTGGAACGCATACTCAACCTACTCAACATGGTTGACCCAATGGATGCATCCACTAGTGGTGGAGCCAGTGCTGGAAAGGTAGCACTACAACTCTCTCTTATTTGATTTACCCAATTAAAATGAACTTCATTAATTAATGGATTAATTGAACCTCACTAAACTACCAATAATGAACTTCACCGTAGCTTAGGGTTAGCAACTTAAAATAAACCTCATTAAGTAATGGGTTAACTGAACCACATTAAATTGTTGGTAATGAACCACACCATAGTTAGATTTAGACTAGGTTAGATTATATGGGTGGGCTTTTTAATTAATTTTTTTGGATTTTTGGGATGGGATGTGACCCTAAAAAGGTCACTACTCTTAACCATGGGTGGCAGCTATGGTTCCCAATTGGTAAATTGGGGGCCATGGTTGTCAGTCATGATGGGATTAAAATCCCAATGATCAAAATTTGACCATTGCCATCGATCGTGAGTCCCAACTGCGGTTAGCTGACATTAGGAAAATTCCCTATTTTTTTATTTTTTTTTGGTTTTTGACTCTTTTAATCGATTTAACTGATTTTATTGATTGTTTTTGAAGTGCAGTCTTCATTTTTTTTTTGAAATGTGTGGCATGCATTTGTAAATGTTTTTATATTTTTGAATATTTTTGAATTTGTTTGACTTTTTAAGGTTATTTTTTGATGTTTTTGATTGATTTAGCATATATTATTTATGTCTCTCTTTAGACTTTGACCATGAGGGTGAGGGAATTAGACATCCTTCATACCCTTTGTAATGACCTTAATGACACTGAGCGGGCCTAGTTTGGAGCCATTGGATTTGGATACATGCTATGGCTTCTATATATTAGAGTCAATAAAGCTTATATGACCACTCTGGCCCATCATTGGGATGCGAGGACCAACACCTTTCACCTACCTATAGGTGAGATCACTATTACTTTAGAGGATTTCTACTGCATCTTCCATATCTTGATCGATGACGAAGCCGTCACATCTTCTCCTATAGAGGTGAAGTATGCCATCTTCAAAAAGATCTTTGATGCTCGAAGTGCTACAACATAGGCAGATTCAGACCACGATGGGCCCACATCAAGGACTGGTACCATGAGAATGTCTTCTCATGGTGGGTAGTTGTGCTCATGCACTTGATAGTTTAGATTGTGCTTATAGACACATCAAGAGTGAGGTTCCCTTAGAACCTCCTAGCCATGACATAGGATGTGCTAGCAAGTAGCATTGGAGAGCCACTAATCCTATCCTAGGGGAGCATCCTACTTGCACATCTCTACAATGAGTTGTATAATATCACATGGAGGAGCTACACGAGAGTCAATTTTAGTCTCTTGCTATAGAACTAGGCATGGTAGCATATCACAATTGAGTGTCCCACACCACTATGTATATGGATTGCTAATATTGCTATAGAGAGCAAGTGCTATGCTACTTGTTAGCCTTAGGAGGTTGAGGGGTTCAAGAGTAGGACTCAAGTAGGAGATGTGCAGTACTACATTGATCAGATTACATGGCTATAGACTGGTCAAGTGGTATGGAGGCCCTACATGGATTGTACAACATGGGAGGAGGTAGAAAGGTACCTCAGGAGGACTCAATATGATAGATGGCTTCTCAGGTGTAAGCTTGAGATATGAGAGTTCTTCTACTTCTCCCATGTCACCAAGAAGTTTGAGATTCATCAAGATATCCCTCCTATGCCTAATATTTGTCATCATCTTAAGGTGGAGAAGGACTTGATATGGTCTCAGGTGACTCCATTGGGGGATGAGGATGAAAACTTCTAGGAGTCTATACTAGAGGATGTAGGTACTACAAAAAACTATGATACCTAGTGGACTACCAGGGTATGGTAGGGTGAAGGACCCCTAGGTAGACCTATGAATGGTGTGGTAGTAGTAGAGTTAGAGGGAGCACATGCAAAGGGTGTAGACCCTCATGGGCATATAGTGCACTACTAGATAGAGGGAGGATGGGGTAAGGCTATAGATGATGAGGATACCTAGGTAGAGGAGGGCAAGGAGGAGCACAATGATGAGGTGTCCTAGCTTAAGGCCTAGGTTGCTAGCCTACTAACATGGGTGGGGAACCTTTAGACACATATACAAGAGAGGGACACTTTCATGGCTACTCTATAGGAACAACTAAAAGCTATGTAGGATCATCTAAGATAGGGTAAGGATCATCGGTGGAGCTATGAGGAGGAGTAGACTCTCCACCTAGCATATATTGTGAGTGCCACTGCAGCTCTAGATAAGATGACACTTGAGCAAGATCTATCATGGTATTGGCTATAACTCATGACTCATGAGAGAGATCTAGTTAGGAGTGAGCAAGAGGAGCCCTCGACTCCATAGGCTACTCTAGTATCTCTAGCTGTATAGGGACACACATGTTTAGATCCAAATATAGAGATTAGGAGGTAGGCTATGGTTCATCATCACCTTGACGAGTGAGCATTAGATGTTTCTCACATCTCTTGCCTAGAGGGAGAGATCAAGCTTCTCAAGGATGAGATCCCAGAGAGTACTACCACTGCAAGGACCCAGCAGACTAGGACACGGGAGATAGGGCAATCATCCTATTGAGTGGTAATTTTTCCCATGGAAAAAACCACCCTCATAGGTAGGATTTGATTAAAAATCCTCTCTTGCAAAGAAGTATAAATTCATCCAACGTTCCTTTTACTTTACTGTGTGCATGTATGCTTATCATAAAGTGCATATAATACCTTACTATTCTGCCAAACAACTATTAAAAAGGGGTCCATACAAGGGTTATTTTAATATGTTATGCTATTATTGTTCTTGAACCTGAAGGGAAATTAAATGTGATCCTCAAAATGGTGAGCTGATTCCTTTTATGTAGCTATAAAAGCCTTTGATTTGCATCATGAATAACTATCTTTAATAAAATTTGGTTTCCATAAAGAGAGTCAATTGATTGCTTGGAATGCCCTATTAAGTTCCCCTTTCAATGAAACTATGATTTTCATGAAGGAAGTCACTTTATTGCTTTTAATGTAATGGCCTTGGAAATGCCTTCTAAATTACCCCCCTGCTTATGAAATTGCATTTTTCATACAGAGGAACTAATTTGGTGCTTAAAATGAAAACAGGAACCAAAATAAGGGACTATGCAAACTAGGACCACGAAATTCCTTTTAAGATAGCAGACCTTAAATAATTCTGGAACTTCAAAACTGTTCAAGGACAAAACCTGAACTACTCTAACTAAAAATTTTTAGAGCTTATTCTATGAATTTGTGAATCTATTTTTGGGATTTTATATTTTTATTATATTTTTATTATTTCATTTTATTTCTTAGATATTAAAATGGGAAAAAATATAGGGTCAGAAAATAAAATAAACGAAATAAAACTAAATTGAAATAAAACACTGCAACTCAAAATATTTCATGGACCCTACAAACGTTAGTCTTCTACCTAAAAAACTAGCATTGAGGGGATCTGTGCTTACGCAATCCAACCTCTAATGAGGTGCAATATCCTAGGGAAAATACAACATATCAAAATCATAAACAGATTCAACCAAAACAATTTACATAAAAAACCTGTAAAGTTTCAATACATTGGCATGCAAATGGATTTTCAATGAGCTTATAAAAAGAGTAGAATACAGACATAGCTATGGAATCACATGGAAAATGGTCTAGCCCAAAAAAGTGGAAGAAAAATTTCTTAGAAAAATATCTCAGTTACAATGTTTTGCCCCCTTTTGAAATTTTCCAACCCCTCTCTATGTGCCTTATTCTAGTATTTGACAGTCCCTTGTGTTCTTTCGCTTTCCATTCTTTGGCTATTTTCTCACTTTGTCTTATAATTATAGTTTCCAAAAAACTCTCTTCTGTTTCATTTTATTCCTTTGATAACACTTCTTTTCTCAAAAATATTTTAATGTTAGAGACTGTGTTCACCTCCCCTAGGAATAATCTCACTGTCCCCTATATCTCAAATAAACTAAACTTTTAAATTTATTCACGAATCTCCTTTCCAACCATTAGATGCCCTATCATTTGCATGTTGCTACTTCGAGAGGAGGAAACAACTGATGTGGTCATCGCTAATGATTATAACCTATATAAATAGTACCCTCTGTCCTTTTGACCAGATCATATACCTAACCAAAACAAAGAGGCATTCAAAAAACTAATGATTTCTTCCCCATATCGAATTTGGTAACATTACCATAGATCTTTAATTAAAATGGGTTGTGCCAACTGTATTACTTTGATAAATGCTAATGCAGGTGCATTTCATTTAATCCACTAAATCCATGTGATCATTTGTTTTCTTCTTTAAGGAATATCCTTTTGTCCGTTTGTGCATGCCTCTTTCGGAGAACATTCCCTGCACAACCTATGAGTACTACCTATGCTCAAACCTATACCAACACTAACGTGGTGGACCATTCACATCTATGACACATGGTCATGAGGTATATTTATTTTGGCTTTCCTTACTTCATGTTGGTGGCAACCCACTTGATATTATAGGACAAATTTCCCACTCTATGGTCCATGCTGGCATTGAGTATTATAGTTTATCCAAGTTCAATACCATGCTAAAAGTGATTATGCCTTCCATCATACTGGCGAGACCCTGCAACACATTTGCCTATCAAACAATCATTTGTTTTCACTATCTTTATTTTTGGCCTTAAAACTACATTTTCACTATCACATCTTGGATGATTTGCCCTATCCCATGGAAATCAATGCTTTGTCATTTAACATCCCTTGTACTCATGAAATTCATGCTATCATCGACACAGTCTCCATTCTATGCCACCGTGTCCATGTGTGCATGGGAATTCTACTTTAGTTTTGGGTTATTATTTTGCATTCAAAAGCATGAATATGCTAGATTCGCTACCCCCTAAAAGGTAGGTCAATCCTATGCCATCCTTAGGTCCATATTATACCCATTTAGCATCATTGATTTGTAATAATTTAATCCTCGTGGCTTCCTTCAAAATGAGTGAAACTTACAATGAATACCTGCGATACCCTATATCCACCTCTACGCTGTGTTGAATATCTAGTGCCATAATTTAGACTTATACTCATGGGCACTCTTCCCTGGTCCTCAGTGGCATATTTCCATGTCATAAAATCTTGTAGATATTCACAATGTAGAAGTAACATTTCTACTAAATATTTTGTCTAGGTATGGATCACATTTCGGGCTCAGTTGGATTCGTGGTGTTACCTTGAAAACACCTTCAATCGCTTCACTGTCATTGATGCTTAACTACTATGTCAAGGATTTAAATTTTGCTTACCCATTCTACACTATGTCTACTATATTGCCATCTTCACCATGTCACAGTTGAGTTTTGTGATTTGTGTGCTAAATCTTAAAATTACCAACTTTTCTATGATATTCTCTTTTAGCACATCCATCCTCAACATACTGATGCTATCATTGTGTAATTTTATTTTAATACCCACTCCATACCTCTCTCACTTCACTCTATTCAGGTGCCAATAGAAAATACACATCAACTTCATGAAAGGCACTGTGTCCATGTGGCTCATCTGCTATCAAGCCTTATCCTTCCAACATGCACTGCATGTTGTCTCATCCACATTATGGGGTTTTGCATCATATGCCAAGTCACCACCCATTTTAACATTTAAAATGGAAGTAAAAATATTACATCCATGGTTGTATCATTAACCGTACCACATTGTAATCTTCTAGGTCAATCAACTTCTTCCATATCCTCTGACAAATCTACGTAGCTTTTGCATGGTAACCTCCTTGATCAAATCGCTGTTGGCCCCCATAATTCATGTGAACATAACCATTGTTGTCTTTAATGTATCTCATATGGTGCAGATTTTCACCATCCACTAACCACCCAGGACTTTGGTAACATTGACATCCTTCATGAAACTTGCATCGATGATGAAAGAGACTTCTCAATAGTCTTGCTTCATGCCACCTAGCCATGGTTTACCCATGTTATGACCATCTAACCCATAGGTCCATGTCATAGTGCTCTATATTATTTAGCAAACTAAGCTAGTGACTTGTCATGCTATCCTCCAAGAAGTGCTACATCAATATTAGTTTGTGCCACTACCAATATCCAGTGCTGGTCTGAGTCACCCGCCAGTGAATCCAAGTTTGTCATTTCACCTTCGTGGATCTACTTCCCCACTATCTATTGATCAATTCCATTCATCTCTTTTCCTGTCACAACATCACATAACCCACTGCATGCACTCTCCATGTTGGATTCATCCACCCGGGTCCCCATAAACTGCCACAACATCATGGTCATGTTGTCACTTTGTCTTGGCACCATCTCGGAGGTGTTGTCCATTTGCTAGTGCACCATTGTCGTTAGTCTGGATTGTATTGCATGGTATCACTATTTTTTTGGGTCCTTCAATAAACCTACAACATAAAGCACCTTTGATTAGAAATAAAGACAATACAATAAATAAAAAAAATCAAATGAACTCGTCATAAAAATAAAATAAAATAACCATTTTTATTTACTTATATATATAAATGTATATATAAGTATTTTATCATATTCTATTTTTTTTGCTTATTATAATATATAATCTATCTATATATATAATATAATATATTTTTTTTCTTTATTTATTTATTTATGTTGTATTTATGTTTTTTATTATATTATTTTATGTTTATATATATTATTTTTATTATTTTTATTTTTATTTTATTTTTGTATATAAACACTATTATTAAATGTTGGAAATTAATTCTGAAACACTTGAAATTAACATACCAAATCATAAACTTAACTAACATTAAATATACGATAATGAAGGAAGCTTATTGCATCTAACCAGGACAAAAAAATATACAATCAAATCAAAAGCAAACCAGAAATGCGACACACAAAATTCAAGCATAGGCACTAGTAGAAACATCAAAGCACCATGATGAAAGACAAAAGACACTACCTATAGTGAACTTCAGAACCTACATTACAAGACCATGGTTAGGGACCTAATGAAATATATCACTTAAAGACAATAAAAATCCTCAATATTCAAAATTTAAAGGTGGGTCCCCAAGTTTTGGGGATAGTTGTGGAGACGCCACAACAAATGGTGACTCTGCTAGGGAATGCTCCTGAGCATTCTAGACGAACACCCAAAATATTTGGTTTTGAAACCAAATAAACCAAATATTAAAAATAAAATTATTCAGCAACCTCCAAAATGATGAGGATAGACAACTTCAATTAAAAATACATGAACCATTGCTTTAGCTAAGTGTGTGAAAGTGTTTTCATTTTGGTATTCTTGACACTATTTAGAATCCATCACATGATTCACATTAGGCTATAAATATTACTCATAAAGGAATATACCTTTGCACTACTCAACAGCCAGTTAGGATTTCATAGCCCAAGTGGAGATATGTCACTCACCCAAGTGTTAGATAAAATTTACCTTTACCTCTTTTGTATACATTTCTCCACTGCCAACCAGGCATCCATAGCCTTGGTGGAGATTTCGTAAGCCATTCGATTGATTAGGATTTTTTTTTTTTAATTTCATTACTTTGCAAACATCACCTACCACCTGGGTTAGATATCAAATAAGACTAAAGATTGAGTATAAATTTTTTTGCCTTATTTTGCAAACCAAATAACTTCAACTTTCAAGATTCCAAGAATACCCCTTAATATGATGTGTTCATGTGTAGCATTGGTAAAATGATTCATAGTATTTGACATTCGCTATCTTAGTCCTCAAAATATAAGAATGTTAACTAAACAATGTTATACCATTTTTATTGAATATACATGATAAGCATTTCATCCTCCAAGAGTCCATAAGTTAGTGACTATTATAGAACACAACCACCCATAGAGGAACCAACCCAAAACTCAAAACTTGCAAACCAAAACTTGAAAAACAAGCTCAAAATCTAACCTAATACAAACTAACAAGAAAACAAACACAAAACTCACCAAAACCAAAATTTGAAACAAAACTCAAAATAGAAAACCAAAACCAAAACACAAAAACAAAACACTAATATACAATATTGTACAAGATGCTGCAAAAATTTGGGCTATCATTTCCTTGGGTCCCAAACATGATGGGTACAATTTGAAACACATCTAACATGGAATGCATACCAAGCATTACAAAAATCCTAGCAAAAAATTATTATATCAATACATGCTACACTTGCTAAATTTTTCTTCTTCAATGGCGATCACGGTATTTGAGATTATTAATATCTCCCCTTTAAATGTGCTGATTTTGACCTCCATTTTCTATTTTGCATGTTGCAGGTTTTGATAATTCTAAGCATAAACGACCCTTTTTATGCTATGTGACACAGGGTGGGATGGCTAGATAGGTGAAACTGGTAGGTACAACCCCCAAAATGCTAGGGACGGTTACAAAAATAGAGGTTTTCTGCAAAAAATTGCAGAAACAACAAGTTCCAGGTCAGAAAAGACACCTTTCCTAACCTTCAATTTGCATATATGCTATTTAAATGAGTGAAATTTTAATATTTTCTTATCTTATTTATGCATGTGAAGGTTAGATATCATATTTTTGAATTATTACATTAATAAGATCAGAGAAAACAAGAAAAGAATAATAGTCTATATGCTTTTTGTTTGGTTTGCATTCTTGAAACTTACCAAAGAAGGTTAAGTTCATATAGGTTGTTAATTTTAGTGTTTTGCCTTCATGATACTAATGATTCTGAAATAAAAATGTACTTTTATGCATATTTGTGAATCATCATTGTATGATGTATTGTTTTATTTAAAAATTTTAAAAGGAACAACACACACAACACAATCTTCTTAAAAATTGGTGAGTTGGACTTTATTACCAACCACTGATTCCCATAAACCTTTTTCTATTTTCCAATACTGACTCCAAGATCTGTCCTAACCATACAAAATAGCACACATTTCTCTTTGTAGGGGTGTATTAATGTGCACGAGGTGATGGGTGAGGATCGATAGGATCTATGCTCCCTGATCGGGTATGGAAGTCATAACCATACTTTAGGTTGGATTACATGACTGGAAGACTATGGAATTAATCACCATACTGGTTGTCAAGCTATGAGTGTATAGATGAAAACCTTTAAAATTTTTAGTATTACATCAATAAAATCAAACATTCCAAGTATTCTCTTTACAAAGCAACACATCTTGAAACAACATCAAATAGTTTAGGATTCACATTTTAAAACTTAAAGAAGATAATCATCTCTATTTTTGAGTGTTTCTATTATTTGTTTGTTTCAAATTCATAAAAATTGTAAAGGAGATAATCATAGAGCAGTATAGAGAACATAGCTATGGTACATACCCATAGCCAAGCCCATTTAAGGGTGGACATTGCAGGGAGTAGGGAAGAGGACGTACATCTTCCCCTAGATCCCAAGGACATGGTCATACCTCCTTGGAGACCACCTACTCTTCCTAGACCTAGAAGGGATGATAGGAGTCCTAGCCAACAATGGACCACTACACGGGGCACCCCCATAGGTGATGGTCTTAACATAGGAATTCATATCCCTAATAATCGAGTGGCAGATGAATGGATGGTTACACTTAGAATAGTAAGAAAGGGACCTAGCCAATAAGGGGCTCCTACATAGGGTACCCCCATAGGAAATAGCCCCTCTTAGGGAATTATTTCCCTAATATAGATATTTCTAATGCCTTATTTCAATAAGAGTCATCGCTCAATGGAGTGCTTCCCAATAGAGCAATCCCAAACATTCATGTACCTTCTTGGTCTACTCCTTGCACTGCTACACAGGAGTATTACTTGCCACATAAGGTAGGGTTTAATGATCATATTATGATTTCAAACCACCCTTCCCCACGGTGCCATGATCATGATGAGGGTAATACTCATTGTCATAGGCAACCTCATTTTACCTTACATTTTCTTTTTTATGAGGGAAGACCTGAGGAACATCTAGATTATCCTCTTTCAAATGTGTCAATGCAAGCATGTTGAGCCTCTGCACTAGTAGATTATCAAGAATATCTATTTAGGGGTGAGCCTCAAGTCAATGTAGCCTCCCTCAATCGAGGGAAAGCTATAATAGATCTCATGAATCCCCTTGAACAAGATAGATATTAGAGTAATAGTGCTAAGGCACTTAGACCTAATACAATTGATCATATCAATCAGTTGGTAAATAAGTATGTTGACCGCCAGGTAAAGTTTAATCAACTTAGGTCTGATAAACATCACTTAGATATTTTAGAGCAATGGAAGCAATTAGAGAAAGAAAGACTTGAATGCCAAATTTAAGAAACTTTGCATAATGGAGCTTCTACTCCAAATACACGTAGAGAGGAGGCTCACCTGAGGCAACCAAACCTCTAACAAGATAAGTCTCCTAGACCTAATCCAATGTTACCTCCTAGACCTCATAGGCCTAAAAAAAAAATTTACATGATAGACCAAATATAGATCACCTTCAAGAGTCTTTCGTTCCTCCTTGTAGGACCATACTTGAAACACCATATGGGGCTTACGATGACCGGGAAAAAAATGAGGATTATGTAGAAGCACCTTATGGAGGTGTGGATGATGTCAATCAACCACACCAATATATGCTTAATATTCCTCATCCACATCTATAGGTTCAAAAAAATTAAGAGGAAATCACTTCTTCAGATGCATATCAAGCTTTGCTTGCATGCTTAGAAATTGTAGAAGGTAGGACAGTTGGAAATGGGCTCCAAAAACCCACTTTGTGGTAGCTAAAGAATCAACCATTATATCCATCCATTCCTTCCTTGATATACCCTAAGAATTTCAAAATATCGAAATTGGATATATTCAAGGAGGAAGAAGATGCTCAAGATCATGTTACTAGATTTTTAAATTTGTGCTTTAACATATAGGACAATGATGCATTGCTCCTTAGAACTTTTATAAATACCCTATCTAGTCTTGTCATTGAGTGGTTCAACCAACTTCTAAAACATAGCGTCTACACATTTGAACAATTTTTTGATGTATTTTTGGAACGTTTCACCTTTAACACCAAAAGAAATTTGACATTAACAGACCTCACGGGATTAAAACAAACTGATGATGAGTCGATTATTGATTATGGAAACAAGTGGTGAACATTTTTGGCTAAGCTACCTTATCTATTTCTAGTAACTGAGTTAACTTGGTTGTTTTCAAAGAATTTCTTAAAACCCATCTCTTTGATATTGCAATTACAACAATACCCTACCTTGGAAGAAGCTCTAGCACAGGCTAGAAATATAGAAGAAATAAAAATCCAAGAGGAAAAAATAGTCAAACCTCACAAGGAGTGGAAAAATAACCCTAAAAATAGCTTGGCACCTGCAAATATAGCAATGGTCAATCAAGTGGCCATAAATGTCCCTAGGCCTAAACAAGTGATGCCTCCTCAAAAGGTGAACTATCAGGCCCAACCTCCTCCTGCGAGCTATAATAGTAATGGTCAAGTGAATCAATACAAAACCAACAATGTCACCCTAAGTGATAATTTACTCCCTTCATTGAATCCATGGATTCTCAATTCGATATATTATGGGTTACAAAAATGATTAATCTACCAGATATCAAACCCATCGATTTGAAAATAGGTAAACCCAAGTCCATGGGACACTAAGAGGATCAATATTACAAATTTTATTGTCAAGGTGGCCATGATTTACCAACATGCTATGGTTTTAAACACCTAGTACAAGATATGATTGAGAATAATGAGCTTCAATTCGATGCTCCACTAGCCCCTAAAAATCATCATATGGGTATATACAAAGACCCATTACAAACTCATGAGGTATAGGCAATGCTTGCTAAACTGATGAATGAGGTGAAGACAACATTCTCTATAGGATATGTTGGGATGGTGAGTATTGTGACAAGGAATAGAAGATATCCAATCCAAGTTGCACCAGCTACAACTTTGAGTGATGTTCCCACTATGTCATAAAATACACCACCTGTAGTACAAGGCCTTCCATCTAGGTCTATGTTAACAATAAATAACAATCTTGCACAAATCTTGAGGACAAAATTAGCACAATTGTCCATCTGTGAGCTAATCCAACAATCACCTCCACATCAGGATGCTTTTATGGACATTCTAAAGTCAATAGAGTTGCAACCACATGAGTCTAACTCCTTCATTGATTTTGTGGGTCATGTGCAATAGTGCAAGGAACTAGTAATAACATTTCATGAGCACGAGCTTAAGAAAATATCCAATGACGTGGTAGATCCTCCTTTGCACAAAATAGCATGTGTAAATGAGGTACCATACAAAAGAGTGCTCATAGACACTGGTTCCTTGAGTAACATCATCACAACCACAATATTAAAACATTTAAAATTTCTAGCATCTCATGTTGTTGTGTTAACTTACACTCTTCACGCATTCAATGACATAATATGCTCTACTATTGGTACCATAGGCTTACCCATCCAGGTGGGGTGCAAGACTATACCAAAATTATGTTATGTGTTGGAAGGTGAGATGGCTTACAACATTTTTCTAGGTAGACCTTGGATATGGGATATGAAGTATGTCCCATCCATTGCACATCAATGTCTTAAATACACTCATCAAGGGTAAGTGCACATAGTATCTGTTGATCTAGAGCCCTTCAAATTATCCAATAAGGTGCAACAGATGCCAGAGTCAAAATTACCTTCAACTCATGTAGACTTCCAAATGAATACACCTATTCAGGGTCTACCCATTCCATCATCACCTTCCATTTTACCATCTATATCTTCATCCATACCATCCTCATCATCAGTAGCTATAGATATGCCTTTGACATCGTTAGATCCTCCATCAAGGAACATGTTGAAAAGGCCCATTGATGAGAGCCTACCTTTAGTATACACCATATCTACAACGGAAATTCCTAGTTTAGTAGATGAGGAATAATTTCTAGAGGTTCACATTGAATCACCTCAAACCTCACTTCCATCCTAGACCACAATACATATGTATAGTACAAGGATAGGAGAATATCTAGTGAGAAATATCACAACGGTTTCATATGTAGAGACAGTGCAATATATGGGGTAACCTCATCTTCCCATAGGTAGTATTGTGCCTCTTGGTCTACCTCCCAATCCAACTAATTTTGTATATGGAGCTCTGCCAATTCCTACAAAAGTAGAATATAATGAACCTTTTTTGAAGGATGTAAACTTTTTGTCAAATCCAGACTATACATTGAGGTACTTAGATCACTATAATTGGCATGGTTTTGGTTTAGGCCTATATGAGAGGGGTACTCATGTTCCATGTCAACCCCAATATCAGCTACCTTATGATAAATATGGGTTGGAACATAATAATCCAGTACTGTTGGACGTCCTCACAGATAGTCTAGAACACCTATGTCTAGGTTATAAGGATAAGATTGCACACGATCCATATGCTAATCCAAATCACATTCATTTCTTGGGGGATCATTTCACCATAGAGATAACAAATCAAGGACTATCCAATGATGTTTCCAAACCCTATGAAGTGGGGGAAAGCTCACATACCTTTAAATCTAACAGTGAGGAAGAGGATCAAGTTCCTCCTCACAAATGTATGAGTGATGATGAATATGACTATGGCATTGTACCAATAAACTATCCTAGCTTAGATGATGAACACGAGAGAGTGTTCCTATTGGATGAAAAGAATGAATATTATATTTACATGTTATTCCCTATCCAAAGACCCATCTGATGCTATATCTTACCACATGAAGAGTAGGTTCATCCTCTTTTGCATAGGCCATCACCATTTATTCCACTTCCACCAAAGCCATCCTCGCGAGCCATGAGACATACATCAGGTATCTAGACCCACTCGTCCTAGAATGGGAGATCATGTATCCATCAACATGATTTCCATAGATTTAACCACACCATTATTATATCCAAATAACCCATCAAAGCCATTGCATATCGACATTGAGGCAATTGAATTTGATTGAGGAGATTCCACCCCATCACCATTAGAGTATTGGCCTTGCAAGGAAATGTTACAATCATTTCAATTTTCTCCAAGAACTACTTAAATTTTTTTTCAAGCTGAGGTAGATCCTAAATTTCCTATGGATGAAGCAAACCCATATGATGACATTCACTTGATTCCCACTTCACATCAGTTGGAGCATGGGTTTCATATGTCAATTGAGCCAACAATTGACAAGGATATCAGTATAGATCTTGATAATCCCCACATTATCAAACTAGGGGAAGGTCTATTCCCAGTTGAACAAGATGATTTCACACAAGTGTTAAAAGAAAGGATGAATTCTTTTTCTTGGTCTTATAAATACATTCCAATACTAGACCCAAATCTAGTCATGCATAATCTTACATTGGACCCAAATATAGAACCAGTAAAGAAGAAGTTGCGCAAGATGCACCCAACAGAAGCCTTAATGGTGAAATATGAATTGCAAAATCTATTGGACATTGATTTCATAATATTAGTAGACTATCCACCATGGTTTTTGAACATGGTTCCTGTCAAAAAGCCTAATGGGAGGATTTGCATTTACACTGACTTTAGAGATATCAACAAAGTGATTCCTAAGGATAAATTTCCCTTACCAAACATTGATGTGTTCATAGATGATACAACAGGACATGAAATGCTATCCCTCATGGATGGTTTCTCTGGTTATAATCAAATCTATATTAATCTAGAAGACCAAATCAAAACAACATTTACAATACCTTGGGGGAAATTATGTTATAAGGTCATACCTTTTGGTCTTAAGAATGCTGGTTCCACCTATCAATGAGCCATGATGTATATCTTCCACAACTACATGCATAAGATTTTGTAAGATTACATGGATGACTTATTGGTGAAATATCTATTGTGCTAGGAGCATATATGTGTATTATGTAAGGTTCTATATCGCCTCATTGAGCACAATGTTAGACTTAATCCCAAGAAGTGTGTCTTCGGTGTCACATCTGGTAAAATTTTGGGAGTCATAGTCTTCAAGCGAGGCATAGAGGTAGATCCAAACAAGGTTAAGGCAATATTAGAAATGCCTCCCCCCATAACCATTAAGTAGCTACACATCTTGCAAGGAAAGGTTGCATCCATAAAATGCTTCATAGCGCAATTATCGGATAAGTGTCGACCCATGAATAGGTTTCTACACAAGGGGGTCTCATTTTATTGGGATGAAGAATGTCAAAATGCCTTTGACAATATTAAGCAATACTTGGCTTCACCACCCGTATTGGCTCTTCTATGACTAGTAGTGTCATTCTATTTATACATCTTAGCTACTAAGTTGGCATTGGGCACCATGTTCTCATAAAATAATGAATTTCATAAAGAACATGCTACATATTATATCAGTCGCACACTGGTCAGCTATGAAATCAAGTATTCATATGTTGAGAAGCTATGCTTAGCAATGGTCTTTTACACTAAAAATCTATACCATTACATGCTCAATCATACCACGTATGTCATATCTAAGGAAAATCCATTGTGATATATGATGATTCAAATATATCATAACAGTCACATGGTGAAATGGATAATGTTGTTGATGGAATTTGACCTAGAGTTCATTGGACAAAAATCAATCAAAGGATAGGTCATAACCGATCAACTAGCAGAGGCTTCTCTCCAGGATGACTAGCATTTGAATGTAGATCTTCTTGATGATGGAGTGTTTTATATCTCAAAATTGCCTAATTCTATAGAGCATGAGTCTCAGGTGAACATAACTCTATTCTTTGATGGTTCTAAACGTGAGCAAGGGGGTGGTGCAGGTATAATGTTTTTCACACCATAAGGGGATTCAATACCTCTTTCATTTAAACTTGATTTCCCATGTACCAAATTTTTTTTTGAGTATGAAGCCCTAATCATTCATCTTCAAATGACAATCACCATGAAAATAACTAAGCTAAACATTTTTGGCAATTCTTTACTCATAGCTAACCAAGTTAAAGGGATATTCCAGTGTAGGTGTCCCATCTTGCAAGCCTACAAAGCCCTAGTGGACAAACTTTTGGTACAATTTGAATGGTATGATATTGAGGCACTCCCTTGATCATCTAATCATTTTTTGGATACAATGGCTTCCTTAGGGTCGCTAATCTTGCAAAACCCTTCAAATGATATCACTACTATTCAAGTAAAAATGCTACCGCAATATTTTATTGAGTGTGATGAGCATAATACCATACCATTTTTTCACATGATTTAGATTGAGCCTTCACATAAATGGTTCTCTCAACTACACAATTATTTGAATAATGTTGAAAGCACTTGGATACGGAAGCAATGGCGTACCGGGTGCGATGCAAACAAAAGCGGATGTAACGCTAAGTCCTACGAATGAACAAAGAACTAAAGTGCATGAAAAGGGAAAACGAAGCATGAATGAAATGAGATGTAAAGCAAAAGTAAAGTGCAGCCTCTTTTATTAATTTTTCTTGAGATCAAGTTACAATACGTCTCCCCCATTTTCAGGGGCTAGGAGCGTTCGATACAATTGTTACACCAACGGATGGTACGCTTCCCTTCGGGATCTTTCGCATGCCCACGTTTGAAATGGGCGGGCCAAACGTCATCACCGCTTGCGTGAATGCATCTGTAGTTCCTTTCTACCCCTCCGGTGTCGAGATCCTATGTTCAAAGAAACAACAAACGATTAATAGCACATGCGGATGGAGGGAAACATGCAATCCCCAAGGCCTCCGGTTAATGCATACATGAAATAATTAAAATAATGGTCAAAACATATCAGAATAAGATGAAACTTGAATAGAAGCATGTAAACATCATCATGAACACACTGCAAAAGGAACAGTCGAGAAATATGTTGTAGATTTCTAATCGCTCTGGGGTGGGACGATTAGGACTGTCATAAAATGCTCGAAAGTGACCTCCCAAATGTCCCATCTAGAGGCCTCCAAAACACTTACAAACTTGGGGTTAGGAAAAATGGGGCATTTTGAGATGACCCAGAAGGTCGGATTCTACAGATTCTACCCCGATCACCCTGTATCCGAAGGCGCTCCCTGTATGTTAGTGAAAGCGTAAAACAATGAAAACATAGTCAAAACTTATCAGAATGGAATGAAATTTGAATAGCAGCATATAGGAATGACATAAAACAAGATGCAAAAGAAATAGTAGAGAAATCAGTTATAGATTTCTAATCACTCCGGGGTGGGGCGATTAGGACTGCAATAGTGCGGGGGGTGCCCGAGGGCAGGACGCCCACCGTTTGGGGCTTGGTTTTGACACCAATCCACTTGGGATGGGTCCAAAACCTCCTAGGGGGTTGTGTCAGAAAATTGGGTGTGGGATTGTGGCCAATTGTTTAGGTTTTGGGTCCGGATTGCGCTCCTAATGTTCACCCGATAACCTCCCTTCCAAAAGAGAGATCAAGGATGTAGGAAGCACAAATGGGGGTGAGGGTATAATTCGACAGCACTCCATTGCTCCAAATGCTCCTGCTCTATCCTTTTTTTGGGGTGAGAAGACTCACCATTTTATAGACCTGAAGGTCTACTTTGAATGTGCATGCAGAGGCACCACTTGGCCATCATGCCTTGTCAGGGGAGAGAAGATTCCTCCTTGATTAAGGGCTCCATGACTGCCTCTTTGAGCTTTGAAATGCTCACTCGCACTCCCATGCATTGAAGGTGGAGTTGAGTGGTGGATCTGTGCTGCCATTTGTCAAGGTTTGACTTTTTTCCCATCAAACCTGCTATTCGCCCCACCCTGGAGCGATTGCTGCTAATCATCCCGGGGTGGGGCGAATAGCATTCTAATCGCCCCAGGGTGGAACGAGTAAGGAGCAGGGTGCTTGAAAGGTGCCAAATTGACCTCTGACCTTCCAAAACTACTTTGGGAGTGGTTAGGACCACTTTTTAACCTCTGGGGGCTGCCCTAGGGGCTATGTATGCCAATTCGGTCAGTGCTTGTAGCCACCTGATCAGATTGGTGTTGTTTTGGTGTCTACAGATGCCCCTTTTTGGGATGCGTTGTGCGTGGCACAGTGCTGAGAAAAAATAGATAACCAAAGCACTTAATGATTAGGGTTTCTCGATAACCTAACCAAATTTTGATGCCCCAAGTATGGAAAGGGCACGCATTCTTGAATCCTTGCTTCTGACGAGCTAAGGAGCTTAATTCAAGTGTTAACCTTTTTTCGGTGAGGTGTTACTTGATCTTGGACATTGTTCAGTCATGAATAGGCAAAGGGCACAACCTTTTGTCTATGGGAACCTTGAGTTCATGATTCTAGAATGCCAAGTGTTTGATCAGCTTGTGATTATTGCTTGTTTGCTGCCCCAAGCAGGAGCGTGATTGTCTTTGTCAATGATTCTTTGAATGCATGCCATTTCCTTGATTGGGTGTGTATTTGTTGATTGGTGACTAAGTGTGACTACCCCCTCAAGCGACGAATCGATGAGGGAATGACTGACATGAGAAAAGTGACGAGTCACTTGACCCAAGATGACTTTTGTAAGGGTGCCTTCAGTTGTTTTGCGTTGAATGCTTATGCAGTTTCCCAACAATCGGACCTATTTTTGGTGGGTTTTAACCCTTTTTGTGATGCTTATTGGGGCTGAAATTGTCAAAAATTCATCCTCCCGTGGAGCGGTCCGGCTATGGTAGCCTTCTTAGGGAGTAGGATATTGATAATTTGTGGCCCCGACATCAGTTTTGTATGCCAAGAATGTCAGGCACAAAGGCGCCTTTGTTTGGCAATTTTATTATGTTTTTTGGTGGGTTTTGACCCTTTTGTGACGCCTTTTGGGGATGAAATTGTCAAAAATCCGTCCTCCCGTGGAGTGGTCCGGCTATGGTAGCCTTCTTAGGGAGTAGGATAGTGATAATTTGTGACCTCAACATTAGTTTTGGATGCCAAGAATCATAGGCACAAAGGTGCCTTTGTTCGGAAATTTTATTATGTTTTTTGGTGGGTTTTGACCCTTTTTGTGATGCCTTTTGGGGATGAAATTGTCAAAAATCCGTCCTCCGTGGAGTGGTCCAGCTATGGTAGCCTTCTTAGGGAGTAGGATAGTGACAATTTGTGACCTCAATATCGTTTTGTATGCCAAGAATCATAGGTGTAAAGGTGCCTTTGTTCGGCAGTTTTATTGTTGTTTTTGGTGCATTTTGGATGCAATTTTGGTTGTTTTTTATTTTCTTGCTCTGTAATCATCCCAGGGTGGGATGAATACCAGTTTTGTAATCATCCTAGGGTGGGATGAGTTCTAACTAGAGTGCTCATCCTAGGGTGGAATGATTACAGGCCTAAGAGCCTATATAAGGGCCAAAACTAGGTTTTGGGCTCATTTGCAATTATTTTTTCTGGCGATTTGGAGCTGTGAGGAGGAGTTCGAGTTTTCGAAGCGAAGCTCTACCGAATTTTTGTGGACACCATGAGTTCAAGGACCGGATCCTCGAGTGGTGGAGCTAAAGCAAGACCGGTAGGTGCTCCTTCTCTTTACTTTATTTGTTTTTATTTTGTTTAAGTACAGTTTAAAATCGTAATTAAATTGTTTTGTATTTTGTTTTTCCGTTTAGACTAGGATGAAAACCCTAGTGAAAAACCCTTTTTTTGTTTTTGTTTGCTTTGAGCCTAAGGTTAAAACCCTAGTAATTTTGTTATTTTTGTTTAAACTAAGGTTAAAACCCTAGGTTAAAGTTTGTTTTGTTTTGTTTTTTGTTCATCATTAAGGTTAAGAAACCCTAGGTTGAGTTTGTTTGATTTTTTTTTGTCCACACTTAAGGTCGAAAACCCTAGTATGTATTTTTATGTTTTATTTGATTTTTTTGTTTTTGTTCACACTTAAAGTTAGAAACCCTAGTATGAATTTTTTGTGTTTATCTATTTTTTTGTGTACAGTTAATTTGAATGATCTGTACTTTTGTTGTACATTGTTTTGTGTTTTTAATTTTACTTTGTTTTTCTGTACTTTGTTGTACAGTTTTGCTATTTTTGTACAGTTTTATTTGATTGAGTTGTACTGTTGCTGTATAGTTTTTCTGTACTTTTGTTTTTCTGTACATTTTTTGTCGTCTGTATAGTTTATTTGAATGTTTTTGTTTAAATTAAGGTTGAAACCCTAATTGTTTTTTGTTGTTGTATTGTTTTTGTGTACACTGTTGTACATTTGATTTGTTGTCATGTTTTAATGTTTTTGTGGTGTTTTTGTTTTTCAGGTTGTGAAGAGTCGGTACCGTCAACCGACGGTATTTTCTGAAGCATGGGATGCACTGACTATGGCATACTGGGAGTGGCTTGATGCCCTTGGGCTCAAGCAGGTGACGCGGCTAGAGCCTATGGTGGGGGATCGGGCATATCTGACTACCCTAATCAATTTGTGGGATCCCCACACCAACACCTTTCATCTCCCAATAGGGGAGATGATAGTGACTCTAGAGGACGTGTATCGAATTCTATGGATTTTGATAGATGGGCTGCCCATTCGGATGACTCCTCATGATCAGCGAATGATGGTGCTGACACGGTGCTTTGGGCATACCACAAAGATGGGGGTGGATGGGGCGGTGGAGAGGGCAGATGGGGACTGCCTGATTGGTAGGATTCTGGTGCGGTGGTGGTTTGAGAAGGGCGTGTTGGGGGTGAGGCATGTGTTGCTTATGACCCTCATCTCCAACATGCTACTTCTTGACTCCTTAGGTGCGAGGTTCCCTTGGAACCTATTGGAGGTAGTGTTCAGACTTGTGGAGTGTCCGATGATAGCACCACTGATTATGAGGTGGGGTCAGACGCTACTGGAATAGTTGTATGATGAGTTGTACGAGGTCCATTATCGAAGGTGGAAGGGGATTGGGTGCAGCTACCTATTGCAGTGTTGGGGGTGGTAGCACATAGCTGTGGAGCGGCCTCAGGGGTTGCCTTGGACCACTCGGGGGAGATGGTGGATAGGGAGATTGGCTATGCTGCTCTATGGTGGAGGTCAGAGGAGCAAGGGTAGAGTCGGTGGTGGGCAGGTGTCGTAGGGCACTATGCTGATGCCTTCTCACGTCTTGCTCTAGGGGAGGTGTTCTGGTGGCCATACCAAGACTGTCTAGCTTGGCCTGAGGCTGGAGAGTGGCTCTAATGGGCGCACAGGGGGAGGTGGTTGATCGGGCGGCATGGGACCGAGTAGGAGTACTTCTTGTACATCCGGGTGACTCGATAGTTTGGGGTGCACTAGGGATTGCCTGGGGAGCCCTTGATCTATCGATGTTGGGGCGATGAGAGGACTCTAGCCTGGCCGATTATTGAGCCATTGGGTGAGGAGTCGGATGTAATGATTGATGTCCTCGATGTGGACAATGTCGGGGTTACTACAGAGTATGACCAGTGGTGGATGATGCTGCGATGGTGGGGTGAGGGGCCTCTAGGAGGTTCGGATGTAGCAGCAGTAGGCGATGGGGTTGTGGAGGCATCGAGGGAGGGTTGGGGGGCTCCATGTGATGATGCGGATATGGTGGAGGTAGATGACTTGACTAGGGATGGTTTAGGGGTTTCAGAGTAGCCAGATATATAGGACATCCCAGAGTAGTGGGTGTCGGAGCAGCATGCCATCCTGGAGATGCCCATGCCTCAGGTAGTCCTAGGGGATATGGAGGTGAGGTTTCATATTGAGATAGCATGATTGGAGGACCTACTATGGAGATGGGATGAGGAGCACAGTGTCGAGAGGGATCGCCTGCGGGCTCAGTTGGTGTAGCGGGATGAAGCATTGGCTGCATACCATCGATGGGATGTGGAGTGGGGTCGGTTTTGGGTGGAGTTGGAGGTCGAGATTATCCACCTTGGTGGACAGTTACCTGAGCTCACTGGAGGTGGATCTTCATGTCGAACGAGAGATAGTGAGACTGAGCAGTCTGCTTCCTCTCATCGCAGGTGGGTGGGTGAGGGTAGCGCTAGTGGGCATGATGCGGGGGCTGGCAGCAGCCACCTTGAGAGGTCCCATAGGACCCACACCACTAGGGGTAGTTCCAGTCACACCGATCCTACGTGATCATGGTGGCCGACTCCCTAGGCTTGGGGTTTTTGAGTTTTTGATTTTTTTGTGAGGTCAGAGGACCGACTTATTGTAGCCTGCAGGCATTTTTGGCGATATATATACATGACTTTCTCTTTGATTATACACTTGTCATGATTTATTGTTTATTTTATGCATATTTATTTATGTTGATGTATGCATGTGTTATTATGAATGCGATTGTTTCTAATTATATGATGTATGCATATGGAATGGATGAAATGGTGTGTTGATAACTTGGTGGTGGCACCATAGACTGTACAGGATTTACTGGCTTTCTGTACTATGTGATTGCTTTGTGGAATGACTTTGCATGTGTGAATTTTGTGTTTTGTATGTTCTGATGGTGATGCAAGTAATGAAATGTACAACATTTGTTTTAGAATGTAGTTAAGGTTTTTCTGAGATTCAGATGTTTTAACTAACTAGCCAAGACTGTACATTTATCTCACAAGACTTTTGAACAAGGTACGAATCAGACTTGAGTTTGACCGAGTTATTTCACATCCCTGTGTGTGCGATTGAATTTGTTTATGTGGTAGTTGTCAGGATACCGCCAGTGCCAGATAGGCTATCAACCAAACTTGTACTGAGGATCACCTAATTAGCTCCACTAACTCCTTTGTTGTATTTAGTAAGATTAATCTATGGTGCAATCTAGGATACCATAAGCTAGCTCATCCACATGCAAACATTGATTTGTACACAATTTAATGTGATAGATATATCATCATGCGGGAGGTTTGCCACCAGTGACCAATAGGCTATCCACCAAACCGGTACTGAGGATCACCTCATGACCTTCTGAATGCTGAGAGTTCTAGGGATTCAAGTTTGACTCCCTTATTTTCTTTACTTTTATTGGGATACTTGCTCTCGTATGTAGTGATAAAAAATCACTGTTTATTTTTATTTTTTTCTTTTGAGCAAGGGATGGGAATTTTGAGTGATGAGAATCACTATTTCTTGTGCTTTTTTGATGTATGCACTGTGTGGGTTTTGATGTCAAACTTTGGAGTTTGTACTTTGAATTTTTGCAATTTTTTTTGGATATTTGCAACTTTTTGAGAATTTGGGATTCTTGGGGAATTGGGTAGGGAAGATGCTTGTCCTTTTGCCAACTCTCAGCATTCTTGGGGTCATTCACACAGGGGGATGAGCGAGATAACCTTTTCACTGTATGGTATCTTGGATTGCTTTGCAGGTTTCATCTTTCATTCACACAACTTGGGAATTTTTATGTGTTTTAACTTGTGTGGGGATGCTACGTAACAAGGTGTGATCCAAGTAAAACTCTACCTTTGTAAAATCTGTCTGACTTTGTACAATTTTTGGCTAGAAATCTAAAGACATTTGAATGACGAAAACCCTAAATACATTAGGAGACAACTGACTATGATATGTTGAAAATGTGGATGGCGTTATTCTTGTTGGATTATTTACAGAGTGGACAAATGTGGAAAATGATGGAATTGCCGAGTAATTACAGTCTATGGTGCATTTGACCTGTATGACCAACAAATATGCAATGTATGTATGCGATGCCTAATGCAACTTATTATTTTTTTTGTGTTTTGATTTTTAAGAGTATGCATGGAAGTGAGATGCAATTTTTTTTGTTATTTTTTATTATCTTTTGTTTTTGTTTGTTTTTGAATATTTGTTTTTGACCAAGCGATTGTGGGAACCCTTGGAGCTTTTGGTTTGACCAAAGGGTTTATGGATACCTTTGGGGCATTTTAGGTTGACCAAGCGATTGTGGGATCCTTGGAGCTTTTTGGGTGACCAAGCGGTGGTGAGAACCCTTGGAGCTTTTGGTTTGACCAAAGGGATTATAGATACCTTTGGGGCATTTTTGGGGTTGACCAAGTGATAGCTGGCATCCTTGGAGCTTTTTGGGTGACCAAGCGATTGTTGGAATCCTTGGAGCTTTTGGGGTGGGCTATGGCTCCCTAAATGTGGAATGGCCTCAAATGACTGATGTTCAAGGGTTCTAGTTCCTTGATTCCTTCAAGAGAGGCGAGCCGGTATGTTCCAGGTCCTATTTTACTATCAATGACATAAGGACCTAACCAATTTGCCATGAATTTGTCCCTTAAATGGGGTGGCAAGTTAGAATTTTGTTGGTTCTCTTTTAAGACCAAGTCACCAACCTGAAAGTCCCTCAGGTGAACTTTCATGTTGTATGCTTTCTTAAGTCGCTCTTGATAGATACGTAAATGCTCGAGAGCATTGATGCATCGTTCGTCGAGCAACGTAAGCTGGTCTAACCAGGCCTGCCATGCAATGTCATCATCGATGAACTCTTGCATTGATATGCGTAGGGAAGGTATTTCCAACTCGAGAGGCATGACTGCCTCGGAGCCATACACCAACGAAAATGGAGTTGCCCCAGTGGGCGTCCGAATGCTAGTGCGATAAGCCCACAGAGCAAGCAGGATTTGAATGTGCCAATCCTTATGACTATCTATGACTATATTTTTAAGGATGGCAACTAGCATTTTGTTTGACGCCTCTGCTTGCCCATTTTCCTACGGATAATAAGGTGTTGAAAAACTATGCTAAATTTTGTACTTTATGGTCAAAGCATGCACATATTTGTTCTTAAATGACGTCCCATTATCCGAGATGATCTTGGATGGAATACCAAAATGACATATGATGTTATGTAAAATAAACTCTACAATGCGGGGCCTAGTCGTAGAGGTTAGCGAAATTGCTTCCACCCACTTGGTGAAGTACTCTATGGCCGTTATGATGAACGTGTGATGGCTTGACGACGTAGGGGAGATCTTTCCGATTAGATCTAAGCCCCACTATAAAAATGGCCAAGCCGATTGGATCGGTTGCAAGGCCTGAGAAGGTACATGTGTCAAGTTAGCATGGTGTTGACACTTCATGCACTTCCTCACATATGCACAACAATCTTGCTCTAAATATGGCCAATAATAGCCCATGCAAAGAATGCGCTTGGCGATGGCCATACCGCTGAAGTGGCCACCGCACGTACCATCGTGCGCTTGGGTGATTGCCCAAGCGGACTCCTACTGGTCCAAGCAATGGAGGAGGATCCCTTCGTAGCTTCGATGGTACAAAATGTCTCCTAGCAAGACATGTTTTGCCACTTTCTATTTGAATGATATTTTTATGGCATGCGACAATCCAAGTGGGAGGCTACCTAACTTGAGATAGTCTCTTATGGGTGTGTACCAATCCTGCTGATCAGAAACCTCGATGGTATGAATGACCAATCCCTCTTGAAGTTCATCCCTATCAAAATTTGAGTGAGAAAAAACTTGTAAGAATAGCGTTGTGTTGCTATTAAGAGGGGTCGGGGAGAACAAGGACCCCTAGTTGGCATGATTCAGACTATCATGGATTCGAGAGAACCTATCCTGAGATGGTTCAATCTGGATCAGGTGGATTCTTGGCATAAGGTCAGAGCTTGTATGCTCCATCATGGATTGCGATAATGTTTTGACTTGAATGGTTGTCATTTCACCAGAAGGGTCTTGCGGGATTAGTGACCCCAAGGAGGCCATAGTGTCCGCAAAATGATTCGATGATCGAGGGAGTGCCTCGATGTCGTACCATTCAAGCTTAGCCAGGAATTTATCCACAAGGGCTTTGTAGGCCTATAGAACTAGGCATTTGCATTGGAATACCCCTTTCACTTGGTTGACAATTAACAATGAATCACCAAAGATATTCAAGCATTTGATGTTCATGGTGATGGTTGTCTAAAGACCTATGAGCAAGGCTTCGTATTCAACATTGTTATTGGTGCATGAGAAATCAAGTTTAAATGATAGAGGCATTGGAGCCCCTTGAGGTGTGAAAAATATGATTCCCATGCCACCCCCTTGCTCACATTTAGAACCATCAAAAAATAGGGTTATGTCGGCTTGTGACTCAGGCTCATCAAAATCTGGTGATTCTGAGACATGGAAGACCCCATCATCGGGCAGCTCTATGGTCAGAGGCTGATCATCTTCGAGAGGAGCCTCTACTAGTTGATCGATGATGACTTGACCTTTGATGGACTTCTTTCCAATGAATTCGATGTCAAACTCTATCAACAACATGATCCATTTTTCCGTGTGGCTACTATGATAAGTATGACTCATCATGTACCGCAATGGATTCTCCTTAGACACAACATACGTCGTATTACTCAGCATGTAATGGCATAGCTTTTTGGTGGCAAATACCACTGCTAAGCATAGCTTTTCGATGTATGCATAGTTAAGTTCATAACTGACTCAGGTGCGGCTAAGATAATAATTAGCCTGTTCTTTATGTAGTTCATTTTTTTGGGCTAGCATGGCGCCCAATGCCACCTCGATAGCTGAGATGTATAAATAGAATGACACTCCTGGTCTAGGTGGTGCCAATACTGGGGTGAAGCCAAGTATTGTTTAATGTCATCGAAGGCTGACTGGCACTCGTCATCCCAGTGAAATGCTACCCCCTTGTGTAATAATTTATTCATGGGTCGGCACTTGTCAGATAGTTGCGCTATGAAGCGCTTGATCGACGCGACCTTACCCTGCAAGCTTCTAAGCTGCTTGATGGTGGTTGGGGGAAGCATTTCAAGGATTGCCTTGAATTTATGTGGATCTACCTCGATGCCTCATTTTGAGACTATGAAACCCAAGAGTTTTCTAGATGTGATGCCAAATACACACTTCTTGGGGTTTAGTCTGACTTTGTGTTCGATGAGGCGATCGAGGATCTTGCTCAAGTCATCGAGATGATCTGGGTGCAAAAGAGATTTGGCCAACAAATCATCCATATAATCTTCCAAAGTTTTATGCATGTGATCATGGAAGATGTATGTCATAGCACGTTGGTAGGTGGCACCAACATTTTTAAGGCCAAAGGGCATGACCTTATAACAAAATGTCCCCCAAGGCATCGTGAACGCCATTTTGAGTTGATCATCGAGATTGATACGAATCTAGTTGTATCCCGAGAAACCATCCATGAGGGAAAGCATTTCATGGCCTGTTGTAGCATCTACCAATGCATCGATGCTAGGCAAGGGGAAATCATCCTTGGGACTCACTTTGTTTAAATCTTAAAAATTAGTGCATATGCGAATCCTCCCATCCGGCTTCTTGATGGGTACCATGTTGGACAACCATGGTGGGTAATCCACGTAGATGACAAACTATGCATCCAACAACTTTTGTAGCTCATATTTGACCATTAAGGCTACTATTGGGTGCATCTTACGTAGTTTTTGCTTGACTGGCTTGACTGTCGGATCAAGCGTTAGATTATGCATGACTAGCTACGGGTCTAGCCCCGACATGTCTTTGTAGGACCATGCAAAAACCTCCTTCTTCTCTTTGAGAAGGGCAATGTAATCGGCTTGCTCTTCGGGGGATAGACTTACCCCTAGCTTGATGATTTGCGGATTCATTGGATCAGAGCCGATGTCTACACCATTTGTCTCTTCGACCGACATGTGGGACCCGTCCTCCAACTGGTGTGGAGTTGGGATCAGGTGGATATCATTTTCTGAATTTAGATCTACGTTTGGAACATCGGGTTCCTCTTCAGCATGGAAGATATCCTGAGTTGGTCCTAGGGTGAAATGAAGCATCTCACCACAAGGCCAGTACTCTGATGGGGATGGTGGCGAGTTAGCATGATCCTAGTCTATGGCATCTAGGTTTAGATACAATGGTCATGCTGGATCGACTGGATTGTGGATGGGGGCGGTTAAGTCAATGGAGATCATGTTGATGAAGTGAATTTGGTCTCCATTACCATGTGGGTGGTGACTCGGACATCCTTGGTGATATTTGTGCTCCGGATCTGGCTCTGTGGGTATTGGCACAAATGGATCGGCCCTATGTGTAGATAAAAGGATAGGGTCTACCCTTGGCACTGATGGCTCTATAGGGTCTCTAGGTGGAGGGTGCTCTCTGTATGCCTGAAGTGGCGGGTGCAGTAGTTGGTCCAACTGTGCTTGGTTCAAGTGCCACCTATGCCTTGGCCCCATGTTTAGTTGTTCAAACATGTCATCAATGTCCATGGGGTATTGCTGCTACCGCATATGGTTGAGATATGCCATCTCAGTCTCATCTTCATAATCGCTATCGGATATCCATAGGCCTTCGTTGGCTCTGACAACTATTTGCGACATGTGAGGCTCGTTCTGCTCGAGCAAGTTAATTTGGTCCCATCGGGGTTGTTCCGCTCTCTACGGGAGGACCATTCTCTTGAGGTGGCATTTGCTCGATTGGAGCATTCAAGGGGAACATCACCATGAAGTTCTCCCGATAGTCATCTATGGGCGTCACTTGCGAGTGATTGCTATCGGACTCGAAAGGGTCCCAAGGTGCTACCTCATACTCTGACTCATCTTCTGAAGATCCTTCTTGACCTTGTCTATATCCCTCTTGGAGGCAAGTTCTTGAACTTTCCCCTTTCTCGATCAAAGGGAAGGGGTTGTTGAGGCCCACAAGGTTGGTTGTTAACAATGGGAGATAATCCCCCAATGTGTATGTTGTGTTAGGATTGGCATATGGATCTTGTGCCAACCCATCCTTGTTGCCTAGCCCTAGGCCTTGCATGTTTTCTACCAAGATGTCAAGGGGTAGAGGGTGGTTGAACCCTACTCCTAATTTGTCGTATGGCATCTGATATCTTGGTTGACAAAGAACGTGCACCCCTTGTTCATATCTGCCCAACCCATATCCATGCCAATTACATTGGCCAAGATATTTCAAAGCGAAGTCCGGGTTGGACAGATAGTTGACGTTCTCAGCAAAGGGCTCTTCGTCCTCTTCCTCTTGCAAGTAAGGTTCAACGCCATTGTCGAGGCCCCCATATACAAAATTTGTCTGATTTGGTGGGTAGCCCAAAGGGACAATAGTGTCGATGGGGAGGCGAGGTCTCCCCATGTCCTGCATGGACTCCAGCATGGGTGTTGCTACAATGTTCCACACTAGGTACTCCCCCAGGCCCGTATTGGCCATCTCAATGGTGATCATTGGCGGTTGAGGGGGAGGGAATGGGAGTTCTTCCTGGGTCCACTCCATGTTGGGTGAACCAGGCATCTCGACTTCCATTCGATTGGGCACCTCTTCGGTAGAGATGGTTGAGACCAATGGTGGTATCTCTTCCAGGGGCTTCTTCCCGTTGTCCTTCGGTGTGGCCACCGTAGGTGGTGTCATTGGTGAAGGACCAGATGATGAAGATGGGCCCGGTTGGTGATTTGATGGACTTAACAATGGTGATGTATGCGGAATCGGACCCTGTTTGGATGGGTTCAACTGAAAGTCCAAATGTGTCGATGGGAGGGTCGATTGTGGCATCAGTTGCACCGTATTGCAATACTTGAAGGGCTCTAAGTCTACCGGGACTACATGCACTTGCCCTTCGTATGTGTACTTTAGGCATTGATGGGCTATCGAAGGGACACACTTCATGTCCCTGATCCAAGGCCGGCCCAACAAGATGTTGTAGGCCATCTCACCTTCCAGGATGTGGCACAACGTAGGAATAGTCTTTTGTCCCACTTGGATGGGTAGGACAATTGTGCCAACCATCGAGCATATCACGTCATTGAATGCTCGAAGAGTATAGGTGGAGGCCACAATGTGAGATGCTAGCAACTTGAGGTGTTTCAATGCCGTTGTTGTGATTATATTGTTGGATGAGCCAGTGTCCACCAACACCCTCTTAAATGGAATCTCGTTGACCCATGCAATGACGTGCAGGGGTGGATCCACCATATCACCAGTCACCAATTTCAGTTCATCTTCTCTAAAGGTGATGACTGGTTCTGTACATCATTTTACATGTCCCACAAAGTTGTTGAAAGAGTTTGCTTCATGGGGCTGTAGCTCGATGGCTTTGAGTATCTCCATTAGAGCCTCCCGATGGGGCGGTGATTGTTGGATGAGCTCATATATGGAGAGCCTAGCCGACGTGGTCCTTAAACTTTGGGTAAGTTTAGTCTGAATCGTGGCCACTGGTCTAGGTAGGGGAGGTTGCGTAGGGTGCTGTTGAGGTTGTGACGTTGATGGAACCTCTCCTGTAGCTGCAGTGGGGGCAACTGTGCTTGGGTACCTCTTGTTCCGTGTCACTATGCTTATCATCCCTACATACCCCTACATGGGGTAGTTTTGTGTCACCTCATTGACCTGTAGAGTCTTTGCCTGCACATCATGGGTAGGTAGGGGGTCTTTGAAGACCTCCATCTATTGGTTGCTTGGTGCTACGGGATTATCCACCGCTAGCATCTTGTTGTCTATTAGGTCTTGCACTAAGCTTTTGAACTTCCAACATGCGTAAAGGTCATGTCCTTTCTGTCGGTGAAATCTACAATATAGGTCTTCCCTATAGCCCTTGGGTTTTTGTGCGTTGGGGTCTATGGGTCGACTTTCTGGCAGGTTTATCAAGTTTGCCATGGACAAATGGTCAAACAAGGAGTCTTTAGACTCTGTGAAGGGTGTGAATTGTCGCCTAGGGTGACGCTGCTAATTTTGCTCTTGCCTATGATTTTCCTTCTCATAGCTATCAAGAGGGACTGCCTGATAATTAGCCTTTGGGGGTTGTGTCATCTGTGCAGGCTTTGGTATGTTTATGGCAACCTGATTGACCGTAGTGGGTTTCGGTTGCGTGGACCCAGTTTTGGCATTTTTGGGCCACTCTTTCTTGCATGGCTTGGCAATCTCGCCATCCTGTATCTTGATCTCCTCAATTATTCTGGCTTGCGCCAGGGCTTCCTCGAGAGTGGCATATTGTTGCAGCTGCAATAGCATGGAGATCGACCTTAGGCAGCTCTTTGAGAACATTTGGGTCAGGTCGGCCATAGGAGGGAGGTAAGGAAGCTTTGAAAGCAACGTCCTCCACCAATTTTTGTAAGCCGCCATTGTCTCTTCCTCATACTTCCTGAGGCTAGCTAGGTCACTTAATGATGCCTTCTTCTTGGTGTTGAAGGTGAAACATTCGAGGAACGCATCCACTAGCTGGTCTAGGTTGCTGATGCTATGCTTCGGCAATTGGGTAAACCAATCCGAGGTAGGGCCTACGAACATGGTTATAAATGTTCTTAGAAGCAAAGCATCATTGTCCTGAATGCCAAAGCATTGACTCAGGAATCTTGTCACGTGCTCTTGGGCATCTTCATCCCCTCTAAATATTGCCAATTGAGGCATTTTGAAGTGTTCAGGGTATGGGGGTGCCGGCACTGAAGGATGCATAGGGTGACTATGGAGCTGGCATAAAGTGGGCTTTTGGGGCCCAGAAGTCTTGGTCTCCATAGACTCTAAGCGCTCTAGCAACGCTTTGTATGCATCAAAAGATTTGATCTCTTCCTCCTTGGTTTGTTCCCATTGCGAATTACGAGGAACTTGAGGCCTATGGAGGGGTAGCCGGATAGCGCCCCCCTACCTTGGTAGGGCATTTTAGCCCACTCTTCTTCTTGCTCAAATTCCTCATAGGCTTCTTGAGGAGTTCTTGGATATGACCTATAAACATGGGTGGGTGCCCGAGGAGGGTGCCCATCATTGGCTCTAGGGGTGGCCTCCCGCTCAGGTCTAGGAGGTCTCGAAGGCAACACTTGATAAGGTCATGGAGACCTGTCTCGCACCAAGGGGTTGGGCCTCTCATAAAGCTCTGTCTTATGTGTGTGAGGGGTTGGAATCCTCTCATGCATAGTGTTGTGGAGCAACTCATCTGTTTGATGCTGAATGCGCTCTTTGCTAAGATGATATAGGTGCTCTAACTGTTGTTGATCTTGCTCAAGCTACGTGATTTGTGCTTGGCGGGCGGCATGTTTGGCAAATGCCAAGTCGATTTGTTTTGCCGTCTTAGGTCTAGGAGGCCTGGATGCCTCCCCTACATATCTACCTCGGTCATAGTGATCCGAGATCTCTATAGGTCACTTCCCTCTATCGAGGTTAGCAGCATTCACCCGAGGCTCTGGCCTTAGTAGGTGATCCTGATAAATAGCAGGTGCGGAGGCGCATTGCTCCCATGCTGTGTATTGAGGAATATAGTGGTTTTCCTCATGCTCTCTTTCATATGTGTGAAGGGGGCGGGTAGAGTTGGCTCACCCTGTCTGAAGAGCCTTGCACTCTGGATTTGGCCTACTATTTTTGACAGTAATGAGGGGTAGAGGAGGGATGATATAATCATGTGGCCCCTCCTTATGGACCCTATGTTGTTCTAGCACTTCATCACGCGGTGGCCACTCATAATGAGTGTCTAAGGGGGCCTTCCTATGTATGTACTCCTCCTAAAAGGGTCTGTGTTGAATGGGAGTGCCCCTCGAAGGGGTGCCTCTATAGTCCTATTCCGTCATGGTATGATGTGGACTATTTTGGGGGTCAGGCCACCAAGGTGGTATGACCAAGTCCTTGGAGCTATAACGGAGGTGACTTGTGCCCCCTTGTACACTTTTCGTAGCTTCTGCCCATGATTGGGCTTGGCTACGGGTGTACACCATGGTGGTGGTCCTCTAAAAGATATGTAGATTTTTATCTTCTTTTATGATTTTTTTTTTGCTACACTAAACAAAAAGGACCACACAATCAAAGAAATGATTATCTCATTTATAGATTAAAGGTGTGCCCTAAATCTGGTTTAGTGTGTTTTGATTTTTGTTGTGCAAAACCTTGTAACAAAAATTTTGTTGTACATGCAATATGAGGGCTCTTATGTCTCCCAAAATGGTCGCCCCTTCAATATACCACTGCCAGGCCGTTATACCGAACCTCTCAATATACCCGCCCTTACGTGAGGGAAACTATTGGTACGCGAGAGCAGAACAGTACATGGAACATAGGCGGTATGGAAGGGGAATCACTCTATTTTTGACACCTACCATAGAAGACTTATCCTCATGCACTGGGAATCACCCCAGCTACACTTGGTCAGCTTTCATCAGGATTTACGTCTAGCAATAGTCACGATCGGGGTTATGTATGCAAAATTCAAGCCAAGGTGGTGATGAAATCCACCGTTGGTCTTGATCAAGTGTTGGGGTTTTACGACCAACTCCTTGATGTTTATATTATCATGTGGTGTGTGTGGTTATTTTTACTTGCACAAAGAAAGAAAACATGTAGTAAAATTTTCCATTCAAGCAAAGAAAACAAAAAAATCATAGAAACAGAGACAAAAAAATATAGAGAATGCTCAGAAAACCTACCTCTTCTCTGCCCACACCAGATGCCCTTGAGTTTCTGCTCAAAAACTACATAGAGAGCTAATCATCCTAGGGTGGGATGAATAGCAGATCTGTATTCATCATAGGGTAGGATGAATGCCTATTCATCCCTGGGTGGCATGAATTCTAGTCTGTATTCATCACAGGGTGGCACGAGCAGCAGTCCAGTGCCTGAAGGATTAACACCTGCAAGCAAAAACACAAAGTTTTGATCAAAAACTTGATCCCAAAATTATGGGATAGAGTCCCACCATGATCACCACTGAAAGCACTTGGATACGGAAGCAATGGCGTACCGGGTGCGATGCAAACAAAAGCGGATGTAACGCTAAGTCCTACGAATGAACAAAGAACTAAAGTGCATGAAAATGGAAAGCGAAGCATGAGTGAAATGAGATGTAAAGCAAAAGTAAAGTGTAGCCTATTTTATTAATTTTTCTTGAGATCAAGTTACAATATGTCTCCCCCATTTTCAGGGGCTAGGAGCGTTCGATACAATTGTTACACCAATGGATGGTACGCTTCCCTTCGAGATCTTCCATGTGCCCACGTTTGAAATGGGTGGGCCAAACGTCATCACCGCTTGCATGAATGCATCTGTAGTTCCTTTCTACCCCTCCGGTGTTGAGATCCTACATTCAAAGAAATAGCAAATGATTAATAGCACATGCGGATGGAGGGAAACATGCAATCCCCAAGGCCTCCGGTTAATGCATACATGAAATAATTAAAATAGTGGTCAAAACATATCAGAATAAGATGAAACTTGAAAAGAAGCATGTAAACATCATCATGAACACACTACAAAAGGAACAATCAAGAAATCTATTGTAGATTTCTAATCGCTCCGGGGTGGGACGATTAGGACTGTCATAAAATGCCCGAAAGTGACCTCCCAAATGTCCCATCCAGAGGCCTCCAAAACACCTGCAAACTTGGGGTTAGGCAAAATGGGGCATTTTGAGATGACCCAGAAGGTCGGATTCTACAGATTCTACCCCGATCACCCTATATCCGAAGGCGCTCCCTATATGTTAGTGAAAGCGTAAAACAATGAAAACACAGTCAAAACTTATCAGAATGGAATGAAATTTGAATAGAAGCATATAGGAATGACATAAAACAAGATGCAAAAGAAATAGTAGAGAAATCAGCTGTAGATTTCTAATCACTCCGGGGTGGGGCGATTAGGACTGCAATAGTGCGGGGGGTGCCCGGGGGCAGGACGCCCATCGTTTGGGGCTTGGTTTTGACACCAATCCACTTGGGATGGGTCCAAAACCTCCTAGGGGGTTGTGTCAACAAATTGGGTGTGGGATTGTGGCCAATTGTTTGGGTTTTGGGTCCGGATTGCGCTCCTAATGTTCACCCGATAACCTCCCTTCCAAAAGAGAGATCAAGGATGTAGGAAGCACAAATGGGGGTGAGGGTATAATTCGGCAGCACTCCATTGCTCCAAATGCTCCTGCTCTATTCTTTTTTTGGGGTGAGAAGACTCACCATTTTATAGACCTGAAGGTCTACTTTGAATGTGCATGCAGAGGCGCCACTTGGCCATCATGCCTTGTCATGGGAGAGAAGATTCCTCCCTGATTAAGGGCTCCATGACTGCCTCTATGACTGCCTCTTTGAGCTTTGAAATGCTCACTCACACTCCCATGCATTGAAGGTGGAGTTGAGTGGCGGATCTATGTCTGCCATTTGTCAAGGTTTGACTTTTTTCCTGTCAAACCTGCTATTCGCCCCACCCTGGAGCGATTGCTGCTAATCATCCCGGGGTGGGGCGAATAGCATTCTAATCACCCCAGGGTGGAACGAGTAAGGAGCAGGGTGCTTGAAAGGTGCCAAATTGACCTCTGACCTTCCAAAACTACTTTGGGAGTGGTTAGGACCACTGTTTAACCTCTAGGGGCTGCCCTAGGGGCTATGTATGCCAATTCGGTCAGTGCTTGTAGCCACCTGATCATATTGGTGTTGTTTTGGTGTCTACAAATGCCCAATGGGGGACTCTGTTCCCTCATAATTATTTTGATATTAGCATAATGCTATATCTTCAAGTTCATTCTCAATCAGCTTTCACACAAGATGAACATAAAAAGGATTGCACAATTCATAATATTGAGGCTTCTTCAAAGCAATATTGGGTCATACAGATCAAAGATTACTTAAAACTGAGTAATATTCTACCTGGATTGTTGCATGTTGCAAAGCAAGCATTTAAGAAAAAAGTGGAAAAATATGTCTTATTAGGAGACATAATGTATCATCAGAGCTATGATGGTATCCTCCTTCATTGCTTAGACTCACAAGAGTTAGCTTGGGCCATTGCCCAAGCCCACGATCATACATGTGGTGGTCATTTTAGTGGCATGGCCATCGCTAAGCACATTCTTCACATGGGATATTACTGGCCAGCTTTAGAGAAATATTGATGTGCGTATGTAAATAAGTGTGTGAAGTTTCAACATCATGCAAACTTGACACACATACCTTCACAGGCCTTACAATCGATTCAATTAGTCTTGCCATTTGCACAATGGGAATTTGATTTAATTAGGAAAATCTCACCTGCCTCTTCAGGCTGTCACACATTCATCATAACGACAACCGAATATTTCACAAAATGGGTGGAATCAATTCCCCTTACCACTACAACTGGACCTCGCATCATAGATTTTATGCTACATAACATCATATGTCATTTTGGTATTCCATCCAAAATAATATCGGATAATGGAACATCCTTTAAAATAAGGATGTGCATGCATTAAAAACAAAGTATAACATAAAGTATAGTGTTTTTCCATGCCTTATTATTTGTAGGCCAATGTGCAAGTAGAGGCATCAAACAAAATAGTATTAGCCATCTTAAAGAAAACCATTAAGGAAAATCATAAATATTGGCATAATCAATTACCTACTGCCCTTTGGGCCTACCGCACTAGCATTCAGACATCCACTAGGTCAACTCCATTTTCACAAGTGTATGGTGTTGAATCCATCATGCCTCTAGAGTTAGATATTCTGTCATTGTGTATCTCCATGCAAGAATTCATTGACGATGATTCTACTAGGCAAGCTCATTTATATCAATTAACGTTGCTTGATGAACGATGTGTCAATGCCCTTGAGCATATATACGTTTACCAAGAACACATTAAGAGAGCTTATAACTTGAAAGTACACTAGAGAGACTTTTATGTTGGTGATTTAGTTCTAAAGGAGAACCAAAAAAACTCAAATTTTCCATCCAACTTACGGGATAAATTTGTAGCAAACTGGTTAGGTCCATTCATCATTACAAGTCATATTGGACCTGGAACTTATTACTTAGTATCCATAAAAGGAAGTGAAGAGCCTGAACCAATGAATTTTAGTCATATACGATCGTTTCATGCTCAGAGCACCATAAAATACCCCTAGGCAGTCTATGATACTTCCTTAGTATCTATGATCGTCTAGGTCACCAAAAATACCCCTAGGTGGTTGATGACCATCTAGGTCAAAATAAAATATTTCTAGACTATCTATGATCATCTAGGTCAATCCAAAAATCCCCAAATGAATATATAAGCTCTTTTGTCACCCTAAAATTCCCCTAGGTAGTCTATGACATTTCATTAATGCCTACAACCATCTAGGTCACCTAAAACGCCCCTAGGTAGTCGATGACCATCTAGGTAAAAATAAAATGTTCCTAGACTATCTACGATCATCTAGGTCAATCCAAAAATCCCCAAAGGCATCTATAAGCTCTTTGGTCATCCTAAAATACCCCTAGGAATTCTATGGTATTTCTTTAATGTCTATGACTATCTAGGTCACCTAAAATTCCCCTAGGTAGTCGATGACTATCTATGTAAAAATAAAATGTTCCTAGACTATCTAGGATCACCTAGGTAATTCAAAAATCTCCAAAGGCATCTATAAACCCTTTGGTCACCCTAAAATACCCCTAGGAAATATATGACATTTCCTTAATGCCTACAACCATCTAGATCACCTAAAACACCCCTAGGCGATTGATGATCATCTAGGTCAAAAGAAAATGTTCCTAGACTATATACGATCATCTAGGTCAATCCAAAAATCTCCAAAGGCATACATAAGCTCTTTGGTCACCCTAAAATGCCCTTAGGTAGTATATGGCATTACCTTAATATCTATGATCATCTAGGTCACCTAAAACACCCTTAGGTGGTTAATGACCATATAGGTCAAAATAAAATGTTCCTAGACCATCTACGATCATCTAGGTTAATTCAAAAAGCCCCAAAGGCATATATAAGCCCTTTGGTCACCCTAAAATATCCCTATTTAGTCTATGGTATTTCCTTAATGTCTATGATCATCTAGGTCACCTAAAATGCCCCTAGGTGGTCGATGACCATCTAGGTCAAAAGAAAATATTCCTAGACTATCTATGATCATCTAGGTCAATCCAAAAATCCCCAAAGGCATATATAAGCCCTTTGGTCATCCTAAAATTCCCCTAGGCACTATATAGCATTTCCTTAATATCTATTACCATTTAGGTCACCTAAAATACCCCTAGGTGGTCGATGACTATCTAGGTCAAAATAAAATGTTCTTAGACTATCTACGTTCATCTAGGTGAAACAAAAAAGTCCCAAAGGCATCTATAAGCCCTTTTGTAACCATTAAATGCCCCTAGGTGGTCTATGATCATCTAGGTCAAACTAAAACATTCCTAGGTAGTCTACGATTGTCTAGGTCATCCCAAAATGCCCCAAAGGTGTCTATAAGCCCTTTGGTCACCCCAAAAGCCCCAATGGCATTCATTAAGCCCATTGGTCAACCTGCATATACATATATATCAAAAATATAAAAAAACTCTTAAAATCATCAAAACACAAAAATATTGCTTTATTGCACTTCATATAAATTGCATTAGGTATACTCATCATTGCATATATGCATTGTTTGAAAGTGATCATACATGTCTAGCACCAGGTCTGTACACTAGGCATCTATTAAAATTATTGTTATTACATGTCAATATTCCACCTATTTACATTACATATACCATTTATATTTACATTCCATATTATATGTATATTTCCCGTCACTTAGCCATTGTTAGTAAAAAAGAGTTAAAGTTTTTAGTCACACAACCATATCTAGTTGTCTTCTTAGATTTTGTAGAAAGCTATGATGATTTTTAGAATGTAGAATCCTACTTAGATAATGCTTGATATACATCAAAATCCCAACACATTTTCACATTAATAACTCCAAGTCTAGCACAAGGAAACATGAAAACTGTAAAGTGGTCCAGGTTACTTTTAAGTGAAAAATATTATCTCGCTCATCCCCCTGTGTGAATGGTTCAAATATGCTAAGAATTGACAAAATGACAAGTTCCTCCTTACCCAAAAATCCCTTGCCCTACACTAGGGCAAGTATCCAAAAGAGAAAAATCAAACAATGATTATCATCACTTCAAAATATGCAAAAATAAACAGTGATTATTATCACTAGAAAAATAAAAAAGAAATAGTGGTTCTCATCACTACTAAAATCCCTTGCTCAAAAAACACAAATGAGCTACTCCCTTGAATACTTAAACATTAAAATAAAATAAGAGAGTCTTGAACTTGAATCCTTGGAATTCTTAGCATTAGAGAACCATCAGGTGATCCTCATTATAGGTTTTGTGGATAGCCCACTTGTCAATGGTGGTATCTTCCCACATGACGATATGTTTGTCATATAAGCAACTTGCTTAGGTATAGACAAATCTTTGAATGTATATGAGCTAGCTTGTTGTAACCTATATTACCTATTAGTCTAATCTAACTAAGTACAAAACTCAATATAATGAGACTCAAAAAATGATATCTAGTCCATATGGGCTAAATGAATCCCGTTTGCACTAGGGCAACTTTATGCGTTATCATGGTAATGAACTCACATGCACACATAGGGATGTTGATTATCTTGGTTATCTTAGTTGGTGTATACTTTGTCAAAAATTCTTGCATAGTTATTATACAACTTTTGATTAGGTAACTAGAGTGTTTGAGTCTCCTAAAAACTACTAAACATATCATATCACATTACATTATCCATTTCATTTTACATTGTGTTGTCACATATTTGTCAAAATTACAAATTCCATTACATAATGTTATAATAACTTGAAAATTAAAAAAAATACATTTTGTACAGTCTATGGTGCTAGCATATAATGCATCAAATAGTCATCATAAATCCATCATATAAAATTAAATCATACCAATCATTACATCACATCATACACATGTTTTTCTTTTTGAATTATTGTTTATTAAGTGGTGTTCATGAAATAGGATAGATACCAAATAAATATTAGAAATAATATTTAGTCGGCCATTGACTATTTTATGCATATATTTTAATTTACAAAATTATATAGAGAATGCTTACACATATACATATCATCATCTAACATCATCCAATAAATACATGCATCCATGTTAGACATTTATCACAAGCATCATAAAACATAGAATAAGCATACATATCATAAATCAATAAAAGATGATATAATGATCAAAGAAAAGTTATAACATATATATATATATATATACATATGTAAAATCCAAAAGCTACATCATAGTCCATAAGTTGTTTGTAGGCTACAATAAAGGTTAGTCCTCAGACTACACACTCCAAAAAGCCAAAAAGTCCAAAAAGAACCATCATAGTCTACTAGCCATGGTCACGTAGGACCAACAACTCAACTCTCTCTACTCTCAGTCAGAGTCTGTCATGAGCTCCCAAAATTGCTCTCCCTAGACCTTCTACTCCCAGAATTTGTCCCTCTATATGTGCCCATACTCCATGTATCAGAGCCCTCATCCGAGAAGACAATTGGCCTGACTTGCTCCTCTAGCTACACTATGATCCAATGGCCAATGCTTGATCTAGTATACACCCCTTAAGATGTACTATCTCATCCTCCATCATATCTATATAGGTATGATCCTCTTAGCATTAATTCTTATAGGTTACCATCAAGCCCTTGAGATGCGCCATCTCTTCCCATATCATGACTATATCCTCACTCCTGGACTCCCCATGACTAGGGCCTTGTACACCAACCTATGCCTGAAGAGTAGCTATCAAAGCTACCTATTTCTCCATCTCCATATGTGGGCTTTGCACCTATGCCTATAGTAGAGCTCTCTCCTCTGATAAATCCCATCATACCCTATTAATATCATCCCATAGCTCTACAATCATAGCCTCTCATGTTGCTAACTATGCCTGTATACCCTAAACTCCAAGTTCCTCCCCATCAGAGTCTAGTGGATCTGGTACATCAATTAACTCCATCCTATCTACTGCCACATGATGATGCACAAATTGCTCACCTATGTTTTCCTCCTCATCATATGGAGACTCATCCTAACCCTCCTCATTTGGAGCACCCTTAGCTGTATCCACTACTATAGCAGCTACATCCCCTCCTAGTGGTCCCTCCTCTCACCACTATCATATGACCCACCAAGCATCATACTCATTTTTTGTACCTATATCATCCAACTTAGAAACTAGCACCACAGGATCTGAATCCTCCCCTAGTGCCTCCATAATAGGCCATGCTAGAGTCCTCTCATCCCCGTGATGATGATAGATCATCAACTCCCTAGGCAACCTCTGGCATACCTCGAAATATCATAGCACACGATCATAAGGGAAGTACTCTCACTTTGTCTCATGTCACCCTATCAACCACCTACCTCACTAAAATTGGTGTAGCTCTATCTCAGCCTCCCTCCATGTAGGACAATCCCTATAGGGTCTCCACTCAATGTTTGCTGCTCTAAGCCATACAAAAGCCTCTATATAATGCTCAACCTCCCTAGTGTATCGACAACTATAGCCTAAATCGCATGACCTCTTCCATAGCACCCCATAACCAATATCCCTGTCTGGTAGCTCCACTAGAGTAGTCCATGGTAATCCCCATGGTTTCTCCATAATAATATACTACCAACCCCAAACCTGTAGCAAGAAGCTGCAACCCAATACCTTTCGCTTGCAAAATAGGATCTCATATAGCTCATCATATAGCTATGCTAACAAAGTAGGACCCCAAGCCATCACTATCGACTCATCCTTTGTATACTCCACAAGAGTGAATAGCAGCTCTAGTAGGTTCCATGGGAATCTAGCACCTGAAGAATCAGGAAGTAGCATATTGTTGACCAAGGTCATCAATAAAGTATGCTTAATCTTAAGCACACTAGCCTGGTACCATGAGACCACTAATATCCCTCCACTGAGAAGATCAATGACTACATCCTCCCAATGCACCCCAAAGTACCTTCGTAGTATGACCTTTCATCACTCTGTAGGAGTAGATACTATGTGATTCCCCTCTATCAAAATATGTAGTATCCAATATACATACTCTAATGTAACCATCATCTCCCCTATAGCTAGATGGAAAGTATTAGTACAAGGGTCCCACAAATATATCAGTGCAGTCAGATAGGTGTGGTCACTCACTATAGGATCTAACTATGTAACATGCTTTAGGCCAATGGAATCAAGTCATTGCCAGTCCATAGCAGTCAATAAGTCTCTCGTGACCTAGAAGAGAGTTGGATTTCTATATCGACTCTTCACTATCTGATAATATAAAATAACTTGTCAAAAATGCCATAAAATGCTCTAAAAATACCAAAAAAATGCTTAAAAAATAACCCTTTTTGGTCCAATTTTTGGTCGTCCCACCTAGGGATGGCCCCCAATTTGGTAACCATCCTTCTTAGACCCCTAAAATAGGGTCATTTTGACCCCTAAATTAGCCCTAAAAATGCCTAAAAAACACTAAAAATATAGCATTAAACCCTAATTTTTAGCATCTAAAACAAAAATAAAAGCTCAATTTTATACATTCCACTATTCCTAAGGTTTTTTAACCATGATTTAGTGTGTAGTACAAAAATTGCAGCAAAAATCATAATTTCATAATAAAATATCAAAGAGGACATGTGTTCCATACCCGTTTCGTACCGGCTCCACTACCTATTGCATCCACTGGCTGGATCATGTTGTTGGGTTGATATTTTAATAGTACTCTACTTCAGAAAATCACTCTCCTACCTCTCTCCTCTCCAACTTCTCCAAGAAAAATGCACAAATGAGCCTATTTTCCCCATTTGAGGCTTATATAGCTCCAAAATAAGCCGAATGCCCCTACGTGGAATGAGCACATAGCTGGCTGGATGTCCCATCTTGGTATGGTCATAAAAAGTGTGCTCGTCCCCCCTAGAATGGTCACCAAAAAATTGCACAAAAACAACCCAAAAATATCAAAAAATGGGTCCAAAACCCACCAAAAATAAAGCATAATGGTCTAAAATTTTATAGGGATCAAGATTGAACCTATAATATTTTTGGATCCATAAAAAGTCTTCATTTTACTCCCCAAGAAAGCCTCCATGGCTGGAAAACTCCACGGGAATGAAATTTCTAGCCTTTTGCTTCCTGAAATGTTCATCAAAATAGTCAAAAATCCCCTCCAAATAGGTATATAGTACCATGGGAAAAATAGAGAGTTACCCCAATTTAGTCATATGATTCAAGCGACTCATCACTTTGTCATTGGTCATGCCCTTATTGAATCATCGCTTGAGGGGGCAGTCATAATAATGAATTAAAATTCAAATCAAAATTAAAACACTTAGAAGTGTAATTTCCATACATTCAAAAGAATCTTTGCTAAAGATAAATTTTTAAGACCATGCTGGCGCAAATAATTAGCATAAGAAACAAACAAATAGTCTTGACCTCCATGAAGCCTCAGGAATCCACCCATGTAAAGGTTTACAAGAAAACAAGGCACCAAGACCTAGTATACCCTAAGCCCCATAAGATTGTTACTACAACACGACTGAAAAGTATACCCAGAATTGATCCTTTGACTATGTCAATAGCAAGGATTCCAAGAATGTATGCTCTTTCCACAATAGAGGCATCCAAATTTTATTAGGTTAATAAAAAACCTTAATAATTTGATTATTTAGTGATCTATTTTTGCTCAGTGCTTTGTTGCACATAGCGTATCCCAAAAAGGGGCATCTGTAGACACCTAAATCATGTAAATCATATAATACTACTAGTGCATCACATGTGCCACTCTTATCGACATCATATGGCCCCATTAGGCACCCCTATAGGCTTGCATAAGGCTCCAAAAAACATTTGAAAATATTACCAACAATTTTGGATAGTTTTGGGGCATTTCCTAATGATCATCCCACCAAGGGACCATCACAAATGGTTACCATCCCACCTATGATACAAGCAAAGTCTCCCCAAGATCGAAGAATGCTCCATAATATCAATCACACACAAAAAGGAAAAAACCACAACACCAATATTAAGTGGTAAAACCCTACTTCAAATGAAGAAGGGAAACATCCACTATGAAGCTCACTATATTACTCAATGATTCAACAGTACAAGAATGCTTCAATGTTATGCAACAATATGCATCAACATAACCTACAACACAAGTCAATATGACAAGATACGATGATATGTAGTAGAAAACACCCATATTTAAAGAGAAGCTTTTCTACTACAACCCTAAATCTTATCACAATCTATCAAATATTAGAAAGTGCTTTAGTTACTTTCTAATTTTATCACAATATAATATTTGAGATATGTGATAAGTGGCATCTATCAGATATTAGAAAGTTATTAGTTACTTTCTAATATTTTCTAGAAAAGGGTGAATAAATTTTTTTCATAAATTAAATATTCCTAGCACACTTATTTTATTTATTAATTGGGTGGGAATATTTTTACATAGAATTATTTTCTAAATATTATTCTTTAGACTTTATATTTTAGTCTAAGAATAATTTACACAATGTTGCATTACATATTCCAACACTCCCCTTAATGCAATATTAGGGAAAGGAATTATGAGACCAAGAAACATTCTCCCCCTAAAGATACAAATAGGGATGAGAATCAAATGAGTAATATAGTTACAATGAGCTTCTATGACCAATAATGGTCTATAGTAAGGCACCAATACAAAATGGGCCAAAATGAGACTGCAAGCCCCCAACAGAGTAGCTTCAGGTACAAGCAGCTTATAAAACCATCCATCAACCACAAGTGGTTGCAAATGACAAGAAGAAAACATCACAAGGGTGTCTTCAGTAAGCCTACAAAACCCCAAACATAAGTACCTACAAGCTACAAGTAGCTCAACATAATATCTATTAGATACATCATCATAAATATATTCACCACATCATATATGAATATCCAAAGATGGTAACAAAACTGATCTAACAAATAGTGAACTATACATCATCACAAAAATATGCCAAGCCATACTTATAGTCACATGCTATATAGTTGATCAAAAAATATTATGTACAAAGTTGCATAAAGTAAACAAGGAGTACCATGATAATGCAAACTCTAAAGTACCATGTACAAAAGTAGCACAAGGCTAAAAAAAAGTACCATGTACAAGAGTTGCATAAGGTATATGAAAATAATAAAGTGTGTACACCGGTTGCATAAAGCCAACCATAAAATATCATGTACAAAAGTAGCATAAATGCTAACAAGAAAGTACCATGATAAACCAATTGCATAATGCCAACTACATAAAAAAATGTACAAAGTTGCACAAGACAACAAGAAAGTACCATGTAAAAGATTCATATAAAGCAATTGCATCATATACCATAATTGCACAATGCCATCTACAAAGTAACATGTACAAAAGTTGCACAAGGCAAACAAGAAAGTACCATGTTCAAAACAAATGCAAAAATCAATTATACCACCAAATATCAACTCATATATAGCACAAAACACCTCATAAGGATGAAGTTGTCATCACACAAGTGTAACTACACTCCATTCCTCCTTGAGGACAACTTCACCAAACCAAGTGAGTCCCTCAACTTACAAAACTACTCCTTGGAAAGAGGTTTGGTGAAAAAATCAATAGAATTAGAAGATGATGGCCAATACTCCAATTGAATAGTCCCATCCAATACCTTCTCTCTGATAAAATGGGCTTGGATTTCAACATGATTTGTCCTTTGATGAATTACAGTATTTTTAGACAAGGCAATAGTTGATTGATTATCGAAGAGCAAACGTGAAGGACCAAATTGCTCAAAGCCAATTTCCTTCATGAGGGTACGAAGCCAAACCACTTCTTGTGTAGCTGCTATCATAGCCTTATACTCTGCTTCCATTGTAGAAAGAGCAATTGTATCTTGCTTCTTGGAATACCAAGAGATAGTTGTAGACCCAATACTAAAAACATATGTTGTGGTAGACTTTATGTCTATTCTATCTCCTCCAAAATAAGAATCAGCATAGCCAAAAAGAGCAAAGGAAGGAAGCTTCTAATACTTGAGTGCCAAATCTCTAGTACCTGCAAGGTACTTCAGAATCTTCTTGGTATCTTGTAAGTGCTCAATATAAGGTTTCTACATGAAACTAGCCATCATACCAACTGCAAAAGCAATATCTGGCCTTGTGATGGTAACATAAAGAAGACTACCAATGAGTTTCCTATACAATGTAGCATCAACCAACTAAGATTTTGTACTTACTTCCAACTTAACCCCTATAGAAATAGAAATGGAAGTAGGATTACCATCCTCCAAATCAAACCTTTTAAGAAGATCTCCAATATACTTGGATTGACTCCAAAAAGTACAATCCTCATGCTGATAAACTTGCATGCCAAGATAGTAGTGTAGAAGACCAAGGTCGGTCATTTCATACTCTGACTTTAATTTGGATATGAAATCAAAAATGGCCTCATTCTCATTTCCAGTCACAACAAGGTCATCAACAAATAGAGCAATTAAAATGACCAAGTGATCCTTCATAAGCACATAGAGATCTATATATGAATAGCATTTATCAAATCCAAGAGACAATAAGTAACCTAAAATCTTCATGTACCATGCTCTAGGTGCTTGCTTCAGACCGCACAAGGTTTTCTTTAGTTTACACACAAGTGTTTCCTTACCTAGTACAAAAAATCCTTGTGTTTGACTCATGTAGATATCCACATCCAAATCACCATTTAGAAAGACACTTTTCACATCAAGCTAAAAAATTTGCCAACCTTGAGTAGCAACAATAGCAATGAGAAGCCGAATGGTGGGAATTTTGGCAATTGGTGCAAAGGTTTCATCATAGTCAATGCCATATTTTTGAGCATAAACCTTAGAAACCAATATAGCCTTATACTTTTCTATCTCTCCATTAGAATTGTACTTGATTATATAGATCCACTTGTTCCCAATAACAGTTCTCTTATTAGGATAAGGCACTAGATCCCAATTTTTATTCTTTAGAAGAGAATCCATCTCAACCTTCATGGCATCAACCCAACAAGAGTGTTGTGAAGCTTCTTGGTAAGAAGTAGGCTCATGATCATTATCTATCTTAGCTAGAAGAGACATGTTAAGGGTCATACTTCTAGTTATCCTTTGGCTAACTAAATTTTGCTCTTTAGGACCACTAGAAAGATCCAACCACTTGGTACTTTTGACACAAGGCCCACCCTTTTCTAACTCAAGAAGGTCTTCATTTAATTTGACATCTCTTGAAACAAATACAATGCGTGAAGAAGGTGAGTATAACCTGTAGCCCCTATGTTATGCATCATAGCCAACAAATATGCATTTTTGAGACTTTTTGTCCAATTTCTTCCTCTTTTCTGAAGGAATATATGAAAATGCATCACATCCAAACACTCTTAAGTGTGACAAATGTGGCTTCTTACCATTACAAACCTCATAAGGAGTCTTCCCCTCAACTGATTTTGAAGGACACCTATTAAGAATGTAGATTGTTGTACTGGCTGCTTCACCCCAAAGAAATTGAGGTAAGTGGTCACAAAGCATGCATCTTACCATCTCCATTATTGTCCTATTTTTCCTCTCTGCAACAACATTTTTTTGAGGAGTGTATGGACAAGTAAACTGCATTTTGATCCCATGAGAAGAACAAAACTCATTGAAATCATTGTTATTGTACTCCCCTCCATTGTCACTTCTAATCATTTTGATCTTTGCTCCCTTTTTATTTTCTACCAAAGCTTTGAACTCCTTGAATGTCTCAAAAGAGTCTGATTTATTCTTAAGTAGATACCCAAATATCATTATTGAATAATCATCTATAAAGGTGAGAATATAGGATGCGCCACCAAGTGATCTAACATGTAATGGACCCATAATATCTGTATGAATGAGTTGAAGAATTTGTGTGGCCCTTTTTGACTTGTCCTTTGCAAACTTTTGTTTGCTCATCTTGCCTAAGATGCATGTTTCGCACAAACCATGAATAGGTGAAATGTTACGCAAGCCTTCAACCAAATTTTTGGACTTCATCATTTGAATATTTTGATAGTTGGTATGGCCTAACCATAAGTGCCAAAGCTTGCTACTAGGATAAACATTAGTTGCTAAACACACTTTAGGAGGAGCATCACCTAACACATAAATATTATTCTTCACATAACCTATAATTATTGGTAGCATACATTTCCTAATACTCCATGAAGTTGCATTGAACTCAATAGTGTGACCACTTCTAGCAACTTGCAAAATGGAAATTAAATTTCTCCTAAGGTTAGGCACATATAGGACATTATCAAGTAATTTTCCTTCAATTACAACATTGCCAACACCTTCTACTTGAAGTCTAGTATTATCACTGATGACAACTAAATCTTAAGAGTGCTTATGAAAGTCCACAAACTTATTCTTTTCAAAACACATATGGTTAGTGCATCCATAATCTAACACCCATTCATTAGAAGTATATGAGTCAATGAAGTAGAGGGCACAAACAAAGACATTTTTATTAGAATTTTGCTTTACATTGTTGTTCTTTTTCTTTCCCTTGACAAACCATTTTTTAGGTCCTTTTCCATTAGCCTTTTCTTTATCTTCCTTTTATGCAATCTTCTTCTTCTTGAAACAATTGTGTTCCTTGTGGCCTCTCTTGCCACAAAAGTTGCAAGTGAAATCAACTCTAGGCTTGTTGGGTTGGAAATTTTAATTTTTCCTTCCCTTGTATTTATTCTTGAAGGAAGCCTTAGTGGCACTTAAGGCAAAATTCTTCTCCTTGACAACTTGACCATTCACTTTGTCTCTATTAAGAGACTCTTCATGTTGAATCAATAATTGTGAAAGAGTGTTGAGAGGAATGCCATCCTCTTCTTGCTCTAGCCTAGTCTCAATAATGGTGATAAAATTCTTGAACTTGCTAGACAAGTTCCTTAAAATGATAAATCTTAAGATCTTCTCACTTATCCAATCACAATTACAAGACAATAGTTGAGTTCTCATGTATTTCATCTTTGAGAGGAATATCAAGGCACTTTCTTCTTCACCTTGCATAGTTCTAATACTTTTTTACAATAAAGTGAATTTCCTTGATGTGTTTGACCCTAGATGGACTTGTTTTAGCAAATCCCATGCACCTTTAGCATGCTCACAATGGCTTATAGTGAGCAATATCTCATCACTCACACTATTTATAATCATGGAAAGTGCAAAGTGACTCTTGTTGTTGTATGTATCAAGTGCCCTTGCCTGGGTTGGGATTTCTTCATCTCCATTCACAATGGGCCATAAATTTCTTGCTTAAAATTCAGCCCTCATACTTGGTTTCCATATTTCAAAGTTTGATCCATCAAGGATGTGCTTAGGTGTGAAGGAGATTCCATGATCTAGAAAGTGAACATAATCAAAACATAAGATGCATTGACAAAGGAAATAAATGATGCAATAAGAAAGTAGATAAACATACTTGAATATATATAAAAAAAACATAACTTTCAAGTAATCTACTTTTCAATCATCAAAGATAAAATATCATGAAAGATAATCAAAATTAAGCATCATTAAGAGAGATAAGCATCATCATGAAAGATACTCAACATCGTCATGAACTACTATAACCATATTGCAATTGAATAAATGAAATAAACCAAGATCAACTTGCAATAGATTAACTTGCAATAAGAAGGTAACTAACCATAACAATCATCTTGCAAAAAAAATAAACTAACTTGAATTGAACCATAAAATATTTTAGATAGTCAATAAGTTAGTAAGTTAGTGTTCATTTTAGGTTTTGCTATAGCCTAATGAATTGCCAATTCATCTCACCCAAGGTCAACCAAGCTACCCAAAATGGTATGGGTATGAGGACCCGAAAAGGACTTGCTACCAATAGAGCGGATTCTTTTGGATTCAATAGGTGTTTAGCAAATATAAACTATGTTGCAAGATTAAGTAAATTTTAATTAAATACTAAAGTTGTGGTTAGTAATTTGATTCATTTTTAACCTTCTTGATTAATATAAAAATTAGTAAATTGTAAGTTAGTTGGTTAGTAGATTGTTTAGTAGCAAGTTAGTAGTTAGATTAGTTGAGATGCAAAATGTAAGAAATATGAACAAGAGATAGTGGAGACACAAAGAAAAACACAAATACAAACACTCTCTCTCTCTTTCTCTCTCTCTCACTTTCATTCTCTTTTACTTTCATAATGAGAGATACAAGTTACATTAATTGACAGTATTCTTCAAGCAAATACTGGAGAGATATTAGAAGAAATTAATAAAAATAGGGGAAGAGAGTGAAAAAGTTGATCCAAAATTGCCTTGTATACTCCAAAACATACTTGGATAACCTTGCAAAACAAACAAACTCACAAACAACCATTGTTAATGTGAGAAAAAAATATTGCATTTTAAGGAGAATAATAATAATTTTAATACAAAAAATTGCTTTAAAAAATATGCAACTAAATTAATAAAATTTATTTTATTAATAAAAAAAATGGTATGAAAAAGTTTAAGGATTTTTATAAAGCAAAACTTTTTCAAAAAACAAAACTCGTTTTATAAAGCAAAACTATTATATATATATATATATATATATATATATATATATATATATATATATATATATATATATATATATATATATATATATATATAGCCGATTGTTTTTTTTTTTAAATAAAAAAAATGACTATATATGGAAATAAAGTTTTTTTGGTCTTCCGGACGCAACCATGGGGTCCGTTTAGCTCCAAAACCCTTCCAAAAAAAGCTTAATGCCAAAAAAAAATTATAGATTTAAAATAAAAATACTGTTTGCAAAATATCTAACTAGATCTAAAAACATAATAAATCTATAAACCCTAATGATAGATTTGCAAAATAAGTTTACATAAAATACCCAAATATCAAATGCATGCAAAAAAAAATATACCTTCATGGGTTTTTCACCTCAAAGGATTGAAGACACTTGATGGAGATCCCAACCGCTCTGATACCAAATGTCAGACAAGCAAAGTCTCCCCAAGATCGAATAATGCTCCACAAGATCAATCACACACAAAAAAGGAAAAAACCACAACACCAATATTAAGTGGTAAAACCCTCCTTCAAATGAAGAAGGGAAAAATCCACTATGAAGCTCACTATATTACTCAATGATTCAATAGTACAAGAATGCTTCAATGTTATGCAACAATATGCATCAACATAACCTACAACACAAGTCAATATGACAAGATACGATGATATGTAGTAGAAAACACCCCTATTTAAAGAGAAACTTTTCTACTACAACCCTAAATCTTATCACAATCCAATATTATCATAATATATCAAATATTAGAAAGTGCTTTAGTTACTTTCTAATTTTATCACAATCTAATATTTGATATATGTGATAAGTGGCATCTATCAGATATTAGAAAGTTATTAGTTACTTTCTAATATTTGCTAGAAAATGGGGAATAACTTTTTTTCATAAATTAAATATTCCTAGCACCCTTATTTTATTTATTAATTGGGTGGGAATATTTTTACATAGAATTATTTTCTAAATATTATTCTTTAGACTTTATATTTTAGTCTAAGAATAATTTACACAATGTTGCATTACATATTCCAACACCACCCAGGGAAAACCATCCAAAATCATCCTTGGGTGGGATGGTCCCTAAACAGACCCTCCAAAAAGTCAATAGACACATGAAATGGCAATCAAGGACTGCCATTTCTATGTCTAATCAACCCAAATTGATTTGGGACCTGCCATGGAAGTTAGGAACTCCAAATTAGGAGCCCCAAAGGGGTAACCTTCCCCCACCCAATGCATGCAAGGGTTTTGACAAGTGGTGACACTTGCCTTGCATGCCAAGACTTACCCCTTTGACTTATTTGCCCTATTTGGTATATAAAAATAGGTGCATTCACCCTTTTTAAAAAAGGAGAGTTGAAGCATTTTAGCAATGAAGTGTTGCCCAATTCCATCCTCACCTTTTACAAACTATTATTTTCCATCCTTTGGCATTGAAACCCTCTTCATTTGAAGGCACTTTCAAGGGTAATAGAAATTGATCCAAACCATTCCAAACTAGCCAAATTGAAGATAAATTTGGTCCCATATGCTTAAACAACCTTTAAACCTATTTTGGACCAAATCCCATTAGTATTGGTGGCAAAAATTGAGCAAATTTGTAACCGTCCCACCTGGGGACAGTTAGTAGTAGCTAGATGCACCACCTAGGGATGGTTAGAAAATAGTAGATAATTTGGAATAAATTCCACCATAGACCCTTTATAAATGTTTATATTAGCCTATGGTACAAATTTTATTAGATTTGGAGCAATTTTAATGGTACTTTTGAAGTTCTCTTTGTTGCAGGTCTAGATGCCCCTATTAGGGAGGGTCACTACTTATCCAAACATTTACCTTCAATATTGTGTTCATATATCTACAAAAGTATCTATATTACAACATATTCCATTCATATATCATTTAGAACAATTTTCATGTGTTATAGATTAGCTTTATTATTGCTAGATTAATGATTTTCTATGTTTTCAAGGCTTTGATTCTATAACGCATATGCTATTAACCCATTTTCAATCCCTTGTGTGTAGGTGTAGGTATTATAGAAATAAGGGATGAGATAAAGAGGCAAGGAAGAGAAGCCCAATACTAGCTCTCAAGTGTGGGAACACAATATGAACAATAGTACATGCCTTAAGGACATTTCAAGGGATTATATCCCTTGTACATTGTAATGTTGAGATGTATCAAAGTGTAAAGTCCTCAAAGGGAGGCATTGTAATCTTATTTGGAATTCATAAGTGAATTAATATAAGGAGAAATCCATTAATTTTATTACACATTTCACTTCATTTCAATAGATTACATATTTATGCACCTCTTTCCCTTTTGATGCTTTAATCTACTTCATATTGCAATAGAGTGCTCTTAAGGCAATGTCATAAATTTCGCTTCTTCACTTCTCATCTCACCTTTCTCACAAAACCACTTTGATTCAATTTTATTGACAACTCCATGTTTAGCATTTGATTCCTAAAACTTGCAAATGGATACATGATTTTCAACAATATTTTGCTTATTCACTGAGATGCAAATTTCAAAATTAGATTCATTTTACCAAGCATGTAGAATTTTTCCCAAACAATAGGCTATTTATGAAAATTTGAACATACATTCTTCATCTATGTCTTTAGGCCAATAATATTCATGCAATAATTTACAAGCATCTAGAATGTCCACTAAATGAGGGTCATTATAAGCTTGTATCCTAGATTCAATTGTTAGTTGTTGATGAACCTAATTTATCAATTCAAGTATATCCACTTATTCATTTAACAAAGCAATATCATTAGGGGTATGAGCAAAATACATTCTAGTTCTTCATTCATCTCTAGTGGCACTTCATCATAAATAGCATTTGAATCCAATAAATGATTAGACAAATTTTCACCTGAAGCTTGGATATTTGGACATAAAAGGTTAGATTCTACCTTTTGTACATTTTCATTTACCAACCCTTGGTGAGCCATTATGACCTTTTCTTCTTCTTCATGGGCTTCCTCATCATCTTGTAACACTTCATGTGACATAGTGATTTCGACATCCTGCATATCAAGTGACAAAGAAATTTTGTTAATAGGAACATGAGAAGCAAATAAGTCCTCATATCTTCCCCAACCATTGTAATAATCATATTCTAAACCCATGGGATAAAACTCTATCATGTCTTCAAATGGCATATGATTCTCTAAAGGTTTAGAAATTGTAGGCTCTTCAAGCAAGATAGCATCTTTCGAGTCATGCATATGAGATGAAGAAATTTTTTTATCAGAATGCGCAAAAGGAAGACATTCCTCATGTTTTCCCCAAACATCATCATAATTATCAAATTATATCAAGGCTTATATATAATATTTAGATTCAACCATTGATTCACCCTCTTCAACTTCAAAGAACTCATCTTCCTCAAATTCATCTTCTTCAACTTTGAAAAATTCATCTTCCTCGGATTCATCTATTGGTGGGTCAAGGGTTTCTTCCATGGGATCCATTATTGTATTCAAACTTCTAAATTTGTCCCAATCCTCCTTTGTAAAAAGTGACCCTAAGACAACCTCTATACTTTGATCAACTTGCCCATCACCATCCTCATTGATGATATCTAAGGTAGTTGTAATATGTGGACATTCAACTTTATCCCCTTGATTGCTCACATTAGGCATGGTTTGATTAAGGACTTATAGGTTTGATGGTTGGTATTGGTTGGAATCCATAGCTCTTGAAAAAAATCCATCATAGGAGAATGTGACTCTCAACTAGATTCTTTGGTAGCATTTTATTACAAGATTTAGGGTTGAGCAATGATAATCATCCCACATCCAAACCTCTTGAAATGGACTGTTGTTCCAATGTTATTGCCTCATTATAGGCTATAGGTAAGGATGACCCTTTAATACTTCTCCCTATAAATGTATAGGTAAAAGGATCTAAGGCTTCTAGGTACACTTGGATAGCTTCTTCTTCTGAAATGATGTAATGATTCTCCATATAAATGTACAACCTATGGAACCTATCATTAATTGGCTTGTGGACTCATTAGGTTCTTTTTTTTTTTAAGTGAAAAACCCCTTGTGGAGCCACCTTGGTCTAAGAGACCACAAACAGGGGGTTCTACACCATCAAAGTCACCCGGGGGTCACATCCGACCCTACTCGCACCAACATTATCAATTGGATTTGAGATACCCAATTCAGATTTTTGGTAGGGTGGAGATTTGAACTTGGGACCTCCCTTGGAGGATTGCCCTCTCCTCTCCAACTCACATACAACACCTGGGTTGGAATCATTAGGTTCTTTACAAACATAAACAAACTGATTTAATATCTTGTTCAGATCAATCAATTTTACAAAATATTTGAAAAATGCTACCTCTAATTGATCCCAAGAGGTGATAGAACCTGCAAGTAAATCGATATACCAATCATAAGCAAATTCATCTAATGCGGATGGAAACATGTTACAAATAACATCTTCATGTATGATTTTCAAATGAATTAGCATGCTTTTATATCCTTGAATATGCTCTTTAGTTGACTCCATCGCATCATGCCTAAACTGAGGTAGATTACACATAATATCCATAGGCATATGATGTGAAGGCCCAGGTAAATTTAAAGGACAAGCTACATTTAAAGAAGTAAATAATTCTATTAGATGACCTCAAAGAATATGATTTTAAAACTAGTTTTGTTAGTCAAAGAAATATCTTGAAATAAGCATGAAATGACTAACAAATCTCAAAATATATGCATCAATTAAAACATGACATTAAAGACCCTTCTCTAATTTGAAAAATATTAGCATAAATGTATTATCAATTGGAGAACTTTCAAATCAATAGATGTGATATATAAAACCTTATTAATCAAGATAAATGCATTCAAATCAAATTAGCATCTATAACAAAACATCCAAATCAGGCCCTCCTTCTAGCACTAAAATGTTGAGTGGTAATTTTGCTCATGTGAAAAACCACACTCACAATTAGGATTTGATTAAAAACCCTCTCTTGCAAAGAAGTATAAACTTCTCCAAGGTTCCTTTTACTTTAATGTGTGCATGTATGCTTACAAGAAAGTGCATGAATACCTTAGTGTTCTACCAAACAACTATTAACAAGGAACCTTTGCTGGGGTTATTTTAATATGTTATGCTATTACTGTTCATGAACCTAAAGGGAAATTAAATGTGATCCTGAAAATGGTGATCTAATTCATTTTATGCAGCTATAAAAGCCTTTGATTTACATTATGAATAACTATATTTAATGAAATTGGTTTCCATAAAGAGAGTCAATTGATTTCTTGGAAATGCCCTATTAAGTTCCCCTTTCAATGAAACTATGATTTTCTTGAAGGAATTCACTTTGTTGCTTTTAATGTAATGGCCTTAGAAATACCTTCTAAATCACCCCCTTCTTATAAATTTACATTTTTCATACAAAGGAACTAATCTGGTGCTTAAAATGAAAATAGGAACCGAAATAAGGTATTGTGAAAACTAGGACCACAAAATTCCTTTTAAGATAGCAGACCTTAAATAATTCTAGAACTTCAAAACTGTTCAAGGAAAAAACCTGAACTGCTCTAACTAAAAAATTTTAGAGCTTATTCTCTAAATTCGTGAATCTATTTTTGGGATTTTATATTTTTATGATTTTTTTATTATTTTATTTTATTTCACAGCTATTAAAATGGGAAAAAACATAGTGTTAGAAAATAAAATTAAATTGAAATAAAACACTGCAACTCAGAATCTTTCATGGACCCTGTAAACGTTAGTCTCCTGCCTAAAAAACTAGCATTGAGGGGATTAATGCTTACATAATACAACCTCTAATGAGGTGCAATATCCTAGGGAAAATACAACATATCAAAATCATAAACAAATTAAACCGAAACAATTTGCATAAAAAACCTGCAAAGTTTCAATACATTGGGATGCAAATAGATTTTCAATGAGCTTACAAAAAGTGTAGAAAATAGACATATCTATGGCATCACATGGAAAATTATCTAGCCTAGCAGAGTGGAAGAAAAATATCTCAGTTACAATGTTCTGCACCCTTCTAAAATTTTCCAACCCCTCTCTATGTGCCTTCTTTTGGTATTTGACAGTCCCCTGTGTCCTTTCGCTTTCCATTCTTTGGTTGTTTTCTCACTTTGTCTTCTAATAGTAGTTTCCAACAACCTCTCTTCTATTTCATTTCATTCCGTTGATAATGCTTCTTTTCTCAAAAATATTTTGACGTTAGGGATTGTGTTCACCTCCCTCGGGAATAATCTCACTGTCCCCTATATCTTGAACAAACTAAAATTTTAAATTTATTCATGAATCTCGTTGCCAACCATTAGATGCCCTATAATTCATATGTTGTTGCTTTAGGTGAAGTAAATGACCACTATGTTTATCACTAATGAATTTAAACTATGGCAATAGTACCTCTATCCTTTTGACCACATCATATACCTAACCGGGATAGTGAGGCATTCAATGAACCAATGATTTCTTCCCCATATCAAATTTGGTAATGTTATCATAGAGCTTTAATTAAAATAGTCTATGCCAACAATATTCCTCTGGTAAATGTTGATGCAGATGCATTTATTTTAATCTACTAAATCCATATGGTCATTTTTTTTCTTCTTGAGGAAATCTCCTTTCATCCATTTGTGTGTGCCTCTTTTGGAGAACATTCCTTGAACAACCTATGAGTACTACCTGTGCTCAAACCTATGCCAATGCTAACATGGTGGACCATTCACATCTATGATACATGATCATGAGGTACATTTGTTTTGGCTTTCCTTACTTCATGTTGGTGGTAGCCCACTTGATACTATATGAAAAATTGCCCACTTGACGGTCCATGCTAACATCGAGTATTGCAATTTATCAAAGTTGAATACCATGCTGAAAGTGACTATGCCTTCCATCATACTGGAGAGACCCCACAATGCATTTGCCTATCATACAATCATTGGTTTTCACTATTGCTTTTTTTAGCCTTAAACCTGTGTTTTCACTGTCACACCTTGGACAATTTGCCCTATCCCATGGCAACCGAGGATTCATCATTTAACATCCCTTGTAATCATGGAAGTTGTGCTATCATCGATGTAGTCTCCATTCTATGCCACCACATCCATATGAAAATGAGGATTATACTTTAGGTTTGGGTTATTATCTTGCATTCACAAGCATGAATGTGATAGATTCGCTACCCCCCATAAGACATATTGAGCTTGTGCCATCATCAGGTTTGTCTTATACCTATTCAGTACCATTGCTCTATAATAATTTAATCCTCGCAACTTCCTTCAAAATAAGTGAAACTTACAATGAATACCCATGATACCCTATATCTACCTCTATGTTGTGCTACATCTCCAATGCCATCATTTAGACTCATACTCATGGGTGCTCTTCCTTGGTCCTCAGTGGCACATTACCATGTCATCAAATCTTGTTGATATTCACCATGTAGAAGTAACATTTTTGCTAAATATTTTGTTCAGGTATGGATCATGTTTCGGCCTCAGTTGTATTCATGGTGTTACCTTGCAAATACCTTCAATTACTTCACTATCATCAATTCTTAGCTACTATGTCAAGGCTTTAACTTATGCTTACCCATTCTGCACTATGTCTATTATATTGCCATCTTCACCATGTCACAGTTGAGGCTTTTAATTTGTGTGCTAAATATTAAAATTACCAACTTTTCTATGATATTCTACTTTAGCACGTCCATCCTCAACATGCTAATGTTGTCGCTGTGTAATTTTATTTTAATTACCACTCCATGCCTCTCTCACTTTGCTCTATCTAGGTACCAATGAAAACTACATGTCAACTCCCTAAAATATACTGCATCCATGTGGCTCATCCACTGTTAAGCCTTATCCTTCCAACATGCACTCCATGTTGTCTCATCCATGTCATGGGGTGTTGCATCATATGCAAAGTCACCACCCATTTCAATATTTAAAATGAAAGTAAAAATCTTACATCCATGGTTGTATCATTGATCATACCACATTGTAATCCACTAGGTCAATCAACTTTTTCCATATCCTTCGATGAATCTACGTAGATTTCGCATGGTAGCCTCCTTGATCCAATCATCGTTGGCCCCCATTGTTCATGTGAATGTAACAACTACTATATTTACTATCACTCTTCTGGTGTAGATTTTCACCATCTGCTGACCGCCCAAGACTTTGGTAACATTGGCATCCTTTGTAAAACTTGCATCGACAATGAAAGAGACTTCTCAACAGTCTCACTTCATGCCACCCAACCATGATTTACCCATGTTATGACCATCCAATCCATAGTTCCATGTCATAGTGTTGTACATTATTTAGTAGTCTAATATGGAAACTTGTCACACTATCCTCCAAAAAGTATCGCATCAACATTAGTCCATGCCAATGCTAGTGTCTGCTACTAGTATGAGTCACCTACCACAAAATTCCATTTTGTTGTATCATCTCCATGGATCTACTTCTCCACTATCTATTTATCAACACCATTCATCTATTTTACTATCACAACATCACATCACCCACTACGTGCACTCTCCACATCAAATTCATCTTCCCGGGTCCCTGTAAACCACCACAACATCATGACCATATTGTCACTCTGTCCTGGCACCATATTATAGGTGTTGTCCCATTGCTAGTGCACCAATTTCGTTAGTCTAGATTGTATTGCATGGCATCGTCGTTTTATCGGGTCCTTCGATAAACCTACAACATAAAGCACCTTTGATTAGAAATAAAGATAATAAAATAAATAAAACAAACCAAACAAATGCATCATAAAAACAAAACAAAACAACCATTTTTATTTACTTATATATATAAGTATTTTATCATATTCTATTTTATTTTTGTTTATTATAATATATAAATATATATATATATATATATATATATATATATATATATATATATATATATATATATATATATATATATTATATATCTATATATATAATATTATATTATATTTTTATTTTTTTATTTATTTTTGTTTTATTTTTGTTTGTATTTTTATATTATTTTATATATATATATAAGTTTTATTTTTTTATTTTTATTTTATTTTTGTAAATAACCACTATTATTAAATGTTGGAACTTAATTTCAAAACACTTGAAATTAACATACCAAATCATAAAATTAACTAACATTAAATCTATGATAAGGAAGGAAGCTTATTGCATCTAACCAAGACACAAAACATATGATCAAAAAGCAAACCAACAATGCATCACAAAAAATTCAAGCAAAGGCACTAGTAGAAACATCAAAGCACCACGATGAAAGACAAAAGACACTACCTATAGTGAACTTTGGAACCTACATTGCAATACCATGGTTAGGGACCTAATGAAAGATATCACTTGAAAAAAATCAAAATCCTCAATATTCAAAATTTAAAGGTGGGTCCCCAAGTTTTGGGGATAGTTATGGAGAGGCCACAACACATCCACATGGCCTAGTCATAGGACTCACAGGTCAGATAATTCCACTGGTTCCAGCTCCATGCAGACTCACCGAGAGGGTGGAGGTGATGGAGGAGCCTCACAGATAGGGGGCATAGACATTACCTAGTACATATCTTGATAGATGTTTGTACCATTTTTGAGTGTAAGGTCGAGGACCTACACAGTTGTAGTCTGTGAGCATTTTGAACATATACCTATATAATATTTTTGACACACACACACACATATATATATATATGATCAGACATTTGTGAGACTCATTATATGTGTATATTTATTTATTTTATGTTTATGATATGCATATGGATGCAATATTTGATGTTAAGTGTATGGTTAATTTATTGTACTTGTATGCATTTAATATATGATGCTATGATATGATGAATGCAATATGTGTGATGCATTATTTACATGATGATGATCTAATGTAAATGAACCTATATGATTTAATCATTTAAAACATAATGTATGAATGCAATATGAGTTTGATAATATAATGGATAAAACCACAAAATGTATAAAAAAATCATGACTGTAATTGATACTTCTTATCATAAGAATTAATCAATTAAACATCCATATGTGCTATGAAATTTTGTATTGTTTCTATTCATAATATTTTGGTAAGTTAAAAGAACATGCACAACATAGTTAGTGGCCGTCTAAACATCATTGTTGATATCCATCCGGTATCTATCCTATATTATGAACACTCCTTAATAAACAAAATATTATAAAAGGAAGTTGATAATTGATTGATTTGATATGGTTGTTGCTATTTGGAAATTTGTAAGGTCTTATGTGAGACTCAAACACCCTAGTTGACTTATCAAAAGTTGTAAAATAATTTTTTTGTTATGAAAGACCAAGCTATTCATTACCCACATGTGTGCAGATGAATATATTAGATGAGATATAAGCATACCCCAATTCCAGACATGATTCATTCAGCCCATTGCTATATTGGGGATCCTCAAATGTCCTTCTGATCCTAGGTTTAGATTTAGTTAGACTAGACCACTAGGCAATACAGGCCACCTAAAGCTAGATCATGTGTAAATTGCTTAAAACTACCCCATTATTAGGCAGGATTCATTTTGCCCATTGTTGTATTGGGGATCAGCCTATGATTTTTGAGTATTGATCATTCTAGGGATTCAATATCACTCCTTCTTTTCTTCAATTTATTGGGATACTTGCTCATATATATAGTGCAAAAATCACTGTTTATTTTGTATTTTATTTTTTGTTTTTTGTTTTTGTTTTGAGCAAGGGATTTGATTTGATTTCCCAAGTTTTTGCTCCTTTGTGCAAGCAAGGTATTTATTCGAGTAGGGGGTAAATTTATCCTTTTTCCAATGACCTCTACTCTAGACCATTGTGCCTCACAAAATGAGCAAGTAACAAAACCTTTCACCTAAGGTGACCTGGACCACTTTTGTAGTGTTCATCCTTCCTTACCCTAATTAGAATTGTTAATGTGTTTGATTAGTGATGGGATTATGATATGCTAAGTGCTATCAAAACTAGACCTCATCCTCAAAATAAAATCAAGATTTCTACTAAATCTGATAAGACCACTAGGTATGGTTGACTGACTAGAAAACCTTAGTATATTTTGCATAGCAATAGGAGGGGTTGTGTTGAAAAACATAATTACTCACAAGGGTGATAGATGATGATGGTGCATAGATGCATTATTGAAATAAAAATATGGTGCCATTTGTAATATTGTAAACACAGCTTATCCTAATACAAATACGATGGATGTATATGCCTAATGCAATGCAATTAAATGAATGCATGTGCAAAATAAAAATACATAATGCAAATGAAATGCAATATTTTTAGATTTTATTGCTTTTTTATTTTTATGGATTGTGAATTTTTCCATATTTAATTTTTTTTTTGAATTATTAAGTGTGGAATGCCTTAAGATGAAGGATTTTTGGAGGTTCATTCCCTTAACCCATTCAAGCAATGTCAAATGGTATGTTCCAGGTCCAATCTACTCTGAGATGATGTAAGGACCTAACTAGTTAGCCATAAATTTATCTCATAAGTGTGAGGGCAGGTTTGAGTTCTATTGGTTATGTTTTAGTATAAGATCACCAGCCTTAAAGTCTCTCAAGTGGAATTTACTATTGTAAGCTCATTTTAAGCACTCTTGGTAAACATAGAGATGCTCTAGGGCATTCACGTGATATTCATCAAGAAGTGTCAATTGATCTAGGTAAGCTTGTCATGCAGTGTCATCATCGATGAACTCTTTTAATGTGATGCACACTATTGGAATCTCCAACTCTAGGGGAATAATGGCCTCAATGCCATATACTAGAAAAAATAGGGTTACCCCAGTGGGTGTTCGAATGCTAGTCCTATAAGCCCATAGTGCAAGGAAAAACAAGATGTGCTAATATTTGTGGTTTTCTTGTACCATATTTTTCAAGATGGTGACCACTATCTTGTTTGAAGCCTCAACTTGCCCATTTGCCTACGGATAATATGGAGTCACAAAACTATGTTGTATATTATACTTAGACATTAAATCCTTCACAATTTTGTTCTTGAATGACGTTCCATTATCCAAGATTATCTTGGATGGTATCCCAAAATGACTAATGATATTGTGAAGTATAAAATCTATAATACGTGCTCTAGTTGTCATTGTTAAGGGAATTGCTTCTACCCACTTTATAAAATACTTAGTAGCCATTATAATAAATGTATTCCAGCCTGATTATGAAGGAGATATCTTATCGATTAGATCCGAACCCCACTAAGCAAATGACCAAGCCACTTGAATGGGTTGTAAGGCCTGTGATGGCAAGTGCATAAGATTAGTATGATTCTAAATTTAAACATTTCTTGACATACATGATGAAATTATTCTCCATAGTGAGCCAATAATAACCCATTCAAAGGATGTGCTTGACAATGGCCTTACTGTTAAAATGGCCATCGCATGTACCATCATGATCTTGTGAAATTATCCAAGCAAATTCATGGGGCTCAAGACAATGAAGAAGAATTCTATCGTGGCTTCTATGATACAATATGTCTCCAAGCAAGACATACTTTATCACTTTCTATCTGAATGTACATTTTGTTTCATATAGGATTAAACCAAACTTGAGAAAGTCATGTAATTGTGACATACAATCCTGATAAGCTTTTACCTCAACTGCCAAGATGACTTGTTCCCCTATCATTTCACTGTGTGTGAATACAGACTAAGATACAACCTAGTGGTGAATGGTGGTGCCATTCCCTGTAGGACCCTAGGAGATCAAAGACCCCCAGGATGCCTTCTTGAGAAAGTCTCTGGATCTATAGAACCACTCCTGGTTTTGTTCTATATGAATCATTTGTGAGACAAACAAAGTCTCCCCAAGATCTAAGAATGCTCCACAAGATCAATCACACATAAAAGAGGTAAACCCACAACACAAATATTGAGTGGTAAAACCCTACTTCAAATGAAGAAGGGAAACATCCACTATGAAGCTCACTATATTACTCAATGATTCAATAGTACAAGAATGCTTCAATGTTATACAACAATATGCATCAACATAAACTAAAACACAATTCAATATGACAAGATATGATAAGATATGATAATATGTAGTATAAAACACCCCTATTTAAAAAGAAGCTTTTCTACTACAACCCTAAATCTTATCATAATCTATCAAATATTAGAAAGTGCTTTAGTTACTTTATAATTTTATCACAATCTAATCTTTGAGATATGTGATAAGTGGCATCTATCAAATATTAGAAAGTGATTAGTTACTTTCTAATATTTGCTAGAAAATGGAAATAACTTTTTCCAAAGAAATTAAATATTCCTAGCACCCTTAATTTATTTATTAATTGGGTGGGAATATTTTACATAAGATAAAAATATATTCTAATTCAAATATTATTCTTTAGACTTTATATTTTAGTCTAAGAATAATTTACACAATGTTGCATTATATATTCCAACACTCCCCCTTAATGCAATATTGGGAAAAGTAATTATGAGACAAAGAAACATTCTCCCTCTAAAGATACAAATGGGGATGAGAATAAAATGAGTAATATAGTTACAATGAGCTTCTATGACCAAGAATGGTCTACAATAAGACACCTATACAAAATGGGCCAAAATGAGACTGCAATCCCCCAACGGAGTAGCTTTAGATACAAGCAACTTACAAATCCATCCATCAACCACAAGTGGTTGCAAATGACAAGAAGAAAACATCACAAGGGTGTCTTCAGTAAGCCTACAAAATCCCAAATGGAAGTACCTACAAGCTACAAGCAACTCAACATAAGATCAGTTAGATACATCATCATAAATATATTCACCACAACATATATGAATATCCAAAGATGATAACAAAACTGATCTAACAAATAGTGAACTATAAGTCATCACAAAAATATATCAAGCCATACTTATAGTCACATGCTATATAGTTGATCAAAAAATATCATGTACAAAGTTGCATAAAGCAAACAAGGAGTACCATGATAATGCAAACTCTAAAGTACCATGTACAAAAGTAGCACAAGGCTAACAAAAAAAATACCATGTGCAAGAGTTGCATAAGGTATATAAAAATAATAAATTTTTCACACCGGTTGCATAAAGCCAACCATAAAATATCATGTACAAAAGTACCATAAATGCTAACAAAAAAGTACCATGATAAACCAATTGCATAATGCCAACTACATAAAAAAACATGTACAAAGTTGCACAAGGCAACAAGAAAGTACCATGTAAAAGAGTCACATAAAGCAATTGCATCATATACCATAATTACACAATGCCATCTACAAAGTAACATGTACAAAAGTTGTACAAGGCAAACAAGAAAGTGCCATGTTCAAAAGAGATGAAAAAAGTAATTATACCACCAAATATCAACTCATATATATAGCACAAAATACCTCATAAGGATGAATTTTTCATCACACAAGTGTAACTACACTTCATTCCCCCTTGAGGAAAACTTCAACAAAACAAGTGAGTCCCTCAGCTTACAAAAATGCTCCTTGGGAAGAATTTTGGTGAATAAATCAGCAGAATTAGAAGATGATGGGCAATACTCCAACTGAATAGTCCCATACAATACCTTCTCTCTGATAAAGTGGGCTTGGATTTCAACATGCTTTGTACTTTGATGCATTACAAGATTTTTAGCCAAGGCAATAGCTGATTGATCATCATGAAAGATAATCATGAACTACTATAACCATATTACAATAAACAAATATAACCATATTGCAATTGAATAAACCAAGATCAACTTGCAATAGATTAACTTGCAATACGGAGGTAACTAACCATAACAGTCATCTTGCAATAAAATAAACTAACTTGAATTGAACCATAAAATATTTGTTAAATGTTAGATAGTCAATAAGTTAGTAAGTTAGTGTTCATTTTAAGATTTTGCTATAGCCTAATGAATTGCCAATTCATCTCACCCAAGGTCAACCAAGCTACCCAAAAGGGTATGGGTATGAGGACCCGAAAAGGACTTGCTACCGATAGAGCGGATTCTTTTGGATTCAATAGGTGTTTAGCAAATATAAACTGTGTTGCAAGATTAAGTAAACTTTAATCAAATACTAAAGTTAAGGTTAGGAAGTTGATTCATTTTTAACCTTCTTGATTAATATGAAAATTAGTAAATTGCAAGTTAGTTGGTTAGTAGATTGTTTAGTAGCAAGTTAGTAGTTAGATTAGTTGAGATGCAAAATGTAAGAAATATGAACAAGAGATAGTGGAGACACAAAGAAAAACACAAATACACACTCTCTCTCTCTCTCTCTCTCTCTCTCACTTTCATTCTCTTTTACTTTCATAATGAGAGATACAAGTTACATTAATTTACAATATGCTTCAAGCAAATATTAGAGAGAGATTAGAAGAAATTAATAAAAATAGGGGAAGAGAGTGAAAAAATTGATCTAAAATTGCCTTGTATACTCCAAAACATACTTGGATAACCTTGCAAAGCAAGCAAACTCACAAACAACCATTGTTAATGTGAGACAAAAAAAATATTGCATTTTAAGGAGAATAATAATAATTTTTAATACAAAAAATTGCTTAAAAAAATGCAATTAAATTAATAAAATTTATTTTATTAATAAAAAAATGGCATGAAAAAGTTTAAATATTTTTATAAAGCAAAATATTTTCAAAAAAACAAAACTGTTTTTTTATTTTATTTATATATATATAGCCGACTATATTTTTTTTTAAATAAATAAATAAAAATGACTATATATGGAAATAGGGATTTTTGGGTCTTCCGGACGCAACCATGGGGTTCGTTTGGGTCAAAAAATCTTTCCAAAAAAAACTTAATGCCAAAAAAAAAATTATAGATTTAAAATGAAAATATTGTTTACAAAAGATCTAACAACTAGATCTAAAAACATAATAAATCTATAAACCCTAATGGCAGATTTGTAAAATAAGTTCACATAAAATACCCAAATATCAAATGCATGCAAAAAAATATATATACCTTAATGGGCTTTTCACCTCAAAGGATTGAAGACACTTGATGGAGATCCCAACCGCTCTGATACCATATGTAAGACAAGCAAATTCTCCTCAAGATCGAAGAATGCTCCACAAGATCAATCACACATAAAAGAGGTAAACCCACAACACAAATATTGAGTGTAAAACCCTACTTCAAATGAAGAAGGGAAACATCCACTATGAAGCTCACTATATTACTCAATGATTCAACAATACAAGAATTCTTCAATGTTATGCAACAATATGCATCAACATAAACTATAACACGAGTCAATATGACAAGATATGATAATACGTAGTAGAAAACACCCCTATTTAAAGAGAAGCTTTTCTACTACAACCCTAAATCTTATCACAATCTATCAAATATTAGAAAGTGCTTTAGTTAATTTCTAATTTTATCACAATATAATCTTTGAGATATGTGATAAGTGGCATCTATAAAATATTATAAGTGATTAGTTACTTTCTAATATTTGCTAGAAAAGACAAATAACTTTTTCTCAAGAAATTAAATATTCCTAGCACTCTTAATTTATTTATTAATTGGGTGGGAATATTTTACATAAGATAGAATTATATTCTAATTCAAATATTATTCTTTAGACTTTATATTTTAGTCTAAGAATAATGTACACAATGTTGCATTACATATTCCAACATCATGTTGACTGATTCCTTGTTATCGAAATCCGTATGCTACATCACGGCATGCGATAGCATCTTTCCATGAATGGTAGTAAAGTTAGTAGATAAATTTTGAGGGATTAAGGATCCTAAATATGCCATAGTGTCTACGCATACATTTGATGAACGAGGAATTGCCTCGATGTTGTACCACTCTAGTTGGGCTAGATATGTGTCGGTAAGATCCTTGTAAGCTTTCAATATGGGACATCTACATTGAAAAATACCCTTAACTTGATTTGCTATGGGAAGAGAATCACCAAAGATGTTCAACCATTTAATATTTATGGTGATACCTATTTGGAGGCCCAAGATTAGGGCTTCATACTTAGCATTGTTGTTGGTACAAGGAAAAACTAGCTTAAATGACAAGGGAATTGGAGCACCTTGTGGCATGAAAAATATAATTCCTGCACCACCCACTTGCTCACACTTCAAACCATCAAAAAAATATAGTCATATCAGCTTTGTTATCTATTTCTTCAAGTTCAAGTGCTTCTGATAATGTGAATACTGCATCATCAAGAAGGTCTATGGTGAGAGGCCTACTATTTTTGAGAGGTGCCTCTATTAGTTGATCAGCTATGACCTATCCCTTGATGGAATTTTGGTTTATGAATTCTATATCAAATTATGTCAATAACATGATCCTCTTTGCAGTACGTGTATTATGATATTTCTTGCTCATCATATACTGCAAAGGATTTTGTTTGGATATCATGTACGTCATATGACATAACATATAATGATGCAAATTTTTTGTTGCAAACACTACTACTAAACACAGTTTCTCCATGTATTCAAGCTCATAACTCACCAAGGTGCGAATGATGTAATATATGGCTTACTATTTACCTTACACATTTTTTTGGGCTAACATGGTTCCCAATGCAAAGTCAATCACCGATATATATAGCAAAAAAGGCACATATGGTCTTGGTGGAGCTAGCACTGGAAGCATTGCCATGTATTTCTTAATTTCAATGAATACCGCTTGAAAATCCTCATCCCAATTGAATGGGATCCCCTTGTGTAGCAGTTGATTTATGGGTTGGTATTTGTTCAATAATTGTGTGATAAATCACTTTATGGATGCTACTTTGCCCTGAAGGCTTCTTAACTCTTTGATATTTTTGGGAGGATGCATCTCTAATATGGCCTTAAACTTAATTGGGTCAACTTCAATGCCTCATTTTGAAATGATGAATCCCAAGAGCTGAAGTTATGCCAAATATGCACTTCTTGGCATTCAACTTGATATTATGCTCTATCAGACGATCAAAGACCTTCCTTAGGAACTCAACATGCTCTTCTCATAGTAATGACTTTGCCAACAAGTCATCAATATAATATTCCAAGATCTTATGCATGTAGTCATGAAAAATATATGTCATGGCTCGCTGATATGTGGCACCAATATTTTTAAGGTCGAATGGCATAAATTTATAGAAAAATGTCCCCCATGGCATTATGAATGCAATTTTATGCTGGTCTTCAAATTTAATATGAATCTGATTGTAACCAAAAAAACCATCCATAAGGGAGAGCATCTCATGACCCATAGTTGCATCTATGAGAGCATCTATGTTAGACAACAAAAATGAATCCTTTGGTGTTGCTTTGTTGAGGTCTCTAAATTTGTACAGATACAAATCCTTCCATCATATTTTCCTACAAGAACCATTTTTTATACCCATTTTGGATAGTCAATGGAGATAATGAAATCTACATCCAACAACTTTTGTAACTTGTATTTGAATATTAAAGTGACTATTGGATGCATCTTCTTGATCTTATGCTTGACAGGTTTCTTAGAGGGATCTAGAAAAAGATTATGAGTAACCAATTTTAGATCTACTCTTGGCATATCCTTGTATGTACAAGTGAAAAGGTCAAGTCTCTCTTTTAGTAGAGGGATGAGTATGGAACGCTCATCAGGAGATAAAATTTCTCTAAACTTGATCTTCTTAGGATTAGTAGGATCATTACTGACATCCACATCAAAGGTCTCCTCTAACGACATGTGTGATCCCTCCTCAAGATGATGAGGAGTAGGAATCAAGTGGATGTCATCAGCTAGGTTTAAATATCCTATATCAAAATTTCCCTTAGCATAATAAATATCATGTGCACAGCCTGGTGCAAAATGAAAAGGTTGTAATATTTCTTTGTTAGGGAAGAAATCCTCAAGCTCCAGTGGTGAATCAGCATTGTTCCGATAAATAGCATCTATGTTCAAATACAATTATTTGGAAGGGTTAGTTGGATTATGAAGTGGATTTTTCAAATCAATGGAGATCATATTTATGGAATGGATTAGATCTCTAGGACCATGTGTGTGTGAATATACATTGATAACACTTCCATCCCTAAGATGTGGCTCTAGGGGTATGGGGATCTCCATATCTGGTCTATGAATAGACTTGAAAATAGGATCATTGGGCTCCAGGAGATCTATGTACATTGGTAGATCAAGTAATACTATATGATAAATCATATCAAATTTAGGTGATCTTTCTCTGAGGCATAGGCTAGGATAGACTCGTTGATACATCTCATCTATTTCAACAAGCTCATGATGATGGCAAAAACATTGAGGCCTGAGATAAGCTCTCTTGGTCTCATCCTCATCATCACTATCGTATATGAGTCCTTCACCCTGATCTACTAGAATTGGATGATTAGGAAGATGAGGCCCAAGGTAGGCCCGCTCTATTTCATCGTAATAGTCACTATCAACCATGAAGTATTCTTTAGTCTTACCCATTTGTTCCATGGGTAACAGATGACATATATTTAGAGGGACTAAATAGGCCAACATAGTTTCATCCTCATATCATTCATTGTGTGAGGATATCTCATCATCATTTTTTCTAGAATTACAATATGGTCCATCACTTTTGATGATGGACTCTGCTATACCCAGAGTTTGGATCTATGTACCTGTGTCATCGGTATCTTCATGACTTTCATTGTCCAAGTTAGATCTTGGATTGTCTCCTTGATTTACCTCTACCACAATGTGCTCATGATAGAAATTTGCTGGTACTTTTGAAACATAGGTTACAATACTATTACCCCCTTGTAGATAAGAAGGGTTAGGGTGATAAGGATTCTAGTCCATATCATCCCCCAAAGTGAGCTTCATATAATTTTTAATATGCTTTTAGGAGATCATCTCATCCTCGAATATGATAGCCTAATGCAAACCTATAAATTGGTAGCTAATACTATGGTTCTATGGGAACTCTGCACCCCTACTCAAATAATCCCAAGCCATAACCATGCCAATGGTAATGATTGAAGTAGTGCAAGGCAAATTTAGGGTTAGATAGATAATGAAAATTCACCATGAATGGTTTATCATCATCTTCATCTATGGGTGTGTGATTTTTTAGTTGGTCTAGCCCTCCATAAATAAAGTTTATTTGGTTGTGCAACACCCCTAGTGGTACTACCATACCCATAGTAAAGCGATGGGCTTGAGTTCAGCCCATGTCCTATGTAGTTTTGATAAATGGTATGAACATCACATTTTACACAATATATTTTTCTAATTTAGGGTTAACCAAATGTATGGTCACCTATAGTGTAGATGACCCTACTGAAGAAGTAGGTAAGGTAGGCTAAGGTGCCTCCTTGAATAGATTTTGAGCATCCCCCTCACCCATAAGAGTAGGACCCTTGATAATTGCTTCTTTAGGCTTTTGATTTGACTCTTTATCACCCATAACTATCTTAAGCTTCTTGTCATTCCTAGGCACTTTGGATGTCGTAGGTTTAGTTGAAGTTGTTATAGTGTGCTCTAATAGTTGTGGTGCTACCATGGAAGGTCCCGCACACACTCCTTTGATTTTACCTTCTAGATGTATAATAGGTGATATCGGTCATATATCCAGATGCGTTGAGGAGAGAATGAAATCCCTTGACAAATCTACTAAGTTCATGTATTTGAATGGCTCTTCATTAGAAGGTACCATGTGAACTTGTCCCTCGTGTACATATTTTATGCATTGATGTAAGATCAAGGGAATACAATGCATTTATCTAATCCAAGGCCTCCCCAAAATGATGTTATATTGCATGGCACCTTCAATCACATGCTACATCACATGGATGGTCTTAATTCCAACCTGAATTGGAAGAACTATGGTACCTACCATTGAGCATAGCACATCATTGAATGATCTAAAGGTGAAAGTGGAAGGTACAATGTGTGACTTTGAAAAATTTAGATTGCCTTGGTTGTAATTATGTTGATTGATGATCTTGTATAAATAAAAACATGTTTGAATGGTGTGTGATTAACATACACAATTATATGTAGCGGTGGGTCTGCTATGGCAGTGGATATCATCTTAATATTGTGATCACTAAATTGAATGATCGGTTCACTGCACTACTGCACATGTCCCACAAAGTTTGTAAATACTTCAAGGTCCTGGTATTGCAATTCAATTGATCTTAAAATATCCATGAGTGTCTCCCTATGCTTAGGAGACTATTGAATCAGTTCATATATTGACAACTTCTAATGGTCAACATCGGTCTTGTTGGTGGGCCTAGAATATTTTGAGCTAGCCTTTGCTAAGGCACAACATACACTCTAATGGGATTTGGAGTTGGATTAGGTCTTTCATACCTTCCTTGTCTCATGACAACATTAACCATGCCAATGAATCCTTGAGTTGGTATTTCAACCCACACCCAATTCACATGTCTAGAATTGTTCCTCAATGACTCATGATTTGGTAAAGGGTTCTTGAAAATCCCCATATTTTGGTTGTTTTTTGCCTGAGGGTTGTCCACCGTTAACTCATATCTTTTGATTATGTTATGTACTATGTGTTTGAAACTCCAACATCCTTCAATATATTGTCCTTTTACCCTATGGAAAGTGTAGTACAAATCATCCCTATACCCCTTTGGCTTGGGATGATTAGGGTCTATTAGCTTGATCTTTGGTAAGTTGAGAGCCTTGGTATTGCATAATTGATGGAATATAGAGGTTATAAATTCTATAGCGATGTGAAATGGTGAGGTGGGCGTTGTTCTTTATTATTACATTTTTTGTTATTATTACATTGATCATATCGTGCAAGAGGAGGTTGGGCTTGATAATTATGTTGTTGTCCCTTATCACCTCTCTAAAGGTTTAACACCACTTGGTTGACATGGGCTGGCTTGGCCTATTCCTTATAATTTTGGGTGTTATTTTTGTTCCATTCCTTCTTGTTCTTGAGTTTCAAGTTACCCTCCTATAACTTGATGTCCTCTATTACCTTGGCTTGCGCCAAGGCCTCCTTGAATGTTTGGTATTGTTGCAACTACAACAATAACAAGATGTGCTTCACATAACTCTTGGTAAACATTTGAGTTAGTTCAGTGGTCAGAAGGGAGAATGGCAACTTCACCATTATCTTTATCCATACCATAATTCATGATCGACTCGTCATCATGTTGCATTAAAGCAACTAGATAAGAAAGGTTCACCTTCTTCTTGATGTCGAAGGAGAAGCATTCAAGAAATGCATTAGCCAGTTGTTCAAAGCTAGTTATTTTGTGCCTCTTAAGTTGATTAAACCACTCTCGATCAGGGCCTAAAAGGGTTGTGATGAATATTCACAGCAACAAAGCATCATTGCTTTCAATTTGAAAGCACATATCCATAATACTCGTACTATGTTCTTGAGCATCTTCCTCACCTTGAAACTTATCTAGCTTTAGCATCTTGAAGTGCTCAAGATATGTTGGAATGGGCACGAATGGATATAAAGGTTCGTTATGAATTTTTTTTAAGATAGGATTTTGATAAGTCATCCCTTACTTTTCTATAGCTTTAACCTTGTCTGACAAGGCTTGATAGGCCTTCGAAGATAGAATTTCCTCTTCTCTAAGAGGTCTACAAGGAACCTTGGGAGGCAAATTCTTCTTCGGATGAGGTGGGGGAATGAGATCATACTCCACATATACTAGGGAGATCTTAGGATAATCTTGTTATTGATCATCTCTCGCTTCTTCTTTGTACTACATACATCCATGATGTTCTAGTGCTTGGCACTTCATCATGTTTTGGACCGTATGGTGAGTATGTTTCGCAAAGTGTTCAAGGCATAAATTAGGTTGCAAAGTAGCTCATCTATGAGTGTGCTCCATGTTATCACTACAAATGGGTAAATTAACCCAAACTAATCGATCCTCTCACTCAGTGTTATCCTTTTGATCAAGGATGCATTGTTCATGCATGCATTGCTCAAAAATATATTGCCTATGTAACCTATACCTCTGAGTATCCTTGTTTTTGAGGTGCTCACACTCTGCATGAACATCCTCAAATTGATCTTGGAGAATCTTCTACCATTGTTCTGACACTAGTTTCTACGATTTATTTATAAGATCGACTGTGTGTAGTATTTGGTGTATTCATTCAGTCTAACCATATTTATTGGTGTGACCTATGATATACTAGTTTACCATGCTCTTGCCCTTGTCTGTGTAGATGGCATTCACATTCTGGTTTTATCTATATTTTGTGCCCATGTGGGTCGATGGGGCAATTATACTATGAGGATGCTTATAGCATTATCCTAGCTCTTTGATGGTATAATGTGTGCTCTCACTATGAGAACTTGTAGAATGAGAATGTGCAACTAAAGGTTTATACCCAAGCCACCCTAAGACTCTATCTATACCATCTAATTGTATAGTGTGCCACGAATCATGTGGTAGCATCCCATTGACTCCAATATTAGACATGTCAAATGTGAACTTGCCAGGTTGATTGTCATTTAGAGCCTATGAGGGCCTATTATTTGAAGCATTCCTCTCTTCCTATCCCTGGGTGGGTGGATTTTATACTTGTATATTTTGAACTAACAGGGGCTTGGAGCCTCCATTGTCTCAAGTACATATGGGCACTAACTTAGTTACAATTCCCTCCTCAATTATGTACTCTTCAATAGATTTGGTGGATCCATGAGGTGTACGATCATGATATATACTCCCATGCATGAATTCCCCATGTTGGGATCTCCCATACTTGGATCTATATCATGAGGCATGTGCATTGCCTCCTCTAAGTGGGGTATTCTGATGAGAACCCCCATGCATAGAGTTATCCCCTCTAATTCTCATCGAATGTCATTTGGGAGGATCTTGTGATTGAGGGTTCCTCACATTGTGTTGTTAATTGGGTGGAACTTTAGCCTTGACCTTGGATCTATACCAATATCGGCCTCTCTATGTTATAACCATGATATTATATTATCTCGTACGTATATTTTAAGGCAAACAATATAAACAATGATGATTATCTCTTTTAAGTTGTTATTTTTGAGCCCTAACTAGTTTTATGTGTTTGAGATTTGTTTAAAGCTCTAAACTACTCTCATCATGTTTGAAAGTAGTTCTTTTTACTTTTACATGGAAATAAAATGCATCAAAGAGCATTTGAATGATTTTCTTACATGCTTACTTTCAAAAGAATGTTTATATTTTAGAGAATTCACGTTTATGCTAGATTATATTCAGAGAATGCACACTAATCATGAAGGAGTGGCCACTAATTGGACCTCATACATGCAAACTCAAAAACATAACCTAGACCACTAGAGACTAGGGTGGATTAAAATAAAAAAAAATTTGTTCCTAGCAATGGCTAGTAGAAACCTAAGAGCATATAAGCATTATTATTTTACTCTTTCTATATATTTTCTACTTAACCCATCATTATACTACATTTAGACTATCAAAAATATAGACAAACACAGGAAAATACAAAGAAATGACTCCTACCTGAGATCCAAGTCTAATGGAGAAGCTAATATCTATGATTTTTCTATCATCTGCTAGATGTGGTTGATAGGCATGGCTAAGACTGTTACCCATGTCTAAGAGGTATGGCTAAGACTTTTCACCATGGTTATTAACCATGTATGATACCTACAATAGAAAAATATAGTAAATCATTCAATTATAGCAAAAATTATGGGGTTCTATCATGATCGCCATCTGTACCCATGTAGAAAGCATACACCTAACTAATGCATCAACTGATATCAAACATTAAAGCATGAAATATTGAAAATAATGAATTCAATAAGAAATGGGGTTTCATTTTATTAAACTTTGTCAAATCCAATCACATATATGTCCCTCTTAAGGATACTCAATATTGATATAGTTAATACATTTTTGAGGACCCTCTAAACGATGAGGTGGTGTAATTCACAGACTTTCCAATAGGACACAAAATTCTCAAGATAAATGGTGAAATTCTTCTCCATGATTAGAGGCATATGCTACCTTGAATGCCTTGCAAATGGATGGATCCTGTAAACCCTATGTTCAAGAAACAACAAGAAATGATTACAAACAAAGGTGGCCTCTCTTGATGAGGCTTTTGGAGGAATCTTGCATAAAGAATGCTAAAGGAAGTAAATGAAGCATGTAATATATGAAACTATGCAATAAATCATTAAATTGCAGTAAATCATATAAATAAATACATGAATCTAATTATGAAACATCCTAATTAACCATTAGAAACTTGAATTGCATGAAATAACAAGAAAACTAGTCTAAATGATGTAAACAAGGAAATAAAGGAAATATGCTCCTAAATCCCTAATTTAACCATGCAAATGTGTCAAATGAGATTAATCTATGGTTAATATATCAAAATGAAAGCATAAAACTATAAATATAAGGCTAAAACAGGAGGAAACAGGGATCAAACCCTCACCATGGGTCTGAGGTGCGATGGGCACTATTAGCCATGGCTGATAGTCACGATTGAGATGAAAACATTTTTTATCTCCAAATTTGGGCTTAGATATCCAATTCTCCTTGTTTAATTGATGATCAAGGATCACCTTAGTGTCCTCTGATGGATTTTGTGGTTGAATTCATTGGATTCATGATGGAAGAGGCTCAATTATGGATTTTTGATCTCCTTAGTCCTTTGACACCTCCATTGATTCGAATGCATTCATGATTGGCAAGTTAGCTCTCTACAAAAGGTTACAATTGGGTCAAAAATTTGGTAGGGCTTCACTATGTTTCAAATCCTAAAGATTCTAGACTTCTCCCCAATTTGGAGGGGGGTCTTATAGCATTCTCAAGTCCTTGGTCTAGCTTCATGGAGAAGCCAAGAACAAGAAACCTATAGTTGGATCAGTTGGAGGGAACCTTCTCGACGCTTCCCCACCCAAAACCATTTGAATATCTATTGCCCAGATCATTGTAAAAAAATTTTGCTTGACCCAAGATTCAAAATAGTTTTGATTCTAGTCATGGATCTAAGGTGCATCTAACTTTGTTAGTCACAGGTGTCAATCGTGGCTAAGGATGAGTTAGCCAACTATACCTAAATTGAGTTTTTAAAACCACTACTTCACCTTGGAGCTATACAAGATCATTCATATGGTCTGTTTGCATGTCCCATATGAGTAGTCACCTCAACATGATGTGTTTTAGGTGTCTACAAATAATATAAAAATTAACATGTGGGTGATGGAGTAACTAATTCTCACTTTGTTAAAAATCCTAAAATAGGTAATGTTAGTACCACTACAACATTACAAAAATTAATTCTAGCTAAGCCAATCCTAAAAGAAAATCCTGAAAGAAATTTTACCAAGTTAAACCAATGTCTATCTTCTATGCTAATACAATTTTTAGATGCTAAGATGGTAGAATTTCCACCTATAAGATATTATAATCCCGATTGGGAAAATATTCCTTGGTTGAAGGCTGACCAAAAATGTACTTTACATCATACAAATGGTCACCACAAAAATAAGTGTATCACTCTTAAGCATGCGGTTTAAGACCTCATCAATGAAGGTTGTCTAGTGGTCAGTAGTCTTGAACAATCAACATACTCTAACCAATATATGGTATATTTCAGGACCTCTAATCTAAAAATGTGAAAAATACTACTAATCATGTTCAATATAGGAACACCCCACCACCAAATTAAAACCTAGTAGGCATGATTCAAGTTAGTACCATTACTAGACAACAAGCAAGAGCAAAAAATCAACCCTCATAACCACCCTGTAAATCTACTTTGGTCTTGTATCCTATATGTGTTGTCACTCCTAAAGAACCACCTTTGGTTCTAAATCCCAAATTTAAAGGTAGGAGGACCTTCAACCTCCAACAACAACTAGAGGATACACTAGCCAAAATCTATATACATGAATTGTTATAAATTTCATTGAGTCATAAAGAAAATCTATTTAATATTCTAAGAAAGCAAAAAATACCCAAAAATGTTAGCCCTAATAATTTAGTTAATGTGGTAGGATCTCTTAGTGTGATCCATACCACCATATACTTGTTTAAGGGTGACATTCCATCTACCTCTATGCTTGGATATATTCCTTTGTATATCATATGTAACATTAGTGATCAATGCATTAAAAGGATTGTCATAAATAATGGTTCAATTATAGATACATGTATCCTTAAGGTCATCCATAAAATAGGGCTGATAAGGAATACATAGAAAAATTTAATAATATCATAAAATCCTATGACAATGAGGAGCATGAAGCCACTGGAACTATAGTTAAGTGGGGACTCACATACTAAACACTTTATTTTATATATTTTATTATGATCTAAACTACAATATCCTTTTGGGATAACCTTATATCTATGTTATGTAGGTTATCCCCTCAACTTACCATCAATGTGTAAAATTTTAATATCAAGGTAAGTTGTATAGCATTATGACTGATAGAGATCCTTTTGCTTATTGTCAAGGCATCTAGTTATAAAACCCAAAGGTAAGGAAAAACCAGTAGTCAATCCATAACAAAGGGTAAGGAAAAAGTTGAGGATATTAAAAATATAAATCTCAAAAACCAACATCATTAGTTATTAGTCTTGGGCTTGGTTAGGTTACCTCCATAACATCATTATTTAGCATTTCCTTCTAAAAAAAAATGATTATGCAAAGATTAACTTGCACCTTTATTTCTATGGGAATAGCTAATGAGGAGACAATTTGTGGAACCAATCTATGACCAATAGAACAAAGGTATACCTCATGTTATCTCTCCAATGTTTATCCTATTCCTAAGCATATTCTTTAAATTTGGATGTAAGGGAAAATATTGGGACTTTAAGAGCAAGGCATTAAGGAACCTCTAGAATCCAAAGCTAAGCTTGGGCATTGGGGATTAGGATGCTTTTCTAGACCTAATGGAAGTACATCTTGTTTCTCTTTGAAAGGTAGTGATGAGGAGGAGGTGTGCCTTTTCTCACTAGAACCCAAAATATATATCACCTTGATAGAGGGTTTGGATTGGTATTAATATGAGTACAATTAACCTCCCCCCTTATCCCTTTCCAAACTATTTTCAAAATATGCACATATCAACACCATACACATAAAGCTTATTAAGAAAACCTAGAAAAGTTCCAACAATATCCTTGACATTGATGATAGATCAGTTCTACCCTAAGAAGAAAATAATATAGCACCCCAACCAATAGAAAACTTGTTATCAACATTAGACATAAATGATTTTGAGATGAAAATTTTACCCCATAGACCTTCTAGGGATAATCGTAATGCTTTTTCTCATCATGAAAGTATCCCTATTAAAAGGTCTCTTTCTTTAGTCACACATTTCTCACAATTATCTAAAATTGAGCAATGGACTTTAGATGCTGATGAGCTTGAAATTCTATGGGTCTTACTTGCCTCTCCATAATATGAAGATGAGTCTTATATCCTAATTGAAGAAACCATTAACATTAACATAGGATCCGAATACAATCTAAAAAAATAAAATCTAGGGAAGGTTCTAACTATATAAGAATAAGAAGAGTACACAAAATGCTTAATATAATTTTGTGAAATCTTTGCATGGTCTTATGTAGACATGTGTGGGTTAGACCCATCCTTAGTAGTTCACCATTTGGTAGTAAAACCTAATGCTAAGCCAGTAAAGAAAAAGTTAAGGAATATGCATTCTAAGGTTGCTTTACTAGTTAAAGAGGAGCTCTCAAAGCTTTTGGAGGTTAAATTTATTATGGCTATTGACTATTCTGATTATCTTTGACTATTGACTTTATTAAGGCTATTGACTATTTTGAGTATCTCCAACATAATCCTGGTAGGAAAAAAGGAAGGTGTTGTGCGAGTTTGCACTGAATTTTGGGATATTCAAATATGATTTTTCCCTATCCAATATAAAAATGATAATAGACTTCATTGCTGGATATGGAATGTTATCCTTGATGGATGGATTTTTGGGTTGTAATTAAATCCAAATTACACCAGAAGATCAAGCTAAAAAAATATTTATTACTCTTTGGGGTACCTTTTTCTATGAGGTCATGCCATTTAGTTTGAAGAATATTGGCACAACCTATAAATGTGCAATGACATACATATTCCATGATATGGTGCATGACATTGTCAAATACTATATTGATAATATTCTTGGGCAATCCATGAAATGAGAAGACCATGTCAAATACCTAAGGCAAATTTTTAAATGAATCAAAGAGTATAAGGTTTTCTTAAAACCTTTAAAATTCATATTTAGAGTAGAATCCAACAAACTATTAGGCTTCGTCATGTCTAGGCATGATATTGAAGTAGATCCTAATAAAATATTTGTATCACTAAAATACCACCACCTAAAAACCTAATCGATATTTGAAGTCTATAAGTCAAATTGCAAGCCATTAGGAGATTATATTCCAATTGGTAGATAAATGTTAGCCCTTTTATAGACTCTTAAGGAAAGGGATTAATTTTAAGTGGGATGAATAATTTCAAAAGGCCATTGATGCATTAAAAATATATCTTATATCTCTACCATTACTATTATACATTGCAATGATAGACCATGCCTTCAGTTTCATGTTGGCACAATATGATGATAAATATAAGGAAACGTTTTTCTACTATATTAGTATAACCCTTATCAATTATCAAACTAGATATACTCCCTTAGAAAATTATGCCTAGCAGTGGTATTTGCTTCTCAAAAGTTAAGACATTACATGCTAAGCTATAAAACTTATGTTATGGCTAAGGTTAATCCTTTTAGATACCTTATGTTCAAATCCTACCTTTTGGGTAGGATAGCTAAATGGATTATTATTGTAGTGACCCCAGGAATGCATGCACCGGTCCCCTTTTCTGAAAACCCTACTTGCAATGCTTATTTAAAATACCAAAGATAAAATGGAAAGACAAGAGGAAAAAGAGCATATAACACGAAATAACAAAATACGGATCTCTTTATTGATATTGAAGCTCGGTTACATGTCGGTCCCTCTTAGGGATACCCATTTTGATACTATAAATTACAAGTGGGCAAGGAGTGCCCCTTCCATGAAGAGGTGGTGCGCTTATAAAAGCTTCCCGGTTCCACACACGGAAATGTATGAGGGCTTACAGATGCCTCCTTCTCTAGGTCTGTCTCCTAGAGGGATCCCTTTTGCTCTCGTATGTTGTAACCTTCGTCCGATGTACCTGTGGCCCTGCAAGCAATGAAACAACAACACACTTTTAGGTGTCCGAGATTGCCTCCCTGGATGAGGTTGTTAGTAATCAAAGAATGTAATAGAAATATGATAAAACAATACCATGGAATCAAGTAAATCTATGCTAATGATATAAGAAAACAAGATAAAAGATGCTATGTCTATCTAAGCCAAGCCTGCGGGCCACTGTCCAAGACAACGACCGCTAAAGAAAACCTTGCTCTCCTTGCCCCAAAGCTATGGGTCAAAGACTATGATCTGATGTTGAAGAAAGTAGGTGTTATGCCCTTTGATTTGTCAAAGCTCCACCACACACGTGATCTCAAAGAGAACTCTCTCTCTGAAATGATCTCCTGTATGTGATTCGGGTCTCTATTCTCTGTATGATAAAATATTAAAGGATCTCTGGATATGATAAGGCTCTCTTGGTGCTCTTAGGCTTGCACCTTTTATAGTGTGAAACCCTAGGTCTATGTCCAAGCCCTAGAAATGAATTTCTCATGCGTAGTGCAAGTTAGCATGAGAAGCTCTTGTCTATTGTCTATATTTGAAGGCTAATTAACTAAAATCTAACTGCCCACTTGAGTCTTCTATGCGAACTGTTCATTAGCATGAGAAGATTTTGTCCTTTGTTTATGCTTGGAGGTCAGTTAACTTAAGTCTAAATGCAAACTCAAGTCTCCTATGTGAATTGGTCATGAAAAGGAATGCAAAGTCACTCCCACTCACCTTTATTGCATGCAGACTACCACTTCCACTCGAGATTGGGCCTGTTTGTCGACAAACCACTTCTTATGGCTTAGCCACTATCATCTATAGTGGCTATGATCTGGCCATTGTCATCTATAGTGGCTAGGTCTGGCCACTCTAGGCTTGAGCGGCTAGAATCTGGTCACTCTTGGCTTGAGCGGCCAAGCTTGGATGGCTTGAAAAGGCCCCAAATGAGTGGTGAGAACCATTGTTGATGCTTGGAAAGTCCAATATTATGTCTTATGATCTTATGAGTGTGTCTATGTAAGTAGCTCCCCTAAGCATGACATGATTTAGGTGTCTATAGATGCCCCTTTTTGCGATGCGCTGTGTGGAAAACACAATGCTGAGCAAAAATGTAGACTGATCCATTTGTAGGGTGTATGGTGATCAATGGTCTGATCAATGTCGGATGGCCCAATCATGCAAGATGGCACGCATCCCTTGAATCATTGCCTCAATGTTCGGAGGACTTAGCTCAGTGGCTTTTGCATGTTAAATTGCACTCATTCCTCAAACTCAATCGGGTAGCTTCAACTGCTACAACAATTCCGACCGGTAGGAGAGCTACAATTGAAGATGTCATGTCTGCTTACGTTCCCAGCAAACAAGGGAAATTTGTGATTGTTGTATGCAATGATTCAAAGGATGAACATGATTTTGCTATGATCAAGTGATATTTTGTTGATTTTTATTATGATTATGTTGAAGTTTTGAACTACCTCTTCACACAATGAATTGGTGAAGAAATGACAATGATTGAAGCGACAAGTCGCTTGACCAATATGACTAATCTGGTTCCTTTCTAGCATTTGTTGCTTTTAATGGGCAATCCCACATCCAAGTGTGACTCCAATTGCTTATGATAATCATCCATCCCTATCTCGAGGAGCGGTCCGGCTATCAATAGCCTTCTTAGGGAGTTAGGATGAGTGATTCTGTTCATGCCTAGATTGTATCACTTTGACTTAATGTTTTTGATGTCATAGGGGAATTAGAATGACCCCTTCACACCCGTGGAGTAGTCCGACCATCTTGATCTTCTTCGGGTTTGAAGGGTGACATATCGTAATTCCAAAATGAGTTGCTTTTGCCCCAAGTGGCCTTATGGTTGCCTACTCATCTCACCAAAATACATGGAGTGCAAATCATTGCAATCATCGAGTGGATAGAGTAGGTAACTGGATACGAGGCCTGCTTGAGATTGTGATTTTATGTGAATTTTTTTGTTATTTTGAACATTCTGATGATCCTAAACCATCAAAGTGTGATTATTTGTTATTTTTGTTATTCCCTCATTGAAGGAACTACTTTACTTTGATCTGTGAGCTTGGCCATTGTCAGGTCTAGTGGCTTCTGATTTCCTGCCTGTGGCCACTGTCGCCTTGAGCGGCCAAGAAGCTCGGGTCATTGATGTCAGTAATGGCCAAGGCATAATTAAGGAAATATAAAATTTGCAATTCTAGGGTTTTGACCTATCATTTTCACTATTGAAGATTCTATTTTTAGAGCTCTGGTGCAATGGTGATGGTTGTGACTTCGAAACTTGTTGGTGCTGAGGACATGGCTACGTGAGGTGAGACATCAACTATTGGAGGAGCTGGAGCTTCTCGGGTATCTCTCTTCAAAACCCTAGCTCTCTTTTCTTTGCTTAAGTAAAATTGAACTCCACTAAGAAATGAGCAAAATGAACATCACTAAACCTGCTGGCAATGAACAAACTCCGTAATTAGGCTTAGGTTCCTTTTTGCCATGGTGGGTTGGTCCCCAATTTTACAATCTTTCAATGGCTTTAGCCTAGGGTTTTTGAAAATTTTCCATTATTCCCCTACTGCCGCCATTTTGGGCATTCTCAAACTTAGCTTAGTTTTGATGCTTGGGTAGGGGATTTGTTTTCCAATTTGTTTGCTTTCCCTCCCTTTTGTTGTTTTGTTGAAGCTATCTTGTCAAAATTGTAATTTTTTTTATTTTCTGGCCAAGGGTTCATGGGTTTGCCATGCCGCCCCTTGGCCGCTATCACTCAGAGTGGTCGGCTCTGAGCCATTGTCACTCAGAAGGCCAAGCTTGAATCCCAATGGTCAAAAATTTGACCATTGGGCCTTGGCCATTGCTGCCTCTAGTGGCCAGGTTTCGGCCATTGTAGGCGACAATGGCTAAAGCTTAAGCCTTGTTTTTGCATTTTATGTATTGATTTTTATGATTTTTTTTTGAATTTTTGCTTTGCTTAGGTGCAATTTATTCTTTTCTTGCTTAGATTTAGAGTAACTCATACTCTTTTGCACCATTTTCATGTTTATTGTGAATTATGCCTTAGATGCATTGTAGTTATGTTTTGTTTTTCTTCTGCTTTGTTTAGATCCTCATTGCTCGGGCTCGGGACCCAAAGCTCCTGCTTGACTTGCTTCCTAGATTTGATGACACTGACTAGGAGTGGTTTAAGGCCCATGGGCTATAGTACATTATCAGGTTGCCCCACATTATGGCCGATCAGGCATATCTTATGGCCTTAGCCCATCGTTGGGACCCATGGACCAACACCTTCCATATTTCTCTCGACGAGATGACTATCACGTCGGAGGACGTTTACAAGATTTTTTGATCTCGTTCGATGGGGTGCCCATTGTTTCATCGACCACTACTGATCAGGTGGTCGTCTATGCTCGGGTGTTTGGAGCACGCTCTACATAGGCCCTCTGGGAGACTGGGTCTAGGGGAGTATCTATCAAGACTTGGTATGATGCTCAGGTTTTCATAGTGAGACATGTCATGTTGTTGATGGTGATCAACAACGTTCTTGTCTCAGATTGCTCGGGTTTGAGGTTCCCTTGGAACCTCTTGGCGATGGTGTAGGACCTATTGGATAGTGAGGAGCCTATCATCTATGCATGGGGTAGATCACTATTGGCTCAGTGCTATGATGAGTTGTACCACATCCATCGGTGGGGATGCATCAACATTGCTTGTAGTTTGCTCTTATAGGTTTGGGGATGGGAGCACATTAAGGTAGATCACCCTAAGGGGCTCCTAGTTGAGATTACATCTATTGAGGCTCGTACATAGTGCTATGCTACCATATGGGCTCGGGAGCATGAGGAGCATAAGAGCCACACTTTTGTAGGGGAGTTGTCCCACTATACTGATGCTTTTACTAGACTATTGGTCAGAGATGTCATGTGGTGGTCGTACTATGAGTGTCTGTTTGGGATGATCCAGCTAGTTTTATTGCTAGGACACGATATGAGCGATGGCTCATTGGCCATAAGATTGCCATCCAGGAGTATTTCTTCTACTCTCGGGTTCTTCGTCAGTATGGATTGTAGTAGGATGTGCCCTTGGTACCATTCTTGTATAGGCACCTCATAGTAGAGAGGGACCTACCTCCATGATAGGTCATAGAGCTTGCAGATGAGGAGGATGCCCTAGTCGTAGACCCTATAGTGGTTGGGGGAGTTACAGAGGCCTACTCTCAGTGGTGGGGTGATCAGATGTGGCATGGCATCGATAGTCTAGGGTGCAAGGATGATGGTGGGGGTGATGGCACAGATCCGATAGGATGTAGGGTTCGAGCCAGGACCGAGGTATGGGGCCAACCGATAGAGCAGGTGGTAGTAGAGGATCCTGATGTTCTTGAGGAGGAGGAGTTAGAGCTTGAGGAGAGAGACTCTCCTCTGAGAGCATAGTTGCATGAGGTCGAGGTTGAGCTCCAGGCTACTAAGATCTAGGTACAATGGTGAGATGCTATGATTGAGCAGCTCACAACATAGATACAGGCTCTATAGGCTACTATTGGGGGTGGCGATGTCAGGATGCAGTTTGTTGTTCCTACTTCTACACCATAGGAGGTTCTAGCGGTAGGCTCAAGGGTAGATGTGGGATGGCTTCAGTCCTTGTTGGATGAGCATGAGGCATAGATCCAGGGTCTTATGGATCATGTTACCCTCCTTCAGATGCAGCTCAGGAGGCATGGGATTGTCCCTAAGGATCCAGTAGGTGTAGGTGGTTCGTAGGCCAGTGGGTGCTCTACCTCGGGGTAGTCTTCCACCCATCCTAGCTAGTAGACCCGATCTCGAATAGAGAGACCTATAGGCTCACATCACTCGACTCGTGACACCACCATAGGGGAGGTGGCACTGGAGGAGATGGCACAGGGGGCTCAGGCCCGACACTTGATTGATGTTCTACTTGGTTCTTGATCCATTTTTGAGGTCGACTGACCTACATGACTATAGCCCATGGGAATTTTTGTATATCCATTGGACTTGACACACATATTTTTATGATAGATTTACCTTTTATGACTCATTATGTGTATCGTTTATTGCTTATGTTTTTGTTATTATTTTATTTTATGATATGATGCGATGATGGTATTATGATGATTTGATGGATATGTTAGATGATAGATGATATTTGAAGATGCTTAGATGGATGTGTAGATGCTTATATGATTTGATGATATGATGCAATGTATTTTGATGATGAATGATGAATTTATGGTATGCAAATGGATATTGCCTATATGTTTTATGATGTGGTTTATGGATGATTAATGACTTGTTTTTGTGGATGCAAATGTTATTGTTAAATGCATGTTTAATTTTTGCTTTAATTATATGCATCTAACTCATGTGATGGAATGGTATAAATGAACCTGTATGCTCTAATCACTTAAAACATACGAAATGCATATGACGTTGACAATCTTAATGGGTGATACCACAGAAAGTTTAAAAATAATCATGAATTTAAATAATCACTTCTATCATAAGAATTGATTAAGTATTCATATATGAGATGTAATGGTGTGTAATGTATTTTCTTAATAAGTTTCTGTAAATTAAAATATATAAAGTAGTCGGTGGCCGTCTATATACTATTTCTAATATATATGCGGTATCTGTCCTACTATGTTGATACCCCCTAATTTATAGAATCTTATAAAGAATATGATGGTGTGAATGATGTTATGATTTGTTGCTATGTAAAAATTTTGGGGTTTTTCGGAGATTCAAACACTCTAGTTCCCCTATCAACAATTGTCTACTTACCACTTAGACTTTTGAAAAGTAATGCTTTTACCATGGACCTGGTTTTTCATGATCTCTGTGTGTGCATGTGATTGTATATTTTGAGTTAGAACTCAAGCATTTCCTCCGATGTCAAGTGGGATTCTTTCAGCCCATTGCTAAGATCAGGGATTCTCAAGTGTTCATCTCATCCTTATGTTGGACTTAGTTGGACTATACCACTAGGCAATATTTGGTTACCTAAGCTAGCTCATCCACATTCAAACATTGGTCTACACAAATGCATGAAGCAATTGTAATAGACATATCATCATGCGTAAGGATTTCTCCTTCTAGTTTTGTACAATGTTGAGAATTCTAGGGATTCAAGCTTTATTCCCTTCTTTTTGGCTTTGGATTTTTGCTCATATGTAGTGATGAAAATCACTGTTTATTTTTTATTGATTTTTTCTTTGAGCGAGGATTTTTTTGTAGTGATGATAATCACTATTTATTTTGCTCATTCTGAGTGATGAAAATCATTGTTTATTTTTTATTGATTTTTTCTTGAGCTTGCTTTTTTTGTATTTTGAATATATGATTTGTGTATCAGATTTTTGCTTTGAAATCTGGACTGTATGCTTGGCCTTTTGAATATGTACTTTGCTTTGGGATTTTTCTTATTTTGATTTAAGCAAGGGATTTTGATAGGGTAAAGCTTGTCCTTTTGCCAATTCTCAACACCTTTAAACCGGTTGCATAGGGGGATAAGCAAGGATAATCCTTTTCACTTAAGGTAACCTAGACCACTTTGCAACTTTCATCTTTTCCTTGTACCAGCTAGGATTTTAATGTTTCAATTAGTGATGAGATCTTGAATATCCAAGGCTTTATCATAGCTAGGCCTTATTTTCTACTAATCAAAGTTGTTTTCCTCAAAATTTGATAAGATTACTAGATTTGGTTGACTAACCGAAAAGCCTTAGTATATTATGTATAGCAACAAATAATGGTTGTGTTGAAAAACACAATTACACACATGTGGATGGATATGAATGACTTGTGTGACAAACTGTGGTATCACTTTTAAGACTCTCATGACATATCTTGTAATGTATGTGAAAATGCAATGCAATGATGTGGATGCAAAATGTGAAGTGCAATTGTTTTTGTATTTTTGATTTTATGTTGTTTTTGTATTTTTGATTAATTTGACCAAAGGGCTAATGATGCCTTTGGGGCTTTTGTTATTGATTTTGACCAAGCGGTATGAATTACCCTTGGAGCCTTTTTGATTTGATTTTTGACCAAGCGGTATGAATTACCCTTGGAGCCTTTTGAATTGATGTTTGACCAAGCGGTGTGAATTACCCTTGGAGCCTTTGATTTGATTGTTTGACCAAGTGGTATGAATTACCCTTGGAGCCTTTGATTTGATTGTTTGACCAAGCGGTATGAATTACCCTTGGAGCCTTTGATTGTATTTTTGAAATTTTATGCTTTTATGATTTGTTTGTGTTTTTGACATATTTGAATGTTTTTTATTTTTGACATATTTGAATGTTTTTGTGTTTTTATGCCATATTTGAATGTTTTTGTGTTTTATGAAATATTTGAATGTTTTTGTGTTTTTATGTGTAAAATACCTTTAAGTGAATGATATTGAGAGGTTCAGGCTCTTCAACACCATCTAATGATATAAGGTGATATGCTCCAGGCCCAACTCTCTATGAAATCATGTATGGACCTATCCAGTTTACCATGAACTTATCTCGTAGATGCGATGGTAAATTTGAATTCTACTGGTTTTCTTTGAGCACTAGATCTCCAACCTTGAATTCCCTTAGGTGGACTTTACTATTGTAAGCTCATGCAAGGTGATCTTGGTAAACATGGAGATGCTCTAAAGCATTGACTCGATGTTCATCAAGAAGCATCAATTGATCAAGGCGGCCTTGTCACGCAACTTCATCATCTATGAAGTCTTTTAGTGCTATGCGTAGAGTCAAGATTTCCAACTCTAGAGGCATGATGGCTTTAGTGCCATATACTAGTGAAAATGGTGTTGCCCTAGTGGGCATCCGTATACTAGTCCTGTATGCCCATAGTGCAAGAGGCAATTGTATGTGCCAATCCTTGTGATTTTCTTGCATTGTCTTCCTCAAAATGGAGACTATTGTTTTGTTTGAGGCTTCTGCTTGCCCGTTTGCTTGTGGATAATAAGGCATTGAAAAACTATGCTGAATATGATATTTTTTCATTAAAGCATGCACATTTTTGTTCTTAAAATATGGCCCATTATCCGATATTACCTTAGAAGGGACCCCAAAATGACTTATGATATTGTGGAGTATAAACTCCACAATCCTTGGTCCAGTTGTTGATGTTAAGGGGATCACTTCTACCCATTTAGTGAAGTATTATGTGGCCATTATGATGAATGTATGTCGGCCTGAGGATGGGGGTGAGATCTTCCCAATCAAGTCTAGTCCCCATTGCAAAAATGGCCATGCTTCCTGGATGGGCTGCAAAGCTTGCGATGGTAAGTGCATTAGATTTGCATGATGTTGGCACTTACTACATTTCTTGACATACTCACAGCAGTCCTTTTCCATTATGGGCCAATAGTAACCCATTCTCAAGATGCGCTTAACGATGGCCATGCCACTAAAATGGCCTCCACATGTTCCATCGTGAGCTTGTGAAACTACCCAAGATGTTTCCTGGGGCTCAAGACAATGGAGCAATACTCCATCATATCCTCGTCTATAGAGGATTTCTCCTAGAAAAATGTATCTTGTTGCTCTCTATTTAAATGTTCACCTTTCAGTATGTGACAAACCTTGAGGTATTATTCCGAGCTTCAGGAAGTCCCATAGTTGGGAAAGCCAATCCTGATAGGCCACAACCTCTATAGAATAGACAACTTGCTCTTCCTGCATTTTTGAGGTAGTGAACATGGATTGAGGAACAACTCTATGGTATATGGTCACACCACACTCTATGGGTCCTTGGGAGATCAACGACCCCCAAGGTGTTGTTTGCAAGAAACTTCTGGCTATGAAGGACCAATCCTGATTTGGTTCGATGTTGATCATGTTGATTGATTCTTGATTGTCAAAAGCTTCACGGCGTATTGCTGAGTGCGAAAGCACTTTCACATGAATGGTTGTAAAATCAGTAGATAGATTCTGAGGGATTAAGGATCCCAAAGAGGCCATAGTGTCTACAAATCTATTCGATGTATGAGGGATTGCCTCGATGTCGTACCATTCCAGTCGGGCTAAGTAATTGTCAACAAGTTCCTTGTAAGTCTTCAGGAGTGGGCACCTGCATTGGAAGAGTCCTTTGACCTGGTTTACTATGAGCAAGGAGTCACCAAAGATATTCAATATTTTAATGCCCATTGCTATGGCTGTTTGGAGTCCCAGGATCAATGCTTCATATTCTGTATTGTTGTTTGTGCATGGGAAGTCTAGTTTGAATGATAAGGGTAATGGAGCACCCTACGGTGTGATAAAGACAATCCCTGCTCCACCTCCTTGTTCACACTTCGAACCATCGAAGAACAATGACATGTCTTTTTCTCTCTTAGGTTCTTCGAGTTCTGGCGGATCTGATAATGCAAAGACCGCATCATCAGGCAACTCTATGGTGAGAGGCTTGTTATCCTGAAGAGGCACCTCTGCTAATTGATCTGCTATGACTTGTCCCTTGATGGAATTTTGGCTTATGAACTCTAGATCAAATTCTATCAATAGCATGATCCACTTTGTGGTACGTGTATTGTGATACGTCTTGCTCATCATGTACTACAAAGGATTTTGTTTTGATATGACGTAGGTCGTATGGCTCAACATGTAGTGTCACAACTTTCGAGTTGCAAAGACCATTGCTAAACACAATTTTTTGACATACGCATATCCTAGCTCATAGCTCACCAAGGTGCGACTAATGTAATATATGGCTTGCTCTTTGTCTTGTGCATTATTTTGGGCTAACATGGTGCCCAATGCAAAATCAGTAGCCGATATATATAGTAAAAATGGTATGTTTGGCCTTGGTGGAGCCAATACTAGCGGTGTTGCCAGATAAGTTTTGATCTCTGCAAAGGCTTGATGGCATTCTTCATCCCAATGAAAGGGGACTTCCTTGCATAGCAACCTATTCATAGGTCTGCATTTGTCTGATAATTGCACGATGAATATTTTGATGGATGCTATCTTGCCTTGTAGGCTCCTCAACTCCCTAATGTTGGTAGGGGCGGCCATTTCTAGTATAGCCTTTACCTTTGTAGGATCTACTTCGATGCCTCTCTTGGATACGATGAATCCTAAAAGCTTGCTAGAAGTTACACCAAATACGCACTTCTTAGGATTCAATCAGACATTGTGTTCTATGAGGTGATCGAAGACTTGTCTAAGGACTTCGGCATGCTCTTGCCGCAATAGGGACTTGGCTAGTAAGTCATCCATGTAATCTTCCAAGATCTTATGCATATAGTCATGGAATATGTATGTCATGGCCTACTGATATGTGGCACCAACATTTTTGAGACCGAATGGCATCACTTTGTAATAGAATGTTCCCCATGGAGTAATGAAAGTAGTTTTATGTTGATCTTCGGGCTTAATCTGGATTTGGTTGTATCCAAAAAAACCATCCATTAAGGAGAGCATTTCATGACCTATGGTTGCATCTACAAGAGCATCTATGTTTGGCAATGAGAATGAATCCTTTGGTGTTGCCCTATTCAAATATCTAAAATCCATGCAGATACAGACTCTTCCATTAGGTTTCCCTATGGGTACCATGTTTGACACCCACTCAAGGGTAGTCGATAGGAACTATGAATACTGCATCCAATAGTTTTTGCAATTCGTTCTTTACCATCAAAGCGATGGTTGGATGCATTTTCCTTAGTTTTTGCTTGATTGGCTTCTTCATGGGATCCAATGAAAGGTTGTGAATGACTAACTTTGGATCTATCCCTGGCATGTCTTTGTAAGTCCAAGAAAAAATATTTGGCCTCTCCTTGAGGAGAGGAATCAAGATGGCTTGTTCTTGTGGAGATAGACTTTCTCTCGAACTTGACTTTCCTTGGTTGGGTAGGATCATCACTGATGTCCACCTCGAAAGTTGCTTCTATAGCCATATGTGACCCATCCTCTAGCTGATGAGGCATGGGTATCAAATGAATGTCATCAATGGGATTCACAGGACCTATTGACTCAGGTTCCAAACCAACATGGAAGATATCATACGCACAACCTGATGCAAAATGGAATGGTTGTAACATCTCTTCATTGGGGAAGAGGTCTTCTGGCTCTATGGGTGAACTAGCATGATCCCAATCAATAGCATCTATATCAAGATGCAATGATTTGGTAGGATCTCATGGATTATGAAGTGGAGTGGTCAAATCGATGGAGATCATGTTGATGGATGGGATGAAATCTCTAGGACCACATGGGTGCAATCTTGTCTCAGGGGTTTCTCTTCCATACTCATGATGAGGTTCTGGAGGAATGGGAATTTTTGGATCTGGCCCATGAGTAGGGTGGACAATAGGATCATTGGGCTCTAACTGCTCTCTGAATGTAGGTAGAGGGGGATTAACCATCCGATGAATGGCAGCTAGGTCAATAGGTCTCCCCAAAAATTGGAGTTGAGGGTCTATGGCATGAAGTGCCACCTCTCTCTCTACTAGCTCATTGACTTGCCACAAGTGGTGAGGTCCAAGATAAGCCATCTCGATCTCATCCTCAAAGTCATCATCACTTATCCAAAAACTATTAGCATTGGTATGCGGCCCTAAGACAAGGGGCTCATGTCTTGGCCCTAAGTAGGCCATCTCTATTTCATCTTCATATTCTTCATCACTTATGAAGAACCCATTTGCATTTGTCTCTTGCCCCAAAGTCAGGGGTTGATGGCTTAAGCCTAAGTAAGCTCTTTCTATTGAGTCTTCTGATTCATAGTCACTTTCATCTGATGTATATTCAATCTCATCATGGATGGACCATGTGAACCTTTGTAAATAGCGAGGCCCTTGATAGGCTAAGCCAAGTTGTGCCTCATCATCACTTGCTTCATATCCATTCTCCTCATCCCATGAGTTGTACCCTATTGGGGTGGAATCAATTGAGGTGTTTGGATGATAAGTTTTTGGAGGTGGTATGTTTACCATGGCCACTTGTCTATTGCTCAAGTTTGCTATTCTCAGGGGGTGATAAGGAATGAAATCAATGTCTTCTCCCAACCCTATGCTTAATATTTCCAATGCCACTGCAAGCGAGTCATCTCGACCTCCGCTATAATAGCCTAAGCCAAATCTGTCGAAAGGAAGCTGATATAGTGGCTCGTAAGGCCTCCTGTGCCCCTACTCATATACGCCAAGGCCATAGCCATGCCAATGGCAATGCTCAAAGTAGCTTAGAGAAAACTCAGGATTAGAGAGGTAATGAACATTGACTATGAATAATTCGTCACCATCTCCTTCTATATCTGAAGACTTATGAGCACAGTCCAGGCCGGCATAGACAAAATTGGTTTGGTTGGGAGGGATTCCAAGTGGAACCACTATTCCTACTGGTGGCCTCAAGTCTTTAGGCCTCCCTATGTCCTATGTAGACTCAATGATAGGCGTAAAGGTGATGTTCTACATAAGGTATTCCCCTATGCCTGTACTTGCCAAGTGTATTGATGCATGCGATGTGGATGACCCCATGGATGATACTGGTGAAGTAGGGTGATAATCACTATCTTCATCTTGATCTTGAGGATCTTCCTCTTCCATAGGACTTGGCATTTCAGCAATGGCTATAGTTGGCACTTCTTTGGGCCTCTCTTCCTTAACTAAGGGGGCCTTTAGCTTCTGATTGTCTTTTGGTTTTGACGTTGATGGTACTTTAGAAGCATTGACTATCTTGAGTGCACCAGGAGGTGTTGATGTGCCTGGGTCTTTTCTTACCCCTTTGTCTTTGTTATCAACTTGTGTGGTTGGGGATGAAGGTGCCATGTATAGGTGAGTAGAAGGGATCATGAATTCTCCTAGAATATCCACTTGATTAACGTATTTAAAAGGCTCTTCATCAGCCAGAACCACATAGACTTTGCTTTCATGCACATACTTGACACATTGGTGCAAGATCGAAGGCACACACTTCATGGCCCTTATCCAAGGGTGCCCTAAGAGGATGTTGTACTGCATAGCACCTTCCAAGACATGACACATCATGGGGATGGTCTTGTGCCCCACCTTGATGGGTAGGACTATCGTTCCCACAGTATTGCATAAAGCATCATTAAAAGCTCTCAATGTGTAAGTTCCTGGAATGATATTGGTCTTGGGTATCTTGAGGTGCTCTATTGCAGTTGTTGTGATGATGTTTATCGATGAACCTATATCGACCAAAACCCTCTTGAACGGTAAGTTATTGATGGCCGCTACAATGTTTAGCGGAGGGTCTGGTAAGGCAACAGAAACTGTCTTAATCTCATGATCATAGAATCGGATTACAGGTTCTTGGCATTCTTGCACTTGTCCCACAAAGTGAGTGAATGCATTCGCATCTTGCGGTTGAAGCTCAATTGTTCTTAAAATCTCCATTAGAGTCTCCCTATGCTTTGGGGACTATTGTATGAGCTCATAGATGGATAACTTAGCTGGAGTCATCTATAGGTTTTGCTCCAATCTACTCTGAATAGTTACCACAGGTCTCATTGGTGGACCTAGAAGGTTGTCTTACCTTTGCCTAGGAGTGGTTGGGATGTTCATGGGAGCTACAGGCAGTTGTGGTTGACCATACCGCCTAGTCCTTGTTGCTATGTTAATGATCTCAACCATCCCAATGCATCCATGGGTAGGTATGTCAGCTCGAACCTGATTGACTTGGGCCCCTTGCTCTCGAGGGGCTTCATGATTGGGCAATGGGTTTCTGTATATGCCCATGTCTCTATTATCGAGAGCTAGTGGGTTGTCAACTTTGAGCTCTCCCACCTCAATCATGTTTTGCACTTGATGCTTAAACCCGATGCAAGCCTCAATGTCATGCCCCGATATCCTGTGATAAGGATAAAATTGATCTTCCCTATATCCTTTTGGCTTAGGATGGTTGGGATCTACAAGAGGTATATCAGGAAATCTGATCCTCCTGGCCTCGCTCAACTGATTAAATATTGATTGCATTGATTCTGTCAGAGGCATGAAATAATGAGGTGGCTTGCATTCTCGGTTTCTTCCTTGATTGTTCTTTTGGTCGTAGTTGGCTAGTGGGGGATGTGCTTGATAGTTCTATGGTTGTTGTGCACCCCCATCCTTGGGTGTAGCCAATACGACTTGATTGACTGGAGTAGGGTTACTCTGCTTCTGCTTGTACTTGTCATTCTTACCATTCTTGTTCCACTCCTTTTTGTTTTGGAGCTTAATGGTTCCCTCATCTACTTTTATCTCTTCGATGAGCTTGGCCTATGCCAAAGCTTCCTCAAATGAAGGATACTGTTGGAGTTGTAGCAAGAGGGAGATATGTTTAGAACAACTTTTGGTAAACATACGAATGATCTCTTCTGTGGGAATGGAGAATGATAATTTTGCCATGATTTTTCTCCATCTATTCCCATAATCCATTACTGGCTCATCATCATACTTTTTTAGGTTTGCCAGGTCTGAAAGGTTCACCTTCTTCTTAGCACCAAAGGAGAAACGCTTCAAGAATGCGTTTACTAGTTGTTCAAAGTTGGTTATGCTATGCTTAGGTAGTTGGTTGAACCATTGAGTGGCAGCACCTAAAAATGTCATTATGAATGTTCTTAGCATGAGAGCATCATTGTCTTCAAGATGAAAACAAGCATTGATAAAATTGGTGACATGCTCTTGTGCATCCTCTTCACCTTTAAACTTCTCTAACCTAGGCATCTCAAAGTGCTTAGGATATGGAGGGCTAGGGATTGATGGGCACAATGGTTGATTGTGTATCTTGCTCAATGTTGGTGAGTTCCCAGCTGCCTCTTGTTTCTCAAAGGTTTTCATCTTTTCAGCAAGCTCTTGAAATGCCTTTGATGCATGGATTTCCTCCTCGTGCAAGCCTATTCACATTGGCAATGGAGGTAACTCTCTATCCATTTGATTTGTTCCATTTTCCTCCCTCCTACGAGGGGACTCAGGATTGTGATCTTGGTTTGTTATGTTTGCCCTCCCCCCATTAGTTGGATTTTGTTCATGATTTGGTGGGGGGTTTCATTGTGGGATATCTTGTCTAGTGTGTCTTTCCTTAGGTGAGTCAGTGTGTCTTGTTCTTTGGTGGTCACCACCATTTATCTATAAATTGTTAAGAGCTAGCTTCTTAGCTTGCTCTCTTAAATGCTGCTCATGTTGGCGCAAGAGTCTTTCTCTTTGTTTCTCTTGTTTGAGAGCTTCCACTAACTCTCGCTCTTTGCGTAATGCATTTTCTAACCACCTCATTCGGTCAGTTTGTGTTGTTGTAGAAGACTCATGTTTATCTGACTCTGTTCTTGTAGTCTTGACTCACAGATTCCTCAAGGGGGTTTCTATTGTATCTGTACTCTTGCTAGTTAATGTGACTTGTTCAGTGTACTATTGAATATCCCTATGATCAGACTCCATGCATCTTCTATGGGGTCACTCTGAGGTACCCCCAGACTAGGAGGTATGTTTAGAAGTCACAGTTCGTGAGCTTCCAGATGCAGAGTTCTCAGTAGCTATAGTTCTTTGGGTTGGTTGAGTAGGAAATCGATCCAACCTGTCTAACTGTCTCGTTCTCCATGGCTGGTCCCATGGGGTGCCATTTACTCCTATGAGGTCATAGTCTATGGGAATATTTCCTTTTGTGTGAAGGGTTTCTTCTATATGATTCCCATGACTAGATGTAGCTCTAGTTTCCTGCCCTTCAGTGGGTAGACCTATTTCATATGTTTCTTGTGAGTCTTGAGGTGTTGCAATTCTTGTTTGCCTTCTTGATGAAGAGGGCTTGGTGGTGACATGTTTTCTCCATGTGGATGGAGATGTGGTGGTCTCATCATCCCTATGTGAAGAATGAGTCTTAGAACCTTCTTTATGTCCATGTGAGGAGGAAGCCCTTGAAGTTTCCTCATGTCTTTGAGATGTTTCTGTGTGTTTAGAGGAGGCCCTTGAGGTCTCCTCATGTCTCCTTGATGAGGATGGTTGTGAAGCCTCTTTTTGTTTATGTGACTTTGTTCCATGATGTGGTTCCTTACTTGGGATTTCTCGAGGAGATTCAGGCACAGATCCTATAGCCTAAAGGTAAGGGTGTGAAAAATTTGGAGTGATACATTTTGGTGAACCCAACATGAATGCATTTAAAACCTTTTGCAAAAAAAATATATATATATATATATATATATATATATATATATATGTATACAAGAAAAAACAAAAACAAAATCATCATTTCAAGTTTGTATGTTTTAGATTCACTTCTAAATAATAGATGCTAGATATTTCTTTTAGAAGTACTAAAGAAACCATGATTTTTTACTCAAACCAATATGAGCCCATCAGTAATGTTGGAAGAATTCAGCCAAATACATTTGTTGATTAGGACCAACCTCATCCCTATTCAACATCACCTCCATCACACTCTTCTTATTTTTCATCCATAACCCAACAAAACAATCCCTTTTCCAATCCTCTTCATAACGATATTATCTATTCTCCCATATATCCATATTATGTCTATCAATCCACATATAATCCTCCACCACCATTTCAATATTCTTATTTCAATACAACACATTCATTTCAACAAGAAAATACTTATTCTTCCAATTCTACCATGCACTCACCTCCTACATCGCAATATTCCTGTCATCATTCTACCCATAATAAAGAAAGTAGAGGTGAGAAACCATTAAGCCCTTTTATGACTAAAATCCTAAGGCACGTATCAAAAACCTCTTGAAAATATTCATCACGTAAATTTACTAAGCTCAATCAACCAATGGATATAATTCTCAAGCATTTACTTGATACAAATAGGATTGAACTTCCTTCCATAAGACAACCTGATACCACATCAGATTGGTTTAAACCTGAGCTACATTGTGAATATCATAGAGTAGATGGACATATGACACAAAATTGTAAAGATTTAAGATGTGCAATTCAAGATTTGATTGATAAGGGTCTTTCAAATACAAAGGAATTACAATCTACAATTGAGTATAAATCTCCATTAAACAATCAAACTCCTACACAACAAATGCCAATAATCAATCAAGACATGGGGATATCCCAAGAACCCCTATTCAATTATCAACAACAAGAAACCAATAAAATATTGCATGTTAATGTGTCCCATCATGATGATATTATTAATATTGTAATAGAAAATACAAATGAGCAACCTCAAGTTCAATCAACTCAATCTGATATTCAAGATATGGGTTCCTCATTCGATCAACCTTCAAAACTATTTTTGACTCTAGAGAATGATCCAAAATGGAATGTAAGCATAGAAAACTCATCTTTAAAATCAAAATCTCAATCTGAAATCCCCTTTGATAGCCAACAACAAGTTATTAATCCTCAAGCAAAGATATCTCTTTTAGAAGTATTACAAATTTATCACAAAGAAATTTTGTTCGAAATACCTAGCCAACCATTTGTTCCTCATCATATTTCCTCTAAGAACATAATTAATGGTGTAAACCCTCTTTAGGTTAACCATATTTCATTCTATGATGAGGATATTCCTTCCTCTACTCCACAAGAAGACTACTATATTTACATTACAGGATCTAGTAAAGAAACACTTGTTAAAACTATCATGGTAGATAATGGCTCCTCTCTTAATTTATGCACTTATCAATTATTCCAAAAACTCAAAACAAAGGAAGAAGATATTAATGAATCAAATGTTCTTATAAAATCTTTTAACAATGAAATTCAAGAAGTTCGAGGCACTATAATGTTTCCCCTCAATATTGGATCCAAGATCCTGGATACTTTATTCTATGTAGGATATTGTCCTTCACCTTACAAACTACTTCTCCAGAGTCCTTGGATTCATACGATGAGGGTTGTCCCTTCCACTCTTTACCAATGTTTGAAATTTGAAATTGCAAATAAAATTGTTACCATACATAATGACCCAACACTATTTGAAGAATATTTAATGGTTGAAATATTAAGTTCTATACATTTTCTATTGTGACAATTATCTTCTATCCATCACTTTTCTTCATCCATGTATGATCGTCCTTGTTTACAAAATAGCATCCATGTATATCTTTCACATATGCTCTCTCCATCTTATCAAGACTTGGAAGATAATGATAAGAATGAAGAACCTTCTTATCCTTCTGACATTTTATTTTGTAATATGATCAATTTTCCACATATAAAAGTCAAATATTTTGCTACATTATTTTACATTATAACAAAGCATTTGTTATCGCTACCTTTTATTCATCACCTTTTGTTCTTACCTTCACCTCAACCAGATTATCCTTCAAAACCTCCTTTGATTTTGAAGCAACCTTAGACATGCTATACCCAAATAACCTTGTATAGTGTATATAGATCATCTTGTATATACCACCAATTTCAATTCATAAATTAAAATCAAAATACAAAAAAAAAATCAAAATCCTCGAAAGAAAATAAAAAAAATACTAATGCAACTAAGGACCTTAAAGGTAAATTTGAGCCCAACTGGCTTGGACCATACATTGTTACTACTAAATTTGAATTAGGAGCATACAAATTATCTACCTTAGATGGTAAAGAACTTAAAGAACCCATGAATATTTTGCACATATTTTCACAATAAAATGATTATATTTGTAATTTCCATGCTTTGCTACATAGTAGAAGTTGTTTCTTGAGCGAAAAGTTTCTCCTGCTATCCTATCATGCACATGGTCTAGAATATTTGAGAATTGGCAAAAGGACAAGCTCACCCCTACACAGAATAAAAATCCCTTGCTCTACAGCTAATCCGAGCAAGTATCCCTAGTATAGAACAAAAAGTAAAGTTCAAGAAAAAGAGAAAGAAAGAAAAAAAAAGTTATTTTATATCATTACAGCATTATCAAGCAAAAATACAAAAGAAAAACAAAAGAAAAGCAAAAGAAAGCAAAAAGAAAAAGCAATAAAATCCCTTTCCCTACTCTTTGAAAAGAAAATAAGGGTTGATGAGCTTGAATCCATAGAATTTTCAATTATTCGAAAACTATGAGGTAAGCCCCATAACAGGTGGTTTGTGCCCAACCCGCTTGGCCTTGGGTAACTCCTAGCGTGGCGATATGTCTGTCACATTAGTGACCTTATTTTGTACAGACCTATGTCTGCTTATGGATTAGCTAGCTCTTGATAATCTGACTTACATAGTAGTCTAGTATGGTTATATGCATCTACATCATGGTTAATGAACACTTAGTTGGTTTATTCAAATCACTTGTATCATATTATCTTGCTCAAAACTGGTAAATGAACATAGCAATTGCACACACATTTTATATTTGAGATATTTTGTGTATCATTATGATAAATCAAGATTGGAAATGAATTCACATATGCACATGGGATTCCTTATAAATCTAACTTTTGTCTTTAAGATACTTTGAAATATTTTTTGCAAATTGTTTGAAATAATTCATTTTCTTCTTCCAAGTACAGTTGTTTAGACAAACTATATGCATAGTAGAAAAATCAAAATTTCTTTCACACCATCTAATCAAAACATATATCTATATATATATATATATATATATATATATATATATATATATATTCGACTTTCGCGATGATGGTATAGTTCCAAAACCAAAATTGGAATTTTATGCTTAGCGCAAGTCCTCATCTTCATATTTTCTGTTCATTAAAAATCAACCATGCAATAAAACAATCTATTTTCTTCTTTGATTTTCGCAATGATGGTATAAGTCTATACCTACATATTCTATGCCTAGCGCAAACCATTGTAACAATTTTTATTCCCCATTTATTTAAAATCATGAAAAACATATGACTTAAATCATTATGTTACACAAATTATGCTTTTAAAAAGCATACACATTTTCATTATTTCATGTCATTATGTCAACCTTCAATTTTGCAATGATGGTATAATTCCTAAGGAATTATGCAAAATTTTTATCACACTTAGGAATTTATGCCTAGCAAAATCATTTTAAAATATTTCATGCATAATATTTTCATGGAAATCTAAAAACAAACCATCATCATCATTATTCACACCATTGCACCAAAGTCTTAAGACAGTCTCTTAAGCACTCTTTTACTTTTTGTAATATTTCTATACTGGGATTAGCTTGACGACCGAGTGAGCGGCGACTCCATGAAATGGTCTATAATAGCGACAATGTCCTTTGAAATTATTGTTAAAATTCCCCTTTTATTTTTATCAAATTATCACATCACAAACAACCAATTTGTTACATCAGATTATTTCATTTAAATTTTACAAGCATGACATTCAAACCATAATATTTCCAACCGAAATAATTACATGAATCATCAAATCAATCAATCAAACATAAAAGCATCATAAAAATACACAAGTCATATGATCAAAAACATATCTCATCTCATATATATATCAACAATATATACATCATATCAAAATTGGATCGGTATGCCACAATCTATACCTTGGCATACTCAATCCTCTATCAAAAAAATAATAATAAAAACTATATATCAATTTGTACAATGTAGTACAGTAGTCTAGCCTTGAGAACCCCTCGAGCTCTCAGCCTCATCTCCTCCCCCATCCTGAGATGGACGAGGTGGCCCCATCGTAGTATGTGTAGTACTACGAGTCCTAGTCATCGATCGGGATGAAGTCCTCGATGACCCGATCCTGATAATATCTGCAATGTTAGCTAGCAGTGGTAGTCTATCCTCCTTTGGCACTAGCTGATAGTATAATGTCTGATAGAAAGTGATTTGGGCAATAGCCCGTGTTAGCTCCCTAGTGCTCGCCCCTCCGCCCCATGCCTTGAGGCATGCAATCTCATCTCGAAGCTGTGTCACCTTAGCTCAGTGTCATGTAGCCTCCTCCTGTAGGGTCTGCACCTGTGCCTAAAGATGTATTGTCTCTGCTCGGAGAGTCATTGTCTCGCTACTCTCCCCTGTGTCGACACCCTTGCCCTTGTCGGGTGATGGTGGCCTCTCTCTCTATGGAGAAGGGGGTCTCACCTCCCTCCTCTCCCGCTGTTGCAGCCTCTCCTACACCTGTGGCCTCCTCTGCTCTCTCTCACTATGACCTTGTGCCACCTCCATAGCCACCTGGCATCGCCTCCCTATCTGATGCACAACTGCATGAATCAGAACCTGAGACCTCGTCATCCGAGGAGGGCGAATGCCTACGTACCAGGCATCATAGCCATCGGCTACCCCTGCGTTGTCCCCATCCACTGGCTGAATGGGGGCATCATCCGAGTCTTGAATCTAGAAGCGCTGCATGTCTGGAGCCCTGCTCACTGTGGTGTTATCCCAGACAATTCGAGAAAACTCGTAATCCCTAAGAGATGGGATCCCTTGTTGTAGATCGAACTGTCACAAAACTCGGTCGTAGTGGTGGAGCTCCACCTCTCCCCTCTCCATTCACAACCAGCAAACTTGCCTAACATGAGCCAGCTCCTATCCATCCTCAGCCCACCCTGGGTGCTCTCACCATGGCCTCCAAGTGATTTGGTTTGGGACAAGGTCATCCAGTAGTCTCTGGGACATCGGTAGGTCAATCCACCGCTGTGACCCTCTCCGGAGCCACCAATAGAAAACTAGGGGCCTCTCCTCGTCAATCCCTATCAAAGGAAGCCCTATCGGCCTCCGCACTGTAATGTGCTCCCAGCACCAAACCTAATTAAAAACATCTTAAATTTTTTGCTTTTTCGTGTTTTTACCTCAAAAATTTGATTTGGGTAAAAACACGGAGGGGGCACCATAGTAAGCTGTCGTACGATTCAACCAAGAATCATCACCTAAAAATGGGAATAATTTTTGCTTTCTCATAGATCGAGAAGAACTCATATTTAACGCATTTTCTTTGAAAAATTCGCTAAAGAGGGGGCAAAATGTAGCACCCTAAAATTGGCGCAATGAAATCTTAATAATTACATTTACTCTAGTAAATAATTCAAATTCAAATTTTAACCTCCCAAATCACCCGTTAACCGCCGCTTAATCCGTTTCCCCCTTTCCCGCACCATTTTGAGTTTGTTTTGACCGTTTGACAATATCGTCACCGATCAGACGATATTGCCCCAGATATGATGATTTTTTCTGGGCTAGGACGTCTAGACGATCTTGTCCCTAAACTGATTTTGCATAATTAGCTTCTGTTCCAACGGGTCTCTAATCTAGGCAGAAGCGTGTCTACGTTGTTAGAGACCCTCCCCCGTTGGAGATATCCCAAATAGGGATGATCTCAAAACCTCCTAACCTCCCTCCTAAGCCTATTTAATCCTAAGCCCTCCCCTTAGCACCCCCCTAGCTGATAATTCCTGTAACTCAACTTCACATATGTTAAAACATCCCAAATTTCTATTTGCATTAGCTCTATACCAATTTTGTTGTAGGTACCTTAGTGTTTTTCAGTCGGAGCAAGCTTACATCGTCGCAGACGATCCTATTCAGATCGGAGGTGATCCTATCGAATCAAAGATGATTTTGTACCAATGCAAGATGATCTCGACTGTAGTCAACATTGAGGCAATCAGTGCCTAAAGTTTGCATTTCTTCATCTCTTTTTTTGCTATTTTATTCTACAATTAGCTAGTTTATTCAGTATTTTATGCTATTCTGCATTTTGGAGTTCACCCATATAGCTTTAAATGCATAATTAAGTCATAATTATTATGAAATAAGTATAATGCATGCATGTTTCTACTTATAAGTTTTAGTTTGATAGTGCTACTATCATTTTACATTGTTTCCCTATGTTAGCATTGTTGCACTTTCTGTGTTTTGCACCTATTTCTCTGTTTGCAGGTTTCTGATGAATTCGTCTGACGAATTCATCAGATCTCAGATGATCTTGTATGATCTCAGACAATATTGTCAAATCAGAGGTGATACTGACTGCTTCAAGAATCATAATATTCATCAGACATCCGGATCAGGTATTTTTTTTCCTAACATTCTTTAATTTCTCTATTTTCTGTCTTAATTATGTTTTTTGCATTCATTTAATTTGCATCTTCATATAGAATAGCTTAGACACATTTTTGGCCAAACCTAGGATTTGAATGCTTAAGGCTAAAATGAACACATAAAACACATTCCCAACCTAGGCGTGGAAACTGCCATTGAATGTTTCCTGGTGAACCCACCATCCGTTGAAAAATCACCAATATACACCTCCCTTGAGAGGCGAGACCTTCGCAAGGCCTCTTAGTCCGAGGTACCGTGCCATCCTTTTCACATCCCCCTTTCGGGCATGGATCCTATACCCTGAAGGTAAGGGTGTGAAAAATTTTGAGCAATACAGGAACTTTTTAGGTACAATCCAACGCCTAGTGGAAATTTTAAAATAAGATCTAAGATATGCGAAATGTTTAATTCTTTATTTTTTATTATTTCAATTTCTAAACATAAATGTGCTTTAAATTCTCTATTTTGAACACACAAAAGCAGATAGAAAGCTATAAAATAACAAAAAAACTATACCAACCTTTGATACAGCTCAGAGAGTCAATTTTTTAACCTCTGCTGCACTCCAGTCCTGGCCGCTATTGACCAGAGCGACTAGTTCTTAGCCATTGTAGCTCAGAGCGGCTAGTTTTTGGTCGCTGTAGCTCAGAGTCGCTAGTTTTTGGCTACTATAGCTCAGAGCGGCTAGACTTGCACATAAAATTAAGTTAGTATTCTAGTATAAAATGAAAAATTAGTGGTAGTCCCATCGTGATCACCATTTGTAGTGACCCCAAGAACACGTGCACCGGTACCCTTTTTTAAAAACCCTACTTGCAATGCTATTTAAAATACCAAAGATAAAATGGAAAGACAAGAGGAAAACAAAAGCATATAACACAAAATAACAAAATATGAATCTCTTTATTGATATTGAAGCTCGGTTACATGTCGGTACCTCTTAGAGATACCCATTTTGATATTATAAATTACAAGTGGGCAAGAAGTGCCCCTTCCACGAAGAGGTGGTGCGCTTATAAAAGCTTCCCGATTCCACACATAAAAATGTATGAGGGCTTAAAAATGCCTCCTTCTCCAGGTCTATTTCCTAGAGGGATCCCTTTTGCTCTCGTATGTTGTAATCTTCGTCCGATGTACCTGTGGCCCTTCAAGCAATGAAATAACAACACACATTTAGGTGTCCAAAATATGATAAAACAAAGAATGTTAGTAATCAAATAATGTAATAGAAATATGATAAAACAATACCATGGAATCAAGTAAATCTATGCTAATGATATAAAAAAATAAGATAAAATATGCTATGTCTATCTAAGCCAATCCTACGGGCCACTGTCCAAGATAGTGGTCGCTAAAGAAAAACTTTCTCTCCTTTCCCCAAAGCTATGGATCAAGGACTATGATCTGATTTTGAAGAAAGTAGGTGTTTGTAACCATCGAAAAGGCTCACACCAGATCTAACTATGGCAATTGAAGAAATATACACAAATAGGCATGCATAAATTAATAACAAGAAATGACATGAATACAAGGAATCCTTTATTAATTTCAATGGAGTCACATTACAGATTTGTCCCTTTTAGGGATACCCATTTGATACATCAATTACAATAGTCTCTAATCCCTATCAAGGGTAAGTGTGATAAAAATGCCCCTCAGGGTGACACGAACTGCTCTAGGGTGTCGATGACCCTCTTCTTCATAATGGGGAAGGAATTTGATGGTTTACTCTCCTTTGGAACTATTCCCTATGGTCAAGAAACAACAAGAATGTCAAAAATATAGGTAGCCTCTCATGATGAGGCCCTTTTAGGTAAAATGCATAATGACACCATTAACATGCATAATCAAGAAAGCATAAATAAAGCTGCTAAACTATGCAAATTGAATCAAGATTCATGTAATAGCATAAAGTAAAATAGCAACTACACTATGCATGAATCAAATATAGAAAATGAAGCATAAACATACATAAAGAAAGCATTTTAGTACTAATTAAAACATAAGCATAAAATGTGAATCTAGCCTAGTTCTACGGTCATAAGTCTTCTAAAATGCTATTAAATCAACAAAATAGCTAATCTAACCTAACTAGTTAGACAAAAATAGAAATAGGAAGGCGGTTATACCTCTGCTGCAAACCACAGCTCTGGTGCACGGTCTACACTATAAACCATGGTTGACAGTCATAGTTAGCACTCTGATAGTCTTACCCTCAATTTTAAAGGCAATGGGCTTAACCTCCTTTTCCAAATTAATGTTCAAGGGTTGCATTCATTGTCCTCAGACTGATTTGGCAATCAATTTGATGTGAAAGGCCTTTGTTTTCTCAAATTTGCATTTCTTGATCCTCCTAAGCACCTAGGGCATCCATAATGCAATTCATCATGAATGGTGGAAAAAGGGTCGGGGATTAAGTGCAATAGCTCTATCTCTTAGTATAATCAGTTTGAGTGTATAATTTTCTAGGGCTTCACTACTAAAATCTCCAATGCTTGCTCCTCCTTCTCCCCATTTGGAGGGGGTATTTCTAGCATGCACCTAGGGCTAGGGGTCGCTTCATGGAGAAGCCAAGACCAAGAAGGGTGGTTAGGATAGTTGAGATAGAAGCCTCTAGAATATTTCATCCTTTAATTACCTCCTTCTAGATCTTTTGGTCGTTCCAACCGATTTGGCTTAGATGGAAGGTCTAACAGAACTTTAGTTAAGACCATAGGTCACAGTTACGGTCCATACTACAGACCGTAGGTGCCACCCATGGTTTAGACTGGAGATTGCAGGTATGGGCTGCAGTTTAGACTCCTTAGGCCAAAATTCCTAAATTGAGTGGTTAGAACCACTGCTCTATCTTGGAGTTTATCCAAGATCCTCCATATGGTCTTGTAGCATGTCCATATGAGTAGTCGCCCTTGACATGATGAGTTTTAGGTGTCTACAGATGCCCCTTTTGAGATGCATTGTGAGATTGAACAACGTTGAGCAAAAATATACATCCTAAAATGATGTCTAAGGTTCTATAATGATCATTAGTCAGATAAACATTAGATGCCCCAGGTCCAGCAAAAGGATGCGCATCTTGGAATCATTGCTTCCAACTTGTGAAAGGCTTACATTTTGATAAGTCTGTCCTCGTCATCAGATATTTAGATAGAATTAATGCCAATTATGGGTATCTTATGACCCATAAATATGAAGGATGAGAGTTACAAACCAATTATCATATTTGTTGTTTACCCCAAGCAAAGGGGGAAGCTTATGATAGTTGTTGACAATGATTCGCAAGAACGAATGCAATTTTGACAAGATCAGGGGATATACGATCTCAGGAATCTTATTTTGACTTTGATTATGATTATAAAATTATGACTACTCCCTCAAGTGGCGAGTCAATGAGGGTAATGACAATGTATGAAGTGACGAAATTGCTTGACCATAATGAATGATCCTGAAAAAATTAAGATTTGAGCCTTTTAATGCCTTGGCTAGGCCTAGTTCAGCTTATGATTGCAACTCTTAGTAGTATTGGCATATTTCTATCCCATGGAGTAGTCAAGCTACAATACCCATATTAAGGAATAAAAATGATACAAATGCAACTAGACTTGTGTTGAATCATATGTTTCGATGATTTGCTGAAAGATGTCATAAAATAAATGACAATTTTACCCCAAATGTCCTTATGGTGATTTACTCATCTTTTCGGATTACATGGATCGCAACTCGCTACAACCGCCAAGTGTATAGGATAAATAACTGAATACGAGGCGTATTTGGTTTTTAATTATTTGATTTTTTTGTTTTAATTTTGCATGTATTTGATTGGTCGTGGTGCTTTTAACATCACCAAATTTGCAATTTTAATCATTGATTTTAAATTTTTATCCGATGGAAGTCATTAATTTGCTATTTTAGACCTTCCAACAGTAGGTTTTGAGTGCATTTAATGCTATTTTCAGACCGTAGGTATGGTCTACGATTTAAATTTCCAAATTTTGGGAATCGCAGGTCAGATGTGCAGGTAGAAAACCTTAGTTATTGAATCACAGGTGTCAGTTGCAGTTCACCGAGACTAGGAAAACCTATAAATTGAATTCCCATTTAAAAAATTTCATTATTTTCTTACAAGCATTAGAAATTTGAGAGCTCTGAGAGTGAGAGAACCTTTTCTTATCTGAAATGCTACCACACTCTATCGTGATTACACTCCTCTACCTCAATGGCAAGTCCTGATCAGGAATCTACTAGCTAGGTCCAGGGTGCGGGTAAGGTAACTCAAAATTGAGACTTCGCACTCAATACCAATAAAATAAACCACATTAAGTAATGTGGATAATGAACCTCACTAAACTATTGGTAATGAACCCCACTAGGCTAGGCTAGCTTTAGAAATTTAATTTAATGTCTCAATGGTCTAAGAGGGTACCCAAAATGGGTGCCACTCCTAAACCACAACTGGTAGCTGCGGTTCCCAATTGACAAATTGGGGACCGTAGGTTTCAGATGTGGTTCCAAATTTACAAATTGGGGCCCACAAGTTTCAGCTGTGATTCCCAATTTACAAATTGGGGACCGCAAGTTTTAGCTATGATTTGTTGTTATGGTTTTTTTTTTTTATGTCATGTTTAACATTGTTTTTAGCTCTAGTTAGCTATATTTTGTTTGAAATTATGCTTTTTATTCTAGATATTGACTTCTAGATCTTGGGAGATAGATATTCTGAAGACTCTTTGCGAGGATTTATCTGATGATGATCGAGATTGGTTACGAGCTATCGAATTTGGATACATCATGGATCTACCCACTATTAGGGTAGATCAATCCTACCTAACTATGTTGGCCTAACACTGGAATGCGTAGACCAACACATTTCACCTACCTATAGGTGAAATGACTATTAATTTAGAGGATGTTTATAAAATATTTAGGATCCCCATTGATGGCAAGGCCATCATCTCCTCTACCTCCAGGGTAAAGGAGGTTGTCTTTGATGCTATATTCAACAACCAGAGTGAGGATGCTCAGGATGTGATTGACCATGGAGGGGTGCACATTGGTGAGTGGTACCACGAGGATGTCTTCTCTACATAATAAGCCATATTCATGCACCTCATAGTATATATTATCCTTCTAGACTTCTTGAGCATGAGGATTCCTTGGAACCTCCTGTCCATCGCTTGGAGGGTGTTATAGAGCTCTATAGAGGAGCCTTTACTTAAAGCTTGGGGGAGCACCCTACTATGTCAGCTTTATAAGGAGCTATACCAGATTATTGAGTGTAGCCATAAGGGCCTCAGCTATAGTCATCTATTGTAGATCTAGTGGTGGCAGTACATTTGGATTGAGTGTCCTGCAAATCTTCAACTATGGATCACTGCTATTGTTGATGATCGTTAGTGTTATACCACCTAGTGGTCTCATGAGGAGGAGGGTACCCATAGTAGGATCCATACCGGTGATATCTAGAACTATATCACTCAGTTCATGGCACTTGGCCTAAATGATATTCAATGGCAGCCCTATATGGATTGCCTAGTGTGGCCAGAGGAGGGCCAATGGCTGAGATAGGCATGCCATGATAGATGGTTGATCAACTGTAAGGCCGAGATTCGAGAGTACCAATTCTAATCTTGGGTCCTGTGGTAGTTTGGGCTCATGTAGGATATTCTAGATATCTCCCTTAGATATTGATGCTTGGTTGTAGAGAATGATCTATAGTGGATCATTCCTAAGCCTCTAGGAGATATTGCTGATGACTACCAGGAGACTGGATTTGAGACTGATGGGACTACTACAGAGTATGATGGGTGGTGGTCCATTTTTAGATGGTATGACATAGGGCCTCTAGACAGAGAACCAGATCAAGCAGAAATAGAGGTGGATACTGAAGAGCATAGGGTGTGCTAGTAGATAGAGGGTGGCTGGGGTGCAGCGACCATCACCAAGAAGGCTCCCGAGGTTGACCCAGATGAGGAGGCTCTAGATGAGGGTGAGGTCCCTCCCGATAGCATAGAGAATCAGCTCTTAGCTCAGGTGGCTAACTTGTAGAGTTAGCTAGGATGATTCTATACACAGCAGCTAGAGCGAGATACTATGATCGCCACTCTGGAGGTGAAGGTATTTGACAAGGATAGGCACCTAATTGATGTGTAAGATCAGATACAAGATCTGACTATGTGGGCCATATATGTAGAGGCCCAAGTTTAGAGATTTTAGACTGCTCTAGAGCTAGCACAGGAACATCAGACTGTAATAGATGTGGAGAGGGATCTTCTATGGCTATCAAGGGGGGCTATGCCACCTCCTCAGACTACTATGGGGCCTTCAAAAGCACCAGCAACAACACCAATAGCTGTACAGGATCTGATGGCCAAGGTAGAGCGACTGTGCAATATGGTCATGAGGACCAATGAGATGCATGCAACCCAACTTGATCATGTTTATTAGCTAGTTATTTATATTGATATGCATGGGTTGTAGGTTCCTGAGGATCCTTCTTATATTCTCAATGGACCAGGTCTAGGACCTCAGGACAATCTATGGTGAGCTCAGGTCACAAACTTATAGGACTGAGAGGATGCATAGGTCCTCTAGCACACATGGGGTGACATCACATGCCATTGTTGAGCAAAGTGCAACAAATAGTATTTTCATTGTTGTCAACACAGTCAGACAGATTTATTGATGTAATGGACAAGAGTTTATTGAGTAGCAAGGTGCAACCAAATTACAATGGATAGGAGTTTAGTGTTGAGCAAGGTGTTGCAGGAGGATTGTCATTGTTGTCAATACAGTCAGTTAGATCTAATGATGCAATGGATAGGCAGTTCAGAAGTCACTCAGATGTAGAGGATAAAGTTTAGAAGTTAGTCAGATCATGAGTCCTTAAATGATAGATGCACAGAAACATAAAACATAATTCAGAATGAGAAGAAGAAGTCTTCAGAACCTAAGATGTCAAGAAGTGGAAAGGTTTTTTGTGAAAACCAAGGCAGTTAGAATAAAAAAATTTATTTAAAACCATGGATAACAGATTTGAAATGGGTTTTTCTTAAAACCCAAGTTGGCTCTTCGTTTCGTTGAAAAATATGCCCCGGTGATAAAGATATTTAATTTTAAATATTTAGTTTAAATTTTAAAGGTTTTTTGTGAAAACCAAGGTAGTCAAAATAAAAAGTTTTATTTAAAACCATGGATAACAGATTTGAAATGGGTTTTTCTTAAAACCCAACTTGGCTCTTTGTTTCGTTGAAAAAGATGCCCCGGTGATGAAGATATTTAATTTTAAATATTTAGTTTAAATTTTATTTTATTTAAAATTTAAATTAAAATATTAAATTAAATTAAAAGGGCCGACATGTTACTATTTCACGACAATAAGCTATAGGAAAGTGACGAAGGTGGAAGAAGTGTTTGAGGCCGACAAAGTTAAATCTGGGCCGACGAATTTTAGGGTTTTGCAGCTGACAAATTCTAGGGTTTCTCAACCGACATTCTTTTAGGGTTTGTTCCTAAAACTTCTTCTATAAAAGCAAGGGTACTTCGAGTTTGAAAAGTGGGGTGTAAAAGATAAAGTGTGAATGCGAGCATAGTGTTTATGAAAGTGAAGTTCATGTTGAGCAGAAAGTAGAATGTGAAATGACACAGAGTGTGCGAAGCGTGTGCAAAGAAAGCAGAGTGTGCAGAGAAGCGCGAAGGGCAAAGTTGATTGCAAAGTCTAGCTGTAGCAGTGCAACAAACTGTGTGAAGTGATTGTGCAAGAGAGAGCAGAGTGCACAGAGATTGCAAAGGTGATGTAGACCAGTTAGAGTCTTGCAATAACAAAGGTATATGTCAAACATTTTTTATTCAATATTGAAGTCCATTTGGTGCTGGCAAATTAAGGGGTTGGTGCCTCTTTCCAGTTGGTGCTGGTAAACAATTTGTCTAGTTGGTGCTAGAAAATTAAGGGGTTGATGCCTCTTTCCAGTAGGTGCTGGTAAAATAGGAGTTGGTGCTCCATTCTGTTGAAGTAGATAAAGTTAAGGGGTTGGTGCTCCTTCCAGTTGGTGCTGGTAAAGGATTATGTAAAGTTGTAGCTTTGCATTGATTGGATTTGGATGGTAGTCCAAGCAGTATTTTTGAGGAGTAGCCACATTGGTGAACCTCATTAAAATGTTGTGTTATGTGTGATGCTTTCTTGATGCATTTAGTATCTCTTTTATCTATTTTAAACTGCTACTGGTTTTATAATCTAATTATTTTAGAAGTTTTTAAAGAACACACTGATTCACCCCCCTCTCAAGTGTCATTGTGATTACAACAATTGGTATCAGAGCCAAGTTCCCAATTTTGGCTAAATCAGTCAGGGTTGATCTTGGATTAGTACACAATGGCTAAGAAGAATAGATCCTCATCCAAAAAGGCATCCCAATCAGTTTTGGTTCTTGTAGAAGAGAAATTTGAACCAGAAAAGGTAGAAGAAGTGAATCCTAAAGTTTGTGATGAAAATCTTGAGGCTGAAGTAGATTTTGAAGGAGAGTTGATATCTGCTCTTGAAGAGTGGAGAATAGAAAAGAAAAAGAACAAAATACTATCCAAGAAATTAGAAGAATATGAGGATGATATTGAAGATCTCTTCCTACAAGTTCAAAAGGCCAAGAAATCCGAAGAAGCCTTGAAGACACAGCTTGGATAATAAGAATGATGTATACAGCACAAGTGAAGAGGAATATAAATAGGTTATTTTTGATCTAAAGCTGCAAGTAGAACAAAACAAAAGGATTGAAGATATTCTTAGGTCTCAGATCAATGAGAAAGAGACTGTATGCTGCCAACAAGAAGAAGAGATTGTTTCATTGAAGAAACAACTAAAAGAGGCCAATATAAATCTCAAATTTGAGAAGAGCACAGAGTTTCTAGATACAATGATAAATCAAAAAAGAAGCTCCACAGCTAAGTTTGGTCTTGGATATGAAGCTGAACAACCTTCATCCTCCAAATATGCAGAGAAGAAGAAGTCCTCGGTTGAAGGATTGAAACAAGAAAAGTCTGAAGCTAAATCCTCAAAAGGAAGAAAATATCAAAGAAGATCTACAGCAAAGCAACCACAGCAAAAGAGGTTCTCTCACTCTCACTCTTTTAATAATAATGCTTTTTATGTCTATTGTTCTAAATGCAACCACTTTGGTCACAAGGCAATTTATTGTGGACTGAACAATAGATCAAAGAGTTATGCTGATAAAAATACTTCTATTTTTTTGAGTGAACACCCTGTGCAATGTTTTAAATGTAATGGCCATGGGCACATAGCAAGGTTTTGTTCAAGCACTTCTGTATCCAATCTAAGGCAATACCATAGATTTCATCATACACATAGAATGCAATACAGACAGGGAATAAAACATGTGCAATGTTTTAAATGCAACGGTCAAGGGCACATAGCAAGGTTTTGTCCAAGCACTTCTATATCTAATCTAAGGCAAAACCCTAGATTTCATCAGACACAAAGAGGAAAACACCGACAAGGAACATATCATGTGCATAAAAGAAAAGAAAATAATAATCCATCAAGAATGCACAAGAGACAACCCCACAAGAGAAATGTTCAAGTTCACGAATAGGAGCAAAATAGGGATGTTGTTGAAAAACCCAAGCCCAAGTTTAGGAAAGTCTGGAGAAAGACAGAAGAAAGGAAATTGTGTCTCCTTGGACTGAAGGAGGCTACTCTGCCATTGCTCCAAGCAACTCTAGTTGGCACATCCTCAGGAGGAGCAATATTAAAGTTTTATTTTAATGCTCCTATGTATTTGTCTAGGTATCTGAGGATGAAAGGTAAGCAGTCAGGTTAATGTTGTATAGTTATTAAAGTGTTTTTTTCAGTTTATATATTGGTTTGTGGAAATGCCATGAAGTGTGGTGTTTAATTTGAGAGTTGTCACCATTGGTAGTTTTGAGATATGTCATTGTTGTACTGTTGATGATTCTTAATACCACTATTCAAAATTATGAATCATAATAGTCCAGATAATTTGCTCAACAAAAGAATGCTTGCCCTAGCTGTGTATTTGTGTTTCGAGCAACATGTATTTGTTTTTACTCTTTGATGTGAAGATTGCCAGATCTTTCATGACACCTTGGTGAATATATTTAATTCACGGATAGCTTTTGTTTTAACTATTGATTTAATGCCAGTCCAAGGATAAGAAGCTTGAGGCTGAGTAAGGTGCACTACGGTTGGCCATAAAGTGTTTGACAAAATGTCTTCTTTCGACATGCATAGTTGAAAGTAAGAGTTGGCAGCAAAATTGCAGTGCTGGACAAAAATTGGTACAGATGTGAGTCACTTGTCAATTCTGTTGACAAAAGTGAAATCAGCATGTTGAATGGGAAGATTGAAAAAAAAAAAGTTTTTTAATGAGCAGCCAGATGATTTCCAGTCTGGTGATGAATAGTTGAGTTGCTTTCATAGTGGTTGTTTTGATCAAGTTAATGCTTTTCTTGATACATGATTTGGGCTTACTCCATTGAGTTTGATTTGAGCAAGTTATTCTTTGCCTTGGTGATTTATGTTGGTGGCTGTCTTGATCAAATACCTTTGGAAGGAAAAGGATGTCTACTAGTTTCCTTTTCATGTAGTGATTGGTTGAATGCTTCAAATTTAATATTGAGTTGAATGATGTTGGTTAAACATTGTCTATAAGCATTGTTGCTAAAGCCCTAATTGGTTGAGAAAAGATGTTGGTTGTGCTATGGTACAGTGTTTGGTACCTACACAGAGTTGAAAGTGGATTGAGGTAGCCTGCTGGATTCTCACTGCAGAGAGAGACAAACAACTGTCATTGGGTTCAAGCTTGTTGAGAATATATCCAAGATGCATGGTGAAGTTGTATGCAGATGTTGCTGGCATTGCAGAACAAAAATTTGGCTATATAAGATTATTGTATGCCTTCACTAACAATGGACAAGTTTGAGTTTGCAAAGCAACAAAGGGTAGTTGCACAAAAGACAGTGGTTCAGTCATGTTCTTACACATGTTATATTGGTGAAGTTGACGGTGATGGTGTCATTCACTGGTTATTGCTGCTATTCACATTGTTGATTTTATTGATGCCTATTATTCTTATCATGATGTTGTCAATCAGTGAAATGAAGTGGTCTTGGACTTAGGGGGAGCATTTGTGTACTTTTTTTTCTTCTTGTTCATGCTTGGAATATTTGCTAATTGTAATAATTTGTGTCTACGAATATTGTGCATAGACTCAGGGGGAGTCTGCAGCAGCCCTTTGGTATTATTGTCAAAGGGGGAGAAGATTTACAGGAAAATTGCACATGTGTTGCCAACAATTCCAAAGGGGGAGATTGTTGAGCAAAGTGCAAGCAAATAGTATTGTCATTGTTGTCAACACAGTCAGATAGATTTATTGATGCAATGGACAAGAGTTTATTGAGCAGCAAGGTGCAGCCAAAGTACAATGGATAGGAGTTCAGTGTTGAGCAAGGTGTTGCAGGAGGATTGTCATTGTTGTCAATACAGTTAGTTAGATCTAATTATGCAATGGACAGGCAGTTTAGAAGTCACTCAGATGTAGAGGATAAATTTCAGAAGTTAGTCAGATCATGAGTCCTTAAATGATAGATGCACAGAAACATAAAACATAATTCAGAATGAGAAGAAGTCTTCAGAACCTGAGATGTCAAGAAGCGAAAAGGTTTTTTGTGAAAACCAAGGCAGTTAGAATAAAAAGTTTTATTTAAAACCATGGATAACAGATTTGAAATGGGTTTTTCTTAAAACCCAAGTTGGCTCTTTGTTTCGTTGAAAAAGATTCCCCGGTGATAAAGATATTTAATTTTAAATATTTACTTTAAATTTTAAAGGTTTTTTGTGAAAACCAAGGCAATCAAAATAAAAAATTTTATTTAAAACCATGGATAACAGATTTGAAATGGTTTTTTCTTAAAACCCAAGTTGGCTCTTCGTTTCGTTGAAAAATATGCCCCAGTGATGAAGATATTTAATTTTAAATATTTAGTTTAAATTTTATTTTATTTAAAATTTAAATTAAAATATTAAATTAAATTAAAAGGGCCGACATGTTACTATTTCATGGAAATAAGCTACAGGAAAGTGACGAAGGTGGAAGAAGTGTTTGAGGCCGACAAAGTTAAATCTGGGCCAACGAATTTTAGGGTTTGGCAGCTGACAAATTCTAGGGTTTCTCAATCGACATTCTTTTAGGGTTTGTTTCTAAAACTTCTATAAAAGCAAGGGTACTTCGAGTTTGAAAAGTGGGGTGTAAAAGATAAAGTGCAAATGCGATCATAGTGTTTATGAATGTGAAGTTCGTGTTGAGAAAAAAGTAGAATGTGAAATGACACAGAGTGTGCGAAGCGTGTGCGCAAATAAAGCAGAGTGTGCAGAGAAGCGCGAAGGGCAAAGTTGATTACAAAGTCTGGCTGTAGCAATGCAGCAAACTGTGTGAAGTGATTGTGCAAGAGAGATCAGAGTGCACAGAGATTGCAAAGGTGATGTAGACCAGTTAGAGTCTTGCAATAACAAAGGTATATGTCAAACATTTTTTTATTCAATATTGAATTCCAGTTGGTGCTGGCAAATTAAGGGGTTGGTGCCTCTTTCCAGTTGGTGCTGGTAAACAATTTGTCTAGTTGGTGCTGGCAAATTAAGGGGTTGGTGCCTCTTTCCAGTAGGTTCTGGTAAAATAGGAGTTGGTGCTCCATTCTGTTGAAGCAGATAAAGTTAAGGGGTTGGTGCTCCTTCCAGTTGGTGTTGGTAAAGGATTATGTAAAGTTGTAGCTTTGCATTGACTGGATTTGGATGGTAGTCCAAGCAGTCTTTTTGAGGAGTAGCCACATTGGTGAACCTCGTTAAAATGTTGTGTTATGTGTGATGCTTTCTTGATGCATTTAGTATCTCTTTTATCTGCTTTAAACTGCTCATGGTTTTATAATCTAATTGTTTTAGAATTTTTTAAAGAACACACTGATTCACCCCCCATCTCAGTGTCATTGTGATTACAACAGCTAGGCCTAGAGATGCAAGGTAGACTTTAGGGGATGCCAGTCAAGGGACTAGCCTACTGTAGTTAGCAGTTTCTCATATGTTGGGTGCCTTAGGATTTTGAGGTAGGCAGGACCCACCATGGGTGCTAGAGAAGAAAAGAGAGTAGGCTCCAGAGCACAGTGTTGAGGGAGGAAACAAGAGCTCCAATATAGGTCAAGCATACTAGACCTGGGCTCTACTAGATACAAACTATACTTTTGCTATGTTGTATTCATTTTGAGTGTAAGGTCAAGGACCTACACACTTTGTAGCCTATGGGAATTTTGATACTCCTCATATGTACTCTTTTTGCACATATATATATATGACTTGGTCTTTATGGCTCATTATGTGTATCTAATGTTTAATTTTGATTTTATGTTTATTTGATGCACATGGATGCAATGCTTATATGATGCTATGTTTATATGATGCAATGTTTATATGATGCAATGTATGGATGCCATGCACTAAATAGCTATCTTATTTATGATTATGTTGATAAGATGCAGTGATCTATATGATTATATGTGTCATATATAATGTATGCATATGGATGCACTTTTTAGTTTGAACGTATATTTATTTTTTCTTTGTGGGCATGCGTTCATTTTTATGGAGCTATGGTATGCTATGCGATGTATGGTAATGCATTATGTACATAATCGTGATCTAATGGGAATTAACCTGTATGCTTTAATCACTTAAAACATAAAGAATGAATGTAAACTGTGTATATCAATTTTAAAATGTGACACCATAGAATATATGAAAATCATGCAAAATAATTGATAATTATCTTTACAAGAAATTAATCAATTAATCACCCATATATGAAATGCAGTGAAATGGATTGGTATAATGCTAATTAATGAATATGTCATTCTGTATATTTCTCTTTGCTGCACTATATAGTCAGTGGTTGTCTAAACATCATTTATGATATTTATGTGGTATCTATCCTATATGTTTTATTGTGCTTTGTAAAATGCATTCTGATGAATGAATGACTAGAGTTTTTGATGTCTAATGATATTTGGTGTTTTGTTGCTATTAGAGAACTTTTTGAGGTTTTCCTTGAGGCTCAAACACCCTAGTAGACTTCTCCAAAAATCACATACTAACTGTAAAAGGATTTTAATGGGTAAGGATTTTGCCATGACAGATCTAACTATTCATTATCCCTATGTGTGCATATGAGTATTTTTAGATAGACCATAAGCATGCCCCGTATGTTAGTCGAGACTCTTTCAACCCATATGTGAGATAGGGTTCCTTATACCATCATACCATCCTTGTTTCAGCTTTGATTAGACTTATACAACTAGATAATCCTAGGTACCTAGAGCTAGCTCATCTTGAAAATTGATTAGGGCTACCCCTCCAAATGTAGGTGGGACTCTTTCAACCCATTGCTACGTTTGGGGATCACCCAATAAAACTAGCACTCTGATTGTAGATGGGAATATTCCAACCCATTGTTGTGATCGGGGATCACTCTATGGCTTTCAAAAGGTGGACAATCCAGGGATTCAAGTTCTCACCCTTATTACTTGCTCATATGTAGTGATAAAAATCACTTTTAGTCCATGTGTTACCATTTTCTTTGAGCAAGGGATTTTTATATTACTTTTGATTCACTATGTCACTTTACATTTTATTTGAACTTTGTATTTTGAAATTTGCACTTTGTAACTTGGGATTTAAACTTTGTAACTTTGAGATCTATAGGGAAAATTATTGTCCTTTTGTCAAAGTTCACCTTTCTAAACCGACTATTTCCAAGATAAGCAGGTTGTGAAACCCATCTCTCTAGATACCTAAGACTGCTTTCACAGCTTTCATCATCTCTTGTCTTAGCAAGATTTTATATTGTTTTTCTTAGTGACAGAATCCTGATATGTTGAAGCACTATCCCAACTAATGACCTTGTCTATAATAGCAAAGCAAGCTTTCTACAATATCTGAAGAACCCACTAGGTATGTTTGAATGAATGGAAAACTTAATATACATACATAATTCACTGTAACAGGTATCATGTATGAATGCAATGAATTATGATAAATGCAAGGGTGCATGATTGATACACAAACGTGTGACTGTTTATAAGATTTTGATAGACATATTACAATCTACTATGGAATGCAATGAATGATAAATGCATAAATGCAATATGATAATGTGAATGCATGTATGAAAATGCCAACTGCAAAAGCAAATGCTTTTGGATTTTGTGCTTTACCAATTTTTTTTTTTTGGAATTTTATATATTTTTAAAATTTTATGCATTTTTGAGCTTTCATATTTGACCAACAATGAGTATATATGTCTTTGGAGCTTTTTGGGGTTGACCAAGAGATTTTTAAAAATCCTTGGAGATTTTTGGATTGACCAAAGGTCTTATAGATGCCTTTAGAACCTTTTAGTTGACCAAACTCTCAACAAGAGGGCATGGAGCCTTTTAGGATGACCGAGAAGCTATAGGAACTCTCAGAGCATTTGGGTTGACCAAGCAATTTTTGGAAATCCTTGGTACATTTTTGGGATGACCAAGTGGATTTAAGCAAACCTCGGAGCCTTTAGGTTGACCAAGCAATTTTTAGAAATCCTTGGTGCCTTTTTGACTGAACAAAGGGCTTACAGATGCCTTTGGAGCTTTTTTTGACATGACCAAATCACTCGAATGAGAGCTTGGAGCCTTTTGGGATGACTGAGTAGTTATAGTAACTCTCGAAACCTTTGGGTTGACCAAGCAATTTTTAGAAATCCTCGATGCCTTTTTGACTGACCAAAGGGCTTACAGATGCCTTTGGATCTTTTTTTGCTACACTCTCTAAGCATAGAATGCCTTAATATGGATGATGTTGAGATGTTCAGGCTCTTCAACACCCCCTAGCGATGTTAGGTGATAGGTACCCAAACCAATCTTTTCAGATATGATATAGGGTCCTAGCCAATTAGCCACAAATGTGTCTCTCATATCAGGCATTAAATTTGAGTTAAGTTGGTTTTATTTCAACACAAAATCCTAATCTTCAAAGTCTCTTTGCTATACTTTGATATTGTAAGCTCATTTGAGTCACTCTTGATAAACATGAAGATGCTCAAGGGCATTCACATGATGTTCATCGAGCATCGTCAGTTGATCTAAGTGAGCTTGTCGTGCGATGTCGTCATCGATGAACTATTTCAATGCAATACGTAGCATTAGAATTTCCAACTCTAAGGGCATAATGGCCTCAATGCCATATACCAGTGAAAATGGAGTTGCCCCAGTGGGAGTTTGAATGCTAGTCCTATAAGCCCATAATGCAAGGGGTAGTTGTATATACCAATCCTTGTGGTGTTCTTGCACTATATTTTTCAATATGGCTACCATAGTCTTGTTTGAGGCCTCAGCTTGCCCAATTTCCTGTTTATAATATGGAGTTGCAAAACTATGTTTGATGCGGTACTTAGATGTTAAATCTCGCACATTTTTGTTCTTAAAAGAAGTTCCATTATCCAAAACAATTTTGGATGGTATCCCGAAATGACTTATGATGTGCTCCATTATGAACTCTACTACGTGAGCTCTAGTAGTCATTTTTAAGGGAATGGCTTCCACCCACTTTGTAAAATACTCAGTAGCCATAATGATGAATGTATGTCAGCCTAATGACGGAGGAGATATCTTGCTGATTAGATCAAACCCCTACTGAGCAAATGGCCAAGCCGCTTGGATGGGCTGTAAGACCTATGATGGCAAGTGCGTAAGATTAGCATGATGCTGACATTTGACACATTTCCTGACATACACATTGTAATCCTTCTCCATAGTGGGCCAATAATAACCCATTCAAAGGATGCACTTTATGATGGCCATACCGCTAAAATAGCCACCACACGTACAATCATGAGCTTCTTAAATTGCCCAATATGACTCTTGGGGCTCAAGACAATGAAGGATAACTCCATCATATCTTTAATGGTACAAAATATCTCCTATCAAGACATATTTAGTCACTTTATATTTAAATATGCATATTGTGGCATGCGATAGTCCCTTCGGGACAAAACCAAGTCTTAGGAAGTCTTGAATTTATGACATCCAATTCTGATGAGCCTCAGCTTCGATTTCTAAGATAGCTTGTACCCCCCTGCGTATTTACTTTTGCAAATGCAAACTAGGAAATGACCTTGTGGTGAATGGTGGTGCCACTCCCCACAAGACTCTAGGAGGTTAAAGACCCCTAGGGTGCTTCCTTGAGAAATTCCTTAGATTTATAGAACCAATCAGCTTTTTTCTCCATACTAATTCTTTATTATCAAAGGTTGCACGCTCTGCTGCAAGATGTGAGAGCATCTTGACATGGATGGTAGTAAATTTGGCAGATGGATTTTTAGGGATTAAGGATCCCAAATATTCCATGGTGTCTACGAACCTATTTGATGAACAAGGGATTGCCTCTATGTCGTACCATTCCAGTTTAGCCAGATATGTGGCAATAAGATATTTGTAGGCTTTCAATACTAGACATCGACACTAAAATAGTCCCTTCACTTGGTTAATTATGAGCAGGGAATCACCAAAAATGTTTAATCTCTTGATATTCATGGCAACAACTATATGGAGGCCCAAAAGTAGGGCTTCATATTCAACATTATTGTTGGTGCACAGTAAGTCTAGTTTCAATGACAAGGGCATTGGAGCTCCTTGTAGTGTGAAAAGCACTATATTTGTGCCAGATCCTTACTCACACTTTGAACTGTTAAACAACAGAGTCGTATCGGCATTGTTCTATGGTTATTTGGGTTATACTACAAACACTGCATCATCCAAAAGCTTGATTGTTAGAGGCCTATTGTTGGATAGTGGCACCTCATCTAATTGATCTGTTATGACCTGTCCCTTAATGGAATTCTACCTTATGAATTCTAGATCAATTTTGTCAATAGCATGATCCACTTTGTAGTACGTGTATTATGATATGTCTTGATCATCATATACTACAAAGGATTTTGTTTTGATATCACATATATCATGTGACTTAACATGTAGTGCCACAATTTCTTGGTAGCGAACACTACTGCTAAACATAGTTTTTCCACATATGCATATCCTAGCTCATAACTCACCAAGGTTCGGCTAATGTAATATATGGATTTCTCTTTACTTTGTACATTCTTTTGGGCCAACATGGTCCCTAACGTAAATTTTGTTGCCAATATATATAGCATAAAAGGCTCTTCTGGCCTTGGTGGAGCTAATACTAGCAACATCGCCAGGTATTGCTTTATCTCAGTGAAGGCTACCTTGCAGTCCTTGTCCTAGTTGAATGGGACACCCTTATGTAGCAGTCGGTTCATGGGTCGATATTTATTTGATATTTGGGTGATAAATAACTTTATTGAAGCTACCTTGCCCTAGAGGATCCTTAATTCCTTAATATTTGTGGGAGGACGCATTTCCAAAATGGCCTTGACCTTCACTAGGTCTACTTCGATGCCTCTCTTAGAGACAATGAACCCTAGAAATTTTCTAGAAGTTATGCCAAATACATACTTCTTAGGATACAACCTGATGTTGTGCTCTATTAGGTGATCGAAGACTTTTCTCAAGACCTTTGCATGCTCTTCTCATATAAATGACTTGGCTAGAAAATCATCGATATAATCTTCAAGAATTTTGTGCATATAGTCATGAAAAATATATGTCATGGCTCGTTGGTATGTGGCACCAGTGTTTTTGAGACAAAATGGCATAACTTTGTAGAAAAATGTTCCCCATGGAGTTAGAAACATGGTTTTATGCTGGTCTTCGGGCTTAATCCGAATTTTATTGTCACCAGAAAAACTGTCCATTAAGGAGAGCATTTCGTGGCCTGTAGTAGAGTCTATTTGAGCATCGATATTGGGCAATGAAAATGAATCTTTGGGTGTTGCCTTGTTGAGATCTCTAAAATCCATACAAATACAAATCCTTCCATCTAGTTTTCCTATAGGCACCATATTGGATACCCATTCTGGATAGTCGATGGAAATGACAAATTCTACATCCAACAATTTCTACAATTCGTCTTTCACCATTAAGGCTATTGTTGGATGCATATTTCTGAGCTTCTGCTTGACGGGCTTCTTGGATAGGTCTAGCGAAAGGTTATGAGAAACCAACTTTGGGTCTAGACCAAGCATATCTTTGTATGTCCAAGCAAAAAGGTTAGGTCTCTCTTTCAACAGAGGTATGATGCTAGCGTGCTCATATGGAGTGAGACTCATTCCAAATTTAACCTTCTTTGGATTGGTGGGTTCGTTACCGATATCCACTTTGAAAGTTTCCTCTACTGACATATGGGATCCCTCCTTAAGCTGATGAGGAATAGGGATCAAATGGATGTCATCAGCTAGATTTACATGTTCTTTTTTGGAAGCATTTTTAGCATGATAAACATCATAAGCACATCCTAGTCCAAAATGAAATGGTTACAACATCTCTTCATTTAGGAAGAAGTATTTAGGCTCTACTGGTGAATCAACATGATCACAATTGATAGCATACATGTTTAGATGCAATGGTTTGGATGGATCTATTGGATTATGGAGCAGACTAGTCAAATCAATGGAGACCATGTTGATAGAATGGTATTGATCTCTAGGACCACACAGACTAAACTCTACATCGTCTATGTAGCTTTCATACCCAAGATCTGGCTTAGATGGTACAGGGATGAAGGAGTCCTCCCTATGGGATTCTCGGACAACTGGATCCTCCTTGTGCACTAATTGCAAAATGGTATCTCTCAGCTCAAGTAGCTCAACATAAGTTGGCATATGGAGAAAGAGTATTTGATATTCCTCTTCCAAATTTATTCTTTCCCTGATGCGATGTTGGAGATTAATCTCTCGATGCAAATCTATAGCTGTCACAGGTGTAAGACCCCAAGGTGGATTCTGATTACATAGTTGATGAGGCCCCAAATAGGCCATATCCAATGAATCCTCATCATCATTGTACAGATATGATCCTTCACTTCCCTCCATATGCAAGGGGTAATTTTCCAGATGTGGCCCCATGTATCTGATTCTATAATCACTATCATCACTATCTGGATAAATTGGATAAAATGACTGTATATATGACATCGACACAAAAATTGGCTTTTTTTCCTCTTCAGATCGATAAATGTTAAGAGGCCCTTCTTCTATAACATATTTTGACTCTACAAGCAATAGATGTGGTGGGTATACAAGCCTCAAATTGGTCATCTTAACCTCATTGCTATGATTGCTACCATGAGCAGACCACTCTTTCTTGTCCATAAATATTGGGAGATTATTTGGACAAGGTCTTAAGTAGGCCTGCTCTATCTCATATTCATAATCACTATAAACTATGAAATTCTCTTGTATCTCATATAATTGATCTCTAGGCAAAAAATGATGTAGAAATACCGAAACCACAAAGGCTCAATCAATTTCCTCCTTAGATTGATCATCATTTGAGGACTTATAATATACATCATAACTCGGTCTACTTATTTTGAAGGTGTACTCCTATACATCTTCACTACAAATATCTCCTGAATTGAGATCACCTAGAATGATGGGGTTGTACCCATGCATATCGATATCATCGTTTGTGATATGATTTTGATGACCCAGGTTGCCTCTAGGGTTCTTCTTCGAGAACTCTTCATATTCAATCTTTGATCTCTCAATGGTGATGACTGATACCATTGGGTTGTTGCCTCAAAGGCTAGACATGTTAGGATGATATGGATTAAAATCCATGTCATCCCCTAGACTCAGGTATAAATGATCCAATGATGTAGTGAGTAAATCATCATGTACCTAAATCTGCAATCTCAATCTGAACCTATCAGTTACCAACTAATAACATGGTTCAAGAGGGGTTATTCGTCCTTGTTTGAAAAGACTAAGGCAGTATCCATGCCAATGATAGAGCTCAAAAATGTGCATGGCATACTCTAGGTGGGGCAAGTACCAAACATTCATCGTGAACTATTCCTCATCATCCATCTCCATGGGTACTCGCATTGGAACTTGATCCAACCTGGCGTAAATGAAGTTTGTTTGGTTGGGTGGCTTTCCCAATGGTACTATGGATCCAACTAGATATTTATGGGCTATCAGTTGGCCCATATCTCATGCAGTCTCTAAAATAGGACCGAAGGTCACATTTTGCACAAGATACTCACCCAGACCTGTGTTGGCTAGGTGAATAGTCATCTGCGATGTGGATGACCCTGTTGATGATGCAGGAGAAGCAGGCTGAGGTGCCTCCTCGACTTGATCCTAGGATTCCTCCATATACCTGGGAGTAGCACCTCAGTAGTGACTGGTTTGGGCACATTATTTACTTCTTTCCTACCCAAATTAGCCTTTAATTTCTTGTTGTCTTGATGCATTGCTGATGCACTCGGTCTCAGATAAGTTGTAGTGGTATGTTCAGATCTGTTTGATATAGATATCGATGGTTGAACATGCACTACCTGTTTACCTCTTGGAAACCTTACCAAAGATGTGGGCCATATGTCCAAGTGTGTTAACAGGAGTACAAAACACCCTAGAAATTCTACTAAGTTCATGAACTTGAATGGTTTTTCATTTGATGAAACCATGTGAACTTGTCCATAATGTATATACTTGACACAATGATGCAATATCAAGGGAACACAACACATTTCTTGAATCCAAGGTCTCCCTAGTAGGATGTTATACTACAAGGCACCCTCTATCATGTGGCACATCATAGGAATGGTATTTAGTCCCACCTAAATAGGTAGGACAATCGTGCCAACCGTAGAGCATAGTGTGTCGTTAAACGCTCTTAATGTAAAGGTGGTTGGTACGATGAGTGATTTAGGAAATTTAAAATGGTGCAGTGCCTTAGTAGTGATTATATTTATTGATGAACCAGTGTCAATCAAGACCTTTTTGAATGGCACGTGATTAACACATGTAATGATATGTAGTGGCGGGTTAGCCACACTTGTAGAAACCATTTTCACTTCTTGATCATAGAATTGGATAATTGGTTCCTGGAACTATTGTACATGCCCCACAAAGTTTGTGAACTTCTGTGCATCTTGGTACTGTACCTCAATGGACCTAAAAATATCCATAAGAATCTCCCTGTGCCTATGTGACTACTGTATAAGGTCATATATCGACAACTTTGTAGGATTCATATGTAGTTTTTGAACTAGCCTGCTCCTAATGGTCACCACCGGTCTTGTTGGTGGGCCTAGAATATTTTGTGCCTGCCACTGCTAGGGCATGGCTTGTATTTGAATGGGAGCACAAGGTTGATTTGGCCGTTCATACCTCCCATGTATGGTAACAAAATTGACCATGCCAATGAACCCCTGGGTAGGTGGTTTGACTCGCACTTGATTGACATGGCCAGTGTGGTTACGGGGCGCCTCATGGTTTGGTAATGGATTTTTAAAAATCCCCATGTTTTGGTTGTATGGTGCCTAGGGATTTCTTGGTACCATAAGCTCTCCCATTTCTATCATATTCTACATAATATTTTTGAAATACTAGCATACCTCGATGTCATGGCCTTTCGCTCTATCAAATATGCAAAACAGATCTTCCTAATAATATTTGGGCTTGGGCTGATTAGGATCAACCATCTTGACTTTGGGTAATCTTATTGCCTTGGCCTCGCATAGCTGATGAAAAATTTATGTCAATGATTCTGTCAATGGTGTGAATATGTGATGTGGGCATTGCTCTTTGTTCTTGCCCTTGTAGTTATTCCTGCGTTGGTCGTATTGCACAAGAGGAGGATGGGCTTGATAATTTTGTTTCTTTTGCATCTTATCCTCATTTTGGAGATTTACTACCACTTGATTCACATGGGCCTGCTTTCCCTATTGCTTTGAGGTACTCTTATTATATCCCTCTTTCTTGGTTTTTAGCTTCAAGTTGCCTTCCTACAACTTGATGTCCTCAATTACCTTGGCTTGCACCCAAGCTTTGTCAAATGTGGCATACTGTTGTAGCTGTAATAGTAGCGATATGTGTTTGGAAAAACTCTTTGTAAAGATTTAGGTTAATTATATAGCAAGAAATGGGAATGGCAAATTTGCCATTAATCTCCTCCACCTCTTCCCATACTATTCTCTTGGCTCGTCGTCATGCTGAGCTAGATCAACCAAATCGGAAAGGTTGGCCTATATGTTCATGCTGAAGGAATAACGTTCAAGAAAGGTATCAGCTAATTGCTCAAAATTTGTTATGATGTGTTTCTTTAGCTGATTAAACCACTCTCGGGCTGGCCTAGAGAGTGTCATGACAAATGTACGCAACAATAGTGCATCATTGTTTTCTATCTGAAATCAAGCATACAAAAAGCTCATGACATGCTCTTGTGCCTATTCATCACCCTTGAATTTGTCTAACCTAGGCATATCAAAATGCTCAGGGTATGGAGGCGTAGGCACTGAGGGATCAAAAGGTTCATTGTGAATTTTCCTAAATGTTGGATTTTGGACAGTCGTGCCTTATTTCTCAATTGCTTTGACCTTCTTAGCCAAAGCTTTGTAAGCCTCAGAAGACATAAATTCTTCCTCCCTAAGTCGACACAGAGGCAATTTAGGAGGTACACTTCTCTTCTATCAAGGTGGAGGGCATTGCTCTTCCTCCTCAAATCGAGAACTCTTAAGATATTCCTAGTTGCATCTATTCCCCTCTTGTTCCTCATAATGTTGTTGCCTTTGATTTTCAATCGAGTGGCGTCACTCTTTGTGGTAAGTAGTGATATGACTGTGAACGCTTACGTTCTCATGGTGCATGTTGGCTTGCAAAAAAGCCTTCTTGTGCATCTGCTCTCTATGCTCATATTAAGAATATAGGTCGGCCCTAGCCAATCTATCTTCTTGCTCTACATACTCCTTCTAGACGAGGATGCACTCCTCACATAAGCATTGCTCATACAACCTCTGTCTAATGAGCCTTTGTGCTTGAATATCTTCATCTTCAATGTGTTGCCTCGCTAAGTGAGCATCCTCCAATTGATCTTGGAGGAGTTGGAATTTCTATTCAGAGGCCATTCGATATGATCTTTTGACCTGGTCAGCCATTAGAGGCCTTTGATATGCTTGCTTTGTATAAGTGACCTTATGGGTTTTGTACCCATCGAACTGATGTGTTGTGCCTTTGCCTCTATCTATGAAGATGACATCGACATCGTGTTATGTCCTGTACTACATTCCATCATGCATGGATGATGTTCATAAGATATGAGGGCACTTAGAAGCCTCTCCATGCTCTCTATTAGTTATAATGGTTCTCCCGCTACACTCACTCAGAGCATGAGTGGGCAGAGCCAAAGACTTACATCCTAGCTGATCTAACACACTACCTAGATTGTCTAGCTATCTAGACCTCCACCTCTCATGGGGTAGTGTTCCATTAGCTCCCACCTTCAACATATCTATGGTGATCTTGCATGCTATAGTACGCATGGGAGTATGGGTAGACTTGCGCTCATCAGGGAGCCCATCTACTTGCCCCTGAATGGGTGGATCTTTATTCCTTCTATACTCATAATTTGGGGGTATAGTACACCCTATAGACTTAGTGTGTATGGGTACCAATTTGGTCCCCTACATGACATACTCTTCAGTCTATCTCATGGACATGCGTGCACTACAATCTCGATAATGGCTTTCGAGTGGAGCACCCTTAGGCTGAGAAGCCCCATGCTCTAATCTACATCTAATAGAATGCACTGATGCTAGTCTATCAGGGGTACACTCAATGGGATCCCCTCATGTCGAGTTGTATCATCTAATGCTCGTTGAGCATTTTTTGGTTTGCTCATGTGGTTGAGGACTAGACATGTGTATTTGTGAATTAGTTGGGGCTTGGTCATTGGCTTCAGGCTTGCACCTTTGCCGACCACCCCGTGTATCCACCATAGTGTACCTAACATCTAGATGTATATTTTATTATCAAACAAGGTATACATTGATGCTAATGTTATTTTTAAATTTTAAAATGAGCCCTAAACTGTTTGATGTTGTTTCAAAATGTGTTGTATCAGTATGAGAAACTCTCGTGTGTTTTGCAAAATCGTCAGATTTTATTCTCAATTTAATTGGCTTTCACCTATACACTCGCAACTTGATAACTTGGCGATGAACTCCAAGTCACGTAATCCAACCTATAATGTGTGGTAATGAAGCCCACACATGGTCAGGGAGCATATGTCCTCCCAGATCCTCACCCGTTTTCCACCAGTCAGCATTATACCTTTCAAAGAAAGTACATGCAAATTTTCTAGGGTATGAAAGGTTCTCGGATCCGATATGGTCTAGTAACAAAGGGTACATAGGATTTGGGCCAATGGATGGAAATGACACCCACCATCATTGAAACCTACCAGTGGTTGGATATGAGGCCCAAATCACTAGCGTTTAGTTGCATGTGGTGTGTGTGGTTCCTTTTATTTTGCATAAATACAAATGCATAAAAGAGCATTCCTATGATCATTCTTACATGATATGCATAAAAAGAAAATGAACATTTCAAATTTAGAAAGGTATGCATGCTATGTCCTACATGACATTATGACAATGCAATTACGATGTCATGGCCTCTAATTCGACCTCACGCATGCAAAAGACCACACAATTTTTATCAAGGTCATTGTATTCTAGGGTAGACTACAATCAGAGGTCCGTTGTTCCTAGAAACGCCTTTCTAATGGAAGGAATGCGAAATAAAATTAGGACTATTCATTCACCCTTTTCCTTAATGTACCTAATTTTCCATTGATTTTCTGCTTACTATAAAAATACAGAGAAGAAAATATAGAACAGAGAATGAAAACATAGCCTAACTCAGCTCCTGATCTGATACCAAGTGGTTTCTTTGTTTTTTGCTACTTCTGCTATAAATCGTAGCTCTGGTCTATGGGCTATAGTGTGAACCGTAGGTGACAGACATGAGCCAAAAAATTACCATAGCTATTAGCTACGGTTAGCACCTAAGATAAAATAGATAAGAATGTTAGCACTCAAGGGCTAGAAATACAAAGTCCCACCATGATCACCATATGTAACCATAGAAAAGGCTCACACCCAATCTAACTATGGCAATTGAAGAAATATACACAAATAGGAATACATAAATTGATAACAAGAAATAACATGAATACAATGAATCCTTTATTAATTTCAATGGAGTCACATTACAGATTTGTCCCTCTTAGGGATACCCATTTGATACATCAATTACAATAGTGTCTAATCCCTATTAAGAGTAAGTGTGATCAAAATGCCCCTCAAGGTGACATGAACTGCTCTAGGGTGTCGATGACCCTCTTCTTCACAATGGGGAAGGAATTTTATGGTTTACTCTCCTTTGGAACTATTCCCTGTGGTCAAGAAACAACAAGAATGTCAAAAATATAGGCAACCTCTCATGATGAGGCCCTTTTAGGTAAAATGTATAATGACACCATTAACATGCATAATTAACAAATCATAAAGAAAGCTACTAAACTATGCAAATTGAATCAAGATTCATGTAATAGCATAAAGTAAAATATCAACTACACTATGCATGGATCAAATATAGAAAATGAAGCATAAACATACATAAAGAAAGCATTTTAGTCCTAATTAAAACATAAGCATAAAATGTGAATCTAGCCTAGTTCTATGGTTAGAAGTATTCTAAAATGCTATTAAATCAACAAAATAGCTAATCTAACCTAACTAGTTAGACAAAAATAGAAATAGGAAGGCTGTTATACCTCTACTGCAAACCACATCTCTGGTGCGCGATCTACACTGTAAACCATGGCTGACAGTCATAGTTAGCACTCTCATAGGCTTACCCTCAATTTTAAGGGCAATGGGCTTAACCTCCTTTTCCAAATTAATGTTCAAGGGTTGCCTTTGTTGTCCTCAGACTGATTTGGCAATCAATTTGATGTGAAAGGCCTTTGTTTTCTCAGATTTGCATTTCTTGATCCTCTTAAGCACCTAGGGTATCCATAATGCAATTCATCATGAATGGTGGCAAAAGGATCAGGGATTAATTGCAATAGCTCTATCTCTTAGTATACTAAATTTGAGTGTACAATTTTCTAGGGCTTCACTGCTCAAATCTCCAATGCTTGCTCCTCCTCCCCATTTGGAGGGGGTATTTATAGCATACCCCTAGGGCTAGGGGTGGCTTCATGGAGAAGCCAAGACCAAGAAGGGTGGTTAGGACAGTTGGGATGGAATCCTCTGGAATCTTCCATCCTTCAACTACCTCCTAGATATTTTGGCCGCTCCAACTGATTTGGCTCGGATGGAAGGCCTAACTAAACTTCAGTTAAGATCGCAGGTCATAGTTACGGTCTAGACTGTAGACCATAGGTGTCACCCACGGTTTAGATTGGAGACCGTAGGTTTGGGCTATGGTTTAGACTGCTTAGGCCAAAATTCCTAAATTTAGTGGTTAGAACCACTGCTCTATCTTGGAGTTTGTCCAATATCGTCCATATGGTATTATAGCATGTCCATATGAGTAGTCGCCCTCGACATGATGCATTTTAGGTGTCTACAATGTTATGCCCTTTGATTTGTCAAAGATCCACCACACAGGTGATCTCAAAGAGAAATCTCTCTCTGAAATGATCTCATGTATGTGATTAAGGTCTCTATTCTCTATATGATAAAAGATTAAAGGATCTCTGGATATGATAATGCTCTCTATATTCCCTAGTGCTCTTAGGCTTGCACATTTTATAGTGTTAAACCCTAGGTCTATGTCCAAGCCCTAGAAATGAATTTCTCATGCGTAGTGCAAGTTAGTATGAGAAGCTCTTATCCATTGTCTATATTTGAAGGCCAGTTACCTAAAATCTAACTACCCACTTGAGTTTTCTATGTGAACTGGTCATTAGCATGAGAAGATTTTGTCCTTTGTTTATGCTTGGAGGTCAATTAACTTAAGTCTAAATGCAAACTCAAGTCTCCTATGTGAACTGGTCATGAAAAAGAATGCAAATTCACTCCTACTCACCTTTATTGCATGTATACTGCCACTTCTACCCGAGATTGGACTTATTTTTTGGCAAACCACTTCGTATGGCTTAGTCATTATCGTCTGCAACAGCTATGATCTGGCCACTATTGTCTATAATGGCTAGGTCTGGCCACTCTAGGCTTGAGCAACTAGAATCTGGTCGCTCTTGGCTTGAGTGGCCAAGCTTGGATGGCTTGAAAAGGCCCCAAATGAGTGGTGATAACCACTGCTGATGCTTGGAAAGTCCAATATTATGTCTTATGATCTTATGAGTGTTTCTATGTAAGTAGCTCCCCTAAGCATGACATGATTTAGGTGTCTACAATTATGCTTAAAGAAGCCAACCTTGAATTCATTAGCCAAAATTCAATAAATAGATAAGTGATATCTGATCAACTAGCAGTAGCTCCTTTGCCATCTACCATCCCCTAGTAATGAAATATCCTGATGAGACTATGCACTCTCGAAGTATCACAACAATATTCTTGAAATTTTTTCTTCGATGGTTCAAGATGTGTCAAATGAGAGGGATGAGAATTTTCTTAGTGTCACCTCAACAAATTTTCATCCCCTTATCCTTTAAGATTTAATTCTCATGTACTAATAACATGATTAGATACAAAGCATTTATCCTTGGGCTTCGAATAGACATAGCCTTAAAGGCCATAATCTTCTCCATATTTAGATATTTTTTATTTATATTCAACCAAATTTGTGGATTTTACCAAATAAAATATGATAAAATTAATTTGTATAAAGATATTGTAGATACATTGATGGATCCCTTAGAGGGAGTAACCATTGATATTATTCCATGCTCTATAAACTACCAAGTAGATGTAATGGATGCAACTACCTTACTCTTGCCTCTAAATTTGGATGACGAACAAGCAAAAATTATCATTTTTTAGATAAGGCAACCTACAACTTTGTAATCTAGTCAAGAACCCTTAGCAATCTTCACCATTAAGCAAGCACTTACCCTTGAATCTTGGTACAAGAAAATTTATGATTTCCTTAATATTGGATCTTTGCTTGAAGGTCTAAATTTTAATGAGTGAAATAACCTAAGGCAATGATCTTGTAGATACATGATAATTATATATATCCTATATAGGTAAAATTTTTATGGTATTATTTTAATAAGCCTAAATTTGGATGAGGCTATACAAGTAGTTCAATATGCCCATGAGGGAGCATGTGATGTAAACTTTAATGGAAGTGTCATTGCTAAGAATCTTATTTGCATGTGGTATTACTAGCCAACTATGGAAATGGATGCCTATAATCACGTGTCCAAATATGATAATTTCCAAAAGTATGATAACCTCATCCATACACCTTCCCAGGAGATTTATTCCATCACATCTCCTTTGCACTTATCTACTTAGGGGTTGAATATCATCAAGAAAATAAATTTGATGTCATTTGATAGACATAATTTTATAATTACTACAATAGAATTATTAGGATTCTACTCCTTACACTTATATTAATAACATTTATTTAATCATTCATTTAATAATTATTAATCACTCACTAAACAAGGGTTGTGATATTTGATCACACCTTCTAAGCACATAGAAATAGGGAGTGTAATTGGGTGTAATAAAAATCCAGTAAAATACAATTTAATTCATTATTCGGGCCTTCCAAAAAATTCAACCGTGATTCTAAAACAAATATTATTCTTTCATTAATTATGCATTCATTGTTCTTGTTTTAATTAACAAGGAACCAATATCATAACATCTGGTATCAGGGATTTCTATCCTACATACCACCCACTATCAAATTTCTATTTCTACTACAATAAAACCTAAGCTTTCACTTCATCGCACAGGTATAGAAGAGGCATAGGTGAAGTGTGACATAAAAAAACAATCCACACCACCCACTATCATAGTCTTCATTTGACTACCATTTCACCAAGTGACGGAACAAGTAACATACAAGCGTAACAAAAAAAACCTAATACACATCTTCTAGTATATTAAACACAATAAAAATCACATGACAGACCCCTAAAATTTTATAGCACAGATAGGGTGAAAAACAACAAAAAATTGAAGAAAAAAATCAATTTTTTTTACGTTGAAGGTTCACTGGTGATGTCCAATGAAAACCGATGATAAAAAATTATTCAAAGCTAAGGTTAAAAATAATTTGTATTTATTTTCAACTAATTTTAACAACATCAAAGAAATAAAAAAAGGGCATCATTTTTTTTCGAGACTAAATTCATGGTCCCACATTCGCTGGATAGAAGGAAAGGCCATCATTTTTTATCTGAGGCATGCAAGGTGGTAGGTGTGACTACCATATGGTAGCCACATGCTCACATGATGCCCAAGACCTTAGTTAACCCTTTGAACCAATCACATGCCACCAATTGAAAACCTCGTACTTGCCAATCGTGCCACCCCTCCCCTACCACTGTCGCTCAACTACCACTGCTTCCCCGCTCCTCTGCCACCACTGCCCTACTCCTCTACTATCACCGTCCCACTCCTTTTCTACCACCATCATCACCCTACTTCTCTTACTTCACCACCCCACTTCCACTCCTTTCAATTTCCCTTTACCACTGCTACCACTGCCCCTTCCAAAACAAAATTGTCAAAAACAAGAATTTGTCAAAAAAAAAAATTAAATTGCAAAAAAAAAATTAACAATTTTAATTGCAATTTTATTTTATTTTTTTTTGCTCCTAGGACAAAAATTGACAAAACACTACTCCTAAGGAAGTAAAACAAATTTTGCAACAAAAAAATTGACACCTTCTACCAAAAACCAAAAAACAAAATTGACAAAACTTGCAAACCAAATACTTGTAACCTAAAAATGCACCAAAAACTCACCATGAAGGATGGGAGAATATCACAAGATATGGTGAAAGATATTGCAAAATAAGTCTCAAAGGAAGTTTCAAAATAAGTGAAAGAGATGTTGCAAGGAATGACGTTGTGGAAAGATAATTTAGAGGATAAAATAGCTGCAAAAATAGTAGAATTAACTATGAGAATCAACACTTCCAATACAAAATTATCAACCAAATTGGATACTACAAATAACTCTATGGACATGGTACAACAAAACTTTACATTAATGGACAAATAACAATAAAACACAATACCAGCACAACAAATGTTACTAGGGGGGCACAGACATCAATCCTCCCACATACCACAAATTAAGATTTCCCAAAATTAGATGGAGGCAACCCCACAAATTGGATATATAGGGTAGACCAATATTTCTATTTATATCAAATTATGGAGATCCAAAAAAATTTTATCGCATCATTTCACTTAGAACAAATTGCTACACAATGGTACCAATGGTATGAAAAAATAAAAGGTACTCCCACATGGACTGAATTTACAAAGAACCTAATGTTGTGATTTGGCCCAACCAAATTTGAATATTTCACAAGAGCTCTCACCAAACTTCACCAAAAATCAATTGTAATAGAATACCAAGTGCAATTCAAGAAGTTGGTAAACCTTACATCATGACTTGATGCATCATTCTTTAAAATTTGTTTCATCAGTGGCCTAAAAGAAGAAATTTGATTGGAAGTACAAATACTCAATCTTATCTATATGATGCAAGCAGTGGCATTAGCACAAATGATAGAAGAGAAGATCAATAACCAATGACGAATAGGAAGAGTCTCAATAGGAAAACCGCCAAACACCTACACTAGCCAAAAACTGAATAAAGTCATACTAATTAAACAAATTAGCCAAGAGGAAATGAAAGAAAGGTGAGAGAAGGGCCTCTATTTCCATTGTGATGAAAAATTCACCCCTAATCACAAATGCATTTCACCAAAATTATATATTTTGGATAAAATTGGATATTGCACTTCTAAAGAAGAGGATGACATCAAAGTGGAAGTAATAATGGATATTCTAGAATAAAATAAAGAGGATAAAATAGAAATATCCTTTAACACTCTCACAGGATGTTTGACCCCACAAACTATGAAGGTTAAGGGGTACTTTAAGAAACAAAACCCTATTGTGCTCTTAGACTCTGGCATCACTCATAATTTTATAGACCCTAGGTTGGCCAAAAAAGCTAATTATTTTATATATCCTTGTAATAACTTCAAATTCATGATTGGCAATGGTAGAAAAATTGCATGCAAAGGGAAATGCCAAAATATCAACATCACTTTGGGATATTATAACATGAAAGGGGATATGTATGTACTACCATTAGGAGGATGTGACATCGTTTTAGGAGTACAATGGCTACGAACACTAAAAAAAAAATCAATGGGACTTTGAAGAATTATGGATGCAATTCACACAAAAATATCAAACTTACATAATTAAAGGGTTAAAAACAGGCCCTTCACAAATCGCAAGTTCCCAAAAAATGGAAAAAAATTATTTGCAAAGGAGGAAAATGAATGGTTGCCCAACTATTTTCATTGCAAACCACTAACGAAGAACAACCGGAGGCACCTGAATTACAAGAAATCCTACAAATACATGATAAAATATTTAATGAAACAGAAGGATTACCTCTAAAACATAGCCATGATCATGCCATTCAATTAATTTTGGGGTACCAACCTCCTAATATTAGACCTTATTGATACCCATATTTACAAAATATAGTAATAGAAAATTTGGTACAAGACCTACTCAGGGTAGGGGTCATTAGACCTAGTATAAGTCCTTACTCTTCTTCGGTTATACTAGTAAGAAAAAAGGATGGATCATGGCACTTATGTGTTGACTTTCATGCCCTCAAAAAAATAACTATCAAGGATAAATTTCCTATTCCATTCATCGATGAATTACTCGATCAACTTAATGGAGCTGCATATTTTTCCAAACTTGATTTACGATATGGCTGCCACCAAATCCGAGTTAAAGAAAGTGATATACCCAAAAAGGCCTTTCACACTTATGAGGGACATTATGAGTTTTTGATGATGCCATTTGGTCTTACCAATGCCCCTTCCACATTTCAAAGCCTTATGAACAAAGTATTTGACCCTTTCCTTTTTTATTTTAGTTTTCTTTGATGATATTTTGATTTACAACAAAACATGGGAAGAGCACTTAACCCATATAGAGAAAGCACTAAAGACCTTGGAGGACAATCAATTATACTCTAAGAGATCAAAATGCTCCTTTGGAAAACAAGAAATTGAATACCTTGGACATATTATCTCCAAGGAAGGAGTTAAAGTAGATCCTCATAAGATTGAATATGTGGAAAATTGGCCTATTCCAAAAACACTGAAAGGGTTGCATGGGTTCTTAGGAATAATTGGATATTATCATAAATTTATCAAGGATTATGGCAAAGTCGTGGCCCCCTTAACAACACTACTTAAGAAGAATGTTTTCTTATGGTCTCCAAAAACCAATGAAACCTTCATTACCTTAAAAAAATCCATGTGTACCACCCCTATCTTAGCCAAGCCAATTTTTTCTAAACCATTTATTATTGAGAGCGATGCTTCAGGATTAGGAATGGGAGCCGTACTCATGAAAAATGAAAAACCCTTAGCCTTCACTAGAAAAGCATTCTCAAAAAATAATTTAGCACGTTCCACATATGAAAAAGAAATGTTAGCTATTGTTCATGCTATCCAACATTGGAGACCTTACCTTATTGGGAAATATTTCATTATCCGCACCGACCACCATAGTCTAAAATACCTTCTGGAGCAACGTATAACCACACCAAAACAAAAAAAGTGGGTGACAAAACTACTAGGCTATGATTATGAAATCATATATAAAAAAGGAAAAGATAACATGGTTGCAGATGCACTTTCCAAAAATTTTGAATAAACTTCCCAATTACATGCTCTTTCATGCCCTATTCCTAAATGGATCAACCAAGTCAAGTAATAATGGTATAAAAACCCTACCACACATACCATAATTCAACACCTTCAACAAAATCCCATGAGAAAACCTCACTATTCTTGGCAAGATAACATACTTTGTTATAAAGAATGTCTTGTCCTCTCTCCCACATATTCCTATCATACAAAGCTTCTCCATGACCTACACGCTACACCCACTGGAGGACATTCTGGATTCCTAAAAACTTACAAAAGAGTGACTAGATTTTTTTATTGGGTAGGGATGAAAAACGATATCAAGAGGTTTGTTAATGAATGTGAGACATGCCAAAGAAATAAAGGCAAAACAATGACTACACCAGGCCTTCTTCAACCTCTTCCCATACCAACAAAAACATGGGTGGATATTTCAATGGGTTTCATTAAAGGTCTTCCAAAATCTGTAGGAAAAAAAACCATCCTAGTTGTTGTAGATAATTTATCTAAATACACCCATTTTTTCAGTAATCCACCCCTATATTGCTAGTACTAATGCTTATTTTTCTTGCTAATATCTTTAAATTACATGGCATAACTTCTACTATAGTTAGTTATTGTGATCCCACTTTCACTTAGTAATTTTTGGAAAGAATTGTTTAAAATCCAAGGTACTCAACTTTGGATGAGCTCCGCTTACCACCCCTAAACATACGGTCAAACTGAAGTTGTTAATAAATATTTAGAAACTTATCTTCGATGTTTTATTTCCATGAGACCCCTTCACTGGGTTAAATGGTTTCCACTAGCTGAATGGTGGTAAAATACCACATATCATGCAACCATTAATATGACCCCTTATGAATCACTATATGGCCAATCATCCCCATCCCTGACCTCTTATATTCGAGGAAGTACAAAGGTTCCAGTCGTAGAGATGGAACTTGTTACTCGAGATAATATTATCCGTACTCTTAAAGATAATATACACATCACCCAACACTGCATGAAGCAACAAGTAGACCAACATCAAATTGAGCATGATTTCCAAGAAGGGGATATGATATTTCTTCACCTTCAACCATATCATAAAAATTCTCTAAAAATAAAAGGTTCTCAAAAGTTAGCACCCAAATTTTATGGACCTTATAAAATTCTACAATGTATTGGACCAGTTGCATAAAATCTTTAGTTACCAGAGTCCTCCAAAATCCATCTTGTATTCCACATTTCTTGTATCAAGCTTGTAATAGGCACCCACATCACTACTCAAACTCAACTTCTAGAATTTTCTAATGATGGGGCACTCATGGTTGAACCAGAAGCTATCCTATATTGTTGCATGTGCCACCTCTACAATCACACCATCACGAAAGTATTGATTCAATGGAAATGTCTACCTTCAAAATATGCCACATGGGAGACACTCCATCATATCCAAAAATAATTTCCTCAATTCTAGCTTTGAGGACAAAGCTCATTTTAAGGAGGGTGGCATGTTAGGATTCTACTCCTAACACTTATATTAATCACATTTATTTAATCACTCATTTACTAATTATCAATCACTCACTAAACAAGGGTTGTGACCTTTGATCACACCTTCTAAGCACACAAAAATAGGGACTGTAATTGGGTGTAATCAGAATCCAAGAAAATACAATTTAATTCATTTTTTGGGTCTTCCAGATAATTCAACCATGATTCTAAAACAAATTTGATTCTTTCATTAATTCTACATTCAGTATTCTCATTTTAATTAACAAGGAACTAGTATCATAAAAAAATACTTTACAAAATGGGTAGAGTCTATGTCCTTATCCTCGTACTCTAGAGTTCAGGTTTCTAAGTTCATCCTAAACTAAATTTTATCATGGTATAGTATTCCTAAAATGATTATCCTAGATAATGTAACTCCCTTATAAAAATAATGATGTTTCCAAGTTCTATGTTAAATTTAAAATCCAATATAAGTGTTCAACCTCGTATTACCCACAAGGTAATGGTAAGGCCAAGGATTCAAATAAAACTTTAATAAAGATAATAAAGAAACACATTGGTAAAATGGATAGGGATTGGGACTTGCAGCTATATCTTGCCTTATGGGTGTATCACACTAGTGTTAGAACCCCAATTGATGCTACACCCTTTGCCTTGGTCTATGGGACTAAGGCCATTTCTCCTTGGAATTATTCTAAGGGATGCATCTGTTGATGATGAGTATCATCATGTATGTCTTAGCCAATTGGAACTACTTAACAAAAAGTGGATTTATGTTTTAAAGCACTTAAGAAAGCCTATGGTAAGAGGGTGTGACCTCATTCCTTCAAAGTAGGTGATTTAGTTCTTAAGGAAAACCAAAAAAACCACTAATACTAAAGAGAAGTTAGAAGGCAAAGAAATAATTGTATGTGATCTCGGATGATGGAAATTGAGAGAGTAGTCAGTGTTGGGAACTAGTCTAGGGAGATTAGAGATAGAGAGAAAGGGGTGGTTGTTGAGCTCCAAAATACTCTGGTTGTGGAGGATATTCTTTGGAAACAAAAGTTGAGGGAACTATGGCTCAAAGTAGGAGATAAAAATATAAAATATTTCCATATGTCTATTCTGAGGCACAGAGCCTCCAATAAAATTAGAGAAAATTTGAAGGTTGATGGATCTAAAACATATGATATTCAAGAAATTAGGTTGGAGGCTGTTATTTTTTTTAATCCTTTCTTTGCGACATTAAGGATAGTGACTCCCAAGCTAAGGATCACTTACTGTAAAATATTCTAAACCTAATTTCTAAATACATGAAATTATTCTTTTTGAGCACCTTTTAAGGATGAGGAAATAAAAAAAGCAATTTGCCCCTGATCTAAACAAATTTCCCCTAATATTCTTCTAAAATGTTTTGGCACATTATGGGGAAATATATAGGATATGCCTTGAAAAATATTCATAGATCTGGTACCATTCCTAGGGATGTAAAATCCACCTTCATTGTCCTTGTTCCAAAATACCAAAGAGTTAAGGTATTTAATAACTTTAGATATTTTAGCATTTTTAATACCATCTACAAGTTTTTAACAAAAAAATTGTCTAACAGGATCAAGCTATTTCTCAAAATTATTGACCCAGCTTAAAGTGGGTTTGTGGTAGGAAGGCAAATTCTAGATGGAATTATTTTAGTTCATGAATTCATTCATTCTATGGAAAAGAGTGTGAGAGCTATGTTTTCACATTCAAGAATGATAATGTTGATTGTGTCCACATTCTATTATCCAAATATCTTTCTCAAAATAGATACTTTTTGGTTGATCTACCCCCCTATCTAGGATCAGCTTTTTGGCTTGATATCACTAAGATTCATCATGTTATTTCAAAGGGCCACACATGGAAGTTGGAAAATGGTAGAAATATTTATTTTTAGGAAGATAGTTGGGTGGGTGATGATCCTTTAGCTCATATTCCTAAGGTAGCAATTGTGAAACCCATAACTTAGGCCTACTTTGGATCTAAAGTTGTAGACTTATTTTAGGTAAGTAATGGGGTGAAATCTTCATGGATTCTCAATTTCCCAAACTGGAACTAGAAGGAAATAAAGGCTATGGACTATTTCAATCACATTCTAATATTGCAAGTCATTAAATCTTCTGATGTTGAATATTTTGCTCTATGGAAGGGGGAGAAGGACACATTATTTTTGGTGAATTTTTCTTATTTCCTCTTTGAAGTTGATCATGTGAACCCACCTCCTTTCAAAAATATATAGTATAAATTTCTTACTCCTAAATTCAAATTTTTCTATGGATTGTTATCAAAAATAATATTCTCACTACAAATAACCTCCAAAAATGATATATTACCATCCCTAATAGGTGTCACCTTTGCAAATATGATGTTGAATCTACTAACCACTTTTTCTTCCCTTGTCTATTTTTTCTTGAGGTCTTCTATCTCATTCTAAATACCATGGGGGTCTATTGGGTTCTATCAAACCAATTTTTTGATTCCTTTGGTCAATGGTCTCCCCCCTTTGCTAGCTCAAGCTTGCATACCTTTTGGTCATTTAGTCTGGCTCACCTAGTCTGGGGTATCTGGAAGGAGAGAAACAATAGGGTATTTAGGGGGGTTTTTAGAGATGCTACTTCTATTTAGGCTAAAGTCTTGCCAAAAATTATTGAAAATGTGTCTCTCCTACATCTAGATGATTCTAGTGGCCTAGATTTTGAATATCTCATTGAATCTAACCTTGGTTTCAAGCAAGATAGAAGAGAAATTGTTCAAAACATAGGGCATACTAGATATTTAACCAAGTGGATCCCAACCCCCTGAAAGGATCAAATTTAACTTTGACGGTGCCTCTAAAGGAAACCTTAGGAAAGCTAGTTAAGGAGGTGTGTTTCAAAATCATAGTGGAGATATCATTTTGACATTTGCTAGAAATATTAGGTCCCAGAACTACCACTTTGCAAAAGCTATAGTATTCTTCCAAGGGGTAGTGCTTCTCCCTTTGATTGGTTGTAGGAAAATTATTATTGAAGGTGACTCATTAAACATTGTCAATATGATCTCTAGTATTGTAATTACCTAGCTAGAATATTTCTCATATGGTCAAGAAAGCTAATTGGATTCTGTGTGGTGTGGAAAGTATTCAGGTGAGACATGCATATAGGGAAGGTAACAAGGTAGTTTACTTCCTCGCCAACCTAGGCTTGATCCAATATGGGCTACCCATTCGGAAATATAATCTCCCAAAAGACCTAATTCAAATTTATGAATGATTGCTAACCTATAGGTATCCCTAATGGCTTTGCATAGATTGCTTATCTTCATGTTGGATGACCAGTTGTTTCCTTACTCTCCTAGGTTCTGCTTTCTAATTTGTTGTGAGAGTTGTAGTAGGAATTTTTTCTCTTTGGTTTTTTGTGGAAGCCATTCTACAAGTTTTTTTCTATCCTTTTTTTAATTGGATAAGTGAGTCTTATGTGACATCATTTTTCCACCTAGATAATGAGTTATATGACATCATTTTGGTCACTTGAATTGCATTACAATAGGTCACTAAGCTAATGGATATCCTTGATGAATCCTCAATATTCTTCTTGATCCTCTTGATCTTTTGGAATCTTAAATGAAGCTAAGGTCTTTATGATACAATATAAAGTATTTGTTAGTAATAACACTACTACATTTCAACACCTTGATTTCTCCTTCAATATTCCAAAATGCCTAGATCTTGTGTGATTGATTGTACATTGCTCGCTTGATCTTGTGCATGATTTCTTATCATAAATGCATATTTTCCTATCATAATTCACATGACTACTTGAAATTCATGATTTTCTCTCATGAGTGCATGGTCTACTTGTGCATTTATCATGCCTTTTGTTATATGAAAGATGAGAATTATTTTTTTCTTAAATAGTTTTCATGCAACCTTGAAAATAGTTTAATAGAAATAATTCACGTCTTACTTCCCAAAAAATCCTTGATATATATATATATATGAATCATTTCACTCTTATTTTCATGCCTTAATTATGCATTATTTCTTGAGTATTTAGAATCAAGGGACTTTACAATGAAGCAATGATGACAACTAGTCAGGATGACTCACTCACATTCCACTTGCACTAGGTCATTGATGCTAAGGGGTCCCCACCCTTAGGACTTTTACCTTAATTTTATGCTTTGTTTGTCTTACTCCATAAAAATGCAACAATTATCCTTTTATATTTAGAATTGTGTGCTAGAAATTTTTCTTTCTTTTGGCTTGATTACTTGAAACCTCTATCCTATGTTTTTTGAGGAGGGAACAATGGAGGTTATTTATTGCTTGATGGATATCACTAATTAGCACACAAAATTGATGAGGGGTAACCTCCTCACATTCACCCTTAATCAAAATGACATAAGCTATAAAAATGACATAAGCTCATGAACTTGAGGTTTAGAGGATGAAAATTATTATTTTCTTAGATAGTTTTCATACATAAGCACACAACACTGAAAACATTTGTGAGAAATAATTCCTATCCTCCTTTACTTAGAAGTCTTAAGAATTTGATTGTTTATTGATATTTCCTTTTTGCATAACTATTTTTATCATGACTACATGCTTGTACAATTGCATGACTACATTTTCATGTAGAAAGTAAGGTATTTTATGATGAGGTGATGATGACCACTAGTTAGGATAGCATAAAATTGTATTGCATTCATACTAGGTCTCTAATGCTAGTAGATCCCCACCCTTATGATCATATGCATGTGTTGTATGTTCCATCATTTTTTATTGATCATGATCTATTTATTTGTACTCTTGTATTACTGAGCAATAAACATCAATTTACTCCATTGGCTTTGTCCCTTGCAATAGCTTTGACAATACTAGCATAACTATTGGCACATATACTAAAGCTTAAGAACAATGGGAGTTATATATTAGGCTATTTTTGGTGGAAAAAAACATGTTTTAAATCACTCCTATTCTTGGTTCATCCAAACCTCATAAGAGGGGCGGAGGTCCAAGGTTCAAATCTCGGGCCTCGCTGAACTGAACACTTGTCCCTTTCTTGGTGCTTTCAACAGCATAAAAGGTTTAAAATGATTGTGGCATGGTGGTTATAGGGGCAAATTGCGTAAATATTTATGTGGCAATTTTTGGGGCGGACAACGCAGAATACTGTGGCGGCCATAAAAATATGGACAACCTGCCCGGATTCATGGTGGCTACCGATTCCACCATGTAATTTCAAAAAAAAAAATCACTCCTATTCTACCCAACTTCCCAAGGCACTATTCTTGTAATAATAGCATGTTTGCCAAGATAGTGCAACCTTGTTAAATTCACAAAAAAAGCTACCATTGAAAATCAGATAGAAAGTTGTCATGATGCAATGAAGAATCCAGACTATATATAGTTATAGTTATAGTTATAGGTCTTGGGTCTTGAACTCTAGTGGCAATTTCTTGAAATACATATTGATTTTCATGTTTCCATTCTTGCATTAACTGTTTGTATTACGGATTAGTTTATGTAATGCATTAGCATTTTTTATTTTTTTGGTAGGTAAAAATTATATTAAAAGTGGGTTTTGAAAGGACCCCAAAACATTTTAACAACAGGTCAACTGACCAAACCAAAGGTCAAGAAAAATCAATTTGAAGAATCTCGCTCAACGGGAAACCACCAGTTTTGAAAAATCCTACCTAACGGGAAAACATGCAAGATGATGAATTTGAAAATCTTGCCCAGTGGGAAGCAACTAAAAACCACCAGATTGGAAATCCCATCTAGCGGGAAAACTAGAAGATTTAAAAATCTCACCCAACGAGAAATCCCATCCCGCCCAGCAAGAAAACTAGCAAAAAATTGGGATTGAAAAATCTTGCCCAGTGGGAAAACCAGAAGATTTGAAAACCCGCCTAGCGGGAAATCCCATCTTGCCTAGCAGGAAAACCAACAAAAAAATGGGATTGAAAAATCCTGCCTAGTGGGAAAACCAGCAGGAATGGAAAATCCCGCCCAACAGGAGAACTAGCAGAAGAACAAGTTTGGGAAACTGCAGCACTGGAATCCCACCAACAGGAGTACAAGGAAGCCAGAAGGATCCAAGGAAAACAAACACAGGCACAAATAAAGGATCTTGGAATCCACAAAGGACCAGGGACCCACCATCCTTGCTCATGAATAGTTCCAGGGAAGAGGAACTGGGACTGGGAACAACTCAGGAACAAGAAAAGGCCCTCCCCAAGGCCAAGAACAAGCTCTGAGAGTCCACCAAGAGCAAGAATAGAAAGTAGAATCTCTCAAAAACTGAAATGAAAACCTATGAATCCCAGGCATAAAGTAGTAGCAAACACAAATATGGGATCCATGAAAACCTAAACTGAGGGATCCAGGGGTTTGCATGCATAGATCATCGATCCCCCCAAGATCGAGACATGCAGCAAAAAACCCAAAGCACCCTAGCAAAAAGGACCAAGAATCCCCATCCTTGCACACAAACAACTTCAAGGAACTGGGACTAGGGCTAGGAACAACTCAAGCATAGGAAGAGGCCCCCCAAGGCCATGCAAATGCTCAAAGCATCCACCAAGTAGTAGATCTAGCAAAAAGAAGCCTTCGAACAGGAAAACAAACATGGTCCCACCCAAAGGGATGAGACCACCAGCAACCAATGGCATCCCAGAGAGGAAACACGAGCAAAAATGAAACTGGCCCCCTAGACCAACCTCGATGAAGAGAGAACATCACGGGAAACACTAGAAAGCGAATGAGAACCCAACCTGTAACCACCATAGACCGAAAAAGCCCTGGGAATCAGATCCCAGTAACAACCTACAAAAAAACCTTAAGGAAAAGCCTAAGGGAGATTAGGGATAGGATCCCAGGAACATGCAAGAAACCCCAAAGGATCCCTGGGAAGCACCAGGCCCAAGATTCAAATGAGGAAACCCCAAAAACTACTAGGAAAGGAGTAGAAAGTGGGCAAGGATCTCCCCCCAAGGAGATCATCTGCTACAAACCATTCCCAGAGTGGAATGACCTGGGATGAATCAGGGACTGGGCAAGAACTAGGGAAAGGGGAGTAGGGAGAGGGATAAGGTCCCTCCCCCTCCTCACTCTTCTTCCAATCACTAGGTTTCATAATGCATTAGCATTTTGACAATGAGAACTAGGACTATTTTTAACCATTTATTTGTGTATAATGGACATGCACCTATCATCGATAAGAATTAGTCCATAGTTATCAATATAAATACACTTGCATGCTTCCACTTTTCACTCATATTCCCTAAAAATACTAATCAATCCTATTTTTCTAAAAACTATCACCTACTTGCCAAATGATGTTAATTTCTCCTAGTCACACGAATGGTTGGCCTCTAGTTTCTTATAAACCCATAATTAATTATAAATTCTTGTTTTTAGGCCTCTTATTAGCACTTGCCAAGTGATTAGTAGAGAATACCTAATTTTCATATAATCCCTAATAAAGGCATGAAGCAATGGAACATAAGATATGTGTATCCTATTCTAGTTTACAAATTGACATAGTCATGAGAAAAATAAGTCCATTTTTATAAGGATCGATATAATATCTTGGATCAAATTTATAAACACACCAAATGGCAAATATCTTATGACATCGATATCACTAATGTCAAGGTATATTATAAACCTATTACTCATAAATATTATCTACATAATCCCCAAAATTGGGAGCATTAAACATAATCAAATTAATTTGGACATAGAATGCCAAACACAAAAAACACGAACATAGACAATCCAACTTAGTACAATGGACATAGACTATCAAACACAATAATTAATCTGAACATAGATTATACAACTCAATAACATGGACATAGACTATCGAACACAACAAACATAAGCATAAGCTATCTTAGTACAATGAATATAGAATATCCAACACAACAATTTATATGAGCATATACTATCTACAACACATGTTTATATGGACATAGACTGTCCAAAATCATAGTATCATATGGACATTGACTATCCCTATCATTGTATTATGTATGGATATAGATTTTTTGAATCATCAAAATTCATTACATTCCTACAAATAAATAGATCTTTTAAGCACTTGTCCATTAATTAGGCTATAAGAGCCATCACTTAGGAACATGCAAAACATTTTAAGTACATTAACTATCCATCGATATAGATTGCCTAAAAATTCAATTAGTCATAGTCACTTAAGCATTTGTCCATTTATTATGCTAAAAGGCAATCACTTAGGGTCTATTAACACAATGTATAAATAAATTTCAGTTTGTTAAGCATTACTAAATTAAGTCCTTCAAACTGATACTTTTTAACAAGCAGAAAGTTGTAGATTTTAAATACCTTGTTTAAAAGGGGCGACAACCTTAAACATATCTAGATGCTAGCACTAACCATTTTTTGTAAATAAAATAAATTAAAAAAAAACTTCTCCTCTTCTTAACCTCAATAAAATTATCTTGAGGGTATATATAAATTTTTCTTAACATGACACATACCTTAAATCACCAAATCAATTTTTTTCTAAAATTTTAATCAATTTATTCCAAATGTCAATTTTAATACTAACTCGACACAATAAAAATTCTTTAAAATACATTCACCATTGTCAGTATCTTCCAAATAAACTTTGAACCTCTTTATTAACCTATATTCATCTAATAAAATCCTTCTTTTGCATTATTGCTTGATAAACAATACTTCTAAATTAATGCTAAGTTCATGTTAACCTTTTTCACACTTAGAATTTCTCAAATTAATTTAATTTGTTAAAATTCTAAATCAATTATAAAATCTAATGTGTAACCACATATGTCTATCCTATCTATCATAAAACATCCATTTCACCCTTTAATTACCCTTCGCTCAATCATCAAATTAATACAATTTTTTATAACAAATCAAATAAGCGCATACTTTTAACACAATAATGAATTATATATATATATATATATATATATATATATATATATATATATATATCATCAAATCATACATTGGTTTGGTGCACTAAAATTTCTCAAAATAATGTACTTAGACAATACCATCTAACTAAGACACCTTATAAAGACAATTGATGCTATCACATCACTCATGGTGTTAGGAACCTGGTTTCTATCAATTGGAAATCAACAAAAAATTGGTGGAATGAGTGCAAACAAGTAAATAAACAATCACTTTTGTGAAATATAGTTGTTTCAAATGGAATTTTCCCTACCAATGCTCTCTAAAGAGATATTAAATATATTCTTCTTGGATGTCAATCTATACCCATATGAATGCATAAATATACCTATCTAATGGTTATAATGTGAAAGGATACGATAGTCCATAATAAATGAGAGGAAATAATTATAATATAAGTTAGGATTAGGATCCTAACAAGCCACCCTCCTTAAAAAGAGCTTTGTCCTCAAAGCTCAAAGTGAGGAGCTTCATCCTTTGTTTTCCAAGAAGCATTTGCTCATGTTCTTGCACTATTTTAATGTCATCTTTCCATAAGCAAGGATATTGGGAAGGTGGAATAGTTAGTGGTGGATTGCCAAGAAGAAAAATAGGAGTTGGACGATGATAGGGGGAAACCCTTGGGGTTTATCAAACACATTAGAATGATGCATCACAAGTGGTGATAATATGTCCACAACTTGTTGGTGTTCCCTAGAAGAGTCAAGGAAAAATGAGTGTGTGAAGAACACAAGCTTATACTGAGAGGGGGGTGAACAGTATAAGACCACTTTTTACTTTTTCTTTCCCAATAAATATTATGCAATGTAAATATAGCAATATCAATAGCAGTAATCAAAGCAATGCACAAATCACCACACAAAATAGAGACACCACAATTTACGTGGTTCACCCAATGTGGGCTACTCCACGGAGAAAATATTTCACTAAAATTTTCTCAATCAATCTCTTGGGAATCCTTTCCCTATTACAATGTTTATGGACCTCTATCCAAAGGAGACACCAATCCCCTAAATCAAGTTCATGGATCTCTATCCACAGGAGAACTCCTTCTCCTCTGCTCTGGCTGGTGATCCTCTTGAAGACAACTACCTCCACTACACTGGCTTGTGGATCTCTCTCCACTGAAGACTCTTGTCCTCACTCAGAAGACCTATCCTCACTGCCCTGGCTGATGGATCTCTATCCACTGGAGACTTCTGTCCTCTCTTCTCTGTCACCTCCAAATCTCTATCTCAAATCTGCACTAAACACAGTCCTTCGGTCTAGTACAAATCTATTCAATATCTATCTCTGGTCTGGTATAAATCTATCCTCAAATATACACCAAAACTCTACTCAACAAGTCCACATAGAACTTGCTTAAATTCTCAACAAGTCCACACAAAACTTGCTCAAATCTGCTCAACAAGTCCACATATAACTTGCTCAAATCTTCTCAACAAGTCCACATAGAACTTGCTCAAATTTACTCAAAAGTCCACTGAACTTGTCAAATCTAGTCCAAATATTTCTCAACAAGTCCACATAGAACTTGCTCCAATCTGCTCAACAAGTCCACATAGAACTTGTCCAATCTCTCAACAAGTCCACTAGAACTTGTCCAATCTGCTCAACAAGTCCACTAACTTTCAATTAATAACTTGTCCAATCTGCTCAACAAGTCCACATCGAACTTGTCCAATCTGCTCAACAAGTCCACTCGAACTTGTCCAATACTCAACAAGTCCACTCAACTTGTCCAATTATAAGCTTCACAAAACTTACCCAAAACTATCCACAAGTCTTCTCAAAGACTTGCCTCAAATCTGCTCAAATACTTTCAATCACTTTCTTAGAAACATAAGGAGAATTGTTAGAGACTCAATATGCTTCAACTCAATGCTCAATCACTTTCTCAACTCAATTCAGAATATAGAATAATTTGTTTTATGGAACTTGAACAATCACTTCACACATCCACTTGACTAGGCTCAACCAACTCTACTCAATCAATCACTCAATGAGATAATCCTTGCTCACAAACCCTAGTCCAAGTATATGATCACTTACTCAAAATATTTCCAACAATGCTCAACAACCAATCTCACATAACAATGATACTCATGTTCTTTTCAAACCCTTGTTCAAGTTCTTCACTCATTCAATGGCTTCAACAACAATGCTTATAAAACAACTCTCACATAACAATGATACTCATGTTCTTTTCAAAACCTAGTTCAAGTTCTTCTCTACAATGGCTTCAACAACAATGCTTATTAAAAAAACTCTCACATAACAATGATACTCATGTTCTTCACTCATCAATGGCTTCAACAACAATGCTTATCAAACAAGGTTTTAACCACACTTCTTTATTCCAGAAAACCTTGAAGCAATCACTCAACACACTCAATAGGTAACCCTAATCAAATCCTTTTCACTCCAAACTTATTTTCCAGAAAACCAATCAATCAATTCAACTATGGAAGAATATGCTCATACCTTTTTCTTGATTGGAGGATGATCTTCAAAAATTGCCTTCAGGAATATCTTCTTCTTTGCCAAGTGCCAAGGGTTAGATAACAAGTGTTATACTTCACAAAATACAAGAATAGCTCAATTTCATAATACACCTTATATCTCCTTCTCAATAGCAATATTTAACAATAATATCTTCACAAAAATTTCCTCTTCAATTTTTCTATTTCACAAAATTGATATTCCAACTTAATTTCTATCTCCTAAGGTAAAATAATATTTACCTTAATAAAGCACCTATTTACCACTTAGGTAAATAAATTAATATCACCTTATAACTCCCTAACCTTAGCACAATTAATCAAATTCCACATACACCCCTAAAACCTTAGCACAATAATCAAATACCACAAATATTCCCTTATTCCTCCTAAACCTTAGTATTATGCAAAAATAAAAAATCAAATTATAAAAACCTTTGGTGAATCCCCCTTCCACAATTTTTGGAGTTTCGAACCTGCACCTTCTCCACGACTGGCGCCTTAGCTACGGTAAGCTAGCCATGTGAGCTAAGCGCTCCATGTGCTTAGCTTAAGCCCTAAGGTTGCTTAAGCCTTCTCACAAAGGCTTCAAAGCCTTTGGCCTTCTCCTACATCTAGCACCAAGCTAGACTATGAGCGCTTCTCCCTTTGCGTTGTCCCTTGCTTTGAACACCATGCGCTACCTCGATCACGATGCTCTACCCTGATTACAATGCGCTGTCCTATTTCGGAAAATACACCACTCACAAATTTTGGAGGCTTCAGATTTTTGCTTTGTTCGAATTCGATACACACCATTCCCTAAGGTTTGTCTTAGGGTTTAAATACCCTTCATTTGCTTTGCATACAACGTCGATGGATGATTCGATTTGATGACGTCGACTTGTATAAATTATAATTTATAATTAATTTAAATTCAAAAGAATTTAAATATTATAAATTTAATTTATAAACTTTAGACTTTAATAAAAATTAAAGCCCTCTTGAGTTAATATCAAATTGTCATTTGCACTTCACTGGGTTGATGAAAATTAATTTTGCCACCTTGGTTTTAATAAAAACCTTAATTCTGCCATCACAATATTAGAGAACTATCATTATGGTTTTAATAAAAAACCTTTTAATGTGCCATCATGGTTTTAACAAAAACCCTTATAAAAACATATTTGGACAACTTTTCTCCATCTCTTTGCATTGCTTCCTAGTGTTAATGATGATGTACTCCATGGTGTTAATGATAGCTTCATGTGTTCACTTTGGCATCAATGACAACTTTTCACCTTGACATCAATGACAACTAAATGAGCTCAAAATGTCCAACAATCTCCCCCTTTGTCATTGATGGCAACCCAACTTCTTTTTACCAAAAACTTGACCTTTCCTTTGTTCTTCTCCCCCTGGGACAATGCTCCCCCTGGCTCAATGCTCTCTCCTCTTTTCTCAAATACCAAATCTCTCCCCCTTACTCAAATATCTCCCCCTTTGACATCAATGGCAAAGGGTCACCTTTGGGGCTCGGGGCTAAGAATGAGCCTCTTAGCTTAGCCCCTCCCCCACCTCCTCTTGAGGTGGTTAATTCTAGGGTGGGAGTATTTCTACTCCTAGAAAGCACTATTCTTTACCTTTATCCTCTCTTCTTTTTATCTGATCCTTTTGATTCCTCTAACTATTTATTTCAATATTCCTATCCATGTCCCTGTTCCTATTCCTGTTCCTGTTCATATTCATGTTCCTATTCATGTTCTTGTTCCTGTTCATATCCATGTTCCTATTCTCTACTTGTTTTTGGAATATTTTCTCTACACCACTTTGTTGTGTGACCATCATTATTGCACTTATAACACTTAATGTTATTATTCCTTGGAGGTGCAAATGTCTTAGGATTTCTCCTAGTGAAGCCATACCTTCTTCTGTCATGAACCCTACAATTTATTGCCTTGTGACCAAACTGATTACATGAGTAGCAATACCCATGGAAAAGTTGTCTGTTCCCATATTCCTATCTTTCCTGTGTCCTACACTGTGAAGCCATGTGCCCAAACCTGTGACATGAAAAGCATCTTCCATTGAAGTTTCCTTTTCTTGACCTCATTGGTCTCCTAGTCTCTCTTGACCTATTCTGATTGTTGTTCCATCTGTATAACCTATTCTTTGTTCCATCTGTATCTTCTTTGTGCATTGTTCCTATTCTTGTTGAACTCTCTATTGTCCAACTCATCCTCAGATGTCTCACTCTCTCTTACATTATCTTCTTCTAAAGTATCTTCATCTGAAGTATCTTCTCCTCCAAAACTTGAGGTTGACTTTCCTTCCCATTTCTTTTGAACCTGTTCAAATCCAAGACCTATTTTTCTTGATGTAGGCTTTTGTATATTGATGAACTTATCCAAGTTCTTTGAGCTATTTTTGAACCCTTTTATCTTGACCTTTGGAGTCTTCTAAATATTCTCTTAGTAGTGCCACTTCTTGTGCTAACTTTTCACATTCTAAGATCTTTGCTTCTAACTTATCTTTGAACCTTTTTGCCTTAGCCTTTGATTTTTCTAAATCCTCTATAAGCAATCTTCTCTCTTCATCACATTCTTGAAACTGAATTTCAAGTTTAGAGTGTTGCTTTCTTACCTTCTTTACCATGTCAAGGGCATAAATAAGTTCTCCTTTGAGATCATATCCATCCTTTTCTGAATATTCCTCTATTTTTTTACCTTTGTCCATATATTTATTTTCTGTTGGCTTGTCTTCTATAGGATCACCTTCTTCTTCTTCTAATGCCATTAGAATATTTTCTTCTGGTCCTTCAAGTGTATCTTCATATTCATCATCACTGAAACTATAACCATCCCTTGTACAATTATCTTCAAGATGTCCAAAGTTACCACATCTAAAACACTTGAGAATTATTGGAGTCCTTTTCTTAACTGGTTCTTTTTCTTCAATCATAAAAAGAACTTCATCTCTATCATTATCTGAAAAACTAGCATCACTATCACTTGAGTACTTACTTGCCTTATCCGCATAGTAGCTCCTCTTTTGTCTTTGAAAGAACTTCTTTCCTTGTCTGCTTTGTCCATCCTTGCTTTTCTTTTGGTGCCTATATCTTTCTGGTTCCCTGTTCCTGTGATCCTACTTTTCTTCATCATTGTTATTCTTGGCTTCTTGATAGTCAGTTGCATAATGACCATACTTTCCACAATTGAAACATTTAACAGATCTTGTATCTCTAGATCTTCTTGAATCCTTATTCCTTCTACCATAATTTGCTTCTTCATCACTGGATGACTCATCACTTGATTCTGACTTCTTACCCTTAGTCTTCTTGATTGCTTTGAATGTTGCTTCCTTCTGGGAATAGGATATTTTGTTCTTATCTCAAATGTTGTAAGAATACCAAGCAACATATCTCTTGTCAAAGTATCACCATCCATTGACACTTCTATAGCAGAAACCTTTTCACTGAATCTCTTTGGAAGAGTTCTCAAGACTTTATCACAAACATCCGATTCATCAATCTTCATTCCAAGTCCTTGCATAGCATTAACAACCTCATCAATTCAAAGTAGATAAGTACTAATGTTTTCCTCATCCTTCATTCTTAACTCTTCAAATTGTCCTTTGAGATTTTACATCTTTGCTTTCTTGACACTTTTATCTCCTTCATATATATTTTGCAATTTATCCCACATGTCTTTTGCAGTTTGACAATGCATAACTTTCATAGACTCTGTTCTATGCAAACCTCTCAAAAGTGCATTCATTGCTTTTGAATTGTAATGTTGTAGGAGCTTACCTTCCTTATCTGTAGGAGGATTAATTAAGGGATCATATCCAAATTCAACTACTTCCCAAATTTCATTGCCAAGTGCCATCAGGTAGATCTTCATTCTCATACTCCAATACATATAGTCACTTCCATAAAATACTGGTGTTGAATTATCTGAGGACACATTCTTAGAATCCATTATGTTCTTGTTAGATTTTCCTTCAAGTTATTAAACTCTTCTGAAGGAACCCACTCTGATACCAATTGAAGAACACAAGCTTATACTGAGAGGGGGGTGAACAGTATAAGACCACTTTTTACTTTTTCTTTCCCAATCAATATTATGCAATGTAAATATAGCAATATCAATAGTAGTAATCAAAGCAATGCACAAATCACCACACAAAATAGAGACACCATAATTTACGTGGTTCACCCAATGTGGGCTACTCCATGAAGAAAATATTTCACTAAAATTTTCTCAATCAATCTCTTGGGAATCCTTTCCCTATTACAATGTTTATGGACCTCTATCCAAAGGAGACACCAATCCCCTAAATCAAGTTCATGGATCTCTATCCATAGGAGAACTCCTTCTCCTCTACTCTGGCTAGTGATCCTCTTGAAGACAACTACCTCCACTACACTGGCTTGTGGATCTCTCTCCACTGAAGACTCTTGTCCTCACTCAGAAGACCTATCCTCACTACCCTGGCTGATGGATCTCTATCCACTAGAGACTTCTATCCTCTCTGCTCTATCACCTCCAAATATCTATCTCAAATCTACACTAAACATAGTCCTTCGATCTAGTACAAATATGTTCAATCTCTATCTCTGGTCTGGTACAAATCTATCCTCAAATCTACACCAAAAATCTTCTCAACAAGTCCACATAAAACTTGCTCAAATCTTCTCAACAAGTCCACACAGAACTTGCTCAAATCTGCTCAACAAGTCCACATAGAACTTGCTCAAATCTGCTCAACAAGTCCACATAGAACTTGCTCAAATATGCTCAACAAGTCCACTAAACTTGTTCAACTCTCAATAAGTCCACTAACTTGTCAATTCTCAACAAGTCCACTTAGAACTTGTCCAATATGCTCAACAAGTCCACTCAGAACTTGTCAAATATGCTCAACAAGTCCACTCAGAACTTGTCCAATATGCTCAACAAGTCCACTCAGAACTTGTCCAATCTGCTCAACAAGTCCACTCAGAACTTGTCCAATATGTATTGTAAGCTTCCACAAAAGCTTACCCAAAACTATCCACAAGTCTTCTCAAAGACTTACCTCAAATATGCTCAAATACTTTCAATCACTTTCTTAGAAACATAAGGAGAATTGTTAGAGACTCAATATGCTTCAACTCAATGCTCAATCACTTTCTCAACTCAATTCAGAATATAGAATAATTTGTTTTATGGAACTTGAACAATCACTTCACACATCCACTTGACTAGGCTCAACCAACTCTACTCAATCAATGACTCAATGAGATAATCCTTGCTCACAAACCCTAGTCAAAGTATATGATCACTTACTCAAAATATTTCCAACAATGCTCAACAACCAATCTCACATAACAATGATACTCATGTTCTTTTCAAACCCTTGTTCAAGTTCTTCACTCATTCAATGGCTTCAACAACAATGCTTATAAAACAACTCTCACATAACAATGATACTCATGTTCTTTTCAAACCCTAGTTCAAGTTCTTCACTCAATCAATGGCTTCAACAACAATGCTTATAAAACAACTCTCACATAACAATGATACTCATGTTCTTCACTCATCAATGGCTTCAACAACAATGCTTATCAAACAAGGTTTTAACCACACTTCTTTATTCCAGAAAACCTTGAAGCAATCACTCAACACACTCAATAGGTAACCCTAATCAAATCCTTTTCACTCCAAACTTATTTTCCAAAAAACCAATCAATCAATTCAACTATGGAAGAATATGCTCATACCTTTTTCTTGATTGGAGGATGATCTTCAAAAACTGCCTTCAGGAATATCTTCTTCTTTGCCAAGTGCCAAGGGTTAGATAACAAGTGTTATACTTCACAAAATACAAGAATAGCTCAATTTCATAATACACCTTATATCTCCTTCTCAATAGCAATATTTAACAATAATATCTTCACAAAAATTTCCTCTTCAATTTTTCTATTTCACAAAATTGATATTCCAACTTAATTTCTATCTCCTAAGGTAAAATAATATTTACCTTAATAAAGCACCTATTTACCACTTAGGTAAATAAATTAATATCACCTTATAACTCCCTAACCTTAGCACAATTAATCAAATTCCACATACACCCCTAAAACCTTAGCACAATAATCAAATACCACAAATATTCCCTTATTCCTCCTAAACCTTAGTATTATGCAAAAATAAAAAATCAAATTATAAAAACCTTTGGTGAATCCCCCTTCCACAATTTTTGGAGTTTCGAACCTGCGCCTTCTCCACGACTGGCGCCTTAGCTACGACAAGCTAGCCGTGTGAGCTAAGCGCTCCACGTGCTTAGCTTAAGCCCTAAGGTTGCTTAAGCCTTCTCACAAAGGCTTCAAAGCCTTTGGCCTTCTCCTACGTCTAGCACCAAGCTAGACTACGAGCGCTTCTCCCTTTGCGATGTCCCTTGCTTCGAACACCATGCGCTACCTCGATCATGATGCTCTACCCTGATTACAATGCGTTGTCCTATTTCGAAAATACACCACTCACAAATTTTGGAGGCTTCAGATTTTTGCTTTGTTCGAATTCGATACACACCATTCCCTAAGGTTTGTCTTAGGGTTTAAATACCCTTCATTTGCTTTGCATACAACGTCGATGGATGATTCGATTTGATGACGTCGGCTTGTATAAATTATAATTTATAATTAATTTAAATTCAAAAGAATTTAAATATTATAAATTTAATTTATAAACTTTAGACTTTAATAAAAATTAAAGCCCTCTTGAGTTAATATCAAATTGTCATTTGCACTTCACTGGGTTGATGAAAAATAATTTCGCCACCTTGGTTTTAATAAAAACCTTAATTCTGCCATCACAATATTAGAGAACTATCATTATGGTTTTAATAAAAAACCTTTTAATGTGCCATCATGGTTTTAACAAAAACCCTTATAAAAACATATTTGGACAACTTTTCTCCATCTCTTTGCATTGCTTCCTGGTGTTAATGATGATGTACTCCATGGTGTTAATGATAGCTTCATGTGTTCACTTTGGCATCAATGACAACTTTTCACCTTGACATCAATGACAACTAAATGAGCTCAAAATGTCCAACAATGTGAACTCTCCTTTCGGCCTTGTTTTCAAAGAAGTTTGACCATGTGGTGATAACTCACTAGTGGTAAGGCACTTGTATGTAGTTCTTATAGAGTGTATGTCTAGCTATCATTTGTCACTTTGTGTATGTCTAATTCATCCTTTCTTGATGGATCGATCGATGCATCAATAACTTATGGCATACCAACCTTATTGCCTTAATTATTATGAAAAGGTGCTTAGGTCACTTCTTGCTCATCTTCCTCATCATTAGGGCTATCCTTGGGTGTATCCAGCACTACTTCTACCTCAATCACATTTTTATCATTGGTATATCTACAATTAATAGCTACATCCAAAATATATAGTTTGGGTGTAATACATTGATGATTGCGAACAAATTTCTCATTGCAATGAAAAAAAAGGTCTTTTTCTCTTTCTGCCTTCATTTTTTTGGGGTTGATATATTTAATGGGTAAGAGGTAGGTAAGTTTGGGGTTGTGTAAGTATTTTGTGATTCCCATATAGGTGGTTTTATAATTTGATCCTCCCATTGGCAAAACTCATCTTTTCATATAGTACTATTTCAAAGGTCTTCCCTCCACTGGTGAACCTCCTGTATTAATTCACTAAAGTTAGGTTCCTGTGAATTAATGATATTGGCCATTTACATAGTCATTGGTGTAAGTTTTCGCTAAATTTTCCAAAATTTATCACAAAATCATCAGGAAAAGTTGTTGATATTTTTTGCTAAAAATCATCGTCAAAATTTTACAGCAAAAATTTGTTAAAATTTTCATAAAAAGTTGTCAATAAAAAGTCGCTGAAAATCGTCACAAAAATTGTCGTAAAAAGTTGTTGATAAGTTTTTTGTCAAAATTCATCAACAAAATTCTCGCAAGAAATCTTCGGCAAAAACTTCCAAAAAAAATCATCAATGATTGCTGCAAAAATGTCATCAATTTCTTGTTTAAAATTTGGTTGCCAATTTGTTGGTAAAAAACATTTGTCGTTAATTTTGTGCAAAAAAATTTTTGTTAGAAAAATTATCATCAATTTTTTTTTTGGCAACCTATTTTTCAAAAACTCAGTGTTTTGAAAAGCATGAAAAACTAGGTGTTACGCGTTGATGCTTGTCAAATGTTTGGTATTTTTTTCAACTTTTTGAAATTACAATAGGAAGCAATGGTGAGAAGGTAAATTTTGATATATGGGAGGGCAAAGTGATGTTAGTAATTTTTGTAGGTAGCAGAATACTAAGACGAGTGGGCAGAGAGCAATGGTGATAGGGAGGAGCAGAGTGGAGGGGTAACAACTGGTGAGGATGGAGCAGAGTAGAGGGGTAGTAGTTAGCGAGGGTGAGCGACCAGTGGCGAAGTCAATGGCTAATGCAAGTCTACAGTCAAATTCAAGGCACAACTTTTCACAGCTCAAGATAAGTGTCGGGTCAGAGGGTGGCTTCGGTCGCATGAAGGGTGTTAGCCAGCGTGATCAAAGTCATGATTGACTATAATTGCTATTACCCTTTTAAACCTCAAAACACCAATTCCATCTCGAGTGTAGGGTAAATAATTTTGAAGCCTTTTTTAAACTTTTATTTTATATTACTCCTTTCTGGTGTTGAAAAAGCGAGAGTGCCATCAAATTTTTCTTCGATGTCACTTAAAATTTATATTATAATTTATTTTTTATAAATTGTCATCGTTTATTCTAAAAATCTACCAAAAAATGTAGGTTTACACTATAGGAAGGTTTTACTGGTAAATTTGAGTGCTTAATCGATCGCTTCCTCGATATGGGAGTAACACGAATTGATGAGGTTTTCCTTGAAGGATTGTGTTACAATTTTGAGCATGATATTTCACTCGTATTCACTTCTGAGAGTATATTTTCTTGTGCCAATTTGTTTTGCTTTGCTATCAGATTATAAAATGCTTTTGATTTTTTTCTTGAGGATATACATTTGAGATGTTTATGGATTTTTTGTGATAGTATGGATGGCATAACGGTGATATATATTGAGGAACATTGATGCGATTCGATAATGAGAGGCAGTGACCATTGTGGAGGAAAAAAAAATTGTAAAATGGTTATGAAAGGACCCTTTAGATTGCTTTTGACGTTGGATTTCATCGTCGAAGTTAGAAAAAATTTAAAACTTTAGTTTAAATTTTAAATTTTATATTTTCTCGTCAAGTTTTTTATGAGCTCATCAAAAATGTCTCAGATGTATTTTAATTGGAATTTTCTCATGATTTAAGTTTTTTTTTAACCTGGTTTGTTTTACACTGATTTGAGGGTGGAAAATGATTGTTTTGATAATCCTTTAGCTTTCCTTCAAAGCTCACCAGAATTTTTAGAAACTCTACCTAGAGTTTGATGTTTTTTGTAGTTCCTACTTTTCACTGTATTTTGAATTTTCTTTTGATCAAGAAAATTCTTATGGTGTTCATGTAGTTGGATTGGGTATTAAGATGATTGTATGCCTTATTTTTTTTATTATTTTTCTCCATGGCATGGATGAGTTGACATATGAAATTTTATGTTTTATGTGAATGGAAATGAATGAGGATAGTAGATAACAATGAGTGGTATGTTTTATGGAGTGTGAAAATGAGAGGCTCTGATACCAGTTGTTAAGAACTTGTTTTATATCAATTTGAAATCAATAGAAAACTGGTGGAATGAATGCAAACAAGTAAAATAAATCATCACTTTTATAAAGATCACTCTTTCAAATGGAGGTTTCCTTTCCAATTCTTTCTAAAGAGATATTAAATATATTCTTCTTGGATGTCAATCTACACCCATATGAATGCATAAATATACCTATCTAATGGTTATGATGTGAAAGTACATGATGGTCCATAATCAATGAGAGAAATTAATTATAATATGAGTTAGGATTAGGATCCTAACACATCGCTACCAAAAATCTATGTCAAGCCCAAAACTAACCCTAGTTCTCCAATCCACACTTAGTCAGTCGAGGAGAAAACTAAACTAACTAATGTAAAGGCCTCATCATTGCTCTCATCCTATATTGGTATGAAGATCAAGACTTCAAGAAATATGTCTATCTTTGATCAAGATAAATGACTACGTAGTATACTTCTTATTAGTGGGTGCTCCTCTCTACCTCAATAATGTACTAGTCCTACAAATGGGATATCTGGTCAACCAATGCTCAAACAACTATATTATTTCTCCTAGTCCTAGTTAAGTCTATTCTAGCTATAACATCATCCCTCTCTATTTATAGTTGGTCCTCTCGAGTATCACCTGATCCCTCTCAATTCATGCCTAGTCTCTCTAAGATATGGCCTAATATCTCTTTGAGAGAGTTGTGTTCCACTATTCCAATACCTTGTATAGCTACACCTAAATAAGCTCTAACTTCCTCACCATGGCATCTCTCTCTTATTAAGACACCTCCTCTATAATTATACTTTTCATAGACTTGCTAATAAAGGGAGGAATAATCAAATCCCTCTTGGGTTTTGACTCATCTCTAGGTCTCTATCTTAGCCTCTTTCATGTTGCACATGCATGATGATGGGCCATCATGCTAAATCTAATCCACATTTAGGGCTATTCATAACTAGAGTGGTCCACATTAAACAAATCTACTTATACCATTGTAAGTATCTAGGTATTATTCCAACATAATCTACCTTGTAATCAATAATAGGAGAATCATAAAAATCCTCCTCTATGAAACTCTTTAGATTAGGAATATCTCCAAACCCTCTCCTTCTCTCTTGGGTCACCTGCTAGAACCATAAATCTCCCATATTCAAAATTCCCTAAATAAGGCTAAACTATCATATAATCTAATTTGGTTAGTGGAGCTTGAACTCCCCATGAGTTCCCTATAGCCACCTGATCCTTTTTACTTGGTCTAGTTGAAATCCATCTTTTTCCCATCTAAAATATCCTCTCCATGGGTTCCATATCACCTGGTATACCTATAGGTCATTAATGACCTACTACATTGCCATTATAACTCCTTTAAATGGCCTTTGAATGATCTCACGAGTGTAGTACCACCTAAAACCAATTAAAACTTATGCATTAGCTAGGTCCCTAGGCAATCCAACTGGTAATATAATGACCAAGTGCTCGCATGCCGAGACCTATATAAAGGTTCTACAAACGAAGCTCTTTCCCTTCTTGTAAAAGATCAAGTAAAGGGTTTGCTATAACTTATGCAAATAAAAGAACCCCAAGAAAACTACACCTACTAATCCTTCATCTAGACAATAATCTCACCTTAACCCTAGTGCTACAATCTCTTGTTGGTATCTCCAACTAGCAAGTCTAGAACTATAGCACATAGAATAGTTTTTAATTGATTCAATAGTTTGGCCTCATACCCGATATTACTGTTAATGTCATACCTCCTCAAATATAATGGAGGACCATGTGTTAGTATTTGAAGAGCCTAAGTCTGGTTCTAGATCATCTAGATATGGGCACCTCAAATTGGTACCTATAGAATCCTCTAAACATCCTCTAGTGTGATCTATATCTCTCCTATCGATAAGAGGAAAGTGGTATACTCTGGATTCCATCACTTTTTAAAAGCTACCAAAAGAGCATGGTCCAACTAAACATAGAGCATCATCACTAGAGACCCTAGCCCCATAGCATCAAAGACCACCATGTCACCTTGCATCACAGTATATATTGTCAAGCATAGGTACAAGAGTGTCGATCCTAACACTCTAACACATCTAGTACCTATATGTATTGGTGAATATTACATTATTTAGTACAAGCTAATGTACCCCCATGGTACCTATGATACAATGTAAATATTAGAATAGGGTTTGAGTCTATAGTTTAAGAGTGTGATTTGTATTTCCCCTTTTATTTAAGTGTCTGTGTAGGATATGCATGTGTCATGTAATTATGTGAGAAAGTATGTAATGTGATAAAGTGCACATATTTCATGTATTAGGTGTACATGTAGAAGTGTTTAAGGGTCATGTAGAAGTGTGCAAGTGTCATAGGATATGCACATGTCATGTAATTATGTGAGCAAGTATGTAATGTGATAAAGTGCACATATTTCATGTATTAGGTGTACATGTAGAAGTGTGTAAGGGTCATATAGAACTATGCAAGTGTCATAGAGTTAAGTGTGCATGTAAATAGAGAGTCAAGAGATATGTATACAAGTGGCAAGATGAGAATCCAAAAGGAGGTGAGAGCCAAGAGGACATGGAATAGGAAAAGTTGCAACTCCTTGATATGTGAGAAGTGCAATAGATAAATATTACAAGATTCACATTTCTAAGGTTATATTATGGAGGTAAAGCTCCATGAATCATATAAAAGAATATCTAAAAAACCTATAAAATATTCAAGCATTAATATTGAAGCTTGTATACATATTTTGAGAAATATTACTATAAGTTTTCTTAATGTTATTGCATGAATGACTTTGTCTATTTATATTCATATTTATCACTTTCATGAATATTATTATTCGTTATTATAGCCATTTATATATTGATTGGTCTTATATTTTAGTCTACTCAAGATCCAAAATATTGGGGCCTAAGATAATCTGGCTTAAAAGCTAACAATATGCACAAGCAAAACAAAAATAGAGTTAAATTTATCTCTTAAAAAAAAATTCATCCTTTCCCCCATCCCCTTGCAAATTTTTTAGCTATGAACAAATTCATCACCTAGTTGCAAATTTTTTGATACCTCAAAAATCATGAATACGTTGCTTGTGCAATAAATTCACAACATATTCATATCACATGGAATGAATACATCAGTTGTGATGTCTTGATTCTAAAAAAGAAAAAAACTAACAAAGAGAAAAATATTATACCTATCCTTGGCCCCCATATGGGCCTACCCCACCTCTCACCAAGTCCAATGAGTACAATGAACATCTCTATTGTGCCATTTCACCAAGCCCTGGTTTTTTCTCCATAACACTTTCTCTCTTCTTGCACAATAAAAAAATGGTTTTTACCCCTCTTTCACTTTCTATATTTTTCTTAAGCCCAACCTATTTGAATTCCTTCAGGAATGTATATGGACCCTCAAAAACTCAAGGGTCACCTAGGCTAGGGGTAAACTAGTTTATTTATTTTTCCTGTGTACCCAAAATATTACCCAATAAAATTTTTGGGTAACTTTTTCACTCTTTTGCAAATATAGTTTTGGTACATTTTCCCCATATCAATAAACCAAAGTTTAGCACCTCTATTTTTCTAAAAACTAGGGGCATATACAATAATTTCTGACTCATTTTAATATTTTTAAAATGCAAAAAAAAAGGGCAAATGTAGATACCTAAAATTGGATCACTTAACTTAGATAAATTTTGTAACAGAAAGTACAAAATAGTCAACTTAATTATGATCATTTCCTTAAACCTAAAATTTACAACCAAAACCCATCAAAAGTGAATTTTCCACCTCTTTAATAATTTTCCAACAAGCAAATTTGCTTTCAGTTAGTGTATTCATGCTTAGTACAATCTTTCAAACTACCCTACTAGACTTGACCTATAATGGTCAAAATTTATGAATTCACCATATATGCAAATTTATCAATGGCGTATTTGTATACGTGGTATACTTATGTCTAGCATACAATTGATATTCTATTCATGCTTGCATTAACCAATTAAGACAAATATTGACTATGCCCATCATCCCTTTCATCGTAGGCAACCAACAGACAAAGAGGAAGGTGGCTAACTTTCCTCCATCTTCCTCCACTTATCTAAATCATACCCAATTAGGGAATAACTAATTTTTCTCAACTCATCAACATAGTCAACAAATAAATCAACTCTCAATAAACCTCTGTCATCAATGCTACCTCACCCCTCTCCTTTGGAAAACTCCCAAGAGGGCTAATTCTATAAGTTGGCCCCTTAGGATGGAATTAGAAGATATTTTTGAAGATAATAAATTTCTATCAAAATTCTAAGAAAGTCTTTTTTTATGCATCAAATTCTTACCAAAATTACTCCATGAGGTCATCTTCAATCAAGTTTTTAATATTTGAAGGGAAAAAGAGAGCATCTTATATTTTATGGGATATGGTGATAACATTCTTGTTGCATTTGATTTCAATATTTGATAATTATTAGTATTTTATGATTTAGCTCTATGCATGCATTTATACATCTTTTATTTTTTGTATCTAATTGATCCCTTGTGTCATTAATTAATTTTATTAGCTTTTGTAGGCATCTTAGGAAGTGTACGAAATAGAAAATTTCTCCTAGGGTTCCTAGAGTAGCCATTGTGGGGGTTTGTAACCTTTACTGGCATAACATTTTATTTTTCTACCATTAAAAGTGAATTTTCTACCTATATCAAATCCAAGTAACATATTTTCTCTAGTTAGTTGAAATCACAAGTTCACAATCCTAAACCCCTCCTATCTCTCTTTTATAATAGAAGAGAATGTGACATCTATGACTATTTTAGGTGATGTATTTGTTACTCTACTACATGGCCCTAGGCCACTTTGATAGCCCAAAATCCAATCTATTCAATCCTTCCTTGTGTGTCTTTTTTCATCTCTAATAATTTTTTTGTGTTGGCCCTTTAATAATTTGGTTCTATCATTTTTAATGATTTTTCCAATTACATAGTTTTCAGGCGGTAAATTTACCACAAATATTTCAACATCTATATTCAAGGTTATCAATTTTAATTTTGTATATAAATAGGGGGTCTAACTATACCAATCAATAATTTTTTTACTTATTACTATTTGGAAAGTCCCCAAACTTGGATGCACCCTTTTTTTCTATTTATTTTATAGGTTTTAGGTATTTCACTAGTTGTAGGTCTTCCAAGAGGTGTATTCGTTAGGTGACATATTTGAATACAGATGGTGTATTCATTACATCCCCCTAATATAGGTAAGTAGACCTTCCCCTCCTATTTTCATTGAATATCATAGGTTGTCTTTTGATCCTTATCTGCAACTTGCTCTAACTTTTTTATTTTTAGATGATTGTAACATAAAAGGAAATAAAAAGAACATTTAGCCTAATCTTGTTTTTTACTCTACTTTATTAGACATTTAATATGAAATACACGTAGCTTGCATTAGGTAAAATTGTGTGTTTTCACCCTCTTATGCCCCTTCCTTTTAAAAAGAAGAAAATAATTTTTTTTGTTTCTCATAGATTTTATCTTAGGTAGCACTCATCAAAAGCAAAAATTGCATATAGGCTAGCACCTTGTATTCTTCATTTTATTTTCTTACTACATTTACATTAACATATGGCTCATTAATCCCTAGGATAAAATAAAACCTAAGTGTTTTATTAATGAAACACATTAAAACTAGATTAGATAAATCTTTAATCCCTTGGCAAACCCAAACCCCTCACCAAAGATAGATTGTGCAAAGTGCAATCCAATGATGAGTTAGTAGCAAGGATCTCTCGTCTAAGTGTTGATAACCCTTGAAGGAACACATTGGAGGCTAGTGCCTCTGTGCACCTTTTGGTGCCCCACAAACAAATGATTTTTTTTGAAGAGAACATAAATAAGTAGAAAGATTTGAGCAAACAAGGGAAATCATAGCCATCCCAAGACTATGCCATTCTAATTGACCTTTATCTATGAAGAAAATTTGATACACAACTACATGGTAGATGTAGGTTAAAGCACATTGTTGCATTTACAGTGACACTAAGAGGGGGGGTGAATCAGTGTGATCTTTTAAAATTTTAAACTAGCAATACTTAATGCAGAAATGAAGCAAATTTAAATCAGATATAACAAGAGAGCATCACACACAACACAGATTTAACGAGGTTCACCAATGTGGCTACTCCTCAAAAATGACTGCTTGGACTACCATCCAAATCCAGCCTTTGCAAAGCAACTACTTTACAACTCATTTACCAGCACCAACTGGAAGGAGCACCAACCCCTCAATTTTTTTGCACCAACAGAAAGGAGCACCAACCCCTAATTCACCAGCACCTACTGGAAGGAGCACCAACCCCTTATGCCAAGCTACAACTTGGACTTCAAAGAAAATAACAGAAAGATACCTTCAACCTTTTGCAAACTGTCTGCTATTTTTGCACACTCTGCTGCTTCTGCACAATTTCTTCGCACCAACAGTTTGCCTCTGTGCAACAGTCCCGCGCACCAACAATTGATCGCCTCTGCTCCTTTGAACTTTACTGCACTCAGTTCACTCTCACTTCGCACTTAGATCGACACATCTCGCTCTCTGCTCAACGCGGACTTTACTTGCGCAAATTCGATACGCATTCGATACACTCAAAACTCGAAAACTACCCTCCTTTTATAGCATAAAATTATGAGCAAAGATCTAAACTTAGTCGGTTGAAAAACCCTAATTTTAGTCAGTTGCAAACCCTAGAATATGTGCAAAACCCTAATGAATGTCGACTACAAAACCCTAATCTCCGTCGGCCCAGATTCAACTTTGTCGGCTTCAACCGCCTCTCTGGTTCTGTAGCTTTCTTCACAAAACTACATGTCATGATATCGCTACACCTTTTGCGGCCGTACGCCTTCTTTACCCTGCTATCATGAAAATGCGACACTTTTGGCCTTTGTCTGCTTTGCCACCATTCTTGTCGCGAAATCGTGACACTTCTAACTTTTGCTAACGTCATCCTCACTCTTGTCACGAAATCGTGACCCTTTTTGCTTCTAGGCCTTCTCCATTTTTGTCATGAAATCATGACATTTTTGGCGTCGTATAGTCTCTCTCCTCCTAGAGTCGCGAAACCGTGACATGTCACGAAAATGCGACATCTTCATCCTGCTAGCTTCTTCACTGCTGCCTGTCATGAAATCGTGACACTTTTTCCATCCGTACATATTTCTTTCATCCTGTCATGAAATCGTGACGCTTTCAGCTTTCGGAGGCTTTTCTTGCAACTTGTCGCGAAATCGTGACACTTTTCACCTCTTTGTCCTTTTCTCGGCTTGCACCTGCGAAAACATGACATGTCATGAAATCGTGACAGTTTTTCCTTAAGCTCTTTTCTTTCAATAACATGTCATGAAATCGTGATAGTTTTCTTCCTTAGCGCTTTTTCTCCAAACATGTCATGAAATCGCGATAGTTTTCTGCCTTAGCGCTTTTTCTCCAAACATGTCATGAAATCGTGATAGTTGTATGCCTTAGCGCTTTTTCTCCAACATGTCACGAAATCGTGACAGTTTTCTCCTTGCGCTTTTTCTCCAAACATTTCGCGAAATCGTGACAGTTTTTCTGGCTTTTTGAATATGTCGCGATATCGCGACGCTTTTCTTACTTGTCTTTTTCTTTGATTTTTTGAATCTAGGTTTCTTCTGTTTTCCTAGAATTGCACTGTACATGATTGACTGACCTTTGAACTTCTGTCCTCTGCCTCTGAGTGACTTCTGAACTGCCTGTCCACTGCATCATTAGATCTAACTGCTTGTGTTGACAACAATGACAAACCTCTTGCAACACCTTGCTCAACAATCTCCCCCTTTGGAATTGTTGGCAACACCTGTGTACATTCCTGTAACTCTTCTCCCCCTTTGTCAATAATACCAAAGGGCTGCTGCAGACTCCCCCTGAGTCCATACACACAATTCTCAGGCACAATTTGTTGCACTTAGCACAAATTATGATCATGAGCAAAAGAATAGGCAAATACTCAAATGCTCCCCCTAAGAAAGTGATCCCTGTAGCTAGTCACTTCTTGGGAAGTGTGACTACTCCCAATTTGTTTTGAAGGTACTCAAACACTTCCTTGGGCAATGGTTTTGTAAAAATATCTGCTACTTGTTCTGTGGTTGGGACAAAATCCAATTTAACTTCTCCTTCTGCAACTTTCTCCTTCAAGAAATGATACTTGATGGCAATGTGTTTTGTCCGTGAGTGCATTACTAGATTCTTGGAGATGTTAATTGCACTGGTGTTATCACACTTAACTGATATTGGTTCACTAAAATTAATACCAAGATCTTTCAAAGTTTGTTTCATCCACAAAACTTGTGTACAACAAGTTGTTGCTGCAATATATTCTACCTCAACTGTTGATAAAGAAACTGACTCTTGTTTCTTGTTGTGCCAAGCAACCAACCTATCATCGAGATAAAAAGCACCTCCACTTGTACTTTTCCTATCATCAACACATCCTGCCCAATCTGCATCTGAATAAGATATAAGGGTGAAGTCTTTACCTTTCGGATACCATAACCCATACTCCATAGTACCCTTGAGATATCTGAGAATCCTTTTTATTGCTATCACATGAGTCTCTTTGGGACTGGCCTGAAATCTTGCTACCATGCAAACTGCCTGTAGAATATCTAGTCTGGTAGCTGTTAAATAAAGTAAGCTTCCAATCATTGATCTGTACATGGTTTGATCTACAGGTGGAGATTTGTCATCTTTACTCAACTTGCAGCCTGTCACCATAGGAGTGCTAACTGGCTTACAGTCCTCCATTGTAAATATTTTTAGCATCTCTTTCACATATTTGACTTGGGAAATAAATATGCCTTTCTCATTTTGATTAACTTGTAACCCAAGAAAGTAAGACAGTTCACCAATCATAGACATTTCAAATTCTTTCTGCATTTTATTTGCTAAGTCTTTACATGATTCATCCTTGCTGCTGCCAAATATGATATCATCTACATAAACAACTAGAACAATGAGATGCCCATTTTCTGTTTTGACATACAGATTACTGTCCACCATACCTTTCTTAAACCCCTGTTGAGAGAGATAGTTATCTAGCCGTGCATACCATGCTCGGGGTGCCTATTTTAAGCCATATAAAGCTTTCTTTAATTTGTAGACAAGATTGGGATCTTCACCAATTTGGAAACCATCTGGTTGTTCAATGTACACTTCTTCTTCAAGTTTCCCATTTAAGAAAGCTGATTTTACATCCATCTGGTAAACTCTGAAATTCTTATGAACTGCTAAGGCCAGGAAACATTCTGATTGCTTCTAATCTGGCCACAGGTGCAAAAGTCTCTTCAAAATCAATGCCTTCAACTTGTGCATACCCTTTATAGACCAATCTCGCTTTATTTCTAACTACCTGTCCGTCTTCATTCAATTTATTTTGAAATATCCATTTGGTGCCGATTACATTCTTATCTACTGGTCTAGGAACTAATTCCCAAGTTCTGTTCTTTTCAATCTGATCTAACTCTTCATTTATTGCCTTCATCCAACTATCATCTTTGCTTGCCTCAGCTATACTTTTGGGCTCAATGCAGGATAAAAGAGAATAATTGCTTACTACTTTCTTTCTTGTTTGAACACCAGTTGTGGGATCTCCAATTATTTGATCTCTGGGATGATTCTTACGCCGATTGCTCGTTTTGAATTTCTTGTTTTCTTCCACCTCCGAGTCATCGAATAAGTCATCTGAGTCAAGTGTTGATTTCTTTTCTGTTTCGATTTCCTCATCACCTTCAATAGCTTCTTCATAAATTGGGTATTTTTCTTCATAGTTAACTTGTTCTTTCCCTTCCTTCATCAAATTTAACATCAACACTTGTCCACAATTTTCTTGAGTCTCTTGTTGTAGCATTTATAAGCTTTGCTTTTTATCGAATACCCAACAAAGACACCTTCATCTCGCTCTATTTTCAAACTTCCCAAGATTGTCATCGGTGTTTCGATGTAACACTTACAGACCAAAAACTTTGAGATGTTTTGTTGTTGCCTTTCTTCCAAACCACAGCTCATAAGGAGTTTTACTTTCATGAGTTCTCAGCATGTACCTGTTTTGAATGTATACTGCAGTGTGGACTGCTTCTTTCCAAAATCTGTCTACGATTTTGTTCTCAGCCAGCATAGTACGTGCCATTTCCTGTATTGTTCTGTTCTTTCTTTCTACTACACCATTCTGCTGGGGAGTTCTAGCTGCTGAATATTGTCTCCTGATCCCATGTTTTTCATAGTATTCTTTAAATTCATCTGAAATGAATTCTCCTCCTCTATCTGATCGTAAGCATTTGATCCTTTTTCTTGTTTCATTCTCAACTAGATGTTTGAAAGATCTGAACATTTCAAAAGCTTCTATTTTATTCTTTAAGAAAAATATCCATGTCATTCTGGAATAATCATCAATACACAGCATGAAGTATTTATCACCATTTATGCTTTGAGTTCTCATCGGTCCACATAAGTCTGTATGTATAAGATCCAGAGGTTTGCTGGTGTAGTACTCTTTTGTTTTGAATGAGGTTCTGGTTTGCTTTCCTTTTTGACACGAAGCACAAATGCTATTTGAAGGTTTTCTAATGGTTGGAATGTCTCTTACCGCCTGATTCGAGCTGATTTTCACTAGATTATCAAAACTAATGTGACCAAATCTCTTGTGCCATAGCCAGTTTTCTTCTTCCTGTCCAATGAAACAATTACCTTCTAAGGTTTCTGAGAGAGTGTACAGGTTGCCAGATGTCCTTGATCCAGTAGCTATCAATTTTTCGTTGTTTGATTTCCTGACTTCACAACCCTGCTTCTTGAAAACAACTTCATGTCCTTTATCACAGATCTGACTGACACTCAACAGGTTGTGCTTCAAACCATCGACAAACAAAACTTCTTCTGACTTGATCTTCCCATCGCTAATTTTAACTGATCCTTTTCCGATTATCTTAGCTCCATCATTATTTCCAAATTTTACAGAACCACCCTCATATTTTTGCAATTTTTCAAACTTCTGTTTATCACCTGTCATATGACTTGAGCATCCACTGTCAAGTATCCATGGTACCCTTTTGCTCTGTGCCTTGAAAGCTGTTTGAACTATTAAGGATTCCTTTTCTTCCCTAAGTTGTTCTTTCTGCTTCCATTCTGATTTGACTGCGATATCGGGTTCTAGTTTGGACTTCCCTTTTTCAATATCTTTTGCATATCTTTCAAAAAAATTTCCATTTTGTCTTGGCCTCTGTGGTTGAAATTTTCTTTTCTGAAGTTGATTTGAAACAGAGGTACTACGACAATTTCTTGCAATATGCCCATAGTTGTGATAGTTAAAACATTCTACTGCATAATTTGTTAGAGGAGCAAAAGCATTTCTACTAGTAAAGCTTCTTGGTCCTACAATATACTTGCTAGTCTGCAATTTTATGCCCATAACCGTTACATTTGAAACGAGAAACCAGAAAAGTGATGATTGAACCTGAAAGATGGTCTTTGCCAGGTTGTAGTAGGAACCATAGATCTTCTTTTTCTTTGATTTGTGACCTTGGTAAAACCATCATTGTCAGTTCTCCTTTCGGGCCTGGCATTACTTCTTTTATTTGCCTGAGTTGTTTTTCTTTCATCAGTCTGTTTCTTCTCTTCATTCCTCACAGTTTCTACATTTCTGGCTTTTGGTCCATTTGACGATTCTCCTTCCATGAAGCCTAGACCAAATTTGATGCCAGCAGGTCTTTGGTCACTTAAAATTTTATCCAGCTTCATCGAACTTTCTTCACGCTTTTGATGACAGCTAATTTTTTGATCCAGTTCTTGCATCTGCATTCGTAGACTGACATTCTCTTCTTCTAGTTTACAGCAGTAATCTATCTTCATGGTTATCTGAACTTCGAGATCCTCAGATATTTTCTTGTATTCCTCTGTCTGTATTTTCAAACTGGTTATGATGTCATTTGCATCCTCAAGCTTCCTTGAAAGTTTATAATTTTTTCTTTTCTCAGATTTCCATTCTACAAGAGCAGAGACCAGTTCACCTTCTAGATCAACTTCTGCCTCAGGTTTTTCAACACATGCTTTAGAGTTCATTCCTTCTCTCTTCTCTGATTTTTCTACCTCTTCTAATTTTTCTACTTCAAATGCCATGAATAGAGCTTCACCCGTTCCTTCTTTAGAATCCTCACTAGAGCTGTCCTCTGAAGAGTTTGTATTCCTGGAGATGAAGCTTTTCTTTTTGAAGTTGCCTTTCCTGAAGTTTGATTTCTTCTTCCAGTCACTTCTTTCTTGGTGCGAAGTTTCCTCACCCTGGTTCTTTTCATTGAGTGGACATTTTGTCGCAAAGTGCCCAATGCCTCCACAGTTAAAGCATTTAAATGGTAGCTTTCCTCTGTATTTTCCTTTTCCCTTTCTCAGTTTTTTGACAAAATTTGCTTCCATTTCATCTGATACATCCTCTTCTTCAGATTCTTGTTTTGTGTCTTTGCCTTTTAGGGCTTTGAAAGCTGCTTCTCTATCTGTGGGATTAGACCTTCCTATTCTCATTTCAAAAGCAGTCAAAGAACCATGCATCTCATCCATACTAAAGCGATTTAGATCTTTAGCTTCTTCTATGGCTGAGACTTTCGAATCAAACCTTGGAGGGAGAGATCTTAATACCTTTTTCACGATCGTAGCATCATCCATATCTTTGTCGAGACCTCTGATAGAATTAGTGATTCCGTTGACTCTTAGCATGAAAGCCTCTATGTTCTCATCATTGTCCATATTTAAGGATTCGAATTGAGCTCGATGTGTTTGAAGCTTGGCCTCCTTGATCCTATCGTCTCCTTCATGAATGTTCTCTAGTTTGTCCCATACATCTTTTGTGGATTCACAGTTTATGATTTTGACTAGCTCACTGTCCACTAATCCACACATGATGGCATTTTTTGCTTTCGAATCATTTTCAAATGCCTTTTTATCGGTAGTGTCTATTGGAGCAGTGGTGGGAGCTTTGTAACCATTAACTACTGCACCCCAGATGTCAAAACCCAAAGCACGGAGATATGTCTGCATCCTTATTTTCCAGAAAGCATAGTTAGTTCCATCAAACAATGGTGCTTTGTTTGAGGAGAAACCTTCACCACTTGCCATTGCGTCACTTCCAAGATCACCCTATCTGATTGAGCCTATTCAGGAACTTGGCTTTGATACCAATTGTTGCACTTACAGTGACATTGAGAGGGGGGTGAATCAGTGTGATCTTTTAAAATTTTAAACTAGCAATACTTAATGCAGAAATGAAGCAAATTTAAATCAGATATAACAAGAGAGCATCACACACAACACAGATTTAACGAGGTTCACCAATGTGGCTACTCCTCAAAAATGACTGCTTGGACTACCATCCAAATCCAGCCTTTGCAAAGCAACTACTTTACAACTCATTTACCAGCACCAACTGGAAGGAGCACCAACCCCTCAATTTTTTTGCACCAACAGAAAGGAGCACCAACCCCTAATTCACCAGCACCTACTGGAAGGAGCACCAACCCCTTATGCCAAGCTGCAACTTGGACTTCAAAGAAAATAACAGAAAGATACCTTCAACCTTTTGCAAACTGTCTGCTGTTTCTGCACACTCTGCTGCTTCTACGCAATTTCTTCGCACCAATAGTTTGCCTCTGCACAATAGTCCCGCGCACCAACAATTGATCGCCTCTGCTCCTTTGGACGTTTCTGCACTCAGTTCACTCTCACTTCGCACTCAGATCGACACATCTCGCTCTCTGCTCAATGCGGACTTTACTTGCGCAAATTCGATACGCATTCGATACACTCAAACTCGAAAACTGCCCTCCTTTTATAGCATAAATTCATGAGCAAAGATCTAATCTTAGTCGGCTAAAAAACCCTAATTTTAGTCGACTGCAAACCCTAAAGATCATCGATTGCAAAACCCTAATGAATGTCGGCTACAAAACCCTAATCTTCGTCGACCCAGATTTAACTCTGTCGGCTTCAACCGCCTCTCTGTTCTTGTAGCTTCTCCCGCAAAATTACAACATGTCACGATATCGCTACACCTTTTGCGGCCGTACGCCTTCTTTACCCTGCTATCACGAAAATGCGACACTTTTGGCCTTTGTCTGCTTTGCCACCGTTCTTGTCACGAAATCGTGACACTTCTAACTTTCACTGACGTCATCCTCACTCTTGTCACGAAATCGTGACCCTTTTTGCTTCTAGGCCTTCTTCTCCATTTTTGTCATGAAATCATGACATTTATGGCGTCGTACAGTCTCTCTCCTCCTAGAGTCACGAAATCATGACATGTCACAAAAATGCGACATCTTCATCCTGCTAGCTTCTTCACTACTGCCTGTCATGAAATCGTGACACTTTTTCCATCCGTACATCTTTCTTTCATCCTGTCATGAAATCGCGACGCTTTCGGCTTTCGGAGGCTTTTCTTGCAACCTGTCATGAAATCGTGACACTTTTTGCCTCTTTGTCCTTTTCTCGGCTTGCACCCGTGAAAACATGACATGTCACGAAATCGCGACACTTTTTCCTTAGCGCTTTTTCTCCAACATAACATGTCATGAAATCGTGATAGTTTCTTCCTTAGCGCTTTTTCTCCAAACATGTCACGCAAATCGCGACAGTTTTTTGCCTTAGCGCTTTTTCTCCAAACATGTCACGAAATCGTGACAATTTTCTCCTTAGCACTTTTTCTCCAACATGTCACGAAATCACGACAATTTTCTTTAGCACTTTTTCTCCAAACATGTCACGAAATCATGACAATTTTTCTTGCCTGTTGAATATGTCGCGATATCGCGACACTTTTCTTACTTGTCTTTTTCTTTGATTTTTTGCAAAAAGGCAACTATGGTCTTCTTGGAAACTCACTTGTCCATGATCCGACTGACCTTTGAACTTCTGTCCTCTGCATCTGAATGACTTCTGAACTGCCTATCCACTGCATCATTGAATCTAACTGATTGTGTTGACAACAATGACAAACCTCTTGCAACACCTTGCTCAACACACATCAATCATGAAAAAAGAGTAGTAGAGGGAATTGGATTAACTCTTAAATATACCAATAATATGGTAGTTTAGTTAGACAACACTCCAATTTTAGTATTCAAGCTATTACAAGACCTTCCTTTGACACTACAAGCATGCCTCGACTTGATGGTTTGCTAAGGCATAACAAAAATTGATCTTTTAGCCATATTTATAATTTATCTCTTGAGATATTTCATAGCTAATATTAGATAATATTTATCACTAGAGTAGACTCATATGCTGCTCCAAACTAGGTATAGGAACAAATTCAAAATCCCTTTATAACCCCTCCACATGTTCCACATGGAACAAATCCCCTTCAAGAAAGGTGAAAAGGATCAAGCTTATTTGGAAAAGGAGTTTTCAAAATCTAACTAATTCATGGAAAAGGTGCATCCATACATCCCCAACAATTATCTAAAGTAATGTGCATTAGAGACATGGGTGTCATATCTTGACAAAGCCTTCAAGCCAACTAGCATGGGATGATTCACCACCTAGGTACTCCTTTGTATATATTGTAAATATTGTATATTATTTTCTCAAATCTATATATATATAGAGAGAGAGAGATATATATGAGAAATAATTTTGGATTGGAAATAGTTTCAAAGCATAAAGTAGACCATCTAACCATCAAGCAAATATTAAGATGACCTCGTTAATGATTTGATAAAGAGGAAGCACCTACTAAGGAGATTTATTCCATGGAGCACTAATTTTCTAATTAGAGATCAATTGAGGATACATATTTTTGACATTGAAATATGTCACCCACCCTTATATCAAAAAAATGGTAAATCTACAATAGTCCATAACCAAAAGTATAAGTGTGCTAAGGACCAGGAATCACCTACCATTGGATCAAGCATCAACAATGATCGTAAGCAAAAATCAATTGCCTAATTATATGAGAAATCCAAGTGGCACATAATTCAATTTAGGTTATTATGATATTATGCTTAATTATTGCTTATAAAAATATGCTTTGAAAATTACCACATGGTGATGGCTAGCAAGGCCATGATGGATGATACTTGGAAGGCATGAGTTGGATCCAAAATCATGACTGAGAAAAATGTACATGATAGATATAAAAATATAATAGGCAATATTTTTTCATAGTAACCAAGGAGTGTTTAATGCCTTGATCAAGCCACCCATCAAAAGAGTGCATGTGATTCCTATGCCTTGGCACATGGTCCAAAATCCTTGAGAGCAAGCAATAGTGTTGGATTTTTGGTGAGATAAAATATGTTCATTAAGGTGGATTGGCTTGGGAAGAAGTACCAACACAAGGAAGGATATAGTCATTGGATAATAATTCCCTTAAAAACCTATAAAACATCACACTCTATCAAAAAATCCAATCAAGCTAAAGACAAGATGGTTTCCACAATGGAACATAAGTGACAAACAATGGATTATCAAACATTTTTTGATTCAATGTTACAAGAAATATCATCTCTCATTGCCTTGTTATAGAAGTACCAATAATTAAAGGAGAACCAATAAAGAAAGATATTTCAATGGCCTTCCTAGTAAAGATATCTATAAAATGAAGGTACCTTATACTTTTATTTATATGATTTCATTAAATATGCTCTTCAAGTAGGGGATATTCTGATGGGGGAGCCAAAATTTGCAACTGCCAAATCCGAATTTTCACATAGAAAATTGGAAACAAGCTTTACAAGAAATAGAAATCCCAATGTTTCATTAAATAACTTGCAAAGGTTTACATTTACAGCCCACAGGCTTTACAAAAACTGGTGCACAGGCCCAATTTTTTTTTCACTCTCTATTGCAAAGATTCCCTATCTCTACAACTCTGGAAGGAAAACGCACTCCAAGCCAGTCGGAGTGGCCTTCTGCCTTCGTCTCTGTAACTCGACTGTGCAACTCTACAACTGCAGGTTTTCCAACCCCTTATGCATGGCTCGGCTTGCCCTTTTATAACTTTTGCATGACTCTCTATATTCCATCTGGTGGCCCTTTGATTCATTTTTTCCATGACTATTCATCTTCGTTTGCTCCATAACTACAATCCGTAACGTCCTCTATAACTGGCGCAATGACTTCTGTTAACCATCGCATTGTCGTTCTATAATGGCCTCTGAAGATGCCACCTGTCAGTCTGTAATGGCCTTCAAAAATGCCACCTGTCAGTCTGTAATGGCCTTCAAAAATGCCACCTGTCACTCTATAACAGCCTCTAAAAATGCAGCCTATCACGATTACATTTCATCTTCTTCCTCTACCTCTTCCTCTTCTCTTCTGGTTGCGATATCGCGACATGTCGCGATATCGTGACATTTTTGCTCCATCGCCTTCTCTCTCCTCTTCGGGTCATGAAAAAATAACATGTCCCTATATCGTGACATATTTCCTCTCCTGCTCATCCTTTTCTCTTTCGATCGTGATATCATGACATGTCATGATATCGTGACATTTTTCTTCCTCACCTCCTTTCTCTTCTTCGGGTCGCAAAAATGCGACATGTTGTGAAATCATGACATCTTCTCCTCTGGCTTCTTCTTCGCCTTTTGGTCATGAAAATGTGACATGTCATGAAATCATGACATTTTTCTCCCTTGGCTTCTTCTTCGCCTTCTGGTCGTGAAAATGCGACATGTCGCGAAATCGCGACATTCTCCTCCCTTGGATTCTTCTTCGCCTTCTGGTCGCGAAAATGCGACATGTCGTGAAATCATGACATTTTTCTCCCTTGCATTTTCTCGTCCTTCGGTCATGATAACACGACATGTCATGATATCGTGACATCTTTTCGACTTGCGCCTCTTCTCCTCTTTGGGTCGCGATAACGCGACATGTCACGATATCACGACATCTTCCTACCATGCCTTCTCTCTCCACTTTGTTTCATGATATCGCGACACTTTTTCTGTCACAATATCATGACAGTTTACCCACTGGCTTCTCTCTCTCCTCTTTATGTCATGATATCGTGATACTTTCTCTGTCGTGATATCATGATAGTTTTCCTCCGCACGTTCCCTTTCCTCTTTTCAATCATGATATCGCGACACCTTTTGTTGTCATGATATCACGACATCTTTTCCTCTCGCCTTCTCCTTCTTCTTTGGGTCATGATAACACGACATGTCATGATATCACGACATATTCTCTTTTTATTTCTCTCTCCTATTTTTTGTCACGATATCGTGACACTTTTTTTGTCGTGATATCACGACAGTTTTCCTCCTCGCTTTCTCCTTTCTTCTTTGGGTTGCGATTCTGCTACATGTCGCGATATCGTGACATCTTTCCTCCACATCTTCTCTCTCCTCATTGGTCGTGATTCCATGACATGTCACGATATCGTGACATCTTTCGTCCACTTCTTCTCTCTCTTCCTTTTGGTCACGATTTCGTGACATGTCACGATATCGCGACATTTTCCTTCTTCACCTTCTCTTTCCTCTTTTGGTCGTGATTTTGTGACTTGTCGTGAAATCGTGACATCTTCTTTCCTTAGCCAATTTTTTAAAAATGGATCTTTTGCCAGTGGATGCTCCTACATCATCTTACCAACCAAAAGAGAATACTTGGGGAAAGTTTTCTTTTCAAAATGCGAGTGAGAAAAGAGGACCTGAAACTCCTATGATTTATCTAGTTCCAAAGAGGTTGATAATAAATAACCTTTATATTTTATAGCAAATTTATAACTCTTCACACCATAAGGCAATGATGGCCATATAGACTGGATGATAAAAAAAACATAAACTTTTTGTTGGTATCAAATCCAACCCCCATTATAATTAAGAAACTCATAACCTTTTTGATGGTATCAAAAGAGGATTTATCATCGGTTAGACTACAAACTATGTGATGGCCCTAAATTCACCCCTCAACCAAGAGAGTGGGATAAATAATAGAACCACTCCCTTCCAATGATAAGGTTTTAAAGACACTTATATCCCAAGGCAATTGTAAAAAAACCTTAGTAAAATTTCCAATAGATAAAATCCAAGAACCAAAAAGAAAAATAAGAAGATATTTGGCTAAAGTATTAAGGTCAGTAAGCTTGTCAAATTCTCTAGAGCCATATAAAATATCTCTCAAAATTTCATGGCAAAATATAGGGGAGTAAATTTGGTAATTTAGCAACCTCAAAGCATCAAAAATTTAGCAAGGAGTAAGGTTGAGGTAAAATAAACCATTCATGGGCCTAGGATACAAGAAAAATGGAAACTCTAGCTAATATTCAAGACTAAAAATTATTTAGAGTAACAAATCTCCCAAGAATGTTTCTCTAACAACATAGAAAAATCCTAGAGCTATTAAAGCTCTTCTCACTCTAAACCCAAAAGTAGTTCCCACTAAAGAATCTCAAAGCTTGAGGTAATAATCATGTTCACTTTTCTTTCCTCATATTGTTGTATATTTTTGCTATTTCAAGTTGTCAAATTTTTACTTTGTGTCCAAGGACAAGGTAAGCAGTCTAAGTTCACTCCTTTTAATAGGCTAAAAGTGCTTGGAAATCACAAATACTATAGGAAATTTTTCCCTACAACTCCCACTTCACTATAATGCTTAATTGAAAGTGGGACTAACCAAAAGGCACCTCTCATATTTAGCTAGAAGGAAGGGATATCAAGACAGAGGTGGACAAGTCCAAAATTCATATTGGTTGTTAGATCCTCCATCAATGGTCAATGCTCATATTCCACCTCAAGCCAAAAAAATTGAAGACATTAAGGCTTGTGGACCATTGATATTTTATCCAATGGTTTTCATGGTCCTTTCAATGGAGGAAAGCATGAAAAAGAGGATAATATATAGACTTTCTATGCAAAGTTTTGGAGGGAAATGACCCTCCTTTTAGCTTATAAATAGGCTAAAAATATAGTGTAAAGGCATCAAGAGTTGTTTACTCATGTCTAGTATTTGTTCTTATGGGATATTACTTTCACCCTCTCTTATTTGTTGTAATAAGGAAATCTCAAAGCTCAAGCTAATAACTAAGGAGCATCAATCCTCTATAGGTTGCATGGATTGTAATCATTTTTTTGTCTTAATGGAAGTTATGCCTAATTTTGCTCTATCCTCCTTTGATTTGTTTTAGATCCTTGCTTGTGAAAAATTGAGTGTGTTCATTCTAGCTATTATCCAATGGTTCTTGTGTTCACTTATGGTCAATTATTTCATTTGAAAGGGGGGTTTTAATTCTTTGTGCATCACCCTAATAGCTTAGGTTTATTTTTCTACATAAGTTACTTTTCTACATTTTTTATTTTCAATGCAATTAATTTTTCCTACAAACCCCTTAGCCTTAGATCATGAAGGACTCCATGCACTAAGATATTAATTTTATGAAGATCTAACTTTGATTAAAAACCCTAGAGGTCGTCCCATAGATAGTACTTTCATGTGTGATGCTTTCTGTTACGTCACTCTACATGAGGCACAAGATCACCTGACATGTCATACTTCCTCCTAATGAGTTAGTGCACTTTGATATGACAATAGTTACCATGATTAGAATATCATGAGAAACTTTCTTGAAGGTTTTCTAGAATAAAGAAAATTTTAGCATAGAGGTCTCTAATTTTTGGAGACCAAATTTTAGGTAGCCTAATTTTTCCTAGATACAAGAGCAATTTACATTGGTAGTCTCTATATAAACATATCCTAAATGGACTTGGCTGATATGATTATTTTTAAGTGGTTATCATTGCTCCTATCCATCCTATACTAGGGGTAACAATAGGAGGTGCATGCCACCACCAACTTAAAACAATTATGTACTTGAGGTACCTTGTATTAGGCTAGATAACTTGTCCAAATTCTTACAAAAAATGACTTGACTTATTTTTTGATACTCCTATGATATGTAGCTTCCTTCAAACTCTTGGTACTCTTTGAAAAATTAGGGTATACTAGCCTTTAAACTATGTCAATGATGAATTTATGAGGCTCTATCTGCTTGGTCTAAGCATGAGTGTTTCTTCTTGAAGTGGAGTGCATTTCTCTAGAGGTTGAAATAATGGATAAGCTCTTCTTTTGGACTCCATGGTTGCTATGAACTATCTACAACTTTATCTTCCATACACACCATATTAACAACTTTTTGTGCTTCAAATATCCTGGTAGTCTTGGCTACTTATGGCATAATGATGAAGATTGGAGGGGTGAGGATATTAATATATTTTTTATTTATTTTGACCATTATGAATTTGCATGCATGTGATTCTTCTTCATTATGGTTGGTTGAGGTGATTGAGACCTTATTATAGGTTCTTGGGACCCCTTAGTCTATGAGCCCCTTTTTTGTGATTGGCTAATTTTAAACTTTGTCACCAAAATACAATTGACCTTTATTACCAATCCATCATGTTGATGGAGCTTCCAATCTCATCCATTTAAGATCTGATAAGACAATCTATATTTATCCTACCCATGAATCCCTTTTGATGATAAATACAAGGTGCCAAGTGTCTCCCTTGATATACTAGTGTTGAGAACTCTTGTAGAGCTATCAAATTTCTAAGTGTCCCTTCTCATCCCTAGGTAAAAAAATGAGTTTGATAGCCTACATGAATCTCTATCTTCTAATTTTGCTCTATTTGGAGAAAATTTTGGCATTTGGACTAGGTGCATACCCACTACATATTCATAGGAATGGTTGCTCAAGCTCACATTACCTAATGATATACTAGTAACATGGTTTCAACTAACGATTATTACATCACAAGGTTGACATGATGGACCTCTAGATTTGCTTGCAATATTTTATCATTAAGGTATATTTTTGGTATATGTTGGTCTCATGTGGAATATGCACTAATAATGATACTTGTGTTGGTACCACCTTGTAACCTCCTTGTAGCATGCAAAGATCTCTCAATTTTTCTATAAGAAAGTTTTTTTTAATAACTATCATTAATATCTTCCCTTTCTTGAGAATTTTGATCACCATGCTTTCCTTATAGAATTTATGTGAATGATATTATGGAGGATTATAGTGGTGTAATATCACCATTTAGAATATTTAGAAAACTTAACTACATGTGATAACATCACCACTTATTCAATTGTCAAGCACATTTGAGTAGGTGGTGGGGGTTGCCCTTAGTTGTTCTCTTAGAGAACCTAGCCAATAAGATTAATTTTCCAATAGGATCCTTTGTTCATGGTTCAAGGCATGAGTTGGTTTGGTCAAGTCTTATCTAAGTATTTTCTTGATTGCATCAACTCCATACCTTATTTAGTTATGCCCAAGCAAGGTGAAAGTTGGTCCAATTGAGTAAAACTCAATTAAAATATGATGTCCAAAATAATTATTATTCATCATCTCTTTCTCTATCTCTTTATGGATATCCTTTTAGGTAAATCCTTTTAACTAGGATTGGAAGCTGCTCTCCCTCTAGGTGTATAATTCAAATGCATTTTCTACCTTGTTGCTAATTATGATGTAGGATCCACTTCATATGGATTCAAATTTGGTGTGTCATCTTGGATTGCTTTGATATTTGTTCCATTTGAGCACATGGCCACCTAATAAAAACTTTTATGTTGTGGCTTTCCTATCTAATAAAAACTTGAAAATATTTTGATACTATAATGTGTTACCTAGCATTTTTTCTTTAATCTTTATCCCTTAATAACTATCTTATCCTTATTGATATAACATCATTTTCTTGGAGATCTAGCTGATGTGGCAATTGAAGTGCAGGTAGGTATATAGAGATGGGTAGCTTGGCCTCTTTACCATAGACCAAAGAGTATGGGGAGAAACCTAAGATTTTATTTGGAACAATCATGTCTACCCATAGATATATTTTGATATGAAAGTGCCACTATCACTAATTATTAGAGTCAATTCTCTATATAAATCAAATTTTTATTTTATGATTCTACTAAACCATGATCCTAAGGATAGTAGTTGAAGGAATGTTTCAAGTAGAATACCATGTTGAAGTATGAATTGAGTCACCTCAGCCTTGATGAATGCATTGGTGTTATTTGTGATGACTGTACTGGGAACTCCAAACCAAGTGACAATTTCCTCTAAGAAATGGATGATGACCCTATCATGGCCTCTTTTAGTAGGATGACATTTTTCCACCTTGTGAAGTAATCTATAGCTATAAGGATCCATTTATGGCAGTCATTAAAGTAGATTGATCATGTCAATGAAGTCAAGTCCCCACTACGAGAATGATTTATTATCAATTATAGGTTTCAAGGGCATGGGATCATTCTACTTTCTTCCAATGAAGAATATGCATTTGTCACATCCCCTCACTCATTGGTGTATATTATTGAGCATGACTAGCTAATAGTATCTAGCCTGCATGATTTTCATTGTAATGGTGTGAATTGAATAGTATTTGTCAAAGAATCCTTGATGGAATTCTTAGAGCAATGAGATGACTTGGTCAAACCTACCATACCTCAAGAGAAATCCATTGAATTTTCTTCTAAATATAACCCCTTCAATGAGGGTAAAATTAATTTTTTTATGGTTTATAATATATCCTTTGTATTCTACTCAAGTTTGGTGGGTATGACCTCCTTGTAAGTAATCAATATATTATTACACCCAGTATATGGTTTGTTTGATCATGATGAAGAAGCACTTCCCTCCTTTTGTGGTTTCAAAAACATATTTGGTAAGATTTTGTTTATAGTGTTCTACCTTTGATCAACTTGGCTATATTTATTTCATTATCATATTTAAGGATCCTAGATATCCTCCCTATTATTTTCTCACTGATTTCTCTATTTATGATGTAATTTGTTATCCTTGAGTAAATAACATTTGTAGTAATTTTGTTATTTGAAATCAAGTGTTTAAAATTTTATAAACTTTGAATCAATGTGTATACCTATTTTTCCATAAAATTGTAGCACTTTTTATAGCCCTTTAAAGTCTAATTGAAAAAGGCTATCGGGTGTTCATTCTTTTCATTATCCTTTTGAGTAAGCACTCCCATATATTTAAAGAATGAAATATTTATTAAAGTTTAGGTTCCCTAACAATGGGGCCTCTATCATGGCTTGATTGATCTCCTTGAAATATTCCTTACCCTCCTCGATCCACTTGAATGCCTACCCTTTCTTTAACATGCAAGTTATCAATTAGATAATGGTGGTATATTTTTTATATGAATCTAGAGATAAAATTTATCTGACCTAGGAAGGATTGGAAGGATTTCTCATGTTGTAGAAGTAACAGTTTTACTATGGCCCTAACCCAATCTAGGTCTATGGGTATTTCCTCATTTGACATGATGTATCATAGTAGATTGCCTTGTAGAACACAAAACATATATTTATTTGAGTTGAGACATACCCAAAACTCTTGATATATCTTGAACTTATTTTCCAACTGTGCCAAATGGACCTCTTTTTTCTTTTATAAGACTATGAGATCATCTATATAGACTAGTATTACTTTGTTGAGAAGGTCATTGAACATGGTATCCATAGCCCATTCAAAGGTTGATATAATATTGGACATACCAAAAGGCATGTGCTGGTAGGTGAAAGTGCCCCATTTAGTGGTGAATTTTGTCGTGTGTTGATCTTCATATTCACCCATACCTAGTTGTATTTAGAGAATCAATCAAGTTGATTTTGCAAGGAAAACTTTAGAGTATGATGTTTTATGGGCTACTTAGAGGTAGGAGACTAGGGTAGGAGTGATCAATAGGGTTGGTGATGTAGGTGAAATAGTAGGGGCTGGTGGTGTTGTGATAGTAGTAGGAGATTGGGGTCCAAGACAAGAGTAGCAACTGGGAGCCCAAGCATTGTAGCAAGTGGATTGGGAAGTTCTATAGGTAGGACCATGATAATGACATGTGATGTAGGTACAACAATTGATGTATTAGGAGGTTCTATGGGTGGGACCATGATAGTGATAGGTGACATGGGGATAATAGATAGTGTTGGTAGCTTAGGGATTGTCACAATATTTGGTGGTTATGGGATGCCATTAGTTATAGATGATGAGGATGAGGGTAGGTCACAGGATGGATCACCACTTAGGTGATGTGATAACAGAGTAGGGCCTTTAATAGTGGGTGAGGTAGATGTGGAAACAAATGCTAAGGGCTAAGAGAGATAATACAAGGATTATGTGAGAGTTGATAGACTAGATGTATGAGGTTGATCATTTTTTTGATAGGGAAGAGTAAGCATAGGCTACAATGATAGATTGAGAGGCTAAATGGTCATTAAAGTGAATGGTATTAGTGGCTAAGAGGGATTGAGTGACTTAGGGTGTATGTGGATGAGTTATAGAGAGAGAGAGAGATAGTTGATATGGCCATAGGAGAGGTGGAGTGAGATGGATTAGCTAAGGGCTCAATTTGCCAAGCTACAAAGAGAGCATGATGATATCACAGTAGAGATATGTAGCAACAGTGGATATAGAAGATATGGAGTGACTAAGGGAACAAATGGAGGAGATATAGAGAGTGTGATGCTACCATAGAATGTAGGGATTGACTACAAGAGTAGGTAGAGTAGTTGAGGATACAGGAAGTTGAGTCAACTCTTAAAACACAGATTGCATAGTTGTGACCCACCAAGGATGATTATGGGATATCATTCCTAAATGAGAAGGATTATGCAAAGGTATGCACAATGGTTTTGATTTTGAAATTTTTTCCTCGCATTTGAGTTCCAAGTCATTGTAGAGTCATAGGAGTACTGTGTTAGTGACTCTAGTGGTACCAAAGTTTGTAGTGCTAGGAGGATCATGGATAGGAGGATCTACTTTAGTGTGAGGAGGTGAGGTTTCATGAAGGAGTGGCAATGAGGGACTTGGGTGATAGGATGGGAGTGGTGAGACTCCTAGTGGTCAATAGGGGTGTTTTTATTTTTGGTGTGGAAGATGAGCCATAATATTTGTATATGATACCTACAAGTTATGTAGATGTGTGGTATCACGAATGTATATATGATTATGTATATGAGTGTATTTAGTTGGTTGTTATGATGATGTATATATTCGTTTTGAGTGATATATGTGTTGGTTTTATTGTTTTGTGGATCCTTGATTTATTGTAATGATTGGATGCATTTGATTTGATATGGATGTGATGTAATATTTGCCATTCATTTGATATTGTAGATGTTAGATTGTGTAAGTGCATTTTGAAACTTCTAATGTGTGTGTAATCAAATATTCTTCTGGATGTATGTATTTGATTTGTACAATTATGTATGGTAGAAGTAATAAATGACAATTTAACAATCACATTAACATATGAACAAATAATGAGATAGGAAAATATGCAAAATGTATTTTGAATGCAAATCTAAGGATATGTGTATATAGGTGCTTATAGGGATGTGTGGATGATTGACATAAGGACAATGTAAATATATTTGGATGGTTGTATACTTCTTAATTAGGTTTTATGTGTGTTTGTTCCTTTTTCTAAGTGTTTTTAGATGCTAGAAGGATTTCTAGGGAGTCAAACATTTGATTTTAACCATCAAACCCATCCATTGGTCAAGTGAAATTCTACTGTAATCTAGACCATCTTGAGTAGGTTAAGCCTATCATGAACCAATGTGTATGTAATGATTTTCATTTATCCATTTTGAGTGAGGTTGGAATAACCAATTGTAGACTTAGCCAATATAAGTTAGCTTATCCGTGAGTGCACAATGGTCTATACAAAAGGTCACTAATGGATAGACATGTTGCCACTCATAAGGCATACTCCACTACTAGATAGGCATATATAACCTCGATGGAGGTTATCGCCATGATACATAAACATTGCTCCACTACCAACTAAGTGTCTATAGTCCCGATGGATTCATCTAAAATTGTTGAGGATATCAAGGAGTTAAGTTGTTTGGTAGTTCTCTTTTATATGCAATTTTTATTTCCTTTCTTTTTTTGTAGCTTGTCCTCTTTGGATCCTCAGGGTTGGATCATGCATATAATAGGATAAATGGTGAGAAAAAAATGGTGTTCCTAAAAACAATTATTTTCCTTCCATTTAATTTATCAATATGGGAGTTCGTAAACTTGTTGAGTACCTATGCATAGTATATGCCTATAGTAATTGGGATATGAGTCCTATATATCATTTGGTTTGGTGGGGGTGTGTTTGTTCATGTAGTTCATTTTTATCCAAACCAATAAAAACTAAATGAAGAAAATTAAAACACACAACTAAAAGAAATTGCAAGAAGTAAATTGCTAAAATTAAAATACTAATATCAAACACATGACTGAAAGGGAAATTGCTGAAATTAAACACACAACTTGAAATGAAATTGCAAAAATTAAAAAATACAACTGAATTAAATAAAATAAAAAATAAATACAATACAGAAATAAAGAAAGCACAAAATAAAATAAAATAACATGGGAGGATTACTGCTTGGAGTGGGCCCAAGCTCCCGCAAATGGTTTGTCTAGCTTTTTATGTAACACTCACTCTTCTAAATATGTGCAAATGGAAAACACTCAAAACATTATTAATAATATAGTACAAAATAACAACACTTTCTAGATTGGAAAATTGAGATCCTTTATCGTAGGAATGACCTGCATTTTATACAAAACGTGACCATCCTCTATTACAAAAATAGGTTGTTCTAATTTAATCATGTGATGTGATTCGCTACGATCAGTTCATGCACAATTACAATCGACGTCTAATAAAAGAGCAACCATGTCTAAAATTAATCGTGAAAGATAACAATGGCACTCCCTAAGTTTACATAACCATTTATTTCTAAATTTTATATGGTCTCCAAGTCAATTAGTCAATGCATAAAATAAAGGTACTTTATTCCCATTGGATATAAGCACCTATCGACCTATCACCAGGATATAAGCACCTTTTGGCCTATCATCGAGAGATAGCCATAGGGATATAGTTGCTTTCTAGCCATCAAAATATATTCTCTTTTTTTTAATTGAGAGGAAATCACTGGGAGATAAGCACCAGGAGATAGTCATATTTTTTCCACCAGGATATAGGCATCGAGATATAGGCATCGACCTGCACCTAGGATATAGGCATTGGCCTACACCCAAGATATAGGTATCATCCTTTAGCAATATTTAGATGCCCATTATTGGCTCCTTAATCTCCTTTAGTTCTTCAAACACATTACAATTATTGTACAATGCTAGGTCCATGTGGGACCTTGACTAAAAGATGTGCAAAAAGTAACAAAAAATTGCATCTACACACATTTTCCACTAAAAAAACCGGTCAAGCATAATACGTCAATTTCCATTAAATATATGCAATAATTACACAAAAATACATTTCTAGTGTTAGTAATGCCACACAATACCCCATTTAAACATGCATAAAAATGAGCATTTCTGGTGCTCATCATCCCCCCATGCCTAAGTATTGACATGTCCTCATGTCACTCTATATTGATAGTTCCTTGTTTTTGCAATTGTTGTCTAGTATGTCCTATTTTGAAGTCTCCACTCTCGAGTTGTGGCCTTATCTTTTTCTTTGTTTCATTTATTTTGGCCATGTTTCATGGGTTGGTTGGAACTTGCTTCCCCTTCTTGATGCTTCTCACACTAACCATGCTCTGTAGTTCGGTAGGGACCTGTATCTTCCATTATCATCCTAGTAAATGTAACTACATCATGTTAAAGGGCTGGTTTATCTTGCTACCATATGAAATGATGCTCAAGTAGCTACACTACTATTTCAATATCTAGAGTATCCCATGGCTAAAATTATGATATATCAACCACTTGTGCTTTTGGTAGAAGTTTCACCTATGGGTCTCCTGTGAGTACTCCATTTTTTGAAACATCCTCTTCATATTCAAATTGTAGAGTTTGAGGTGTTTGGACTGGAGGTGGCACCATGGGTTCTTTGTCAAACAACCCCATATTCTAAAAATATTCCATCATTCATGATGGATGTCTACCAATAGTAGCATACAAAGCCTAAAATTGTGTAAAGTATGCAAGCCTAACACTAATGATCGACTTCTTGGTCATCTACTTGTGATATCATCATATTTTATTTTCATTCTTTAAGATCTCTTTAAGTACAATGAACTCTTATCATTGGTCAGCAAAAACTTCAAGTGATGCAACCCACTCTTCATCAAAGTTGGGATCACACTACACTTTTCTCCTTCTTTGTGGTGGAAACTTTTCCATAGCCTTCTATCATCGTTTCTTTGTGGGTTTTGAGGGCCTTTGCATTTTTTGGTGGCACTATGAGAGCAAGCATAACTTCTCTCCTAGGAGGTACTACTTCTGTGAATATCTGGTGGCTCTATCAATGTAACATCAAGGGGCTCAACTCTTGGTTGATCATCACACTAGCTAGCCATGGATTGGTCAACCTCTGGCTTACCAGTTGACTCAATAGCTAGTAAAGGATCTATAGAATCCTCTTTTGACTATACCATGTTACCCTACTTAGCTAAATTCCTTGCTGACTAGGTATTATTATCATGTGTAGGTGACTCTATATCTGATTGGGTAACATTTATGTGTGTCTTTGCCTCCCCAACTAATTGGGTATTCTTTGAATGACCAAATTTAGGCTAACCAATTGACTTGGTAGCCTCATCCTTCTCATTATCTGATAATTCAATGAAAGGGATCCACTTTGCAAAACAAGGCTTCCCTATTCTGGGAAATGTTTGCCACAAGCGCTTCTAATTGGTTCCCTATGTTAGACACCTAAGAATTTGATGCCCTCTTGGCATTGAAGTGATATGCCCCCATGAACTCTACCTTATCTATTGAGTCGATGGAGAAAATTATTGGGTCTATTATGCATTTTATTTATACAACAACATCAACTTGATTTTCTTTTACATGAGAAATTGTTGCAATTATTGCTTCATGCTCTCTATTTGTTGCACTGTATCTTTTAACTACCATATAGTGTGGTTAGACTCTTGATGCTCTGATATGGTAGCCTATTTAAACTCCTAAATCTTAGCTTGTATTGCATTAAAATTTTCCTCCCAATTGGAGGCTTGTACTTTTATGTTCCTAAATTGACCCTAGAGGTCTTCCTTTGAAGAGTTACCATAGGACACTACGACAAAGGCTAAACCCTACAATACTTGGATGGCTTGTTAATCCTCCATCGTATCTTCATCATTGTCCATTTATGAGTTGTAGTCCACTAAATTATTGATTGTTACTCCATTCCTCGATGTAGGTGGCAATGTCACCCAAAATGGGCTCAATTCAGCCTACTCTATCTCCCTTTCTAAATGGCTATATTGGGAGGTAGGCACGTCTACTTATTCATCTCCAATAGCCTCAGGTTTCCCACTAAATTATTTAGATGCAAATACCTCTACTATAATGGTTGGTAGCAATGATGTAGTCATTTGTGCTTCTACATATCAAATTAGGGTTGAAATTAGTCCATGATATCCTAGTGCCACTATTGTGCCCACCTAGTATCTGCTAGCCTTATCCCATAGAGCACTCATAAAATAATATAGGACATTGATATGGTTTTCATGCAGTAGATGGTTCAAGAATCAAATGTGGTTGGCATTGACCTAGGGAATAATTCCAATAGAAGTGAAGAACCTAGCCAATTGCTAAAACACCTACTACCATATCTCTAGGACATACTATTTTGGAAATATTGATCGTGTCAACTACATCTTGGGTTACCTAAAATTTCTTTAAGTGTAATGCTCAATATTATCCCCCTTGTACGTCTGATCTCCTATGCATGGGAATTCGGTGACATTCGCTACATATTATTCCATTATTGGTATCACCAGCCCCTACATCTATACAATACCATCATGTATTGAATCTAAAAATGTGTATGCTACCACAAGGTCTTGGATTGGGTTGACTAGGTAGTAATAATCCATCCATCTGATAGCATCAAATTGATCTTGAACAAATATTGTAATTCCCAAGAGATCCATGGACTCATATTTGTTTTATGCTTGATTTTGTGAAGGGACTCCCATCGAGTCTACTCTATTTTCTTGTTTTCTAGTTATAGAACAAGCACCTATATCCATTTTAAACATGTCAAAGCATATGACTATATCTGTGCATATAGTGGGCACCTATCTTCTCGTAATCAACAATAATTATAGAATCTACATAATTAATCTTAAATTATGTGCTAGGATATAGTTGGATATAGTTATAATATCCCCCATTCCTTATTGGTACCACATAGTATATTGCTAATGTGGGTTGCATGATTGGAAAACAGAATCGTGGGGCATGTGCTGGAACTTAACATAGAAATATTTTTTGTGATAAGTATAAACATAAATAACATAAAAATCAGTACATACCTAGGTGATTTTTTTTTAAACATGATGTGTAGATGCCTAGTGGTGCAACTTGATTAATCAAAATATTGATTACAGTGTACTAGGACAAATCAGTGGCTTGCATTTTTTCGTACAGTGCAATCTCATTAAAGTAATATTATTGGGTACAACCATTTTATTATTTTCAAGGTCTCATGTTGAAAATTAAGCTTATGATTATTTAGCATGGGATAGCACACCCCCACATTGGAATTTGGAAGTCGTGTATCCTGTTATCAACATCTCAAGAGTAAGCATACTCTGATGTTGGTGACCAAAAAGTAGAATACTCCATAATCAAAAAGTTGAATTTATTTTTTGCATATAGATATAGACATCACTTCTAGATATAGGTGTCACTTCTACTCTGGATATAGGTGCTTTCCTTCAAATGGTATTTCATTTGTATATAGGTGCCTTCACTATTCTGGTTTTGATGATAGGCATCCTTGCTACTCTAAATATAGGTTGCTATGTCCTAGATTTAGGTGCCTATGTTCTACCTCTGAATATAGGTTCTAGATATAGGCACCCTTATATTGGTCCAAATATAGGCACCACTTATCTAGTGGAAGATAGGCACCTGTGTGGTGGCTCAAATATAGGCACCACCTCCCTAGTGGGAATTAGGTGTCCCTTTCTTTTTTTGGAAAATATACATGCATCATCCTCTTGGTGGAAAATAAGTGTGTGCTGCCTAGAACGGATATAGGTGATTACTATTTCTAGGATATAGGCACCTTTTCTACATTGCTATATTCTTAGAAAGTAGGAAAAATATAGGGCAGTGTGGCTTCATGCATGATAGGCCTAGTTTGACCTAACTACCTATAGATTGCATCTGATTCCATGTGGCCCTACAAAAATAAACACATGAAATAAAAGAAAAATAGGGGTCATAGATTCATGCCTGATAGGCCCAGTTGGCTTGGATGCCTACATATTGCATCTGAGTCCACGTGTCCTTGCAAAATAAACACACTAAAAAAAAAAAAAAATATTCTAAAAATGTGTTAGAAAAATTATATATATATATATATATATATATATATATATATATATATATAATATATATATATATATATATATAATGTTTTTTCTATGAACGCATAAGCGTTCGTCAAACTGCTGAATATTTTTCATCAAATGGGGTCTCCCCCATGCCTACATATAAATATTATCATGTGGACTAGATGTGCATGCTACAACTGTAGGTGGTTTCCATTGACTATTAAAATGATGCCATTGTCATCAATGGTTTTAACATGGACAACACCATTATTAATTACTTCAACCACCTCATACAGGCCCATCCACCTCTGCATGAGTTTTCCCTTGTACTCCTAGAACCGAGAATCATAAAGTAATACCCAATATCCTTCTTTAAATTATTTTGGTTGTATGTGGTGATCATGCCACATGGCCCTTTGCTTCTACATGATTTCTATGCATTGCAATGCATCTTGCTTGTATTCATCCAACTACTTCAGTTGGCGAATACGTTCCTTTTGTGCAACATCTAAGTTCAAGTTCAACTCTATAGCAATCCATAGAGTTTTTATTTTAAATTTAATTGTCATCATTGCATTCTTCCCATACACCAATTGAAATGGTGTAAATTCCTATAGTTGTTTTCCAGGTAGTCCGATATACCCATACTACTTTTGATAGGTATTTTTCCTAGTCCTTGTGTTGTTGCACTATTTTGGTGAGAATGTTCTCCAACTCCTAGTTTATAACCTCCACCTACCCATTTTCTTGTGGATGATAGGGGGTGGTTTTGTTGTGTTAGATCTAGAACTGTTGCATCAGTTCCTAAATCATATTCGAGGTAAACTGAGTTCCCTTGTCAATGGTAATATTCTTGGGAACACCAAATCTAGTGAAAATGAATTCATACATGAACTATGCTACATTATCTTCTTTTGCATTTTGTAGTACCTACACTTCAACCCACTTAGTCACATAGTTAGTACATACTAAAATATACCTTTTACCATTAGACTATGGATTGATTGGTCCAACAAAATCCATCCCCCATTTATCAAATGGTTCAATATGCACATGGGGTTGAAGAGGCATTTCATCTCATAGAGTTGGTCTACCCATTCTCTAACATTGATCACAATGGCTGACATATTTTATTGCATCTTTAAATAATGAGGGCCAATAATACCTTGTTTGCAAAATTTTAAATGCAGTTCTTCATCTTACAAAATATCCACCACATGGTTCGTCATGATAGGCTTTTAATATTTTTATGGTTTCATTTTTTGCAACACATATACACATGATTTTATCAAGGCTAGTTTTAAATAGGTAATCATCAATCCATGATAAGGTTGCACTATTTTCAATTAATATTTGAGCTTCTTTAGGTGTGAGTGTAGGTGATATTTTTTTGATCGCTAGATAGTTTTCCATATTGGTATAACAAGGTAATTGTTCATCAAGAGCAAAGATATGCTCATCCAAAAAATGGTCTTCAATGGCAGTGTTGTCTTCAGAGATTAACCTAGAGAGAAAATCTACCACAATGTTATCCTTACCAGGTTTGTCTATGATAGTCACTTTGAATTCCTACAGGAGTAATAGCCATCTAATAATTCTACCAATTACCATTGGCTTGTTCATTAGATATCTGATGGTTGTATGATCAGTGTGTATAAATATTTTTTGACCATGATATAATAGAAAAATGTATTAATGGTATGTACAACTACCAAGAATTCTTTCTCCATGATAATGTAGTTGATCTCAACGCTCGTAAGGTTCTTACTGACATAGTAAATGGCATAAAAATCATTATCATATTTTTGCCCTAGTGCTTCCCCTATGGAATTATTGGATGCATTTGTATAAATGTAGAAGGGGAGGTTCTAATTTAGACCTCTCAACATAGGAGTAGTTTTTAGTTTTTCTTTCAAGGTCTGAAACGCTTGTTCACACTCACTAGCCTAGACAAATTTGACAAATTTGGTTAACAATATGTGCAATTGTTTGGTAGTTTTGCTAAAATATTAAATAAGTCATTGGTAGTATCTAGAAAAGCCTAAGAAACTATGAATATCTCTCTATATTTGGGGAGTAGGTAAATTTTTAATCACTTCTATTTTCATTTTATCTACCTTGATCCCCTTAGTAGAGATATGGTGTCCTAAAACTATCCCTTCTTGCATTAACATGAAGCATTTTTCATTACTAAGGGACATGTTTATTTCTTGATATTCCTAGAGTACTTTCTCTAGATTAGTTGTAGTTTATTCAAAGGTTTCATCATATACAATGAAATAATCCTCTAGAAAATAGTTTATAATCTCCACCTACCCATTTTCTTAGATATGATAGGGGGCTATTTTGTCCATCCAAAATTATCATTTTTCCAATCCTACAATTTATGTAGGCATCAATTATTTCTATACAAGGACATCCTAATATGAGTGGATAACCATCCAATCCTGATCTAGATTGCAGAACTAGAAATTCTACCAAATATTCTAGCATTCCCTTTAGGAGTATAGTAAATCAATTAGCCAATTGTAAAACAATTTTGGTTGACCTCATATCTATTAATTGTATTTTTTGCATGGTTTCTTTAGACATAACATTATAGCTACTTCTAGATATACTAAAGTGTTGGGTAACCTTAAGCCTACAATTTGAACTATTAATATTGGGCTTCTTGGATCAAAGTACTTTGGGTGGTAGGTGTTTCCTAACATTAAGTTAGCTAACTGATCAACCACATGCATTTCTTTCAATGATTGTTTTTGTAGACACCAAAACAACACCAATCCGATTATGTGATTACAAGCACTGATCGCACCAACACACACAGCCCCTAGGGCAGCCCTCAGAGGTTAAACAGTGGTTCTAACCACTCACACAGCAATTTTGCAAGTCAGAAACCAATTTGGCACCTTTTAGACACTTTATTTCTCATTCGTCCCACCCAGGGACGAGTGCAAATTTTACTCATCCTACCCAAGAACGAGTGCTGACTAATACTTGTTTCACCCAGGGACGATTATAAGCACTCACTTCGGGGTGGGACGATTGTCAGGTTTGACCAGAAAAAAGTCAAATCTTGGCATATAAACAACTCAGAACTGCCACTTAGCTATTCCTGCATGACATAGGAGTGCGAGTGAGTTTTTTTGACAACTCATATCTGCCAATTGACTTTCCCTTCACTGCATGGGAATGAGAGTAAGCTTTTTAAGACAACTCAAATTTTCCACTTAGTTATCCCTTCATTGCATGGGAGTGCAAGTGAGCTTTTCTAAAACACACAAAGACATGCACAGAGGTAGTTAAGAAGCCCTTGATCAAGAAGAAGTCTTCTCTTCACAAACAAAAGCATTCATGCAAAGAAACACTTTTGCATGTTAATTTAAAGAGACCCCTTGGGTCTATAAAATGGTGAGTTTCCTCACCCAAAAGAGATACCGAGCAGGAGCATTCTGAGCAACGAAGTGCTGTTAATTCACTTACTTGCGATTTGCGCCCAAACCCCAATATTTTGACCACAATATTCTATCAATTTGATGACAACACATCACATCAGGTTTTGGACCCATCTCAAGTGGATTGGTGTCGAAGCAAGGTTTTATCCGTGGGTGGTTTGCCTTCGGGCACCTCCCCGCTTTACTTCATTTATAGTATTTTAGCTAGTTTCATGTTTATGCATTTATCAAATTTTTAGTGCATTTAGATTCATTTCAGCTATAGTTAGATTTATCTTTTATTTTTCATACACAGGTGCTACTAATTCTTTGTTTGTTTCTTTGAACACAGATTTTAGGTCTATTGAAGGAGCAACGAGGAATCGACCTTTGTCATTGCAAGCGGCGACAACGTTTTGGTTCGCCCATTTTATATGTGGGCATGCGGAAGAAGGAATTCAGAGACAAGTTGTAGAGAACAATATCTAACGCTCCTATCCCCTAAAAAGGAAGGAGACGTATTGTAACACGAATTGAAAAGAATATCAATAAAAAAGGGCTACATTTCATATTGTTCTTATATCTTGTGTTCATTCATTTGTGTTCCTTCCTTTTAATACGATTTCGTTTAGTTTTTCCTTTTTGTTTTCAGAATCTCGTGTTTTCAATGGCGATCACGATGGGACATATGGGTGTTTTCAAAGATCCTTTACCCACACATGATGCACAAACAAAACCTCTACATGTCAATGAAGTGCAACAGAGTTACCCCATGGAAGGGTATGTTGGAATGATAAGTATTGTGACAAGAAACAAAAGACACCCAGGAGTTGTCCCCGTGACAGCCACTAGGGAAGCCTCATCCACGTCACAACACCAACCAAATCCTACACAGTTGCCCCCACCTAGACTAGTGGTCACGATTCGATCTAGACTTACTCAAAGTCTAAGGACCACATCGGCTAGGCTCTCCATTTATGAGCTTATTCAACAATCAGCGCCCCATCGGGAAGCTCTTATGGAGATATTAAAGGCGATTGAATTGCAACCCCATGAAGCGGATTCGTTCAACAATTTTGTGGGGCATGTCAAACAGTGTACTGAACCAATCATTACCTTAAGAGAAGATGAGCTAAAAATGGTGACTGGCGATGTAACAGATCCACCCTTGCACGTTATTGCACGGGTCAATGGGACTCCATACAAACGGGTGTTGATAGACACTAGTTCATCCAGTAACCTTATTACAACCGCTGCACTGAAACATTTGAAACTACCAGCCTCTCACATTGCACCTTCTACTTATACCCTTCGAGCATTTAATGATACGATATGCTCAACAGTTGGCACAATTGTCTTGCCCATACAAGTGGGACAAAAGACCATTCATACGTTGTGCCACATTTTAGAAGGTGAGATGGCTTATAATATCTTACTTGGGCGGCCTTGGATCCGAGATATGAAATGTGTCCCTTCAATTGCTCATCAATGTTTGAAATATACATTTGAAGGACAAGTGCACGTGGTCCCCGTAGATTTGGAACCTTTTAAGTATTGCAACTCAGTGCAAATCATGCCGCAGTCAACCCTTCCTTCAATGCACGTGGATTTCCAGTTAAATCCATCTAAACGGGGTTCGACTAAGCAAGAATATTCATTGCCAACTCAATTACATTCCCAGGCGGGTTCATCTTCTTCATCCTGTCCTCCCACAACGATGCCACCTACGGTGGCCACACCAACGGACAAAGGAAAGAAGCCCCTAGAAGCAGAACCACCTCTCGTTTCCAACATCTCTACAGAAAAGACGCCTAATAGAATGGAAGCTGAGACACCTAGTTCACCCCACATGGAGTGGACTCAAGGAGAACTCCCATTTGACCCCTCTCAATCGCCAACGATTACTGTTGAGATGTCTAACACAGGCATGGGGGAGTATATAGTGCGCAATGTTGTTGCAACGCCCACACTTCAGTCTATGCAAGACATGGGAAGACCTCGACTCCCCATAGGCTCCGTGGTTCCTTTAGGCTACCCACCTAATCAGACAAACTTCATTTTTGGGGGCCTGGATCATGGCGTTGAACCTTCCCGACAAGAAGAGGAAGATGAAGATCCCTTTGTGGAAGATGTCAACTATCTGGCTAACCCAGACTTCGCATTAAGATATCTTAGCCAATGCAATTGGCATGGATACGGGTTAGGTCGGTATGAACAAGGAATGCGTGTTTTGTGTCAACCAAGATACCAAATGCCCTATGATAAGTCAGGAGTAGGGTTTAATCACCCTTTGCCCCTCGACATCTTGGTCGAAAACATGCAAGGCCTAGGGATAGGCAACAAGGATGGGTTGGCATCAGATCCATATGCTAATCCAAATACAACTTATACATTAGGGGATTATTTCCCATTGCAAACAAATAACCTTGTTGACCTCAACAACCCTTTCCCTACGGCTGAACAAGGAGAAACCTCATGGACTCACCCACAAGGGGAAGATGGACAAGACCAGGAAGGGTCTTCTGAAGATGAGTCGGAGGACGATCATTCGCATGACTATCAAATGAATGACGATCAGGAAAGCTTCCTGAGGATGTTCCCATTGAACGATCCTAGTGAGCATAGATTACAAGATCCTTTGGACATAGATGACAGGTTGGAACACTTACACATAGATCCGCGACCTAGGAGGCACTTCAACCTGGCGCAGTTATAGCAATTACTGCATCTGCCACCCCAGGAATACAACGGACATCTTCTGCCTGGAGACCCTATCAACTCATCAGTGTCTAGGGTGGACCCTATTTGCAGGACCGCATATAGGGCTGATCCCTTTGTGCCAGTGCCTACAGAGCCAGATCCACAGCACCACGAACATCCAGAATATCAGAGTTGTCACATTTGCGGTAATGGAGATTACAATCATTTCATTAACATGGTCTCCATTGATTTGACCGCCCCCATCCATGATCCAGCCAATCCAACATGATTATTGCATCTAGACATAGAAGCTATTGATTGGGATCACGCTGACACACCACCATCTCCATCAGAGTATTGGCCTTGCGGTGGGATGTTTCATTTCACTCCAGGACAAACTCAGGATGTCTTCCATGCTGAAGAGGAACTTGAGGTTCCTAATGACGATCTTAATTCAGCAAACGATATCCATCTGATCCCAATTCCACACCAGTTGGAAGACGGATCCCATATGTCGGTTGAAGCAACGAGTGATGTAGACATCGGCACAGATCCAATGAATCCACGGATTCTCAAGCTGGGGGTAAGTCTTTCCCCTGAAGAGCGAGCCGATTATGTTGCCCTTCTTAAGGAAAAGAAGGAAGTTTTTGCATGGTCATACAAGGATATGCCGGGACTAGACCCACAGCTAGTCACGCACAATTTAACGCTTGATCCGACAATCAAGCCAGTAAAGCAAAAACTACGCAAGATGCATCCAACAGTGGCCTTAATGGTAAAAGATGAGTTGCAAAAGTTGTTGGATGCCCAGTTTGTCATCTGTGTGGATTATCCGCCATGGTTATCTAACATGGTTCCCGTCAAGAAGCCCGACGGGAGGATTCGCATATGCACTGATTTTTGAGATCTTAACAAAGCGAGTCCTAAGGATGATTTTCCCTTGCCAAGCATCGACGCGTTGGTAGACGCTACAGCGGGCCACGAAATGCTTTCCCTTATGGATGGTTTCTCAGGATACAATCAGATTCGTATTAATCCTGAGGACCAACTAAAAACGGCATTCACAACGCCTTGGGGGACATTTTGCTATAAGGTCATGCCTTTTGGCCTTAAAAATGCCGGAGCTACATACCAACGTGCCATGACATACATCTTTCACGATTACATGCACAAAACTTTGGAAGATTACATGGATGATTTGTTGGCCAAATCTCTTTTGCGCACAGATCATATCGATGACTTGAGCAAGGTCCTTGATCGCCTCATTGAGCATAAAGTCAGATTAAACCCCAAGAAGTGCGTCTTTGGCGTCACCTCTGGAAAACTCTTGGGTTTCATAGTCTCCAAACGAGGAATTGAGGTTGATCCAAACAAAGTCAAGGCAATCCTTGAAATGCGTCCCCCAACCACCATCAAGCAGCTCGAGAGTCTGCAGGGAAAGGTTGCGTCGATCAAGCGCTTCATAGCACGGTTATCCGACAAATGCCGACCCATGAATAAATTATTGCATAAAGGGGTCACATTTCATTGGGATGACGAGTGCCGATCGGCCTTTGACGACATTAAATAGTACTTGGCTTCGTCGCCAGTATTGGCACCACCCAGACCAGGAGTGCCGTTCTATTTATATATCTCAGCCACTGAGGTGGCACTGGGCGCCATGCTTGTCCCAGAAAAATGAACTTCATCGAGAACAGGCTACATACTATCTTAGCCGCACCCTGGTCAGTTATGAACTTAACTATGCATATGTTGAAAAACTCTGCTTGGCAGTGGTGTTTGCTACCAAAAAGCTACGCCACTACATGCTTAGTAATAAGACGTATGTTGTGTCTAAGGAGAATCCATTGCGATACATGATGAGTCGTACTTATCATAGTAGCCGCACGGCGAAATGGATCATGTTGTTGACGGAGTTTGACATAGAGTTCATTGGACGAGAAATCTATAAAAGGTCAAGTCATCGCCGATCAACTAGTCGAGGCTCCTCTTGAAGACGATCAGCCTACGACTTTTGAACTACCGATGATGGGGTCTTCCATGTTTCGAGTCGCCGGATTTTGATGAGCCTGAGTCACAGGCTGACATAACCCTATTCTTCGATGGTTCTAAATGTGAGCAAGGGGGTGGTGCGGGAATTGTATTCTTCACTCCGCAAGGTGCTCCAATGCCCTTGTCTTTTAAATTAGACTTCCCGCTAACCAATAACAATGCAGAATACGAAGCCTTGCTCATAGGTCTTCAGACAACAATCACCATGAACATTAAACGATTGAACATCTTTGGTGATTCGTTGTTAATTGTCAACCAAGTAAAAGGGATATACCAATGTAAATGTCCAGTTTTGAAGTCTTATAAAGCCCTTGTGGATAAATTCTTGGCACAATTTGAATGGTATGACATCGAGGCACTCCCTCGATCATCAAATCATTTTGCGGATACTATGGCCTCCTTGGGGTCACTTATTCCACAAGACCCTTCTAGTGAAATGACAACCATTCAGGTTAAAACATTATCGCAATCTGCGATGGAGCGTGCAAGCTCTGATTCGATGCCAGAAATCCACATGATCCAGATTGAACCATCTCCGGATAAGTTCTCTCGAATTCGAGATTGTTTGATTAAAGCCAATTGGGGGTCCTTGTTCTCCCCGGCCCCTCTTGCTAGCAACACCACGTTGTTTTTACAAGTTCTTTCTGTTCGGCTTTTGTTCGGGATAAACTTCAAAAGGGATTGGCCGTTCATACTATCGAGGTTTTTGATCAGCAAGACTGGTATACACCCATTCGGGATTACCTCAAGCTAGGTACTCTCCCACTTGGATTGACACAAGCCACGAAAAGATCATTCAAACAGAAAGCGGCAAAGCATGTCTTGTTAGGAGACATTTTGTATCGTCAAAATTATGAAGGAATCCTCCTTCGTTGTTTGGACCAGAAAGAGTCCGCTTGGGCGATCACCCAAGCTCATGATGGTACATGTGGTGGCCACTTCAGCGGTATGGCCATCGCAAAGCGCATTCTTCGCATGGGTTATTATTGGCCATCTTTAGAGCGAGATTGTTGCGCATATGTGAAGAAGTGCGTGAAGTGTCAGCACCATGCTAATTTGACACACGTACCTTCTCAGGCCTTACAGCCGATTCAATCGGTTTGGCCTTTTTCGTAGTGGGGCCTTGATCTAATTGGAAAGATCTCCCCTGCATCGTCTGGTCGTCACACGTTCATTTTAACGGCCACAGAGTACTTTACCAAATGGGTGGAAGCAATTCCGCTGACCACTACGACTGGAGCCCGCATTGCGAAGTTTATTTTGCATAACATCATATGTCGTTTTGGTATTCCATCCAAAATTGTCTCGGATAATGGGACACCATTCAAGAATAAAGATGTGCGTGCTTTGATCACAAAGTACAAGATTCAGCATAGCTTTTCCACACCCTATTATCCGTAGGCAAATGGGCAAGCAGAGGCGTCAAACAAAATGCTAGTCGCCATTCTCAAAAAGACAGTTGCAGACAATCATAAAGACTGGCACATTCAGATCCTGCTTGCCCTATGGGCTTATCACACCAGCATTCAGACGCCCACTAGGGCAACTCCATTTTCGTTGGTGTATGGCTTCGAGGCAGTCATGCCTTTTGAGTTGGAGATTCCTTCCCTACGCATTTCAATGCAAGAGTTCATCAATGATGACACTGCACGGCAAGCCCGGTTAGATCAACTGACGTTGCTTGACGAACGACGCGTCAATGCTCTCGAGCATTTGCGTATCTATCAAGAGCGACTTAAGAAAGCATACAACATGAAAGTCCATTTCAGGGAATTTCAGGTTGGTGACTTGGTCTTAAAAGAGAACCAGCAGAATTCTAATTTGCCGTCCCATCTACGGGACAAGTTTGCAGCAAACTGGTTAGGTCCTTACATCATTGATAGTAGAATAGGACCCGAAACATACCGGCTTGCCTCTCTTGAAGGAATCAAGGAAGCAGAACCCTTGAACATCATTCATTTGAGGCCATTTCACAGCTAGAGAGCCATAGTCCAACCAAAAGCTCCAAGGATTCCCACAATCGCTTGGTCAACCCAAAAGCTCCAAGGATTCCCACAATCGCTTGGTCAACCCAAAAGCTCCAAGGATTCCCACAATCGCTTGGTCAACCCAAAAGCTCCAAGGATTCCCATAATCGCTTGGTCAACCCAAAAGCTCCAAGCGTTACCACAACTGCTTGGTCAACATAAAAATCAAAAATCACAAAAACAACTGCATTTCAATTCCATGCATCCTCATCAATACAAATCAAAATCACAAAAACAATTGCATTTCAATTTCATGCATACTCATAAAAAAAAAAAAATCAAAATCACAAAAACAATTGCATTCCAATTCCATGCATTCTAAAAAAAAATCAATCATCACAAAACAATTGCATTTCTTTCATGCATCTCATAAACATCAAAATCACAAAAACAATTGCATGCCAATTCCATGCATTCTCATAAAAATCAAAATACAAAAATATAGGTTCCATTAAGCATTGCATCCATACATTGCATACTTCGCTAGGTCATACAAGTCAAAAGCACCATAGACTGTCATTATTTGGCAACTCCATCATTTCCACCTCCGATCCATTTTCATAAACACTTACATCTCACATATCATCCTTTTATTTTAGCATCGTCCGTGTCGCCTAATGTATATAGGGTTTTCGTCATTCAGATGTCTTTAAATTTCTAGCCAAAAACTGTACACAATTAAGCTGATTTTACATGGGAAAGTTTTACTTGGATCCCACCTTGGTACGTAGCATCCCAACACAAATTAACACACATAAAATAATTCCTAAGTTGTGTGGACGAAAGATGAAACCTGCACCGTAATCCCGGCTACCATAAGCGAAACGGCTATCTTGCTTATCCCCCTGTGCAATTGACCCTAGAAATGCTGAGAGTTGGCAAAAGGACAAGCTTCCTCCCTACCCAATTCCCCATGAATCCCAAGTTCTCAAAAGTTGCAAAAACATCAAACATTTGCAAAACGTCAAAACACTAAAATTTGACATCCTACAGTGCACACATCAAAAGGCACAAACAATAGTGATTCTCGTCACTCCATATTTCAATCCCTTGCTCCAAAAAAAAAAAAAAAAAATCAATAAAACAAAAATAAACAGTGATCTTATCACTATAATGAGCAAGTATCCCCATACCCTTGAAGAAAAGAAGGGAGTCGACCTTGAATCCCTGGAATTTTCAGCATTTCGACAGGTCATGAGGCAAGCTTCAGTACCGGTTTGGTTGATAGCCTATCAGTCACTGGCAGTAAACCTCCCGCATGACGATATATCTATCACATTAACTTGTGTGCAGATCAATGTTTGCATGTGGATGAGCTAGCTTATGGTATCCTAGATAACATCGCAGACAAATCTGACTAAATACAATACAGGAGTTAGTGGAGCTAATTAGGTGATCCTTAGTACAGGTTCGGTTGAAAGCCCATACGGCACTGGCGGTATCCTGATGAATAACACATAAACGAACTCAATTGCACACACAGGGATGTGAAATAACTTGGTTAAATTCAAGTCAGATTTAGACCTTGTTCCAAAGTCCTGCGAGATAAATGTATAGTCTTGGCTAGTTAGTTAAAAATATCTGCATCTCAGAAAAGCTTAACTACATTTTCCAACAACCGATACATTTCATTCCATACCTCACCATCAAAAAATAGACAAAATACAAAAACAAAGTTTTCATATGCACAAGCATTCCACAAAGTTATCTTATTACTATAGCAAATCACTCCAATTTTGTACAGTATATGGTGCATCGACAAATCATCCACAATTCATTTCATTCATTCTATATGCATACATCATACAAATTAGAATCATCACATTCATAATCGCATATGCATACATCAATGTAAAAACATGTACATAAAAATAAATCATGCAAAACAGATAAACACCAAAAAGAATCATCTGTATATATATCACAACAAAATTGCCCGCAGGCTACAAAACTGGTCCTCAGACCTCCCTCCCATCATCCAAAATCCCAAAATCCCCAGCCTAGGGCGTCGGCCACCATGATCACGCAGGATCGGTGCGACGAGAGCTACCCCCTGCGGTATCCGTCCTCTGAGATCTCTCAGGGCGACTGCTCGCCCCTGCATCCCGCCCACTCGCGCCTCCCTCATCTCGCCGTCGATGACGGGATGATGCCGACTGCTCCGTCCCGTTGTCTCTCGTCCTGTACGACGAGCCACTGGCCGGAGGCTCTGGTATTCGCCCACCCAGGCGGATAATCTCACCCTCCATCTCCGACCGATGCCGCCCCCACGCGGCCTCTCGTCGCCCCCAATCTGCCTCCCGTCGCCTCCAATCCTCTTCCCGTAGCCTCGACTCCGCCTCCCGCCTACGGTAATACGCGATGGCATCGTCATCGCTGTGCTAGCTGCACCCGTAGGAGATCTCTCTCCCGTGCAGCATCTGTATCTCCCGCCTGCTGGTGAGACGCAGCCACTGCGATCCCCTGCCCTACCAACTGTGTCCGCAGGAGATCCCTCTCCTGCGTCATCTCTGCCAGCTCTCCATCCCGCCTCTGCAACAATCCCGTCAAACGCGCTACCTCAGCGCGCAACCCTGCCTCTGTCTCCCCCGAGCCAGCCGGCTCTGACGCCTCCTGCATCTCCGGCTGCTCCTCCTCCCCAAAGTCATCTCCCACCTCTGCCACCTCCACCATCTCTACATCTGCAGGTGCTCCCCAACCCTCTCCTGGTGCCTCTGCACCCTCTCCGCCTCCCGCTGCCTCCTCTCCTCCCAAGGGCCCCTCCCCTCGCCACTGCCGTAGCGTCCACCACTCCTGATATTCGGCTGTCACGCCGACGTCATCAACATCTAGAATGTCCAACACAGCATCTGACTCCTCCCCTAGTGGCTCGAGGATCGGCGCCGCTAGGGTCCTCTCATCACTCCGACGTCGGTAGGCTACGGGCTCCCCAGGCAACCCCTGAGGTACCCCAAACTGTCGCGTCACTCGGAGGTAATGGAAGTACTCCTGCTCTGTCCCATGTCGCCCAATCACCCATCTCCCCCTCCGAACCCGTCGAAGCCAATCCTCCGCCTCTGGCCATGCGGGACAATCCCGATATGGCCTCCATACCACATCCCCGGGAGTCAGTCGTGCAAAGGCATCTCTGTAATGGTCGACGTCTCCCACGAACCGTCGACTGTGCCCTCGCTCCTCAGACCGATACCATAGCGCACCATACCCAATGTCCCTATCCACCATCTCCGCTCGGGTAGTCCAGGGCAACCCTCGTGGTCGCTCTATGGCTATGTGCTGCCAGGCCCAGCACTGCAATAAAAAACTGCACCCCAACCCCTTTCGCCTCCGACAGCGGACCTCGTACAACTCATCATATAACTGCGCTAGTAGCGTCTGGCCCCACCTCATAATAACCGGCTCTGTCATCGGGCAATCCACCAACTGCCATACTACCTCCACTAGGTTCCATGGGAACCTCGCTCCTGATGAATCTGGCAGGAGCATGTTGGAAATGAGGCTCATGAGTACTGCATGCCTCACTCCCAACACTCTCCTCGCGTACCACCACCGTACCAGTATCCCCCCAATCTGACAATCCAGCTCCGCCCTCTCCAACGAGGTCATCCCATCCCCCTCCCCTCCGTGTCCAAAGTACCGTGTCAGTACCGCTGTCCTCTGGCCCCGTGGAGTCGTCCGAATGGGAACCCCGTCTATCGAAATCCGCAAGATCCGATACACGTCCTCCAAGGTGACAGTCATCTCCCCTGTCGAAAGATGGAAGGTGTTCGTCCGAGCATCCCACAGGCCAATCAATGCTGTAATGTACGCCCGATCTGCCACAACTGCATCCAACCGAGCCACATGCTTGAGCCCTAAGGCATCAAGCCACTCCCAGTCATCATCAGTCAACGCCTCGCGGGCATTAGAAAAAATGGTCGGCACTCGATGTCGACTCTTCACCACCTGCACATCACAAAAAAAAAAAAAAAACAACAAACATCAAAAACATGCATCACATCACCATCACATGTACAAAAATGCATAACTATACCGTACTATTTTTCATTCACATGTACATCCAAAACTTCAAAAAAAAAAAAAAAAATCATTTATTTTGCATCTTTAATTTCATCCAAAACAATAAAAATTTGACATGGTTTCCCTACGGTTTTACCTAAGTTTACCATTTCAACCAAAAAAAATTCATCTTTAATTTCATCCAAAACAATAAAAATTTGACATGGTTTCCCTACGGTTTTACCTAAGTTTACCATTTCAACCAAAAAAAATTCATCTTTAATTTCATCCAAAACAATAAAAATTTGACATGGTTTCCCTACGGTTTTACCTAAGTTTACCATTTCAACCAAAAAAAATTCATCTTTAATTTCATCCAAAACAATAAAAATTTGACATGGTTTCCCTACGGTTTTACCTAAGTTTACCATTTCAACCAAAAAAAATTCATCTTTAATTTCATCCAAACCAATGAAAATTTTTGACATGGTTTACTTACGGTTTTACCTACGTTTACCATTTCAACCAAAAAAAAAAAAAAAATTCATTCATTTTCCATTTTTAATTCCATAAACATAACATAAAAATATGAGTGTGGTTTACCTACGGTTTCGCCCTAAGTTTTACCATTCACATAGAAAAACATTTTAACCATGGTTACCCTAGGTTGTTACTCTAAGTTTCATTTTGGGTTTATCATCCGGTTTGTCGTCTAAGTCTCATTTTGGGTTTCTCATCCGGTTTTTCATCTAAGTTTCCATAGGTTTGCATCCATGTTTCCTTTGGTTTCATTCATTTACCTTTAATTTAATTAAGTAGGGTTTCGTGTTTTCATAAACGTAAAACAATAAAAACACATTTGCATTTTTTTGAAATTCACAATCGAGGAGATAGTGCACTTACTGGTCTCGCCTCGGCTCCTCCGCTCGACGACCCGGTCTGTGTACTCATGGTGGCTAGATAATCCGGCAGCGCTTCGCGTCAGAAATCTACCTCCTCCTCCCAGAGCTCCAAATCGCAATCGATGAACAGTGCAAATGAACCAAATCCGTCATTTTCGCATATTTATAGTTTTTGTTTGCTGGTAATCGTCCTTTATCGGGACGAGCGCTTTTCAGTGCGCTCGTCCCACCCCGGGACGAGTATCCTCCGAGGCATGCTCGTCCCACCCCAGGACGAGTAACATCACGACAATCGTCCCACCCCGGGACGAATAAAAAAAAAAAAATTTAAATTAAATTAAAAACAACCACAACATAAAAATGACCAATGCTAACAAAACCAAAAATAGGTCAACACAGTCGGAGAACTGCTCGAGCATGCTTAGCGGTAAACCATCTAAAGGCACCCTTGCACACGTCATCTTGGGTCAAGCGACTCGTCGCTTTTCTCATGTCGGTCATTCCCTCATCGATTCGTCGCTTGAGGGGGTAGTCACACTTAGTTGCCAATCAACAACATTATACCTAGTCTTGGAAAAGACACGCATTCAAAGGATCATTGCAAAAGACAATCGCGCCCCTGCTTGGGGCAGCAAACAAGCAATCATCACAAACTGATCATATACTTAGCATTTGTGAATCATGAACTCAAGGTTCCCACAACAAAAGGTTGCGCCCTTTGCCTATTCATGACTGATCAATGCCTAAGTTCAAGTAATACCTCACCGAACCAGGTTAATGCTTGATTTAAGTTCCTTAGCTCGTCAGAAGCAAGGATTCAAGAATGCGTGCCCTTTCCATACTTGGGGCATCAAGAGTTGGTTAGGTTACTGAAAACCTTAATCATTAGTGCTTTGGTTATATTTTTGCTCAGCGCTGCGCCTTGCACAACGCTTCCCAAAAAGGGGCATCTGTAGACACCAAAACAGCACCAATCCGATTATGTGATTACAAGCACTGATCGCACCAACACACACAGCCCCTAGGGCAGCCCTCAGAGGTTAAACAGTGGTTCTAACCACTCACACAACAATTTTGCAAGTCAAAAACCAATTTGGCACCTTTTAGACACTTTATTGCTTATTCGTCCCACCCAGGGACGAGTGCAAATTTTACTCGTCCTACCCAGGAACGAGTGCTTACTGATACTCGTCTCACCCAGGGACGATTATAAGCGCTCGCTTCGGGGTGGGACGATTGTCAGGTTTGACCGGCAAAAAGTCAAATCTTGGCATATAAACAACTCAGAACTGCCACTTAGCTCTTCCTGCATGACATAGGAGTGCGAGTGAGTTCTTTTGACAACTCATATCTGCCAATTGACTTTCCCTTCACTGCATGGGAATGAGAGTAAGCTTTTTAAGACAACTCGGATTTGCCACTTAGTTATCCCTTCATTGCATGGGAGTGCAAGTGAGCATTTCTAAAACACACAAAGACATGCACGAGAGGCGGTTAAGAAGCCCTTGATCAAGAAGAAGTCTTCTCTTCACAAACAAAAGCATTCATGCAAAGAAACACTTTTGCATGTTAATTCAAAGAGACCCCTTGGGTCTATAAAATGGTGAGTTTCCTCACCCAAAGGAGATACCGAGCGAGGAGCATTACGAGCAACGAAGTCTTGTTAATTCACTTACTTGCGATTTGCGCCCAAACCCCAATCTTTTGACCACAATATTCTATCAATTTGACGACAACACATCACATCGGGTTTCGGACCCATCTCAAGCGGATTGGTGTCGAAGCAAGGTTTTATCCGCGGGTGGTTTGCCTTCGGGCACCTCCCCGCTTTACTTCATTTATAGTATTTTAGCTAGTTTCATGTTTATGCATTTATCAAGTTTTTAGTGCATTTAGATTCATTTCAGCTATAGTTAGATTTATCTTTTATTTTTCATACACAAGTGCTACTGATTCTTTGTTTGTTTCTTTGAACACAGATTTCAGGTCTATTGAAGGAGCGACGAGGAATCGACCTTTGTCAATGCAAGCGGCGACAACGTTTTGGTTCGCCCATTTTATATGTGGGCACGCGGAAGAAGGAATTCAGAGACAAGTTGTAGAGAACAATATCTAACGCTCCTATCCCCTAAAAAGGAAGGAGACGTATTGTAACACGAATTGAAAAGAATATCAATAAAAAAAGGGCTACATTTCATATTGTTCTTATATCTTGTGTTCATTCATTTGTGTTCCTTCCTTTTAATACGATTTCGTTTAGTCTTTCCTTTTTGTTTCCAGAATCTCGTGTTTTCAGTTTTTATCTTGTTTTATTAATACATAATTATCTAATGTAATTTGTGTAAATTGGCATGTCTCTTATGGCCTGATAGAGGGGAATTATGATAGTCAAGTTTTTCAACCCTTCCATTATGTCAAATTTTGGTTGTAAATTTTTTTGGGTTCTTGTAACATTTTGGGAAAGGGTGGAACCCCTTCATTACTAGTTTGTTCAATAGTTACATTTTATTCCACCCCCTTTACCAAATGTGTTTGTTCTTCTACTTCTATTTCCTCTTCCTCCTCTATTGGAGGTGTGGGAGATACTCCTAATTGTCTACCTAACCTAATCTATATAGGATTACAATCTATGCTAATATGATACATAGGGTACATCCTCATGTCTACTTGATATGTGGGTTGATTTGTCTTATTATTTGGATTTGGGGTTGGTTGTGTTGGTAGCTATTGTGGCCTAGAAGTAGGTGGTGCCAACAAAATAGGTAGTAGTGGTATTTGTGTTGTGATTTTTAGATGTGAAGTCCATATATTATAATTTCACCATTGTGTTCCAGCTTGCTAGTATGGCACCCATGGATAAGGTGTGTAGGGTGTAGACCCTTGGGTGGAATTCATCCAAGGTGGCTGACCCCATCATCCCATATTGGGTGGTTGATCTTGTCATTGGTTAAAAAAATTAGATCCTCCATATTGTGGTACTACTCCTTGCATGCCTCCTTCCATAGGAAACTATTACCAATTTCTCCTATTACCCATGAAGTAAGTTTTTGCTACTTTTGGTTCCTCTTTCATGTTTGCTAATTTCGGGCACAATTTCATTTTGTGATCCATTTAACAAATGGTACACACTCTGATATTGTTTTCCATGCACTCATTCTTGGGATATTTTCTTCTACATCTTGGGAAGAAAAAAGCTAGTGTTGCTTTAGTTTCTTGCTCCTTTTTCTAAAGTTGGAATGTGTCTAATTGAAGTGCAAGAGATGATATAATATCACTCTTCATGTCTTCCAACAAATTGCCTAATTCTACCTTGGTTATAGAGGTTATGGTTTTTGTTCCTCGATTGATGGGTTTACCCTTTCTTCTAGAATAATTTTGATAGAACTATTGAATATCCAAAATTTGGTGTTGGTAAATGTCACCTCTCGATAACAAGTTTAAGGCTTCTAAGGATTCATTTGTGATACCCCTTAAGAATATGCTTCTCAAGGATTTCTCACCCAATTTTGCATGGGGTGAACATTGAAGATTAAAATTAAATCTTCCCTAGTAATCTTCCAATGACTCTTCCTCCCTTTGCAACATATCTAGGACTTCTTCCCTAGCATCTCGTGCCCTACCAAAATCTTGGTATTGTTCTAGGAATATTTTCTTCATGTCCTCCATGGTGGTAATTTATTTTTTTCCTAGACTAATAAACCAAGGTAATATTGAATCATCTAACATAGAGGGAAATAGTTTTAGTTTTGAGCATCAATTTTATAGTCCACTAATATACAAAGCACGTCAATTTTTTATTAAAAATAAATATATCAGTGTCCTTATTTGGTAGTTCTTTGAAATTCAAAAGGTGTGCAGGAGAGATATGTTTCATTTTAGTATATCCTCTTAATTCTTCAATAGAAAACTCAAAACTAGTAGAAGCCTCCTCATTTTTAGCCATAGTTTCAGATGATGTAGGTGTTAAACCCAATGCTTCTACAACAACTAATAAAGCTTCACACTCATTTCTTGTATCTTCAAATAGTAAATCTAAATCAAATCCTAAGGCAAACCCCCTTTCTAATATTTTCCACCTTGGATCATTTTTAAAGAAAGTTTGTCCAAATATTGGATTAATATGCCAAGGTTTCTCTAGTGGAGATGGTGATGCAACTTCAGGAAGTGTTTCAGATTCTTCAAAAGGTATTTTGAAAGGATTTTTAGGTATATCCAAATTTATTTTTTCTTTCCTAATAAAACATCCATCTAGTCCTCTTGGTCTTGGTGGACTCATACATTATCAGGTAAGGGATCTATGGGTAAGATAATCTGAACAATTATTTTTAGGTTGACTAACCTATAGATCCTAGAATAATATAGTTGAAACTCCCCAGCAATAGTGCCAAAATGGTGAGAAAAAAATGGTGTTCTTAAAAATATTTATTTTCCTTCCATTTAATTTACCAATCTAGAAGTTCGTAAACTTTTTGAGTACCTATGCACAGTATATGTTTGTAGTAATTGGGAGATGAGTCCTATATATCATTTAATTTTGTAGGGGTGTGTTTTTTCATGTAGTTTAGCATATCCAAACCAATAAAATCTAAGTGCAAAAAATTAAAACACAAAACTAAAAGAAACTGCAATAAGTAAATTACTGATATAAAACATACAACTTGAAATGAAATTGCATTAATTTAAAAATGCAACTGAATTAAATAAAATAAAAAATAAACACACTATAGATATGAATAAAGTAGGAAATAAAATAAAATAACAGGAGAGGATTATTGCCTGGAGTGGGCCCAAGCTCCTACTGATGATCCACCTAGTTTGTTGTGTTACACTCACTCTTTTGAATATGCACAAATAGAAAACACTCAAAACTTTATTAATTATTTTGTATGGAATAACAACACTGTGGATTTTACTATGATCATTTTATGCACATTTATAATCAACGTATAATAAAAGAGCGGTCATGTATAAATTAATCATGCAATATAACGATGGTTCTCCCTAAGTTTACATAACCATTTATTTCTAAATTTTGCACAATCTCCAAGTCAATTAGTCAATGCATAAAATAAAGGTATTTTATTCCCATTGGATATAGGCACCTATCGGTCTATCATTGAGACATAGATGCCTTTCAACCTATAACTAGGAGATAGGCACTGAGATATAGTCATTTTTTGACCACCAAAAGATAGTCACTTTTTCTACCATCAAGAGATAGTCGCTAGGAGATAGGCATTGGGAGATAGTCACCTTCTACCATCAGGATATAGGCATCAGCCTATACCCAAGATATAGGCACCTACCTATGCCTAGGATATAGGCGATATCCCTTAGAAAGACTTAGATACCCATTCTTGGATCTTTAATCTCCTTCATTCCTTAAAAATAATATGATTGTTGTACAATGTGAAGTCCATGTGGGACCTCGACTGAAATATGAGTAAAAAATAATGAAATTCTATATCTACACATATTTTCCACTAAAAACAATGATCAAGCATAATGCCACATAATACCCCTTTTAAATATTCATAAAAATGAGCATTTTTGGTGCTCATCAATAAACAATGGAAACTATTTTCTAGGTGGCAAATATACTCAAGGCATTGTCTTCCCTAGACTCAAAATTTACTTAGTGTCTGAGATGTGTTTGGTTCATGAAAGAACTTCAGTCATATAGGGGAAGTTTAAAATTGTATTAGAACCCAACGATATTTGATAAATTTCAATAGGATCAACTAATTTGGTTGATTAGAAGAAAATACTTCTATTACCAATCAACCTAAGCTTGAGGTTGAACACAATATCACGATAGTTACAATAACTAGTGTATGGTGTTGTATGAAATGAGTAATGCCTATATGCAACCTAATGGAGACAATCATATGATAAAAAGTATGATAATGAAATGGATGACAATGTAATGTGTATGTATAGGAATAGACACAATAAACTTAATCATTGAGTAAGTGAACCAAGTTTGATTGGTTAGTGTGTATTCATGTATCCAAAAAAGTGATCAAATAGCACCGTATAAGTTGTATGAAGTGATATATGCATGGATGCAATGAGGGAAGTGATTACAAATGTTTGGTGATATCAACATGAGTGATTTATGAGAAGTGAATATATGTATTTATTCAAAGCATGACCATACAACAAAGATAAGGGAAAGATGAAGGAGAAGTGAAGAAAGATAGAGATGGAAATATATCAAAGGTATGTAGTTGCTCAAATCATACAACAGTGACAGATGCAAGTGGCATATATGTGGAGGAAGAAGTAGAATACAAATATAAATGAAGGAGAAACGTGTAGACACCAAAATCTAGCCACTTGTCATCCATCCATGTCCTCCAATCATAGCCACCCATTATATATATATATATATATGTATTTAATTAATATATGTATAGATATTAATATTTTATATATTATATTTATATATATTTAATATATATATATGAATTAATCCTAGTTATCCGCCACATTTTAATCTCAGCCATCCATCCACCTCAATCCATACCACTTACCCAGATTTAATATCCACCCTTCCTCATGTTTTAATCTCGAACACTCATTATGTGTCATCGAAACCCTAACATGTTCAAGGTAAGATATAAAAGAGGAGTCATTTTGATGAATAAAATGCTTAAGCTCTTATTAACCCTTAATCCACTAGGCCCTAAGATTCCTAATCTCTTTTTGAATCTTAAGTTCTTTCTACCCTAGCCACTTCACCATCATTCGCATCCCCTATTTTTGCTACCACCCATCCTGTGCAAACTAGATCTGATTCTGCAACACTTTCCTCAACCCTTGAACGCCCCCTAGAGCCACCAAAATACCTCTAGGTGTTTTTGGAACCTTTTTGGTGCATTTGATGCCATTACATAATGCCCTAGTGCATATGCTGCCATCACAGAATACCTTTGGGTATTTCTTATAGTAGATCTACAGTCCTACAACCCTCGAGTGCCACTTGAGCATCCTCGTAACCATCCTTGATAGAAGCAAAAATCTCAAGTGATAAGGTAAATGGTTTTATTTGCATTTATTTTATATTCTTATGTTCTATTTATAGTTTTATTTTGTAGCATCTAGGGTTTAGTAATTTTTATTCTTTTGAGGGTCTCACGTAGTGGAGCCCTCACAGGTATTATTGACTCTTTGTGTTGTTTGTTATTTGCAGGTATAAGGATTATATTTTTGGAAGTTGTTGAAGCTATGGTGACCCTTTTAGGATACACAAGCCCACCCACAACCTCGTTTGGATCAAATATGAGAGAAGAAGACACCAACTATTATTTTGAACTAGGGTTTCGGAGAACCCTAGTAACTATAAATTTGTATCACAAAGGTATTGTAAAACCCCACATTGGGGCACATTGATTGTATCATTTTGAGATCCACACATATTAATAAAAGCTTATCTATCTTGTGCAATATTGTGTTATTTTTGTGCTTTTGATTACTTTATCTATTGTATTGTGTTGTTCTCTATGTTAATTTATTTTATCACTAACTTTCTATTTTTGTTTTCATTTTGTAGGTTCCAAAAATTTGATCATGTGATTTTTGCAAAAACTAGGGTTTTTAGAGATTGCAGAAGTTGATCAAAGGCTGTACGAATGCCCTGCAATGCTCGAGGTATGCCTTGGTGTATTCATGATATGCCTTGGTGCATTTCAATGGCTCTTATGTGTGTTTCATAGAGTGGGAAAGAAATATGTAGGCTTCCTGGTAAGCCTGCTTCAAACCCTAACCCATTTCTACTTCATTTTTCCTACTTTTTATAGTAAAATTGACAAAAGTAAAATCATTTAATTTTTGTTAAAAGTAGTTACATTTATTTGCATTTTAGGCATTTACATTCATCCTACACATTGCATTTAGAGTAGAATTGCATTCATGCATTCATTATAGATCATATTTATTTTAGATTTTTGTTGTTGTCTGATGTATTCATTCATTATTTTTGCATACTATTTTCATGTGAAATTACAAAAGCATAAAATAGTTGCATAATAGGGTTAAAAATTTCCATTTTTACTTGTCTAAGTTGGAACAAGATCAGAATACATAAGTATACTCCCACATTTGGTGATTCAAGGTGGAAGAACTAGGTGAACCCTCCATTGTTGGAATCACTTGATGATTCAGAGTGGGTCTTAAGTAGTGTACCCTAAGTTCTTTTGAGGAACTTGGTATTATTGTTTTTGGATTCTGATTTAGACCTATGAAATAGGCTATTTTTAACATTGTATGAACACAATAGATAACACAAACATTAAAATGAATCACACACTACACACATCACAATAAACAACAATGAGTTGGATTTCATCACCAACCATTGTTTGAGATTTGGTGATGGTGGACTTCATCTCCATCCATCAATATCTTCCCTTAGCAACCATAGACACCCATGAGCAAAATTTCTAGATTTCATCACTAGGAAGAATCTCATTTGCTAGCCAACCATAGATTTTACCTTGCATAATTTAGATTAGCACATTCATAACACACAAACCTCACAAAACATATATATATATATATATATATATATATGAGAAAAAAATGAGGTAAGAAAAATATGTTTTAGAAACATAGGATTGAATTGCTTGTTTAATTTTGTAATTTTTTTATTTTAATTTCTTTCCTGCATATTTTACATTTGATTCACTAGCTTATGGTTTTAACACAAAATCAAACGAAAATCTTGATTCAAAGTTTCATCAACCAAATAACTTCATCCATGGAGTTTTCAACATATTTTACTACCACTTCTATGGTTCACCCCATTAGTGTGATATAAACAAGTTGTTTAGATTTGTCTACGGGTCCCTCACATGTTGTGCATACTTCAAATGATGATGTTTTGCATAGAGCCATCCATGCATCCATTGTAGAAATAGAACCATCATCCCCCATAAATTATAACATCACCCACATAGACATGGTCCAAGTGGAAGCTCTTAAAATATCTGCTAACTATGTTATAGAATAAATCAGCAGTCCACCCATGCATGATTATTATTTTTAGTAGGAACTTACCCATTCCTAGCCTTCTAGCCTCACCCAAGTGTATACCAACCCTCTTTTTCAGGCATCAGCTACACATTCCCAGCATTTTTCTATTCCACAATAGTAATGTTCTCAAAGCACCTCCATCCCATCCTCCATCCCATCTTCATACACCACCACCTATGGAAATCCATTGTATGAAGCACATGTCAATGCTGCTTCACAAATTTTAGTTTCCACCCCATCCAAAGTCTCTCATCTAGTTGTAATACTCATTACAACTTATCCTCCACCTACCTCATCCATTCCTTCCACATCCACACCATATTCCTCAGAGGTGGCCATACATAAAGCATGGTAAATTATGGCTCAACAAGGTGCTCAACCTTGTTCCCAATAACAAGTACAGGTGATAGATTTTAAATCCTAGCATGTTTCCACCCAACCCACCTTTTTCACTCCAAATTCATCATGGATACCACAATATTCTATGGTTTCCATTCCCACACTACCATTAACTCACACCCATGCCATTCCCACAAATCATAAAATTCATAGTCCTCACACATCATCTCCTTTTCAACATTCACAATCATTTATTCATCAATCTCAACATCACCAAATTCAATTCACCCCATTAAATCATCACCATATCATTACACCCCAACATCTCACCACTCCACCTTTACAAAATTACCAAGTAATTTAGGACTTCCATATACCTAGGGAAGACCACCTAATTCAAGCCATGCAACAGTAAATTGATAGCTTGATGCAACATACTCCTGGTACGATGAACCAAAATTCAACTCTAAGACAATTGATCAATCAACAAATTCAATTTTTGATATCATCATTTCCATATCCGACGAATTTTACATTACCAAAATTTGATAAATTCAACGGGACTAAGGACCCTAGAGAGCATATGAGTACATTCATCAACTCCTATTTTAGAATCCAACATCATGATGCTCTATTTCTTTGAACATTTCCTTAGACATTTGGGGAAGATGTCATAGAGTGATACAACCATTTACCTCATCATAGTATATATACTTTTGAATAGTTGGTTGACCAATTTCTCAAAATGTTTTCCCTCAATGTTAGAAAGAAAATATCATTGTTTGAATTGTATGGTTTAAAAAATGTGATGATGAGTTAGTATATGATTTTGGTAACCATTGGAGGGTTGTTATCACAAAACTACCATTCACCCTACCAATGGAAGAGATAACCAGATTATTTACCAAGAGTTGTCTAAAACCCATTTATTGGTTATTACAATTACAATAGTACATATCATTTGAGAAAGCTCTTGCCCGGTATAGCATCATTGAGAAGATAAAAATCCAATAAAGTGTGCTTAAGACCAAAAATAAAGAATGGTAGAATAAAGGCCAATACAAAGGTAATTTTTTTGGCCAATCCAAACCAAATCAGGACAATCAGGCCAATCAGGCTAATCAAGCCAATCAAGTCAATCGAGTGGTCATGAGCCATCTGGTAATGGCTCAAAAACAACCCATGCAACAACAACCATATAAAATTACATATCATGCGGTTCCCTCACCATCACAATCATTCCATATCATAATGCCAACTATGGAAAACCACCCACATTGATAATATGTTCGATAAAACCACCAATACACCCCCTAGATGAATCATATACCTCCATATTTTGCAAATTGTATGACACAAACTAACTTTCCTTGCCTAAGGTTAAACCAAATGACCCTACCAAGTGTAGTAAACACTGTAGGGAATATTTATTTTGCCCTTATCATAGGTAAAATGGGTATGATATAAACAATTGCAAGACATAGTGCAAGATCTTATTGACTTAGGGACCATCAAGCTTGATAGTCCCTTAGCTCAACAAAACCAAAACCTTGGTATCTATCAAACACCACTTCCTCATCATGAGGAGGTACAACCAACTATAGGAGGATCAAATACCAAGACTCCTCCTAATCAAGTTAACCATGTGCAACAATACTAAGGTTTTATGGGTGTTATTCATGTAGTTACCCAAAGTAAAAAACACACTAAAAATCAAAAAATGCACAATAGTAAATTGTTCAATCTTCAATGGCACCACAAGCAACTGTGTCTCCTCAACCTGTCGCTTCATCATCTCCCATCCAAATTGCCACCAATACTTTGCAACCCATTCATATTCCAAGTTGTACATATTCACCCATTCATCCTATAAATCATCCATCAAGTCCAATTATCTCTTTGAGTAGTCGATTAACCACTACCCTTAAAATAGCTTTAGCTAAATTTTCTATCTATGAGATTATACAACAATCTTCCTTGCATATCAAGGCATTAATGGATATTTTAAAATCCATTGAACTTCAATATCAATATGCTAATGCCTTTAGAAATTTTGTGGGGAGCATCTGAACATGTATGGAGCCTTCCATTACATTATACAATTTTGAAATTAAACCAATATCATTAGAATTGGTGGATTTTCCATTGCACATCATGGCTTAAATTGATAGGAAGCCATTTAAATGAGTATCAATTCATATCATTTCCTATATCAATATCATCACCACATCCACTATTCAACACCTCAAACTTCCACCATCCCACATTACCAAATCCACATTAATCCTAAAATAATTTAACGATGCTCCCTGCTCCACAGTTGGTGCTATCATTAGTGAGCAGAAATCATGTCTCAAAAAACAATCATTTCTCTTCCATAAATTATCAATCCGGTAAGTATGTAAACTTATGAGTGTCACGCACAGTATATGCCTACAGTGTTGGGGAATGAATTTTTCTATACCTTATTTAGTTTGGTGGAGGATTTTCATGCATTTTAAATTTAGCCAAACCAAATAAACTAAGTGCAAAAAATTAAATAAATAAATTATGAACTAAACTAAGTGTTGGAAATAAAAGTATGGAAATAAATTGCAAGAAATAAAACACACACAACTAAAATTAAATAAATTAGTAGATAAAGCAATAAATCTAATCTATAAAAAATAAATAATAGAAATGAAACAATGGAGGACTACTGCAGGGAGTGTGCCCAAGCTCCCATAGATATTTCACCTAGTTAGCTACGTAGAGCTTGCTCGAATAAGAGGATTTGCACTCTTAATTAAATAAAACAAAGAATGAAATAAAATAATCTCTGTGTAAAATCAATCATCCCCCTCCATTCATCTAGATTGCATCTTTATATAAATTGCAACCAGATATTGTTACAATAACAAATCAATCTAATTTAATCACATGACGTGATTAGTTACAATTGGTTCTACACAGATTTTATTTCCCTATTTTAAAGCATATCCGTTCACCAGAAGGATATATATAAAAATTCTTAGGTGTACATAACAAACAAATACTAAACTAATGCATTCTAAAAATAATACCTTAAGAGCTTTACAAGGTCAACCGACCAATCGGTTGATAATAATAACAAATACTTTATTCTATTTAATAAATGCATGATTAAAATAGTTCTCCTTTGTCTTCATGTGCAACCTCCTCCTTAGCCCCTTGGTCAACCTGGTCAATGTTGACTTGGTCATATGGCATCTCCAATGTGGGTGTCTCCAACATATGGGGAGTAAGGTACCAATAAGGTACCTACTTGAGTAAGGCACCGGCTTGGTGCCTACTTGAGTAAGGCATTGGCTTGGTGCCTACTTGAGTAAGGCACCTACCTAGCACCTACTTGAGTAAGGCACTTGTCTGGCGCCTACTTGAGTAAGGCACCAGAGTAAGGCGCCTCCCCATGTATGGGATTAAGGCACCAGAGTAAGGCATCTACTCCATATACCTTAAGTGTAGTTAAGAAAAATCATGTCAGGTCCATTTAGGAGATACATTGGGAAAACACTGGATTAGTACCAAAACCTGCCTTCATACACAGTTTATACTAAAAACACCCATTAAGCATAATACCAGATTTTCTATCAATTATATGCATAAGTTAAATAAAAATATATTTCTAATGCTAATTAAATCAGTGATGATGCCCCTTAACAATGTATATAAAATGAGCATTTTCGGTGCTCATCATCCCCCCATGCCTAAATATTGTCACATCCTCATGACAATAGCCCCCAAAAAATAGCCCTCGGGATAATAATAATTTTTTTTTTTTCATTGAGCATTGCTCTATTTTTTTCTCTCTTTGAGCGTGGCTATATTTTTTTTATTGAGCACTGCTATATATATATATATATATTCAACACTATTGTTTTTCTTCCCTTGAACACTATTGCACCAACAGAAACACTGCGATAACAACAGAAATCAGAAACACAAGGATTAATCACTGCAGGAAAATGGATAAATCATGACTATACTATTCAAACCGAATTACCACTGCACTATTATTTTTTTATTAAACACTACGACACCAGGGAAAGCACACTACACTAATTTTGCTAAATGCTACTGTGTAATTGCCCATCTGAGCCTTCATGTAGCTATCATAGGGCCACATTTTCCAATTTTTCATATTGGTCAAATTTGGTGAGACCAAATTTAAAAATAAATGTGGTCACCTGCCACTGTGTTTGCCCATGTCTGGAATGCATTTTATTCATCTCTAAAACTTTATGTCTTCGTACAAGCTGGCCGCCCTTGTCATGATGCAGAAATGCCAATTTATTCATGTGAATGTCATAGTTTTTTTTATTTTCTCTATCATTGTTTTTCAATTGTCATGGGGTAATAAAATTATTCTCATCCGAGGCATTTCATATGCTAGAATTTTTATGGGAGATTTTGATAAAGAGAATTTAAGGGGCATCTACTGATTTTAGCATAGAAATTATTTTTAAAATAACCGTACACATAATTAATGGAAAACTCAGTACATACCTAGGTGAATTTTGTAGATTCTGATTTGTACCATGCTGGTGGTGTAAAAATGTTTCCATGCTGCCCATAACCAAGGTGTTCTAGAAAAGTGACGTTGGTGCTCTTGGAGAATTTATTATTATTTTTTCTCTGGCTGCCTTCATCATCCACACTGCTAAACATCTTTGTTCTTCCTCTGAGCATTGATTGAAAACTATGATGGTAGTGTTGTGCAATGGTGTTTGTGATCCATTTGAATTCGTGTTGCAACCATGGGGTCTCCACCACCACTACCAATTTGCTCTTCATCACTTCCCTACTCAGAACAAATTATGTAGATTGAGCTAATTTCCATTCAACGACCTTCAACAATCAATGAAGATGTCATTTTCCGTGTTTGTGAAAATATGGAAAATGATGCAATATTTGAATTTCCAGCGGTGGGTCTTTTCTACGTGGCTTCCCAAGGGAAAATATAAATTTTTTTGCCCATATAGATTGCTAGTTGAGAACAATGAATAGAACATGGAATTATTTCTCTTAAGCAAACAATTATGAGCTCCAGTTATTTTGTGTGGGTCATGCACCGCATTTTCTAGAAAAACAAGGAATTTTTTTTTTTTACTTCATTTGCAGGAGATTCAGGTTCATCCAAATCCTCTTCCACTTAAATTGGTGATGCCCTCATCACCAGGAATAGGTTCACCCAAATCCTCCCCCACTTAAATTGGTAACACCCTCGTCACCAGTAATAGGTCCCTCTATGCAACAGGTCTGCAGCCCTTTAAACATCAGGTCCCATATCGAGCAATAGGAATCCCCAATCGAGGGAGAAGTTGAGCATTGCTAAGATAAAGTGGATCTATATTTCTTTTCTCTAGGAAGAGCTACAAAAAATTTTTAGTACTCTTCTCTTTCCCAGCCATCTGATTCTCTTTTTTTTAATGGATTCTAACAGAAGTTATGTGTTTCTAGCAATGAGTATCAAGGTGCCTTCTTACTGTTGAGAAGTTAATAATCACTGGTGTGCCTACTATTATATAGTTGATCAGGCCCTTCAAATTTTCTTGTGTCACATCAAGATCTATTTTATCTAAGCACAAAGATGGGTATCTCTTCCCTTTGCAGGGAATTAACATCCACGTCCATGCCTATATGGGGACTATCTCCTTCGGATGGAAATAGTCAAATTTCTACCTCCCTAAAAAACATGTAGGTTCATGAATGTTGAGCCGATATAGGCCTTGTCTCCCAAGATGCCTATTTTTCATACAATCAGGTCATTTCCCCTGCAAAAGAAAAACTAAGAAAACTAAAATGTAGTTTAGTGCAATCCATGCCTATTAGGCCCTGGCTCTCAGGATGCCTATAGCTTGCATGCAAGCACTTTCCCTACAACACACAAAAGTAGCAAAAGAAATTTTATGCTCAGCAAGATAGATGATGTGCGGTTTTTTTTTTGAAATCATCATCTGCATTGAAGAACAAAATGTCAACTGCACAAATGTGAGCCGATGATTTTTTTCTTTTCTCCACATATTGAAATGCTACCATAAAAACTATAATATTGTCATGGTGCATTAAGAAGTAGAGGCCGTGCAAGCCAGGTAACTATGTAGCTTGGTGTGCAGAATTTTAAGTCCCTTATGCCGATATTAAGGAATTTATGAAAGCCAATAGCTCTGAATGTTTGAAACACCAAGCTCCTCATTAACAACACGTATAAAAATATTTTAATTTGGCTTTTGATATATCTCAAGAGTGCTAACTCTTTCGATGTATTGCAGGGATCACCATAATTAAAAATAGCTTTGTGCCATTTTCTCATCGTGTGCTCCTAAACATGTCGCTCTTTTTTAATTGGGAAGCCCTAACACACGTGCATCTGAATCAAATCAATTTCCCACTCTAAATTTTTTCTTTGTAGGTAGAATTAGAGCAACACTGTGATCCTCTACTTTTGAGAGTGGAGATAAATTGATCTGTTCAACACCATCTACGACATGTATCAGGTTTTTAGCTGTGACACTTCCATGAGACACCTTGTTGATATTTTATGTGCTATTTTTTCTAGCCACTATGAGATCCATTCATAATTTTTTTTTATCATGCTTAGGCACCATGTGGACTTCGTACAAACATCTAATTTATTTGAGGCTCCTCTCCTATTTTTTAGCTACAGGTTGGATATTTCTCATTTCCCTTCTAGACCAAGCTGGTCCTCGGGAAAGAGGATACTCTCATCCAACGGGTAGCAAAAAAAACTTTGTTTCAGCTCTGCATTTTAATTTGGAGCCTTTTCAGTAGAATATTTATATTTTTTCATGAACACTACAACCAGTGTTCATTGTGTTGTTGGCGACATTGATGAAGGTGGGGTCTCCCCCATGCCTACATCTAAACTAGTCTTCTCAAAATCATCTCCTTCTTGATCAACTAGTTTGATATGTTGTAGCATGAGAAGAGTATTTTCCTTCATGGCCTCACAACCAAACTCTTTCAATGTTACGACAAAATGTGTAGGCTAGAAAATGACTATCTACGACTAGCACCTTGAAGAAAATAGGGTGTAACAAAATTTTATAAACATGTACTTTTCTTGATTCACCAGGTCACCTTAAGCACAAGTGAAGAGCATACTCCATAACAACATGTTCTTTTAAATTCAACTCTGTTATTTTCCCTACATCATCAAAAGAATTTTTCAATGTGTTGCAAAGAGTTAAGTTTGTAAAAAAAATTAATTATTAAAACCAAGCTTCAAGAGGCATAATTTTCATATAGTTTATATATAAAAAAACACATCCCTAAAGGTTTTCAATCAGTCTTGGGTTGTGTTGTTTCTTTTAATTTCTTGAAACCATTTAGAACATATGAAAATCCTTCATTACATGACTTTTGTAAAAAAAATTCAACAACACATTTTATTCCTACTTCTACACTTAATATGGTACATTAGGTTCATTCCCGAATTTACCTGAGAAGCTAGAAAATACAAATGGTTTCCTATGATATTTGGCTATGAATATTTTGGAAACTATTTTTGACCTTGTAAAAATGCCCTTGGTGGGCTCACACTTCTCAGGTAAAATATCTACAAGTAATTTTTAAATGGACTGTTTAACTGACCTGTAAATCACAACACTATAGTTATGACAATCCCCAGCAACGGTGCCAAAATGGTGAGCAGAAATCATGTCTCAAAAATAATCATTTCTCTTCCATAAATTATCAATCTGGTAAGTCTATAAACTTATGAGTGTCATGCATAGTATATGCCTACAGTTTTGGGGAATGAATATGTTTGTACCTTATTTAGTTTTGTGGGGTATGTTCATGCATTTGAAAGCTATCCAAACCAAATAAACTAAGTGTGGAAAATTAAATAAATAAATTACGAACTAAACTAAGTGATGGAAATAAATTGCAAGAAATAAAACACACAACTAAAATTAAATAAAGTAGTACATAAAGTAATAAATATAATCTATGAAAATGAAACAAGGAAGGACTACTATAGGGAGTGGGCCCAAGCTCCCATAGATAGTCCTCCCGACTAGCTACGTAGAGCTTGCTTGAATAAGAGGAGTTGCACTCTTAATTAAATTAAACAAAGAATGAAATAAAATAATATCTATGTAAAATTAATCATCCTCCTTCGTTCATCTGGCCTACGTCTTTATATAAAGCGCAACCAAATATTATTACAATAACAAATCAATCTAATTTAATCACATAATGTGATTAGTTAGAATTGGTTCTACACAGATTTTATTTCCCTATTTTAAAGCATATTCGTTCACCAGAAGGATATATATAAAAATACTTAGGTGTACATAACAAATAAATACTAACTAATACATTCTAAAAATAATGCCTTAACAGATTTACAAGGTCAACCAACAATCGGTTGATAATAATAACAAATACTTTATTCTATTTAATAAATGCATGATTAAAATAGTTCTCCTTTGTCTTCACATGCAACCTCCTCCTTAGCCCCTTGGTCAACTTGGTCAATGTTGAATTGGTCATATGGCATCTCCAATGTGGGTGTCTCCAACGTATGGGGAGTAAGGCACCAATAAGGCACCTACTTGAGTAAGGCATCGGCTTGGCACCTACTTGAGTAAGGCACCTACCTGGAACCTACTTGAGTAAGGAACCTATCTAGCGCCTACTTGAGTAAGGTGCCAGAGTAAGGCACCTACTCCATATACCTAGATGCAGTTAAGTATAAGCATGCCAGGTCCATTTGGTAAATATACTGGGAAAACACTAGATTAGTACCAAAACCTACATTCATACATAGTTTCTACTAAAAACACCCGTTAAGCATAATACCATATTTTCTATCAATTATATGCATAAGTTAAGTAAAAATATATTTCTAATGCTAATTAAACCAGTGATAATGTCCCTTAATAGTGTATATAAAATGAGCATTTTTTGTGCTCATAAATCATTTTACCCATCGAAGTGGGGGTAAAAATGTTACACACAATGTTTTACAACTTGGAAGGTTCCATGGCATACAATGTACTCCATGGACATCCTTGGATGAGGGAAATGAGATGAGGGAAAATTTCATTGTATATCAATGGATGTTGAACCATTTAAGTATTATAATTTCATTTCAAATTCTTATGAATCCATGCTTCCTTCCACTCATCTATTCTTGACTGCATAAACCACACCATCCACTTCTTCATCAAAAGCTCCTATTCCTAAGGAGCTCCCCATCATCACTTCACATCAAGCCTCCACTTCCATACCCCCATCTTCATCACCTTTGACTACATGCACATGTGGTCAAATTCAATCCACATTAGCCACATCATCAAAATTAGCATCTTCCACCATCATTCCTTCCATATCATCACCTATTCAACAACCACCTTAGTAAAATACACCTCCATCCACATCAATCGACGTATCATAAGTCACATTAATGGATTATGATATTCCATTCTAGTCCACACCACTACCATTTTTAGATTCATCAATCAACCATGAGCTTTCCACATCCATTTCCACTTCATACGCCTTCACATTGTCACAAGTTGTGGTCTACCTCACTAATATTGATATTGGTGAATATGTGGTCCAAGACATCACCATCACACTTCTTAGAATCCAAACTACTAAGGATTATGGTTGCCCATGTGATCCACCCTTATCTATAGGAGTGGTGTACAACATGGGTTCAATACCCAATAGCATTAATTTTATGTATGGGGGGATTGATTCATCATCCAATCTATCTTCTCTAGATGAACCCAAACAACCAACTCCTACAAATATACAACACATGTCAGGTTTTCCATCCCAATATTTTCATATAGTTAATTGGTAAGGACATGGCCTAGGATGACATGAACAAGGAATGCATGAGATCATCAATGTTTCATATTGAGAAGTGCATGACCGTTCAGGTTTAGGCTATCATCCACTTTCTTCCACTTATTATTTTGAATAAGCTTTTCAAAGTTTACATTTGAATTCAAAAGAAGATATCCATCACACCAATGAATCTAAAGATAAAATTTATTAAGAATTCAATGTTGTGTCGATAGCTTCTGATGAATCTGATGAGGAATCATAACCCATCATCCCATTAACTAAATAAAATGAGTATTACCTCATAATGTTCCCCATCCATTAGCTCATATTTCACTTGTTTCTCCCACAAGAGAAAACTAAACCAACCAGTGAACCACCTCCATTTTATTAATCCACTTAATCGTACATTTTTCTTGTAATATATGTACATAACATAAATAAAAAAATAAAAAATCCACGAAAATTAAAAAAAAAAAAAAAATGACCCATCCCAAAAAATGTACACCTAACTATTGCATTAATGAAATCAACATGAAAGCATGACAAAATAACAAGATTGCATGTAACAATGAAAATACGTGTTTCTTTTATTAATTTTTCCAATGGAATGCGGTTGCAATATTGCCCCTCTTAGGGTCACCAGAATGTTGATACTCTGAATACAATTGCTAAAGCCCCCAATGGGGTAGGCACACTATAAATGCTTTTCTAAATGGTCGCAAACTGCCTTAGGATGGATTAGACCCTCTTCTTCGCATTTAGGAAGGAAATTGGTGATTTAAGCTCCTTTGAACCTATTTCCTATGATCAAGAAACAACACAAGAACGTTATACAAATAGGCAGCCTCTCGTGATGAGGCCCTTTGAAGGATTAAAACATGAAAAAGCCATGAAAAGTGTATAATCAAGAAAGCATGAAAAACACATCTAGACTATGCCAAATTAATAAATATTCATGGAAATGCATAAAATACTATTGCAACCACCTATTGAATGGTCTAATTAAATGAAATAGAACATGAAAGCATAAAAAGAAACCATTCTTGCATATTCTACTAAAATGAAGATAAATTAGTAATGACATAAATTATGCTGGTCAAAAGTCTCTAAAATCCTAATTAAACCATGAAAATGCTAAATGTAATCTAATTAAGCATACTAGAAATGAAACAATAAGGAGAAGTTACCCCTATTGCAAAATTCAGCTCTAATTAGCGATCTACACTATAAACTGTGGCTGAAAACCATGATGAGCAACCAAGTGGTTTGCTCTCCAAATTCAAGGGTTGTGGGCTTGATCTCCTTGTCCAATTGATTTTCAAGGGTCGCCTTTGGTATCCTTTGACAAGTTTGGTGGTTGAATCGATTAATAGGACCTCCGTTTACCTAAATTAGTGTTTTTTGGCTCTCCTAGGTCCTTAGGGCATCCATGGCCTCATTCGTCATGAAGTTTGAAAAATGGGAAATGGGGATGGAAACGAGACTCTCTCTATGCACTCAAGTGAGTCCACAATTTGATAGGGCTTCACTGCTTTGATCTCCAAAATGCACTCTCTCTATTTTGCCCTAATTCTTAGGGGTACTTATAGGATGTCCCAAGGCTAGGGATGGCTTCATGGAGAAGCCAATATCAAGAAGGGGTGGTTAGGATAGTTGTATTGGAAGCTTATGCTCTCTAACCACCATCTTCTAGAACAAATGGTCATTTAAACTGATTTGGCTCAGATGAAGGCCAACTGAACTCCAATTAAGACCGTAGGTTGTAGCTGAAGTTTAGACTATAAATCGTAGACCTTAGTCATGGTTCAGACTGTAGACCATAGGTCTGGTATGTAGTTCAGACTAAATATGCCAAGGAGCCAAACTTGAGTGGTTAGAACCATTGCTCTATCTTGGAGTCTGTCCAAGATCTTCCATATGGTCTTGTAGCATGTCCATATGAGTGGTCACCCTCGACATGACGTATTTTAGGTGTCTACAGATGCCCCTTTTGATATGCGTTGTGATATCGAACAACGTTGAGCAAAAATAGACCTCCTAAAATGATGTCAAAGGTTCTATGATGATCATTAGTCAGATCAACATTAGATGCACTAGGTCCTACAAAAGGACATGCATCCTAGAATCATTTCTTCCAAATATTTGGAGGCTTAAACTTGAAAGAGTTTGCACTCGTCATCAGACATTCGAATAGCTTTGGTGCTACAATAGGAGTTAGGCCTATATAATCAAAAGGATGAGAGTTACAATCAAATTATCATATTTTCTATTTTTCCCAAGCAAAGAGGTAAGCTTATGATAGTTTTTGACAATGATTCGTAAGGACTAATGCAATTTTGACAAGATCAAGGGATCTACGATCTTTGGGATCTTTTGTTGGTTTTGATTATAATTTGATATTATGACTACCCCATCAAGTGACGATTCGATGAGGGTAATGACAATGTATGAAGCGACGAGGTTGCTTGACCACAATGCATGATTTGAACAAATTTATATTTGAGAATTTTAATGCCTTGGCTAGGCCTAGTTCAGCTTCTGATTCCAACTGTTAACAGTATTTGCACATTTCTATCCCATGGAGTGGTCGGGCTGCAATAGCCATCTTAGGGAATCAAATTGATACAAGTCCAATTAGATTTGTGTTGAATTAAATTATCGATGATTTGCTAAAAATATCTCATAGGAGAAATGACATGCAATGCTTTGTTCCCATGGAGCAGTCTGGCTTAGAAGTCCTTCTTACAGACTAAAAAGAAGCATATCAGATCAATGATGATAATTTTACCTCAAATTTCCTTATGGTAATATACTCATCTTGCCAAATTGCATGGATCACAAGTCGCTGCAACCGCCAAGTGTATAGGGTAAATTACTAAATACGAGGCACATTTGGTTTTTAATTATTTGATTTTTTTATTAATTTTGATTTATTGATCAATCCTGGTGCTTTGAACATCACCAAATTTGTAATATTGATTGCTATTTTTTAAATTTGATCTATTATGAGTCATTAATTTGTCATTTTATACCTTCCCATGGTGGTATTTGAGTGTATTTAATGCTGGTTGCAAATCAAAGGTACAGTCTACGATTAAAATTTTCCAATTTAGGAACTGCAATCCTGGGCTGCGATCCATTGAAATTAGGGCAAACTATAAATATCTTTCCCACTTTTGAAAATTTTATTATTTCCATTTCAATAATTGCATTTCAGAGAGCTCTGAGAGGTGAGAGACATTCCTTGATCCAGAATGCTGCCAAACTTGACCTCAAATTTCACTCGTACATCGATGGCAGACTCAGGATAGCCATCCACTAGCAAAGGCCACGGTGTAGGCAAGGTAACTTGAAACTGATTCCTTACACTCATTACCAACTAAAATAAACCACATTAATAAATGGGTTAATGAACTTCACTAAATTGTTGGCAACGAACCTCACCGTAGACTAGGCTGGGTTAGATTTTTATTTATTATTATTTTTTTGGCTAGCTAGGCTAAGAAGGGACCCAAAATAGATCTCGTTACTAGACCGTAGCTGGCACTTGCGGATCCCAAATTTTAGTTTGGGAACCACAGATATCAGTTGTGATTAGAATTCAAATTTCCAACAATCAAATTTTACCGTAGTCGAACCGCAAGGTTGACCCGCGGTTCGATGACTGAAATTTTTTTCTAATTTTTCTAACTCTTGTAATGTTTTCTAGAAATTAATGCTATTTATTGCATGTTTGAGATGATTTTTTGGATTTTCTTGATGTTTTTGATACTTTTAGAGTCTTTTTTTATCTATTTTTTCTTGTTTTAGTTAGATTTTTCTCTTCTGCATTGTTTATTTCCAAAAATTGACTTCTAAGGCCCGAGAGCCAGACATACTTTGCACCCTCTATGGGAAGCGGGAGTAGGAGTGGTTCAAAGCCATTAGATTTGGATATGTCTTGGATATACCAATGATTAGGGTAGATACATCATATATGATCACGTTGGCATGGAGCTGGAATACTCAGACCAACACATTTCATCTACCAATGGGTGAGATGACCATCACCCTGTAGGATGTCTATTGAATCTTTAGGATCGCTATTTATGGTGAGGCCATCACCTTCTCTTACTCTCAGAGGAAGAAGGTTATCTATGATGGTATCTTCGGTGATCGTAGCGATGAGGCCCAGTAGAATATGGATCACAGAGGTGTACACATTAGCTACTGGTAGGGAAAGCACATCTTCTCTGTCAAAGAGGAAATATTCATGCACCTGGTCATGCAGATAGTCCTTATAGACTCCTCAGGCATGAGGATCCCCTGGAACCTGCTTTATAGCATTAAGACGATTGTTCAGAGAACCATCCGTCAACAACTACTCCTAACCTAAGGGGGCACTTTATTATGCTAGCTCTACCAAGAGCTATATTAGGTGACATGCAGGAGCTAGGTAGGCATCATTTGTAGCCTACTATTATAGATTTTGGGTTGGCAGCACATCCACATTGAGTATCCTTTAGATCTATTTCTTGAGATTGACTCTATTGATGATGCACACTAGTGCTACGTAGCTTGCTAGCCTCACAAGGAGGAGGGGTTTTAGAGTAGGTCCCATGCAAGGGACATCGGGCACTATCTTAGTAGATTCATAGGATTGAGGCCTGATGATGTAAAGTGGCACCCATACATTAGGTGCCCTACATGGTCGAAGGCTGATGAGCAACTACGTAAGTCTCATCGAGATAGGTGGCTCTTGGGACACAAATACAAGATCAAGGAGTATCAATTTTACTCTCATGTCCTACGATAATTTGGCTTAGTCCAAGATCTACCAGAGCTATCGATCATCTATAGTCAGCTGGCTCTAGATATAGGCTTATAGTGGGTACAACCAACAACACTTGGTGATGCAGCTGATAATTTCCAAGAGTCAAGGGTTTTTGTGGTTGGGACTACTCCTGCTTATGATGCTTGGTGGTCACTATTATAGTGGCAGGGATCTGGACCCCTCGGTAAAGTTGATGACAAGGCTGAGGCTGATCCATAGGGGCTCAATGTACACCCAAATACTGAGGGTGGCTTGGGGGCAGAGGTTGTAGCCAGAGACACAACCCCTATGGATATCAAGGAGGAGGCACTATACAAGGGTGAGATGCATCCAGATAGCAAGGTAGGTTAGCTGCTAGCATAGGTAGTATATTTGCAAAGCTAGGTTGGATGGTTCTACACTTAGATGTTGCATAGAGACACTAGCATCACCATGTTAGAGGCAAAGCTATCTCATAGTGAGAGATAGTGGTAGCAGATCCAAGAGGAGCTTCAGGTGCCATGGCTCAGCCATAGTAGTATAGAGTCAAATTTAGTAGCTGACAAGTTCACTATAGGTAGTAGAGGTATGGTGAGATGCGGCTGTAGTAGAGAGTGACTTGGCTTAGTTCCAAGATCACAAAGGAGACCTCATCTCATCTCAGGCTATCATGGCACTACCAGTAGCACCATCAGCTATACTGCCAGGAGATGGTGATCCCATGATAGATATTTGGTGGCTCACTTACCTTGTAGAGGAGGGAAATGACCTTTGTGATGAGAGGGCAGCTCGCATCTCCCAGTTAGAGGACTTTATCAGATTACGAGGCTTGGAGGTTCTAGAGGACATACATGCTACTAAGTCTTAAAGGACCAGGTCTAGGACTACAAGATAGTCCACGATGAGCTCCAGCCAACAAACTCATAGGACAGAGAGGACACATAGGTCCTCTAGCACACATGGAGGTAGTTATCACAAGAGTTACAAGGAGACAGGTGTGATCTCTAGTCATAATCCTAGCTGCTTAGACATACTAGTATCCCATGTTCTAGGTCTCTTTGGTTAGGAGGTATATAGGGCCCTCAAAAGGGCACATAGTAAGCACTAGAGCTGACTGTAGAGCAAGCTCTAGAGCATAGGGCTGAGGGAGGCGATGAGAGCTCTAGTTTAAGAGGAGCAGGCCAGAGATAGAGCTCTACTAGATCTAGGCTACATTTTTACATATGTACCATTTTTTTGTAAGGTCTCGGACCTACACAATTGTAGCCTATGGGCATTTTGTACTTCTGTTGTACAATACTGGACACACACATATATATATATATATATGAGATTGATAATTTATGACTCATTATGTGTACTTGTGTATTTTTATTTTATGTTTATGTGATGCACATGGATGCAATTCTTATGTTAATTTTATGCTACATGATGTGATGTATGGATGATATGCACTAGATAGCTATTTAATTTATGATGATGATGATATGTAGTGATCTAGATGCTTAGATGTGCGATGTATGTAATGCATTATTTACATGATGGTAATCTAATGTAAATGAACATGTATGCTTTAATCACTTAAAACATAAGGAATGAATGCAATTATGTTTATCAATCTAATGGGCGACACCACAGAATGTATAAAAATCATGAATGTAATTGAACATCCTTAAAATAATAATTTGATTAATTAATCACCCTTATATGAAATGCAATGGTATGTAGTTGTATGATGTGAATGATATAATGTGTCATCCTATTTTCTTTTGCAAATTTGAAAAATATGCATGATATAGTCAGTGGCTGTCTAAATATTATTTCTAATATCCATTTGGTATCTATCCTACATATTTGATTGTGCTTTATATGATGATGTACCATGGACTCGATACTTTGCAATTTGATGGTTTTATATGGTTTGAGATATTTGATATTTTGTTGCTATGAGAGAGATTTTTGAGGTTTTCCATGAGACTCAAACACCCTAATAGACTTATCAAAAGTTGCATACTAACCACACTAGACTTCCAAAGTGCAAGGCTTTCTCTAGGATAGGTCCTAACTATTCATTATCCCTGTATATGCACATGAATATTTTAATATAAGACACAAGCGTTCCCCGATGTCAGGCAGGATTCTTTCATCCCATTGCTAAGATAGGGGTTCCACAAATGTCTTATCCAATCCCAAGTTTATATTTTGATTGGACTAAGCCACTAGGCAATGTAGGACACCTAAAGCTAGCTCTTCTACATTCAAACATTGGTCTACCCACAAGCCAAATGTAAGTGTATCAGACATATCATCATGCGTAAGGTACAATAATGTTAATAATTCTAGGGATTCAGGCTCATTCCTTTCTATCCTTCAATTTTTGGGATACTTGCTCATATTTGGTGAAGCAAGAGAGTTGATTCTATACTCATTCTGAACTATCTCTAGATCTTCATTTGATCTCTCTTCGAACTGGATTTCTTATGTTCATTTGATCTCCACTCAAAATTTAGATTTATGATCTTCATTTGATCTTCACTTTGAACTTGATTTGAGCTTGTTTTCTGATCTTCATTTGATCTTCACTTTTCAGAATTTACATTTGATAATTTTCTTCAAAAACTTTCCTTTGGGGGATTTACTTGGGAAAATTGTTTCTGGTATATCGATTGAGGATATCGATCTTATGATACCAATGTGGGGTATCAATCTAGGAATTCAATCTATGATATCAATCTAGGGTATCAATCTTGAGGATTTATGTGGGATATCTCTCTAGGATATTGCTCATTTTATTGTAAGAAAGGGATTTTGAATAGAAAAATAACCTGTCCTTTTGCCAACTGCCAACATTTTCTATATCGTCCGCATAGAGGGATAAGCAATAATAACTCTTTTCACCTCAGGATACCCAGTCCTGCTTTGCAACTTTCATCTTCCCCTAGTCCTTGTTAGGATTGCTTAATTTGTTTTATTAGTGATAGGCTTATGATATGCTAAGGGCTATACTAACTTAACCTCAGCTACAAAATAAAAGTAAGCTTTCTACCAACTCTTGATAAGACCTCTAGGTATGGTTGAATGATCGAAAAACCTTAGTATATCTCCATAGAAATAAAATAGGTTGTGTTAAAAAATACAATTACTCACATGAATGATGGATTATTATAAATGTAGATTTGTATGATTTAGACATAAACGTGGTGTCGTTTGTAAGACTAACAAACATAATCCCTCCTACTATGGAATGCAATAGATGATGAATGCCTATATGCAATGCAAAATGTAGTGTATGCATGAGTGAATGCAAAATGAAAATGCAAATACAAATGTTTTTGGATTTTATGCTTTACCATTTTTTTTGGATTTTATTTATTTTATAATTTCTATGAGTTTTGAGCCTCATATCTGAAAAAACGGTGAGTGCATGCTTCTGGAGCCTTTAGGAGTGACCAAACGATGAGGAAATGCCATTGGAACCTTTAAATTGACCAAGCAAATTTTCAAAAAATTCCTTGGAGATTTTTAGGATGACCGAGTAGTTTTAAGAAAACCCTCAGAGCTTTTGGGGTTTGACCAAAGGGTTTATGAGCATCTTTGGGACTTTTTGGGATGACCAAGTGATATTTTAAGAATCCTTGGAGCTTTTGGGTTGACCAAACAATTTTTTAGAAACTCTTGGTGCCTTTTGATTGAAAAAACTACTCACAGATGAGCTTGGAGCCTTTTAGGATGACCGAGCAATTTTAGTAACCCTCAGAGCCTTTTACTGACATGACCAAGTAGTTTCAGGAACCCTTGGAGCCTTTTAGGATGACCGAGCAATTTTAAGCAAACCCTTGGTGCCTTTGACTAATATGACCGAGCAGTTTTAAAGAACCCTTGGAGCCTTTTGGGGAGGGTATGCTACCCTATGTACCCCCAGTGAGTGTGTCATTCGATGTCAGTGAAGGAGTTGTAATACCTCTAGATTCCTTATTTTTCCTTATCAAAGTTGGTGTGGCTAGTGGGAAAGGTATGCTATCTTGAAGACCCCCAATGTGTATGCTACTTACTAAAAAGTAATCAACTTGTTTAAGAAGAGTGACAGAAATCAACTCTCTTAGGTGAATAATGGACCTCATCGGTGTGCCTATGCTTCGGTATGGGTGAACGAGAGAACCATCCTCATGGATCTCATCCCATTCTACTAGGTCTTGTACGACCCTCTTAAATGACTAGCAACTTCAAATGTCATGTCCATGCGCTCGATGATACACACAAAAGGGACCCCCATCAGGTTACCCAGCCTTGGATGCCCTATACTTGACTTCCAGCAATATGAATGCATTTTCCTCATGTAACTTTTGGAAAAAATTTAGAGTAGTCATATGAAATGAAACTACCCATTGCATTGGCCTATTGGGATTACGATGTGACTGAAGACTTTGAGGTCACTCTTGAGGAGGTGTGACCTCCACTTCAGCATGTTGGGGTACTCTAAGAGAACCATCTACATGATAAACCCCCCTATATATCATATTTTGCACCACACTCTTAAATTAATGACAATCTCAAATGTCATGACCCTCTATTCGATGATAGAGGTAGTAGTGATGCTCCCTATAACTCATAGGTTTAACTCTATTTGGGTTTAAAGGGATGATATCAGGCAAGGCGATGACCTTAGCCTCTTATAGCTCTTGAAAGATATCAGACATAGGCTATTTTAATGGAGTCACACTATGCTATGACTATTTTGGGCTTTTGACCTGCATTGGTTTGCTTTTAGAATCCAATGGTTGGGTTGGCTGCTTGGGCTTTTGCTTTTGCTAAGGATTTTCCTATACTTGCATAGGAAGCGATTCAGCCTCATACAAGGGTTGCTTTTGTAATTCCAGGTTTTCAAGCTAGTTCTTGATAAAATGCAACATCTTATATTGCTCATCCATTCGATGCTTCGTCCATTCTAGATAGCTTAAAATGGATTTCAAGACTGACAAATAATTCATATGTATTTCCAATGACTGATTTGAAATACCTTTGTCATATGAAGAAAATAGAAAAATAGATGCTGTGGATCCATTAAATAATTGCAAATCACCTATTTCCTTCATTTGAGTTTATGTGGAAACTTCTTCATGACACACTTCGTCAGTGTTATCCACATGCTCATACCTATGACTCAGCTCAAGTTGGTGTTTCACTTTGTTGTGTTGAACTGTGTCAGCTATGGTACCCCCAATATGGTGTGAGGAACCTACCTTTTCATGCTCTTGAGATGGTGCCATGAGAAATGAGTCAAGAGTGACTAATTTCAATGGTTGTGGCCCTGGAAATGTAGAAACACCATTATATTACCCCATCTCTGGATTTATGTGATTAGGAATCACCTGCTCTTTTGGCTTGATGTCGACCATTCCCACAAACTTATGGGAAGACTCCACAAATGCATGTATCATAGGTAATTTGTCAACATACCGAGGTTTTTTTATTTAAGTCATGATAACTGAACCTTCATCATACTCATACGATGTCTCTAGGATAAGATCCATAGGTAGAGACTCGATGAAAATTTAACCTAGATCCTCAGTGGACTCTATGGTGGGCAACATCGTCATTATGCTCTCTATAAGCTCTTCACATTCACCATCATCCTCATGAGGACTATCTAGTAATATGATTGATGAAGAGGGTGTGATACACTCAGGTGCATCCATGACCATGCCAGGTTCTTCCTCCTTGATAGGAGGATGAAGATACTCTAATGATACTTCCAAAGAAGATATGAGCAACTCCGTAATGGCATTCATCAATCCTTCCTTGCTAAGAAATTTTGAGACTACAAGGGTTGTAGGTGACTCCACAGGTCATAGAGGTGGGGATGGTAACTCCACCACCATCTTCAAGGTTGTGTCTAAACTTTGGATAGACTCATCCAATTTAACTTGCAGATGCATATGTGCCTCACCAAGTTCCTGCGGATGATCCTCAAGTTTATAATAATTGAAGGGATCTAGGTCCACCTCAACTATATGGACTTCACCTCCATGGGTGTACTTAATGCACTGATGCACTACTAATGGTACACACTCCATGGCTCTTAGCCATGGTATTCCAAGCAGCAAATTATACTATCTTGATCCCTCTAAAATGTAACACAATATAGGAATAATATTTTTTCCCACCTCAATGGGGAGGACTATTATGCCTACTATAGGGGAATCCACATCGTTAAAGGCTTGCAGTATTAAATTTGTTTCCTTGATGTGGGACGATGGAATTTTGAGATTTTTGAATGTTGAGGTGGGGATGATATTAATCGATGATCATGTATCCACCAACACTCGCTTATACACAATATATTGTATCCTCGCTATGATATGCAATGGAGGATTAGACTCCTTGACAGGCATAGGTTTGACCTACTATTTATGGAAAGTAATCATAGGTTTATTATATGGTGGAATAGACTATATATGCCCCAAGGATTGTGATGACTTTAAAGCGTTGACACTGCTCACCTATTAAAATTACCTACTCTTGACCTTTTGCTTATGCATGGGATCCTTAAACATCTCTTTCTATTACTCTTTGATAACCCTAGGTATGTCTATCCATCTAGAGGAATGGCTATGTACTTGCTTAAGTGGCAAATCTTTATGATGCACTGGGTGCATCACGTTGACTTGTTGCCTAAGCACTCTAGGTATGAGCTTCTTTTTGGGAGTTACCTCACATGATTGTTCTTCATGTGCTTTCTATTGGTAAATCCTCTCTTCACATCGTTGGAGTTCATCCAACCTTTGTTTATGAATTCTCTTCCTTTCTACACACTCATGCTCTAGACTCTTACGCTCACGGTGCGCCTCCTCCAATTTGTCTTGGATTAGTCACCTCTCATGGGTTGCATGAGTCTCAGATTCCCTATAGGACTAACTCATGGAGTATGATCTACAACTCCCTATCTCACTAGGCAAAGACCTAATGACATGGGTTCTCACTATGTGTGAGAAAACCCCATGATCTGTATGAGTGAACCCCCTACATGATGAAGGGAGCTCGTGATGACTCTCAGAATGTCACACTAGGAGGATTGGATCCTCTGATGCATGATGAGTGTGACACCTAGCAAGGAGGTGTGCAAGGTCTGAAAGCTCCTCAAGAGAACATCGAAAGTGTTCAGAGCCTCTCCATGAACTGTCTAACTCATTAGCTTGTGATTGATCTCTATCATGCCTAGTCGTCATGATGAATCAACTAAATAGGACTTGAGAGGTTGCCTCTCTTATTGAAAATTTTGGCCTCAAGGAAGGCCTTATATTGATGATTTAAGCAATAAATAATCATACAAAGTAAACAATGTGATTATCTCCTTTACATTTTGAAAATGAGCCCTAAATTGTTTGATGTGTTTCAATGATTTTTTGTATCAGTATATAACTCCTTATCGTGTTTTAAAAAACATTGAATGATAGTCTCAATTTAAATTGGCTTTCACCTGTACACTCATAGCTCAAAAACTTGGCTATGAACTCCAAGTCACATAATCCAACCTATAATGTGTGGTAATGAAGCCCACACATAGTTAGGGAGCACAGGTCCTCCCAGATCCTCACCTATTTTCCCCTAGTCAGTGTTATACCCTTCGAAGAGAATACATGCAAATTTTCCAAGGTGCGAAAGGTTCTTGGATCTGATATTGGTCTAGTAAAAAAGGGTGCATAGGATTTGGACCAGTGGATGGAAATTATGCCCATCATCACTGAACCCTACTAGTGGTTGGATGTTAATCCCAACTCACTAGTGTTTAAGTGCCAAGTGATGTGTGTGGTTCGTTTTATTATACATAAAAGAAATGCATCATATAGCACTCATGCTCATTTTCTATATGTTATGCAAATGAAATAATGTTTTACATTTAGAAAATCCAAACTAATCTAGATGCTCTTTTAGACAATGCACATTACAATGACAATGGCCGCTAATTGGGCCTCACACATGCAAACCAAATAGACACTTCTATCAAGCATGCTATAGCCTAGGATGGACTGCAATCATAGGTTTGTTGTTCCCAGCAACGCCTTTCTACAAATGCAAATTAAAACAAACTAGGACATGATTGATTTCCTTTTTCTTAATTTTCTTTTCCTAATTGCATTTCAAAATAAGCATTCTGTAAAAACATAGAGGGTAAAAACAAAACAGAGAGTGGAAAATAGGGCCTACCTTAGGTCCTGAGTTGATCTACACTCTAATTTTTGTTGTATGTGTATTCAGGTATAAACCATAGGTCTAGTCTATAGTTCAGACTATAAACCATGTGTTGAACCTGTGGTTCAATTGTTGACCCATAGCTGATAGTTGCGGTCTGTACCTGCAATTTCAAAAATCAAGAAATAGCAATTAGATCGTATGAATTATGGAGTCCCACCATGATCGCCTTCTGACCCATTCTAAAAAGTGTACACCTAACTATTACATTAATGAAATCAACATGAAAGCATGACAAAATAACAAGATTGCATTTAACAATGAAAATGCGTGTTTATTTTATTAATTTTGCCAATGGAATGCGGTTACAATATTGCCCCTCTTCGGATTTCTAGAATCTTGATACTCTTAATACAGTTGCCAAACCCCCAACGGGGTAGGTGCACTATAAATGCTTTCTAAATGGTCATAAACTACTTAGGGTGGATTAAACCCTTTTCTTCACGTTGAGGAAGGAAATTGGTGATTGAAGCTCCTTTGAACCTATTTCCTATGATCAAGAAACAACACAAGAATGTTATACAAATAGGCAGCCTCTCGTGATGAGGCCCTTTGAAGGATTAAAACATGAAAAATCCATGAAAAGCATATAATCAAGAAAGCATGAAAAACACATCTAAACTATGCCAAATTAATAAATATTCATGGAAATGCATAAAATACTATTGCAACCACCTATTGAATGGTCTAATTAAATTAAATAGAGCATGAAAGCATAAAAAGAAACCATTCTTGCATATTCTACTATAATGAAGACAAATTAGTAAAGACACTAATTATGTTGGTCAAAAGTCTCTAAAATCCTAATTAAACCATGAAAATGCTAAATGTAATCTAATTAAGCATACTGGAAATGAAACAATGAGGAGAAGTTACCCCTATTGCAAACCACAACTCTTATTAGCGGTCTGCATTGTAAACCATGATTGAAAGCCATGGTGAGCAACCAAGTGGTTTGCTCTCCAAATTCAAGGGTTGTGGGCTTGATATCCTTGTCCAATTGATGTTCAAGGGTCGCATTTTGTGTCCTCTAATAAGTTTGGTGGTTGAATCAATGAATAGGACCTCTGTTTGCCAAAATTAGCATTTCTTGGCTCTCCTAGGTCCTTAGGGCATCTGTGACCTAATTCGTCATGATGTTTGACAAATGGGAAATGGGGATGGCAAAAAGGCTCTCTCTATGCACTCAAGTGAGTCCATAATTCGATAGGGCTTCATTGCTTTGATCTCCAAAATGCACTCTCTCTATTTTGCCCTAATTCTCAAGGGTACTTATAGGATGTCCCAAGGCTAGGGGTGGCTTCATGGAGAAGCCAAGATCAAGAAGGGGTGGTTAGGATAGTTGGATTGGAAGCTTCCATTCTCTAACTATTGTATTCTAGAACAAATGGTCGTTCAAAATGATTTGGCTTGAATGAAGGTCAACTAAACTCCAGTTAAGACCATAGGTTGTAGCTGCAATTTAGATTGTAAACTGCAGGCCTTAATCATGGTTCAGACTATATGCCACATGTCTAGTCTGTAGTTCATATTGAATAGGCCAAGAAGCCCAACTTGAGTGGTTAGGACCACTGCTCTATCTTAGAGTCTATCCAAGATCTTCCATATGGTCTTGTAGCATGTCCATATGAGTAGTCACCCTTGACATTACACGTTTAGGTGTTTAAAAAAAACAATTTCAATATATATATATATATATATATATATATATATATATTGCATTGCATGTACATGGCTTTTTTCCTATTGTATTTATTTGTTTTACATGTTGTTGTTCAGGTTTCAAGAGCTCTAGCATCAATTCTAGTAGACATGATCCATCCATCCTCCACCTTGCCAACCACCATTTTTCCCTTTAATTCAACCACCATTTTCCCCTTTAATTCAACCACCAGATATGGACTAGATCTTCTCACCTCCTTCCTTTGCCAAATTTTTCCTTTTTGTGAAATTTTTAAGGGCTTCATCAAACTATATTCCTTCGTCACCTCCACCTTCACCTTTAGATCTTGAGATTTTCTAGGTAGACATAGAAGAGGTTGAGTCAAAATAATTTTATAATTTCATAGATGACATTCATCTAATCCTAATTCCCCATTAGCTCAAGGAAGGTTCTCACATGTCCATTGAAGATACCATTGATGTGAACCCTAGTTTATATGTAAACAATCCCTAAATTGTCAAACTTGGTAAAATTCTATCCATAGATGAACAAGAGTAATTAATTGCTCTTATCAAGAAGAAGAAGGGTATTTTTTCATGGTCCTACAAATACATGCCTAGTCTTGACCCTAACTTGGTTGTCCACAATATCACCTTGCATTCTGATGCTAAGCGTCAAACAAAAACTTAAAAGGATGCATCCTAAAATTTCCCTCCTAGTCAAAGAAGAGTTTCAAAAGCTATTAGACGTGGGTTTCATTATCTCCATTGACTATCCTGAGTGGCTTTCAAACACAGTACCCATTTGTAATCCTAACAGGGCGATTTCTATTTGCATTGATTTTCAATACCTTAATAAAGTGTGTTCTAAGGATGATTTTCCTCTACCAAACATTGATACTCTTGTCCACACCTATGATGGCCATGAAATGCTTTCTCTAATTGATGGATTTTTAGGATACAATCAAATTCAAATCAATCTTGATGACCAACACAAAATAACATTCACTACACCTTAGGGGACTTTTTGTTACAGGGTGATTCCCTTTGGCCTCAAGAATGTAGGTGCCACTTATCAACATGCCATGACATACATATTCCATGATTACATGCATAAGATCATTTAATATTATGTGTACGATCTCTTGGAAAAATTCAAAACTTGACAAAAGCACATTGGTGTCTTGGAAAAAATCTTTGATCGACTTCTAGAGTATAATGTAAGTTTGAACCCCAAAATGTGTGTCTTTCGTGTCACCTCAAGCAAACTACGAGGATTCATTATCTCCAAAAGAGACATTGAGGTGGATCCAAATAAATTCAAGGCCATCATGGAGATGCCTCCCTAAAAAACTTGGATTTTCATAGTTTACAGGGAAATATTCAATTGATCCATCATTTCATTGCACAACTTTCTAACAAATGCAGGCCATTCAATCACCTATTACAAAAGGGGGTGACATGTTCATGGCTATGAATTCCAAAAAACTTTTAATAACATTAAGCAATACTTGGCTTCTCCACCAGTATTAACTCCTCCTCATTTGGGAATCCCCTTCCATATCTATGTTTCAGCAATGACCTTTGTATTACATTAGTCAAAAATTGGTAAGCTATAAAATTAGATACGCTTACGTGGAAAAATTATGCTTAGCAATGGTTTTTACCACTAAGAAACTCAAACATTACATGCTTAGTCATACCACATATTTCATAGCTCACAAAAATACCCTAAATTATATGATATCATGCACTAAAAATAACACCCACACTGCAAAATGGATAATGCTTCTCACTAAATTCGATCTTGAGTTCATCAGTCAAAAATCCATTAAATGTGAGGTCATAGCGTATTAGCTTGTGGAGGCTCCACTTCCTAGTGATCAACCCTTGATTATTGAGCTCCTAGATGATTTGGTATTTATTATCATTGAACAATAAGAAGATGTCATTCTAGAGGAATACATCGATATCACTCTCTTATTTTATGGTTCTAATTACAGAAAAGGTTAAGGTGCTAGAGTCATGTTTCATACACCCCAAGGGATACCTTTTCCCTTATCATTCAAACTTGACTTCCAATGCAGAAAAAACAATGTAGAGTATGAAGCCTTAATATTAGGTCTTCAAGTAGACATAGCTATGGGCATAAAGCATAATAGGATATTTTGTCATTCTCAACTTGTTAGATAAATCAATGAAGAATACCAATGCAAAGAACCTACCATAAAGCTTTACCATGAAGTAGCAATGAAATTTCTCACAAAATTTAATTGGTATGAAATCAATAGTTTGCCATGTTTGACTAATAGATTTGTAGATGTGATGCCCTCTATAGGATCATTGATTCTAAAGAACTCTAAAGGAGAGGTACAACCACTCATTATCATAATGATCTCTAAATCTGTAATGGTTCATGCTAACTCTAAGGATGAAAATGATGTTTGCTTTATCCATTTAGAGCCATATGAGCCTTGGTCAAACCAAATAATAGCCTTCCTCAAATTTGAAATACTCCCATCATATATATCACAAATTGCTAAACACACTTTCAAGTAAAAGGTAGCTCAAAATTACTCTCTAGGGAGACGTGTTGTATAGACATGGTTATGATGGAGTCCTCCATTATCTCGAGATTGCAGAGGTACAAATTGCTATAGCTGAAGCTCATGATGGTACTTGTGGTGTTCATTTTAGTGGAATGGCCATTGTAAAGTGTATTTTATGCATGGGTTACTATTGGCCCACCATGGAATGTGATTGTTGCACTTATGTCAAACATTGTAAGCAATGTCAAGAGCATGCTAATTTAACTCATATGCCATCACAAGCATTACAACCTACTCAAATACTTTTTCCCTTCTAATAATGGGGTCTTGATGTGATTGGAAAAATATCACATACTTCATAGGGATAACATACATTCATTATCACAGCCATTGAATACTTCACAAAGTGGGTTGAGGTAATTCCTTTAACCAATACGACACAACCTCAAATTATGGAGTTTATACTTTACCATATCATCTATCATTTTGGTATTCCCTCAAAACTCATCTCTGACAATGATAAGCCTTTCAAGAACAAGGATGTTCAAGAAATTTATGAGAAATATAATATCCAACATAGTTTTTTGACTCCTTATTACCCACAAGAAAATGGACAAGTTGAGGCTACCAACAAGACCTTAATTGCTATTCTCAAGAAACTAGTCAAAGAAAATTATCAATATTGCCATACTCAAATCCCCTTGGCATTATAGGCTTATTGAACAAGCATCCACATGCCTACTAGGGCAACACAATTTTCATTGGTCTATGGATCTGAAGCAATCATACCTCTTGAGCTTGAAATACCCTCATTGAAAATTTTATTGCAAGAATTTATAGATGATGACACTGTTAGACAAGCACGTTTTGACCAACTCACACTTCTTGATGAAAGGTGTGTTAATGCTTTAGATCATTTACTAGTTTATCAAGATTGCCTAAAACATGCTTACAATACCAAAGTTCATCTACATGAATTCCAAGTAGGAGATCTTATTCTTAAATAGAATCAACAAAACACCAATGCATTGTTGCATCTTCATGATAAATTCATGGCTAATTGGTTAGGTCCATACATTATCACTCAAAAAGTGGGTAAAGAAACTTATAGGCTTACCATTCTAGAGGTATTTGAAGAGCTTGAACCAATTAAAATCATTTACTTGAGAGCATTCTATTCTTAATGTGATATATATATATATATATATATATATATATATATATATATATATATATATATATATGTATGTATATATACATGGCTAATGAATAAAAACAAAATTACATTTTACATATTGCACTGCACAACATAGCATTTTACACATTGCACTGCAAACATTACATTTCACACATTGCATTTTACAAATTGCATTTCATACATTGCATTCACAAACTCATTATGCACTTTCATATTTATACATTCCATTTCATTTTAGGGGTCATTTATTGAGTTTAGATAATAATTGGTCCAATATAATTTTGTTGCCTTAATTAGGGGCACCTTCAAATCATCATCCATTTCATTACACCATTCCAAATTATCATTTTCAACCCACACATCCATAATACCTAGGTGTTTTTTGTCACTCAGCTATTCCTAGTGTTTTTAGCAACCTCCAATACATGTCTAGTTTTCTTTAGGACCAAGACACATTTTTACTAAGAAAATCTTGAGTTTTGGGAATTTTCTCTAACACTCTTGAACCAAACACAATTACACATCTCAAAAACATCTTGTGTCAAAGAGTGATAATACCATAGGGTTGAACCTCAAGGTGAAAAAGGTATTCCTTTTCTTGTCCCATTATGCACATAGTCCAAAAAAACAATGATTTTCACTACTTTCACAAATTTATAAATAAAAAAAAGAGTAGTGTAAAATCCCTAAAACTCTAAATATTTTACACATCACACACCACATATCCTCAAGTTGTAAGGATAGAACTACATTTCCAATCATACAGTTAGGTAGTACGAATTCCCAAAGCTTGGAGATCAAGTTCTTGGACTATGGAGCAAATCCCCACTAAGCCTATAGATGCTTGACTGGTAGTGGAATATGCTCATGCATGGAGACACATATCTTTTAAAACAAACCTCTAACCACACAAGGAAAAGCTAGCCTCTTAGTCTTCTCCATAATAGATTTCATCTCAATTTCTCAAGATGGGTTAATGAACTCACTTGCACACACATTTATTCTTGATTGCCTCGAGTTATTACTATACTCATGATTCAATAAATGAATCCACTGCACACACATTTGGTCTTAGATAAAATTAAACAATATTTAGTGAGTTTGTCATATATCACTAGTAGGTCTAAGTCTCTGCAAAACATATCATTTTTTCATATCAACATCCATATCTTCTTCCATATCAACATCCATATCATTACATGCATCTTCCATTTCACATGCCACCAGTTTGATGTCCCTGATTGAAAAACAATGCTATACATGGTCAAGAAAAATCTAAACTATGAATGATCATTAGAGCATTAATTCATTTGCATTCATAACACATTATCAATTACATTATCATCCATCACACATATACACATGTATTAACACAAAAGCATACCACATAAGTAATAGCCATATATATATATATATATATATATATATATATATATATATATATATATATATATATATAGATATATATATACATATATATATCGCATGTACAATGAATACCCGAAGGCTATATACAATGGAGCACCAAGGCTCATATACAAAAAATGCATCTTAGCACTAGATAACGCCCATAAGAGGACCCTTGTGACCTTGAAAGAGCCCTAGAACTAGAGCTATTCCTAGACTCACTATGCCTAACAGACTTAGATATGGATGAGGAGGGTGTATATAGCAGCCCAATGTGGTGCTCCATCAATCGATCCTCCAAAACCTGGATATATCCATCTCGGGAATAAAGGCATCATACATCATATCTCTGATGATGGTCCTTCTCAAGTAGCTCTTCCTAGAGCCTCATGATCCTATCCTTGCCTCCACCTATATTCGATTGTGCATCTAGCTCCTTTCGTAATTGAGCTATCTTCGCATCTTGAGTAGCTACCTCTGTAACTTGAGCCACTATCACTACATATTGCTCTACCACCAAATATAAAAGTCTCACCTAATCCTCCTCACTCTGGCCTATAGTTCTATCTAGAACCTCCTCCATATCATCATCATCATCACCTCCATCACCTCTAATATCTAGATCCTGCTTTAATACATACCTCACTCTCCTCACTCAACTACTAGACTGAAGGTATCTACAACATCTAGGAGCCTTATCTACATCCTCCTCCTTTGACTCTACATCATCCTCATCACCATTACCCTCATCCACTATCAATCTCAGTACCCATAGTTGCTGTGTAGTGAACCATACATCATACTTTATAGTAGTCCCTGCATCATCCACATCAAGGAGATCTATCTCCTCATCATCCTCATATGTTACCCTTCATGCCTCAACATAAGGTAGACCCATCTCATCCCGATGATACCTATATAGCACTGGTATATCAGGAACCCCCTACATCAACCCAAACTAACTTAGCACCCATGAGAATTGGATCAAATACACCTCACTCCTATGCCTCCCAACCACCCATATATCATATCGTAACCTTCGTAGTTTCTCCCCATCACCATTCAAAGTGACACCTCACCATGGCCTCCAAAGAACCTAAGATGATATTAGTCCAACCCATAGATCCATGTACTCCTATCCAGTCCAAATAGGATGACTCGATTGCACCTCCTCTACCACCAACCATATCATAGCATAAGGATGCTCCCTATCCCATGCCTTAGTAGGAAATCCTATAGGCTGAGCCACATTGAAGTGCTCCCAAATCCAACACTACAGTAGCAAACTACATCATAGCCTCTTTTGACCTTGTCTCTTCACCTCATTTAGCTCTTGGTATAGCTAAGATAGAAGAGCAGGTACCCATGCATACACCCGAGGCACATCAAGCATGTCATACACTAGACTGATCATGTTCCATGGGAATAGATATCCAGTATTATGTGGGACCACTATGTTGGCCAAGATGAGCATGACTTAGGGCAGTGCATCCAACTTCTTATCCAGGTACATCACCAAATACCTTATCCCTCCACCCTTCACACTCTCACCCCATCGTCGATCTCCAAATATCTAGTCAATCTCATACCCATTATTGTGTCGAACCTCAACACGTAATCTCTCCACTTGTAACTTGAGGATGTGATATACATCCTCAAGTGTCACTATCACCTCTCCAGTAGGAAGCTAAAATGTCCCCTTATCGGTATCTCTACCAAGGTAGAGAGATACCCCTCATCCAATCTCACCACACCAATTTAGGATAAATCCATCCCCACATCCTCTAGCCACATCCACTACTCATCATGTAGCACATTTCTCACCCCTAGAATGTAGGAAAAGAACCAATTTATAGGATCTAAAATCTTCAACTATAGCATAACACATACACAAGGCAAGAACATTAATGTAACATTCATTGTATAATTTTGAAAGAAAAAATTTGCATAAGTACAAACAAAGAGTTCCAAGGGCACTTACCTCAGGAACATTCACCTTTGCTCCTACTATCGCATTCGCACCCTCCATATACATAGCTTCTGCACCACCACACTCCTTCACTCCACTACACTTCACTTCCTCACTTCCTTAGACGTAGCTTCTAAAATTTGTGAACACAAAGCATGAATCTGACTTCACTTTTACAAAATATTTATAGCTATTTTTGGTGTATTAGAATACCCATGGGATTTCACAAGTACAATCAAATGCATACCAACATCTACAGATTGACAGGTGCCCACAGGTGTCTAATGTTGTTGTAGATGCTGGTCGACGTTTGGTGTCAAGACTTGCAAAAAGACCAAAATGATCCAAAAAGGTATCTTACCTCCACCAAATCACTCCAAATTTCATCCATACATTCATTTTATCATCCTATCATGTTTTATGGAAACAAAAATTAATTTGGATGCATAATTTTTGTTTGTGCCCAAAAGGTGCAAAATAGCTTAACAAGCTTTAAAACACACCAAAATGGTCCAAATTTTCACAAAATAACAATATTTATCATTTGCATCACCCATAATATCATTTCATCACTTTTTGTGAGAACATGAATTGATTTGGGAGGTTAACTTTTCTTATGACCAGAAAGTTATAAAATTTTTCCAAAATTGCATAAAAAATGCTCCATAACAATGCAAAATTTTACAAATTCATACAATGCAATCATAAATGCATTTCTCATTATCAAATATTCATTTCAAAATAATTTTCATCCATCAATAATTATATTTGCACATTTTCCAAGTTCAAATACAAATTTCAAGTGAACCTTGTATCTAGTGGTCTATTCTATCTCCTTGGCATTTGCAGTGATTGGTTGTCCATGCAATTTGGTAATATAAGTAAATAAGCATAAGGAAAATTGATCATATTCATAATCTAATATCTCATTGTTAAAAAAAAATCACTTTTTTCCCTCATCCTTTGAGCGAGACTATGCCAAGAAACATTTTCTCAACAATTGTCATTGATGCCCTTTTACATGGGGTTCCCAACATGGATAACTTTTGTCATTTCCTTTGCAATTAAACTAATCTCCTAGGATACAAGTCGGGTAAAGTGATTGAGCAATTTCTTAGGAATTTTGTGTGGACCTTAGGTCAGGCTATTTTCTTTTTTTTTTTATGCATGTGCAAATTTGCATTTCAATGACACCAAAAGACACTTTTTTCAATAGCATGGAATCACCCCAAACTTGGGATAACCACATTTGATTTTGATTTCCCACAATGGGATACATCTTACATGATCATGGTATTTACACTTGGAAAAAACCCCCTTTATCTATTAGGTAAAAAATGGTATCCATTTACATCATTCATATCACCCGCATTTACATCATTCACTCACATTTACACCATACATTTACACTTACACCATTCAATTACATTTTCATCACACAATTCTATCAATTGGATTGTGAGTCTCATTCTTCACTCATTCTCCAATTGAGGGGTAAGCTACACATTCAATTTATTTTATCTTCAATATCATCTTTACATTCCAATAAAAGAAAGTTGTTTCTTCATTAGGCCAAATCAGGTGTCTCATATTTTTGCACCGCATTGTGTTTCACGCAACATGATGCAAAAAGGGATATTTTTAGACACAAAAATCTAGCCACTTATCATCCATCCATGTCCTCCAATCATAGCCACCCATTATATATATGTGTGTGTGTGTGTGTATTTAATTAATATATGTATAGATATTAATATTTTATATATTATATTTATATATTTAATAAATATACATATATATTTATATGAATTAATCCTAGCCATCTACCATGTTTTAATCTCGGACACTCATTATGTGTTGTCAAAACCCTAACATGTTCAAAGGAATATTATAAAAGAGGAGTCATTTTGATAAATCAAATGCTTAAGCTATCATTAACCCTTAATCTACTGGGCCCTAATATTCCTAAGATATTTTTATAATCTTAATATCTTTCTACCCAAGCCACTTCATCATCACTTTCAAACCTCACCACCATCGTTCGCATCCCCCATTTTTTCCACCACCCATCCTATGTGAACTAGATCTAGTTCTGCGATACTTTCCTTAGCCCCAAAATGCCCCCAAAGCCACTAAAATACCTCTAGAAATTTTTGGAACCTTTTTGATGCATCTACTGCCATCACATAATGCCCTGGTGCATCTATTACCATTAAAAAATACCTTTGGGTATTTCTTGTGGCAGATTTGTAGTCCAACAACCCTTGGGCATCACTAGGGCATCCTCGCAACCATCATTAACAGAAGGCAAAATCTCAAGTGACAAGTTAATTTGTTTTATTTGATTTTATTTTATATTCTTATGTTCTATTTACAGTTTCATTCTATAGCATCTAGGGTTTAGTAATTTTTATTCTTCTGAGGGTCTCACGTAGTGGAGCCCTCATAGGTATTACTGAATATTTGTGTTGTTTATTTTTTGTAGGTATAAGGATTATATTTTTGGAAGCTATTGAAGCTAGGGTGGACCTTTTAGGATACCCAAGCCCACCTACAACCTAATTTAGATCGAAGATGAGCGAAGAAAACACCAGCTATTATTTTGAACTAGGGTTTCAAATAACCCTAGTAACTATAAATTTATATCACAAAGGTATTGTAAAACCACACATTGGGGCACATTGATTTTATTATTTTGAGATTCACCTGCATTAATAAAAGCTTATCAATCTTGTGAAATCTTGTGTTATTTGTGTTCTTTTTATTACTTTATTTATTGTATTGGTGTTGTTCAATTTTGGTTTACAAAATGATATGCAAGATACGTCACCAATGGACGGTTTTGATTGTGTTTGTTTTTATGATTACTATTATTTATTTTATCTTTTTGCTTTTGTTATTTTTGAGATAGAATGTACAAGAATGTGAGAGCTAAAATTTGATATAAGGGTAGTAAAACCCCTAGGATAGAAGTTAATGTCATGAGAAGGGGTATTGGCACCCCCAATCGTGAATGTGAAGATGATCAAATCAAATTTGGGGCCTTTAAAATGGGATTTGACCAATTAGATTTGGTTCCATGGAGTTGTGTTTGAATTTTAAATGGGGCCAAATGGAAGGGTACCTTTGGGTTGTATTTGAAGGGAAATTTAGCCTTTTTGAAATGATTCATTGCTAAAGGTATGCAATGAAAATTTCTCCTTGTAGGTAATGACCTCTTGATATTTGTAGGGAGTGGCCTCTATGCCAAGGGAGTGAAAGATGAATTGCTTCTTGTAGGAAGGAAACTCTTGATATTTGCACAGAGTGACCTCTAATCCAAGGACATGAAAAGTAAATTGCTTCTTGTAGGGAGTAGCCTCTATCGTAAGGACATAAAAAGTAAATTGCTTTTACAAAGAAATTGTATCCTAAGGATAAGGAAAGTAAATAAATTAAAAGGAAAGCTATGCTAAGGCAAGGAAAGTAAATACTTTTGAAATGAAATGAAATCAAAGGGATTTGGTGCCTTTAGAGCTTTCGAATTGGAATTGAAATTTTGACTAAAGGGATTTTGAGTATTTGGAGCTTTTGAACTAAAATTGAATTTTGACCAAAGGGGTTTTATGCCTTTGGGGCCTTTGAACTGAAATTAAATTTTGACCAAAGGGATTTTATGCCTTTGGGGCCTTTGAACTGAAATTGAATTTTGACCAAAGGAGTTTTATGCCTTTGGGACCTTTGAACCAGAATTGAATTTTTACCAAAGGGTTTTTATGCCTTTGGAGCCTTGAACTGGAATTGAATTTTTACCAAAGAGGTTTTATACCTTTGGAGCCTTTGAATTAAAATTGAATTTTGACTAAAGGGGTTTTATGCCTTTGGGACATTTCAATTGGAATTGAATTTTGACCAAAGGGGTTTTGTGCCTTTGGAGCCTTTGAACTGAAATTGAATTTTGACCAAAGGGGTTTTATGCCTTTGGGGCCTTTGAATGAAAATTAAATTTTTACCAAAGGTGTTTTATGCCTTTGGGACCTTGGAATTGAGTTTTAACCAAAGGAATTTTATTACTTTGGGGTCTTTGAGCTAAAATTGAATTTTGACCAAAGGGGTTTTATGCCTTTGGGACCTTTGAACTAAAATTGAATTTTGACCAAAGGATATTTATGTCTTTGAGGCATTTGAAATTGAATTAAATTTTTACCAAAGGGATTTTATTCCTTTGGAGCCTTTAAAATGAGATTGAATTTGGATGTTCAGGTTTAGGTTCTTCCCTGGGACTCTTCTTGGGTTTTCTCAGGTTGCTTTTGGAATTCTTCTTGACATCTGCTCATTGAGGATCTTCAGTGGTGATTGGCTGGGTCTGAGGAATTATGGCTTCTTGAGCAGTTTTGCACAACGTCCTTTTGGTCATTCAAAGGACCATGTGCTTGATACTGTGACTCTGCTCTTTATATTCGATGTGGTGGGTCTTGTATGATTTCAGTTCCTTTTGTGGCTTTGTAGCCTCTAGTATTTTTGCTGTTGAATCCTTGTAGGTTCTCCTCCTTGTTTTTTTGAATTTGCTTTTTGGTGGGTCTGAGGAATTTTGGCTTCATGAGAAGTTTTGCACAATATAATTTTGGGATTGAGGGGTTGCCCATGTGCTTTCTACTGTGACTCTAATATTTGGATCTGAAGGGGTAGTTCATGCGGGTCTCAGTTCCTTTCGTGGCTTCTAGAGGCCTTTGGTTTTATTGTTGCTGATTCCTTAAGGGACTTCCTTTTCTTTGACCCTAAAGCTATTGTTGAAGGTTGTTTGGGATATATGGCTACTATTTTTTGGTTTGTGCTCTAACATTTGCAGTCATGCATCCTCGTGCTTCCTTCTTGGTGAATTCATGTGGCACTTTCCCATCCTTTCCTTCAGAAGTGTTGTTCTACTACTACTGCTTCCTTTGTTGGGTAGGTGTTTTTGAAGGCTTCCTTTTCTGCATAAGGACCCTATGGCCTGGGGTGTTCCTTTTGCTATTGAACCACTGCAGTACCATCTTCAGGCTATTGTTCCATTTTGCTTCTTTTCGGGCTCCCCTACGTGGGATGTTGGTTCTCTTCAGATCTTTGTTTCCCAAGGGTGGTTTCTAGTTTTCCCACCCTTGGGATGTTTCAAATTTTAAAACTTTGGCTTTGTTTCCTTTTCCCACCCATGGGAAAGTTTCAAAAGGATTTTTTATGGTTGGGGCGGTTTGGCGCTTTCTCCCACCCTTGTTCAGCACCTTGTGATTCAAATTTGGGTTTTTGGTGGGCTTTCCCTTCCTGCCCATTTTTCCTTTGGTGCAAAGGAAGACGTCTTCCTCTGGCACAAAGGATTGTGTGTTCCTTACTTTGTTCCTTTGGGTTGTCCTTGCCTGTCCTTTTGTCCATCCTTGGACAAATTCCTTTTGTTTCATTCTGATATTTCGTGTTGTATTTTGATCCTTTGTAATCAGTTTTTGGGATCCTTGACAAAAATCCACTTTTAATATACCAAAAAAATATTGAATTTTGACCAAAGGGGTTTTACTTCTATAGAGCCTTTGAACTAAAATTGGGATTTTATTGTTTTGTAAAAGTTAGGTAAAGGGTGCAACCTTTCACAAAATGATGCAACCTTTTGAACCCGACAGTTAATTGTTTTGAGATGTGAATGCGAGGCAAAGGGTGCAACATTTGACAAAAGGACACAACCTTTTGAATCTAATAGTTGATAGTTAAAATGTGAGTTAAAGGGTGCAACCTTTAAAAATTGGTAGTTTATTATGGAAAAGTGAGGCAAAGGGTGCAACCTTCTAAACCTGGCAATTAATTATGAAAAATCAAGGTAAAGGGTGCAACCTTCTAAACCAAGCAGTTGATTGGTAGTTGAAATATTTGATGGAATCAACATGAGTGGATGACAAGAGAGGTTTAGCACCTATGGATGAAAAATAGGTTAGAGAGAATGGTAATTCCCCTCGACAACAAAATGGTTTGATAGAGTATTAGAATACCTTTGTCATGAAATTGAATTGAAGTTATTGTGGGATGTTTTAGGTGTTTTGAAATATTACCTAAAATGTCATTAATTATTGGTAATAAGACTAATCATACCAACAAAACCATGATGAGAAGGGGTGTGGTTGACATGATCAACTTGGTGTGGTGTGGGTTGCGATGTTGAAACCTTAGTGTGTGATTGTGGCATATCATGTTGGGGCAATGAATTATTAGATATATTAAGGTTTGAATTGGTAAATGATATGGGATTGTCCAATTGCATTTCTTATTGATCAATCAAATTGTGGACTAGTCACTTAAATGTGTGACCATAATTAATTTCATGCGTTGGTTGTCAGTGATGCTCATTGTATATTTTTTATTTAGGACAATTAGGATTTTTTGCTTCAATATCATTCAAGATGATTTGCCTTGTATTGTACAAATTTTAGAAGAGGTTAGCCAATGGTTGAGAAAGAAGCATCTCAATATGAAGTGGATGATGAGATGTCAAGGTTTTATATGAGGCTGGGTAGGTAAATTTACTATAGATCCCATCATGGTTAGGTTATGGGTAGATGTTTAACACCTACAATTCTCAACCACAACTCAAGATGGTTGAGGCACTCTAATATGTGTTGCATCTCAAGTGAGGGATGAATTGAGGTTGTTGGGATAGGGTTAACATAAATGGCTAGAGAAGAAGGGTTCAATTTTTATGGGTAGGGATGTAGATATAGGTAAGGTGAAGGAGAAGGATTATTCTATTGTTGTGGGATCCATTGATTTGGGTGGGGTGTAGGGGGCTTATTTTTATATAAGGGAGGCAAAGGTGTAATACAATTCAATACTTCATGAGGTATTTATTGTTGCATTTGGTTGGCTATAAGAGCATATGAGTGAAGGTGCATTTGGTCATGCACTTGATATGGTACTTGTGCATATGCTTGTTGGGGTAGTACTTGTTTGTGTGCTCATTGAGATACTTGAGCATGCACTTGTTGGGATGGAAGTTGATTGTGCACTTGGTATAATATTTGGTTATTTGATGAAGGCCATTCATATGGGGATGATGAAGGCAGTTCAAGAGGTGGCATGATAGGCATGGTGGATGTCTAGGATGAAGGGAAGGTGAAGAATCTCATTTGGTAAGGTTGAAGCAATGGGGGTGGTTGGTGAGATATATGTTTAGTTAGTGGCAAAGGAGGTGAATTAATTTAGTTGTGGTTGTCGTAGATGATGAAGAGGGATGACATTAGCTTACGTGAGTGGTTGGGAAGAAAGGAGAGATTGATTTTTTTAATTATGAGGGAGTGGAGGTTGTTATAAAGGTATCATCTTGGATAAAATGGGGTGCAATAGAAGGAGGTTTGCATAATTGTATGAGGAAGCTCCTTGCATCTTAGTAAAAGGGTGATTGAAACAAAGGAAGTTGGAGAACTTGGAAGTTGTGTTTATCAGATTGTAATCCTTGCATGTGAAAGAGGAAGGTTGTTGGGAAAGATGATTTTGTGAAGTAAATTCTTGCACCATAGAAATAGGGTTGTCATTTAACTAATATGGTATGATGATGTCAAAATTTGACACCTCTATTTGGGAGGTGATAGGAGATTTTGTATGGAGTTGTTCACATAGAGACAAGTGTCACTAGGGGATGTTTAGAGGGAATAAAAAATTTCAAGGTGAACTAGGTTGTGGACGGTGGATAAGGGATGATGAAGAGGAAATATTTTGATATTGACCTCCTATGAAGGATGTCTCTCCTTGGAATTTGAACAGGGGGTTCACTTTGGAATTCTCTATGGCAACACACTCTTACTTGTGTGCTTGGATTCACATGGAAACCATAATGGAGGAAGATGGAATATGGGTGGACTCTATGAGGGGATAAACCAAATATTTTATATTATTGGACAATATTGGGTGTGTTCTATCTATTTGATGGGTTTCTATGAAAAAAATACCTATCTATACATTTTCTAAAAAATGCACCTGTCCATACATTTTTTATAGGTAGGATGTTGCAAAACAAGGTCTTAGCATCCCTAAGACTATTTTAAAACCTAAATTTTGGTGTTTAGGTAATTTTTGTAACACAAGTGTTTCAATTGATCTAGAAAACAACAAATAGTAAAAAAATGTGTGGGTTATGTGTTTGAAGTGTTTGTATTAACTTGTTTGTGATGTTGGTTGATGTTGAATCCTTTACTCTATTGTATTATTTTTGTATTTGTGTATTTTGAAATGTACATATTGCTAAGAACATATGGTATATGGATGATATCTACAAGAGGTATGTTGATGCACGCCCTTCTTGCTATACCTGAAGGTACGCAAGAAATGGTGATGGAAAAATAGGTGAAGGGTTTCCTATGGTGGGGGAAGGCTCAAGGTAACCAAAAAAGGTAATACAAAAGAAACCTCCAAAAATAAGGCCACATTGTTTAAATTTTGCTATAAACCTAGAAAAAATTTGCTTCACCCTTGATTGGGATTGTATAAAAATGATAGTTACACACTCACTGATTATGAATAGACCTGTGAGTAGAGGCATATATCCTAACCTACCCTAAGATAATATAAAGAGTATAGTATTTTTAAAGGATGAATTCTATAAAACCACTCGAAGGGGATGCTATGGTGTCTAGGGAGATGAGTCAATGCTTACCAATGAAAGCCACTATCATTGATCTCTATTGGCCATTCATGATGAAATCCAACTCAAACCAATGTGTTAACCCATATGAGTGTGCTTTTGTTTTCTTTTTGTTTTTTGTTTTATAATTGAAGTGCAAAAATGAAAATGTGTTATAGCAAAAGACATGAAGACAACATTTCCAAATGCAATATTCGAAAGAAATTTCCCTTTTAAATAAAAGCTATGCTAAACCAATAATGCAATATGGACCAAAGCATGTTTTGGTGTATTTTGTAAAGAAAAATTGCCTTTTACAAGTAAAGTTATGCTATACAAACAATGAAACATGGACCAAAGTATGTCTTGGTGTGTTTTGTAAAGGAAATTTGCCTTTTGAAAGTAAATCTATGCTAGAAAAATAGTGAAATGTGGACCAAAGTGTGTCTTAGTATGTTTTGTAAAGGAAAATTACCTTTTGAAAGTAAAGCTATGATAGAAAAATAGTGAAATGTGAACCAAAGTGTGTCTTAGTGCGTTTTGTAAAGGAAAATTACCTTTTGAAAGTAAGGCTATGCTAGAAAAATAGTGAAACTTTTACCAAAGTGTGTCTTGGTGCATTTTATAAGCAAATTGAACAATTTTGAAAATGGACCAAAAAATTTGGATGTGTTTTGAAAGTAAATTTAACCGTTATTGTTCAATTTTGAAAAACCAATAGAAAGGAAATAAACTGGTGAAATGTAGGGTTTTTTTATACCTACATATAATTTCCAGCCTCTGGGTTTTTTCTAAAATATGACAGGCTTCGTTCTACATGTCGAATTGGAAAACATATAGGTCCATACATTTTCTAGAAAAATGTACCTATCTGTATGTTTTCCTACAAAAGTAGTTTTTTGGTTGTTCTGTGGTTGTTAGGGGTATGTGTATCCCAAAAGATAAATTTTGTAATATACCCGCACTTGTAAAAATTAGTGTTAAATTTTCTAAGAATAAAATTACATGTGTTTTCAAAAAATGAAATTTGAATCTACTACATAAAAACTACAAAAGGGGTAAACCACAAAATTTTGCAAGTTGGACTTGAGATGCATTTTAAGGTTTTTTAAATATCCCTACACTACTTTTGTGGTACCTAAAATATATAAAGGATAGAAAAGTTGTTATTCAGCTAGCAAACCAATAAAACACATGTAAAAAGTGGGTGGTCCCACTATGATCGCTAAAATGAACCAAAAACAAATATGTCGCATTTCATTGATAAGATAAAAAGATGTTACAATCAAGATGATATCCTTTTACAGTTAACCCCAAGGGCTAAAAAACATAACCTTCAAGAGAAGGGACCCTAGCATTAAATGACTTCATGGCATCGCGGGGGTCTTTTATGAGATCCCTAAGGGGGAGTAGGCTTACTATGCATGCTCCACTACTAGCTACATCAATCCTCAAAATCTATGGAACCCTAAAAAATACATTAGTAATATTTGGAGGCCTGTATCAATCAAGCCTCTCATGATAATAGGCTAGGAGACTTCAAAATTTGATAAAAATGCATGAAAGAAGTGCGAGAATGAATTAAAATTGATAGAAAAAGCAATGCTTACATGGCTGACAAATTTGGTATCCTTTTTGGGGAAAATACAATTGTCCATATGTTTTCCCGAAAGGTAGACCTATCCATGCATTTTCCTCTATTTTCCTTTGATTGGTTGGTTATTTGTTCGTAGATCCTCTTAGTTCAATTTGAGCTAACGTCGAATGTTGTAGCCACTAGAATTAGACCTATAGCCACCAAAACTAATAAGAAACTCTTGGTGGGAGGAGTGCTAAGTGCTTAGAATGGTTGGGAATGATTCTATGGGTATTTTGGCAACATAAAAATGTATTTTTCTCCTCTTTGAAACTATAGGTAATGGGGTCCTTTTATAGAATTCTTGGGTAGGATAGGGGGTAGGTGAGGTGGTAGAAATAGGGAAGGAGAGATAAAATCCTTTAATTATATATTTTATGAGATAAGGCCTTTTTATCTATGCTTATTAAATGGACATGGGTATGCCATTCCCACCTAAGGCATAGGGAAGAGGAAAATACCCTTTTTCATTAATTTGCTTTAAATGCTTTAAAGGAGGGGATGGGTTTTTATGGAAAGGGAGGTCGGTAGGTGCTTAGGAAAGCACAAAGAGGGGTGTAAGTGTAGTGTAAGTGGTTAGGGGTAGGTTTACCTAGGGTTTAGAGCAACTAAGGGTTTAGTGTAACCTAGGGTTAGGTTTACATAGGGTTTTAGGGTATTAAATTTTTTTTTGTGAAAGTTTTGTCAGTTGATCATTAATTGTTGTTGCATGAGGTTGAGTGACATTTTTAGGTGTCTACACCTATCACCATAATATCCTTATCAAATCCAAATCAATAAAGTCTAACCAATAGATGTACTATGCAAGTATTGCATTTGGTATCACATATACCATTGTATGAGATACATGGCAAGATATTGCTGAAGGAAAAGGGTTGAGAAATATGTGAGGGATTTTAATCATAAGACAAGCCCAAAGTTGAAACTACATTATTATATAATTAAAAAATATAACTTAGACCAAGGAGTTTACTCATATATTTTTTATCCTTTTTTAGTAGATTTTTTATTGAGATTATCCTAAATTCATCCTTAATCTCTCATCATATTCTATAATTTTTTAGTTTTTCAATGGGCTTAATTGGACCTATATTTTTTATGTTATGCCCTTTGCAAGTTGACTTATTCAAAATATCATACTATTGGATAAAATTTACAATATGCCACATATTCTTGAGAAGAATTAGTTGTTGTTTCATCCAACAAATTATCTACATGACTATATGTATAACTTGACTTTGGTTTACTATTTTCTTAGTGGATGAGTTGTATTGACTTGATGAATTTAACAATTAAAAATGTTTGATTTTTGGTGCTCTTTATTTGATTGTCCACTATCTTAGTTACTATTACTAGATTTGTTGATTTACAATCCAACTTTAGAGGTTGTAATTGTTTGATTTGGTGAAAAGTACGAACAAAGAATATTTACACTAAAAACTAGATGAAGAACTAAGTAGATAGGAAGAAAAATCTCAAATTATTCTCCTTCTACTTGATTCATTATATAGTATATGTTCTACAATACAACTTGATATATTATCTAAGTTCATTAAGTCATTTGTTTTTCATATGTTACCACTGTTTATCACCATCTATGTATTTATATGATACCCAATGCTTATCATCTTTATGCTTGTACTTAACATTGTTTTATTGTATTATATCACAAACATCATATTAAATATATCAAATCTAATTACACTACTACATTTATAAAATATAACATTGTTTGTAGTGTTGTCACAACATTAGAATAACACCAAAAAATTGTTTTTTCCTTCTTGATTTTTTTTCTTGGTGCCATGCTAACACTATGATGCCACTACTTTACACTTTTTTTATCAACATAGCACTCGAATAGAGCCAAATAGACCATAAATATAGTATCATCATAATACCTAATAATAGCACTAGCTAGAACTTTAGTGATGTGCCATAATAGTGCTTGACTACCATCAAATTTAGGTGCAAACATAGCACCAACTTGATAAATAGCATAAGCAAAAGCTTGAAGCAAGAGTGATGTAATGATCTATTGCATTTGAAAAATTTTAAATTGTAAAGAGTTATGTAATGATCTATTGCATTTGAAATTTTTAAATTGTAAACAAAGGTTGCATGGTCAAATTAGTTTCCATTTCTAAAAATTAAATTATTAAGATTTATTATAATATATATATTTTTATTGCATATTTCAATTATATTTATTTTATGTAAATTTTTGTTAATATTAATGTTTTAAGTTAGTGATTATTGATTTAGTTGGTATGTTTTCATGATCATACCATTCCTCATATTTTTATTTATTATTATACATACCTCCCTATGCATTTATATTTTTTTTTGGTAATTAAAAGTCTTCATTAATTACCGGGTTTTGCAGGTTAACCCAAAACCTATTACAATATCCAGCCTTTTGCTGAGATTGTAGATCCTAGTCATCCTTGAAACTTTCTTACCATAAATTGTGTTGAATCCCCTACAACACCTTACTAACAAAGCACACCCATACATTTATATAATAAAAATAAACATAATTACATTTCTTACTTAAAAACATTAAACTATACAAATACATATCCTTTTTTTATGGTTCCTTGCTTATTTTCCAATTACCTTTAGTACTTCATATCTTGTGTCTCCACCTTTTCCATATCTTCCAAAATGCAAAAATTATTTATATTAAAAATTTGAAAATAAAAAATAATTTTATTATTAATAGATAATGAAAATAAATGCATACTACTAGATAGTAGATAATTCTTTTTTAAAGCATACCCCAAGAAAGTCATTTTATATCTATTGCACATATCAATGTCATATTTTCAATAAAAATGATTATACAACTATTTTTGTTTATTAAATATCATAAAGTAAATATATAGTATAATTGTTTTTGACACTTTTAAATATGAGATTCATGTAACTCATTTATTGTTGTGTTTTTATTCATTAACCCTATAATCATTTTATTTTCAAATAAAATAAAGTCTAAAAAAAATTATTTAATCCTAAATAAAAATAAATGTATCTTACGGGAAATTTATATAATTATCTCAAAACTAAGATATTCCATTGATTCACAAAGCTAAAATATTTAAAATTTCAGTTTCAAATATATTGTAAAATAATTTCCCATAGCCTATATATGATTACATTATAAATTGTCTATCTTAGCCAATAAATTATTATTACATGATTTTAACACTCCCATATAATCTAAACTAACGGGCCAAGTAGAGAAGACATGAATGATAATAATGTCTAATGCTTCGAATATTTCCTCAGACATTTGGTGGATATGCCATAGAGTGGTACAACCATTTACCTCATAATAGTATTTATACTTTTAAACAGTTGGTTGACCAATTTCTCAAAAGGTTTTCCCTCAATGTTAGAAAGAAAATATCATTGTTTGAATTGTATGGTTTAAAAAAAAATGATGATGAGTTTGTATATTATTTTTGTAACTATTGGAGGGCTGTTATCACAAAAATACCATCACCCTACCAATGGAAGAGCTAACCTGATTGTTTACCAAGAGTTGTCTAAAACCCATTTCTTGGTTATTACAATTACAATAGTATAGATCATTTGAGGAAGCTCTTACCCATGCTAGCATCATTGAGAAGATAAAAATCCAAGAAGGTGTGCTTAAGCCCAAAAATAAAGAATGGTAGAATAAGGGCCAATACAAAGGTAATTATTCTGGCCAATCCAAACCAAATTAGGCCAATCAAACCAATCAAGCCAATCAAGTCAATCAAGTGGTCATGAGCCAGCCGGTAATGGCTCAACAACAAACCATGCAACAACAACCGTAAAAAATTACATATCATGTAGTTCCCTCACCATCACAATCAGTCCAAAACACAATGCCAACTATGGAAAACCAACCACATCAATAATCTATTTGACAAAACCACCAATACACCCCCTTAGCTGAATCATATGCCTCCATATTTTACAAATTGTATAACACAAACTAACTCGCCTTGCCTGAGATTAAACCAAATGACCTTGCCAAGCATAGTAAACAATATAGGGAGCATTTATTTTACCCTTATCATAGGTAAAATGAGCATGATATCAATAGTTACTACAACTTTAAATATATAGTGCAAGATCTTATTGACTTAGGCACCATCAAGCTTGATAGTCCCTTTAGCTCAACAAAACCAGAACCTTGGTATCTATCAAACACAACTTCCTCATCATGAGGAGGTACAACCAACTATAAGAGGGTCAAATACCAAGACTCCTTCTAATCAAGTTAACCACGTGCAACAGTACCAAGGTTTTATGGGTGCAATTCATGTAGTTATCCAAGGTCAACAACACACTAACAATCAACAAAATGCACAATAGTAAATTGTTCAATATTCCATGGCACCACAAGCAAGTGTGTCTAATCAACCTACCATTTCATCATATCCCATACAAATTTCTACCATTCCTTTGCAACCCATTTATATTCCAAGTTGTTCATATCCACCCATTCATTCTATCAATCATCCATCAAGGCCAATATCTCTCTGAGTAGCTGATTAACCACTACCTTTAAAATAGCTTCAGCTAAACTATCTATCTATGAGCTTATACAATAATCTCCCCCACATATTGAGGCATTAATGGATATTTTAAAATCCATTGAACTTCAATCTCAAGATGCTAATGCCTTTAGAAATTTTTTGGGGAGCATTTGAACATGTATGGAGCCTTCCATTACATTCTACAATTTTAAAATTAAACCAATATCATCAAAATTGGTAGACCCTCCATTGCACATCATGGCTTAAATTGACAGGAAGCTATTTAAATGAGTATTGATTGATATCGGTTCCTCTATCAATATCATCACCACATCCGCTCTCCAACATCTCAATCTTCCACCATCCCACATTACCAAATCCACCTTCATATTGAAAGTATTTAACGATGCTCCCTGCTCCATAGTTGGTACTATCATTTTACCCATCGAAGTGGGGGTAAAAATGTTACACATAATATTTCACAACTTGGAAGGTTTCATGGCATACAATGTACTCTATGGACATCCTTGGATGAGGCAAATGAGATGAGGGACAAGTTCATTGCATACCTATGGATGTTGAACCATTTAATTATTACAATTTTATTTCAAAACCTTATGAATCCATGATTCATTCCACTCATCTATTCTTGATTGCATCAACCACACCATACACTTCTTCATCAAAATCTCCTATTCCTAAGGAGCTCCCCATTATCACTTCACATTAAGCCTCCACTTCCATACTCCCATATTCATCACCTTTGAATACATGCACATGTGGTAAAATTCAATCCACATCAGCCACATCATCAATATCAACATCTTCCACCATAATTCCTTCCACATCATCACCCATTCAACAACCACCTCAGCCAAATCCACCTCCATCCACATCAATCAACGTCTCACAAGTCACATTAATGGATTATAAGATGACATTCTAGTCCACACCACTACCATTTTCAAAGTCATCAGCCAACCATGAGCTTTCCACATCCACTTCCACTTTATCCGCCTTCACATTGTCACAAGTTGTGGTCCACCTTACTAATCTTGGCATTGGTAAATATGTGGTCCAAGACATCACCGTCATACTTCTTAGAATCCAAAATTCTAAGGATTATGGTTATCCACATGATCCACCCTTTTCTATAGGAGTGGTGTACAACATAGGTTCAATACCCAATAGCATTAATTTTATGTATGGGGGGATAGATTCATCGTCCAATCTATCTTCTCCTGCTGAACCCAAAAAACCAACTCCTACTAATATACAACACATGTCAGGTTTTCCATACAAATATGTTTATGTAGTTAATTGGTAAGGACGTGGCCTAGAATGACATGAACAAGGAATTCATGAGATCATCGATGTTTCATATCGATAAGCACATGACCATTTAGGGTTAGGCTATAATCCACTTTCTTCCATTTCTTCTTTTGAATAAGCTTTTCAAATTTTACATTTGAATTCAGAAGAAGATATCCATCACACCAATGAATCTCAAGATGAAATTTATGAAGAATTCAATATTATGTCAATAGCTTCTGATGAATTTGATGAGGAATTAGAACCCTTCATCCCATTCACTAAACAAAATGAGTATTACCTCATAATGTTTCCCATCCATCAGCCCATATTTCACTTGCTTCTCCCACAAGAGTGAGTCGAACCAACCTGTGAACCACCTCCAGTTTATTAATACATTTTTCTTGTAATATATGTACATAACATAAATAAAAAAATCAAAAATCCACAAAAATTAAAAATTAAAAAACAATCTCAAAAATAAAATATATTGCATTGCATGTACATGGCTTCTTACCTATTGTATTTATTTATTTTGCATACTGTTGTTCAAGTTTCTAGAGCTCTAGCATCAATTCTAACATATAGGATCCATCCATCCTCCACCTTTCCAACCACCATTTTCCCCTTTAAGTCAACATGAATATTGTTGACTTATTCACCCCGCTCCTTAATCCATATGAGTTGGCAAAGACAATTCCAATTTCCATGAGACTTATTGATATGGACTAGATCTCCTCACCTCCTTCCTTTGCCAATTTTTTTCTTTCTATGAAATTGTTAAGGACTTCAACAAACTACATTCCTTTGTCACCTCCACCTTCACCTTCACCTTCACCTTCAGATCTTGAGGTTTTCTAGGTAGACACAGAAGAGGTTGAGTAAGAAGAATTTGATAATTTCATAGACAACATTCATCTAATCCCAATGCCCCATTAGCTTGAGGAAGGTTATCACATGTCCATTGAAGATACCATTGATGTGAACCTTAGTTTAGATGCAAACAATCCCCAAATTGTCAAACTTGGTAAAAGTCTATCCATAGATGAACAAGAGCAATTAATTGCTCTTCTCAAGAAGAAGAAGGGAATTTTTGCATGGTCCTACAAATTTATGCCTTGTCTTGACCCTAACTTAGTTTTCCACAATCTCACCTTGCATTTTGATGCTAAGTGTCAAAAAAAACTTATAATGATGCATCCTACCATTGCCCTCCTAGTTAAATAAGAGATTCAAAAGCTATTAGATGTGGGTTTCTTTGTCCCCATTGACTATCCTGAGTGATTTTAAACACAATACCCATTTTTAATACTAACGGGATGATATGCATTTGCATTGATTTTTACTACCTTAACAAAGTGTGTCCTAAGGATGATTTTCCTCTACCAAACATTGATACTCTTGTCAACGCATATGATAGCCATTAAATGCTTTCTCTAATGGATGTATTTTTAGGATACAATAAAATTTGAATCAACCCTTATGACCAACACAAAACAACATTCACTACATCTTAGGGAAATTTTTGTTACAAGGTGATTCTCTTTGGCCTCAAAAATGTGGATGTCACTTATCAATATGCCATGACATACATCTTCTATGATTACATGCATAAGATCATCTAATATTATGTGGATGATCTCTTGGTAAAATTCAAAACTTAACAAGAGCACATTGGTGTCTTGGAAAAGGTCTGTAATCGACTTCTAGAGCATAATGTAAGGTTGAACCCCAAAAAGTATGTCTTTGGTGTCACCTCAAGCAAACTACTAGGATTCATTGTCTCCAAAAGAGGCATTGAGGTGGATCCAAATAAATTCAAGGTCATCATGGATATGCCTCCCCAAAAAACTTGAAGGAGTTACGTAGTTTACAAGAAAAGATTCAATTGATCTGTTGTTTCATTGCATAACTTTCTAAAAAATGTAGGTCATTCAATCACCTATTACAAAAGGGGGTGACATGTTCATGGACATATGAATTCCAAAAATCTTTTGATGACATTAAGCAATACCTGGATTCTCCACCAGTATTAACTCCTCCTCATCTAGGGATACCCTTCCATATCTATGTTTTAGTAATGAAATTTGCATTAGGGACAATGCTTGCACAAAATAATGATAACAATTAAGATCAAGTTGTCTATTACATTAGTCGAACATTGGTAAGCTATAAAACCATATACGCTTACATAGAAAAATTATGCTTAGAAATGGTTTTTACCACTAAGAAACTCAAATATTACATGCTTAGTCACACCACATATGTCATAACTCACAAAAATCCTCTACATTATATGATATCATGCACTAAAAATAACACCCACACTGCAAAATGGATAATGATTCTCACTGAATTCGATCTTGAGTTCATCAGTCAAAAATCCATTAAAGGTCAGGTCATAGCTGATTAGCTTGTGGAGGCTCCACTTCCTAGTGATCAAACCTTGATTATTGTGTTCCTAGATGATGCAATGACCACTAGATTTGTAGATGCAATGACCTCTATAGGATCATTGATTCGAAAGAACTCTGAAGGAGAGGTACATCCACTCATTGTCACAACGATATCTAAATTTATAATTTTTCGTGCTAACTCTAAGGATGAAAATGATGTTTTATTTATCCTTTTGGAGCCATATGAGCCTTTTTCAAACCAAATAATAGCCTTACTCAAGTTTGGAAAACTCCCATCAGATATAGCATGAATTGCTAAATACACTTTCAAGTAAAAGGTATCTCATTTTACTCTCTTGGGAGACATTTTGTATAGACATGGTTATGATGGAGTCCTCCTTCATTATCTCGAGGTTTTAAAGGCACAAAGAGCCATAGTTGAAGCTCATGATGGTACTTGTGGTGTTCATTTTAGTGTCATTTCCATTGTAAAGTGTATTTTATGTATGGTTTACTATTGGCCCACCATGGAACATGATTGTTGCACTTATGTCAAACATTGTAAGAAATGTCAAGAGCATGCTAATTTAACTCATGTGCCATCACAAGAATTACAACCTATTCAAATCCTTTGGTCCTTTTCACAATGGGGTCTTGATTTGATTGGAAAAATATCACCTCCTTTGTAGGGATAACATACATTCATTATAACAGCCATTGAATACTTCACAAAGTGGATTGAGTTAATTCCTCTAATCGATACAATAGGACCTTGAATTATGGAGTTTATACTTCACCATATCATCTATCATTTTGGTATTCCCTAAAAAGTCATATTTGAAAATGACAAGCCTTTCAAGAACAAGGATTTTCAAGAACTTTGCAAGAAATATAATATCCAACATAGTTTTTTGACTCCTTGTTACCCACAAGAAAATGGACAAGTTGAGGCTACCAACAAGACCTTAATTGCTATTCTCAAGAAACTAGTCAAAGAAAATTATCAATATTGGCATACTCAAATCCCCTTGGCATTATGGGCTTATTGAACAAGAATACACATGCCTACTGGGGCAACGTAATTTTCATTGGTCTATGGAGCCAAAGCAATCATACCTCTTGAGCTTGAGATCCCCTCATTGTAAATTTTATTGCAAGAATTTATAGATGATGATACTGTTAGACAAGCACATTTTGACCAAGTCACACTTCTTTATGAAAGGTGTGTTAATTATTTAGATCATTTACGAGTTTTTCAAGACTTCCTAAAACATGCTTACAATGCCAAAGTTCATCTACATGAATTCCATGTAGGAGATATTTTTCTTTAAGAGAATGAACAAAACACCAATGCATTGATGCATCTTCATGATAAATTCATGGCTAATTGGTTAGGTCCATACATTATCACTCAAAAATTGGATAAATAAACTTATAGGCTTACCCGTCTAGAGGGATTCAAATAGCCTGAACTGATTAAATTCATCTAATTAAGAGAATTCTATTCTTAATGTGATTTATATATGTATATATACATGGATAATACATAAAAATAACATTTTATTTCACACATTATATTTTACATATTGCACTGCACAACATAGCATTTTACACATTGCACTGCAAACATTACATTTCACACATTGCATTTTACAAATTTTATTTCATACATTGCATTCACAAACTCATTATGCACTTTCATATTTATACATTCCATTTCATTTTAGGGGTCATTTATTGAGTTTAGATAATAATTGGTCCAATACAATTTTGTTACCTTAATAAAGGGAACCTTCAAATCATCATCCATTTCATTACACCATTCTAAATTGTCATTTTCAACCCACGTGTCCATAATATCTAGGTGTTTTTGGTCACTCAGCTATTCCTAGTGTTTTTAGCAACCTCCAATACATGTCTAGTTTTCTTTAGTACCAAGACACATTTTCACTAAGAAAATATTGAGTTTTATGAATTGACTCTAACACTCTTGAACCAAACACAATTACACATCTCTAAAACATATTGTGTCAAAGAGAGATAATACCATATTTGGGTTGAACCTCGAGATGAAAAAGGTATTACTTTGCTTGTCCCATTATGCACATAGTCCAAAAAAAATAGTGATTTTCACTACTATCACAAATTTATAAATGAAAGAAAAGATAGGATAATATCCCTAAAATTCTAAATATTTTACACATCACACACAATATATCCTCAAGTTGAAAGTATAGAACTACATTTCCAGTCATACAGCTAGGTAGTATGAATCCCCAAAGCTTAGATATCAAGTTCTTGGACTATGGAGAAAATCCCCACTGGGGCTATAGACTCTTGATTGGTAGTGGAGTACGCTCATGCATGGCAACACATATCTTTTAAAAGATACCTCTAACCAAACATAAGGAAAATCTAGCCTCTTGGTCTTCTCCATAACAAGTTTCATCTCAATTTTCTTAAGATGGGTTGATTAACTCACTTGTACACACATTTTTTCTTGATTGCCTCGAGTCATTACTATACTCATGATTGGGTAAATGAATTCACTGCACACATATTTGGTATTAGATAAAATTAGACAACATTTAGTGAGTTTTTCAAATATCACTAGTAGGTCTGAGTCTCTATACAACATATTAGTTTTTCATATCAACATCCATATCTTCTTCCATATCAACATCCACATCATTACATGCATCTTCTATTTCACATGCCACCAGTTTGGTGCCCCTAATTAAACAACAATACTATACATGGTCAAGAAAAATCTAAACTACGAATGATCATTAGAGAATTAATTCATTTGCATTCATAACATATTATCAATTGCATTATCATCCATCACACATATACACATGCATTAACACAAAATAATTCACACAAAAAGCATCCCCATAAAAGTATAACACAAAATTAATAGCCATGTATATATATATATATATATATATATATATTGCATGTACAATGAATACCCAAAGGCTATATACAATGGAGCACCAAGGCTCATATAAAAAAATGCATCTCAACACTAGCTAATGCCTATAATAGGACCCTTGTGACCTTGAAAGAGCCCTAGACCTAGAGCTATGCCTAGACTAACTATTCCTAATAGACTTGGATATGGATAAGGAGAGTGGATCTAGCTGACCAATGTGGTGATCCATCAATTGATCCTTAAAAACCTAGATATATCCATCTCAGGCCTAAAGGCATCATACATAATATCTCTGATGATGGTCCCTCTCAAGTAGCTCTTCTTGGATCCTCATGATCCTATCCTTACCTCCATCTATATTCGGTTGTGTATATATCTCCTCCCATTGTTGAGCTATCATCACATCTTGAGTAGCTACCTCTACAACCTGAGACACTATCAGTACATCCTTCTCTACCACTAGATATGCAAGCCTAACCTAATCCTCCTCACTCTGGATTGGAGGTCTATCTATAACCTCCTCCATACCATCATCATCACCCCCATCACCTCTGATATTTGAAGCCTGCTCTACTACATACCTCAATCTCCTCACTCGACTACTATACTGAAGGTATTTGCAACATCTAGAAGCCTTATCTATCTACTCCTCCTTAGACTCTACATCATACTCATCACCATTCCCCTCATCCACTATCAAAATTATTACCTATTATGGCTGTTTAGTGAACCATACATCATACTCTACAATAGTCCCTACATCATCCACATCAGGGAGATCTATCTCCTCATAATCCTTATATGTTACCCTTCATACCTCAGTATAAGGTAGACCTCTCTCATCTTGATGATGCATGTATAGCACTAGTATATCAGGAACCCCTTACCTCAACCCAAACTACCTCAGCACTCGTGAGAACTATATCAGGTCCACCTCATTCTTGTGCCTCCCAACCACCCATATAGCCTATCTTACCCTTCATAGTTTCTCCTCATCACCAGTCAAAGTGATACCTCACCATGGCCTCCAAAGCACCTGAGATGATATCAGTCCATCCCATAGATCTATGTACTCATATCCAATACAAATAGGATGACTCGGTTGCACCTCCTCTACCACCAACCATTTCATAACATAAGGATGCTCTCTATCCCATGCCTCAGTAAAAAAACCTATAGGATGAGCTACACTGAAGTGCTCCCAAACCCAACACTACAGTAGTTAACTACATCCCAACACCTTTTGCTCTTGCCTCCTCACCTCATTTAGCTCCTAGTATAGTTGAGCTATGCCCATGCATACACCTAAGGCACATCAAGAATGTCATACACTAGACTGATCATATTCCATGGGAATCAATAGCTAATTTTATTTAGGACCACTATGTTGGCCAATATGAACATGAATAATGTGGGAAGTGCATCCAACTTCTTATCCAGGTACATCACCAAGTACCTTATCCCTCCACCCTTCACACTCTCACTGTCGATATCCAAAAATTCAGTCCATATCATACCCTTTATTGTGTCCTACATCAACACATAATCTCTCCACTTGTAACTTGATGATGTGATATACATCCTCAAGTATCACTATCACCTCTCCAGTAGGGAGTTGAAAGGTCCCCCTATCTATATCGCTACCAAGGTAGAGAGATACCCCTCATTCGATCTCACCACATCAATCTGGGCTACATCCATCCCCAAATCCTCTAGCCACATCCACTTCTCATCCTGTAGCACCTTTCTCACCCCTAGAATGTAGGGCAAGAACTAAATTCTAGGGTCCAAAATCTTCAACTTCAACACAAAACATAAAAAATGCAAGAACATTAATGTCACATTCATTGTATAATTTCAAAAGAAAAAATTTGCATGAGTCCAAAAAAAGAGTGCAAATGGCACTTACCTTAGCAACACACACATTTTCTCCTACTATCGCATCCACACCCTCCATCACCATAGCTTTTGAAGCACCACACTCCTTCACTCCACTTTACTTCACTTCATCACTTCCTCAGACGCAACTTCTAAAATTTGCAAACACAAAGCATGAATCTAAATTCACTTTAACAAAATATTTATAGCCATTTTTGGTGCATTAGAATTCCCATAGGTGTTCACAAGCACATTCAAATGTATATTAGCATCTGCAGATTGATAGATGCCCACGGGTGTCTGAGGTTATTGCAAATGTAGGTCAATGTTTGGTGTCAGGATTTACAAAAATATCAAAATGATCCAAAAAGGTATCTTACCTCCACCAAATCACATCCATACATTCATTTAATCATCCTATCATGTTTTGTGGAAACAAAAATTGATTTGGATGCATAATTTTTGTTTGCATCCAAAAGGTGCAAACTAGCTTAACAAACTTCAAAACACACCAAAACGGTCCAAATTTTCACAATATAATCATATTGATCATTTTCATCACCCATAACATCATTTCATCACTTTTTGTGAGAACATGAATTGATTTATGGGTTTAACTTTTGTTTACAACCAAAAAGTCACAAAAATTATCTAAAAATGCTTAAAAAATGCTCCAAAACAATGCAAAATTTTACAAATTCATACAATCCAATCATCAATGCATTATCATTGTTAAATATTCATTTCAAAATATTTTTCATCCATCAATAATTATATTTGCACATTTTCCAAGTTCAAATACAAATTTCAAGTGAACCTTGTATCTAGTGGTCTATTCTATCTCCTTGGCGATTGTAGTGATTGGTTGTCCATGCAATTTGGTAAGATGAGTAAATCACCATAAGGAAACTTGGTCATATTCATCATCCAATATCTCATTGTTAAAAAAAAATCACTTTTTGACCCTCATCCTTTGAGTGATACTATGACAAGAATAATTTTCTCAACAATTGTCATTGATGCCCTTTTACATGGGGTTCCCAACATGGATAATTTTTATCATTTCCTTTGCAATTAAACCAATATCCTTGGATACAAGTCAGGTAAAGTGATTGAGCAATCATTTAGGAATTTTGTGTGGCCCCGAGGTCAAACTATTTTCTTTTTTTTATGCATGTGCATCTTTGCATTTCAATGACACCAAAAGGCACTTTCTTCAATAGCATGGAATCACCCCAAACTTGGGATAAACACATTTGATTTTGATTTCTTACAATGGGACACATCTTACATGATAATGGTATTTACACTTGGTAAAAATACCCTTTCTATATTAGCATAAAAATGGTATCCATTTAAATTATTCATATCATCCACATTTACATCATTCACTCACATTTACACCATACATTTGCATTTACACCATTCAATTACATTTTCATCACACAATTCTATTAATTGGCTTGTGATTCTCATTCTTCACTCATTATCCAATTGAGGGGTAAGCTACACATTCAAATTATTTTATCTTCAAGATTGTCTTTACATTCCAATAAAAGAAAGTTGCTTCTTCATTAGGCCAAACCAGGTGTCTCATATTTTTGCACCGCATTGTGTTTCACATAATGTGATGCAAAAATGGGTATCTGTAGACACAAAAATCTAGCCACTTATCATCCATCTGTGTCCTCCAATCATAGCCACCCATTATATATATATATATATATATATATATATATATATATATATTTATTTATTTATTTATTTAATTAATATATGTATAGATATTAATATTTTATATATTATATTTATATATTTAACAAATAAACATATATATTTATATAAATTAATCCTAGCCATCTACCATATTTTAATCTTAGCCATCCATCCACATCAATCCATGCCACTTACCTAGATTTAATCTCCACCATTCCTCATGTTTTAATCTCAACCACTCATTATGTGTTGTCAAAACCCTAACATGTTCAAGGAAATATTATAAAAGAGGAGTCATTTTGATGAATCAAATGCTTAAGATCTCATTAACCCTTAATTTACTGGGCCCTAATATTCCAATATATTTATTACTATTAATCTCTTTCTACCCTAGCCACTTCACCATCACTTTCATCCCTCGCCACCATCATTCGCATCCCCCATTTTTGCCACCGCCCATCCCGTGTGAATCAGATCTGGTTCTGTGATACTTTCCTTAGCCTCCAAATGCCCCCAAAGCCACCAAAATACCTCTAGGAATTTTTGGAACCTTTTTGGTGCATCTACCACCATCATAGAATGCCCTGGTGCATCTACTACCATCACAAAATACCTTTGGGTATTTCCTATAGCAGATCTATAGTCCTATAACCCTCGATAAATGCTTGAGCATCCTTTCAACCATCATTAATAGAAGCTAAAATCTCAAGTGACATGGTAAAAGGTTTTATTTGATTTTATTTTATATTTTTATGTTCTATTTACAGTTTCATTATGTAGCATCTAGGGTATCGTAATTTACCCTAGGGTTTCTTCTTAGGGTCTCACGTAGTGGAGCCCTTATAGGTATTATTTACTCTTTGTGTTATTTATTTTTTGCAAGTAGAAGGATTATATTTTTGGAAGCTATTGAAGCTAGGGTGGACCTTTTAGGATACACAAGCCTACCTGCAACCTCATTTGGATCAAATATCAGCAAAGAAAACACCAACTATTATTTTGAACTAGGGTTTCAAAGAACCCTAGTAACTGTAAATTTGTATCACAAAGGTATTGTAAAACCCCACATTAGGGCACATTGATTGTATTATTTTTAGATTCACCCGCATTAATAAAATCTTATCTATCTTGTGAAATCTTGTGTTATTTTTGTGCTTTTGATTACTTTATTTATTATATTGGTGTTTTTCAATTTTGGTATACAAAATGATATGCAAGATACATCACCAATGGATGATTTTGATTGTGTTTGTTAGTTATTATTGATTTAGTTGGTATGTTTTCATGATCATACCATTCCTCATAATTTTATTTATTATTATACATACCTCCCTATGCATTTATATAATAAAAATAAACATAATTACATATCTTACTTAAAAAAATTAAACTATACAAACACATATAATTTTTTATGGTTCCTTGCTTCTTTTCCAATTACCTTTAGTACTTCATATCTTATGTCTCCACCTTTTCCATATCTTCCATAATGCAAAAATTATTTATATTAAAAATTTGAAAATAAAAAATAATTGTATTATTAATAGATAATGAAAATAAATGCATACCACTAGATAGTAGATAATTATTTTTTAAAGCATACCCCATGAAATTCATTTTATATCTATTGCACATATCAATGTCATATTTTTAATAAAAATTATTATACGAATATTTTTGTTTATTATATATCATAAAGTAAATATATAGTATAATTTTTTTGACACTTCTAAATATGAGATTCATGTAACTCATTTATTGTGTCTTTTTTCATTAACCCTATAATCATTTTATTTTCAAATAAAATAAAATCTAAAAATTTGTATTTAACCCTAAATAAAAATAAATGTATCTTATGGGAAATTTATATAATTATCTCAAAACTAAGGTCTTCCATTGGTTCACAAAGCTAAAATATTTAAAATTTCAGTTTCAAATATATTGTAAAATAATTTCCCATAGCCTATACATGATTACATTATAAATTTTCTATCTTAGCTTTTAACACTCCCATATAATCTAAACTAAGGGGAAAATTTGAGAAGACATTAATGATAATAATGTCTCCCTCTTTAATGGAATCTCAAATGGTTGAATTTACTCTAACAATAGGAGGACCCATTTGGACCTCCCTTGCCATTAGGAAGACTAACTCAAGAGTAGGTATCTTCCTTAACTTTACCTTAATATTATATAGCCTCACTAAACAATTCTTTATATGATGAAATTCCCTTTTATAGTATCCACACGTGGATTTCTACTTCTTTGAAGACTTAAGCTTTGCCCTTTCACAATTGAAGAAATACTATAATTGTTCATAGCAATATAAAAATAAATTAGAGAAAAGAAATCATGATAGGTTAAAGGAATATTCTCCTTCATATATATTGGAACAACATGAAACATTAGTCCAACAATCTAAAATGCCAAAGAGATATTAACAATAAAAAAAATTCCACATTCTATATCATCCTTCCTTTTTCTTCTTGAAATGCAATATCTACTTATATGACATTGAATTGTGAAATATAAGCCTCAACATTATTAAAGTCTAAGATCTTGAAGGAAGAGATATTTATATCTAATCTACTAATTTTTGTAGTGTAATATCTTTTCCAAACAATTTTGCAATTTGCACCACACCTTGGTGGGATCACTTTCATCTCTTCTATAGAAAGTATGACAAGTTTAACTAGCATGAGAAATTGAACTATTATCTCCTCCTTATGAGTAATATATTTTCATCAAGTTATTTCATTGTTTTATCCTTAATGATGCACATATTCTTACTTCTCAATAAATTGATCATGTGTTGACCAAGTTCTATAATTTCATCCATTTAGGCAAAAAATATGTAAAAGGATATATCTCATGTGAAATCACCTTCAATATTATAACTCATCCTTGAATTGATGTCATCAATGTAAAGAGATCAAAAACTAATCTGATTCGAAAATATGGGGCCCAAAATATTTCTACATGTAAAAGTTATGGCCTTGATAAATTTTATCCTATTAAACCTCTAAATAAAAAAATAATTAAATCCATAAAAACTTAGAAAAATATGAGTGAAGCAAAATGTATCATTTATAATGTAGTGATATGAATAACTATATTGTCACCACATGTCTATCATTGTGTGGAGAAAATAAATCATTGCCTACTATGTTAGCTAATTTTAAAAAACAACAATATTCATTTATATAAGAAAAACTAGTTGTTTGTATAGTTAGGCTCCATGTTGGATGTTACATTGGCCAAGTCAAAAATATCACATAACACAAAGAAGCCACTGGTCAAGGGAATCACATGCAATTCTTCCATGTTCCAAGTGTGTTAGGCTAGCCAGACTAACCAGGTGCACAATTTTATCATAAAAAAGGATTATGACCCCCCAATTAGATGAACTAGGGGGATTCCACTTTGCAAATTACAAAGTCATCACCACACATAAAAGGGAGAGCCCATGGATCAAAATAGGGACTACCTTATAACAAAATTTTATGCACCTTCAAGCTATACACCATGTTGTTCCATGATTTGATGATCAAATTAGGATATCCCCTCTCAAAGGAGATGTCTCATCTCATCCCATAAACATCCAAAATGTGATTTGATATTCGTAAAAGGAAAGCTCATGGCTTGAACACAAGACCTCCATGCACTATCTTTAAACATCCTCATGTTAGCCAACATGTTATCCCATTACATAATGACCAATATAGACACTCCTCCTTAGGGACAACATAATTCCTTATCCTCCAAATAGAATCATGACTATGATCATGGAGAAAAATGCTTCTTTGGACTTATAACATGTCATTGAAAGGACATACAAGGAAATCTAACTCATGGTATTATTTACATGAATAGTTTGAAACTCGTCCATGAACCAACATGTCATATGTATGGATGGAAGGGTGAATGTAAGTTTCCTTTGAAGTCCTTGCAAACAATTCCAACCATACACCAAAAATAATTGATGTACCATGAATCAAACTCAAGCAATAAAGAGTAATTATGTCCCTAACAAATTATTCCTACGTGACAATGTGCTCATTCCACCTTTGGTCAAATTTCATGTATTCATCCACATATCCCAAGAATATAACATTGGACAAAAAAAAAATTAAAAAAAAAATGTTTTTTTGGCCTTGAATATTAGAGTGAATGATATTTCCTTCACCCCTTACACTAGAAATGTTCATGAAACATTGAAAAGTAACTCACCCTTATAGTAAAATAAGTTGAAAAGGAATAAAAAAAAAATTACATGCCTAAATGATCACGATCCATACCCACTTTTATATTATCCATACCCACTTTGTTATGATCCATACCCACTTTGATATTATGCTAGGTTTCACATTTTGTCGCAACTAATAAAAGCAACATATCAACTAAAAATTACATTAAAAAAATTAAAGAGAAAGAATAATATATAAGAGATCAAAATTCCTTACATAAATGATTAAATTATACCAATACAATGATAGATTGGAGATGTATAAATAATATAAATACCAATCTCCTAGGATACAAGTCGTGTAACATGATTGAGCAATCGTTTAGGAATTTTATGTGGCCCCGAGGTCAGGCTATTTTATTTTTTTTATGCATGTGCATCTTTGCATTTCAATGACACCAACAAGCACTTTCTTCAATAGAATGGAATCACCCCAAACTTGGGATAACCATATTTGATTTTTATTTCCCACAATGGGATACATCTTACATGATCATGGCATTTACACTTGGCAAAACCCCCTTTCTCTATTAGGGCAAAAATGGTATCCATTTACATCATTCATATCATCCGCATTTACATCATTCACTCACATTTACACCATACATTTGCACTTACACCATTCAATTACATTTTCATCACACAATTTTGTTAATTGACTTGTGAGTCTCATTCTTCAATCATTCTCCAATTGAGGGGTAAGCTACATATTCAAATTATTTTATCTTCAAGATCGTCTTTACATTCCAATAAAAGAAAGTTGCTTCTTCATTAGGCCAAACTAGGTGTCTCATATTTTTGCACCGCATTGTGTTTCACACAACATGATGCAAAAAGGGGTATCTATAGACACAAAAATCTAGCCACTTATCATCCATCTGTGTTCTCCAATCATAGCCACCCATTATATATATGTATATATATATATATGTATTAAATTAATATATGTATAGGTATTAATATTTTATATATTATATTTATATATTTAATAAATATAAATATATATTTATATGAATTAATCCTAGCCATATACCATGTTTTAATCTCAACCATCCATCCACATCAATCCATACCACTTACCTAGATTTAATCTCCACCCTTCCTCATGTTTTAATCTCGGCCACTTATTTTGTGTTGTCAAAACCCTAACATGTTCAAGGGAATATTATAAAAGAGGAGTCATTTTGATGAATCAAATGCTTAAGCTCTCATTAACCCTTAATCCATTGGGCCCTAATATTCCTAAGATATTTTTTAATCTTAAGCTCTTTCTACCCTAGCCACTTCACCATCGCTTTCATCCCTTTCCACCATCATTCGCATACCCCATTTTTGCCACCACCCATCCCGTGTGAACCAGATCTAATTTTGTGATACTTTCCTCAGCTCCCAAATGTCCCCAAAGCCACCAAAATACCTCTAGGAATTTTTGGAACCTTTTTGGTGCATCTATCACCATCACAAAATGCCCTGGTGGATCTACTACCATCACAAAATACCTTTGGGCATTTCCTGTAGCAGATATGTAGTCCTACAACCTTCAGGCATCACTCAAGAATCTTCGTAACCAGCATTAATAGAAGCCAAAATCTCAAGTGACAAGGTAAACAATTTTACTTGCTTTTATTTTATATTATTATGTTCTATTTACAGTTTCATTATGTAGGATCTAGGGTTTAGTAATTTTTATTCTTCTGAGGGTCTCACGTAGTGGAGATCTCATAGGTATTACTGACTCTTTATGGTATTTATTTTTTGTAGGTATAAGGATTATATTTCTGGAAGCTATTGAACCTAGGGTGGCCATTTTAGGATACACAAGCCCACCTGCAACCTCATTTGGTTCGAATATGAGCGAAGAAAACACCAACTATTATTTTGAACTAGGGTTTCAAAGAACCCTAGTAACTATAAATTTGTATCACAAAGGTATTGTAAAATCCCACATTAGGGCACATTGATTGTATTATTTTGAGATCCACCCACATTAATAAAAGCTTATCTATCTTGTGCAATCTTGTGTTATTTATATGCTTTTGATTACTTTATTTATTGTATTGGGGTTTTTTTATTTTGGTTTACAAAATGATATGCAAGATATATCACCAATGGACGATTTTGATTGTGTTTTTTTTTATGATTATTGTTATTTGTTTTGTCTTTTTGTTTTTTTTAATTTTTGAGATAGAATGTACAAGAATTTGAGAGCTAAAATTTGATAGAAGTTTAGTAATACCCCCACGCTAGAATTTTATGTGATGAGAAGGGGTATTGGCACCCCTAATAATGATATTGATTGGATGAGAAGGGGTATTGGCACCCCCAATCATGAATGTGAAGATGACCAAATCAAATTTGGGGTCTTTAAAATGGGATTTGACTAATTGGATTTGGTTTCATGGAGTTTTGTTTAAATTTGAAATGGGGCCAAATGGAACAGTGTCTTTGGGTTGCATTTGAAGGGAAATTTAGCCTTTTTGAAATGAGTCATTGCTAAAGGTATGCAATGAAAATTACTCCTTGTAGGGAATGACATCTTGATATTTGTAGGGAGTGGCCTCTATGCCAAGGTAGTGAAATATGAATTGCTTCCTGTAGGAAGCAACCTCTTGCTCGTTGCACGAAGTGACCTCTAAGCCAAGGACATGAAAAGTAATTTGCTTCTTGTATGGAGTAGCCTCTATGCAAAGGACATAGAGAGTAAATTACTTTTGCAAAGAAACTATATCCTAAGGATAAGGAAAGTAAATGCATTAAAAGGAAAGTTATGCTAAGGCAATGAAAGTAAATACTTTTGCAATGAAATGAAATCAAAGGGATTTGGTGTCTTTGGAGCTTTTGAATTGGAATTGAAATTTTGACTAAAGGGGTTTTGAGTATTTGGAGCATTTGAACTAAAATTGAATTTTGACCAAAGGGGTTTTATGCCTTTGGGGCCTTTGAACTAAAATTAAATTTTGACCAAAAGGATTTTATGCCTTTGGGACCTTTGAACTGAAATTGAATTTTGACCAAAGGATTTTTATGCCTTTGGGACCTTTGAACTAGAATTGAATTTTTACCAAAGGGGTTTTATGCCTTTGGAGCCTTGAACTGGAATTGAATTTTTACCAAAGGGGTTTTATGCCTTTGGAGCCTTTGAACTAAAATTGAATTTTTACCAAAGGGGTTTTATGCCTTTGGGACCTTTCAACTGGAATTGAATTTTGGACAAAGGGTTTTTGTGCCTTTGGAGCCTTTGAACTGAAATTGAATTTTGACCAAAGGAGTTTTATGCCTTTGGGGCCTTTGAACTGAAATTGAATTTTGACCAAAGGGGTTTTATGCCTTTGGGGCCTTTGAACTAAAATTAAATTTTGACTAAAGGTGTTTTATGCGTTTAGGACCTTGGAATTGAGTTTTGACCAAAGGGATTTTATTACTTTGGGGTCTTTGAGCTAAAATTGAATTTTGACCAAAGGAGTTTTATGCCTTTGGGACCTTTGAACTGAAATTGTCTTTTGACCAAAGGAGATTTATGTCTTTGAGGCCTTTGAAATTGAATTGAATTTTGACCAAAGGGGTTTTATTCCTTTGGAGCCTTTAAAATGAAATTGAATTTTGACCAAATATAATTTACTTCTTTGGAGCCATTGAACTAAAATTGGGGTTTGATTGTTTTGTAAAAGTGAGGTAAAGGGTGCAACCTTTCACAAAATAATGCAACCTTTTGAACCTGGTAGTTTATTATTTTGAGATGTGAATGCGAGGCAAAGGGTGCAACCTTTGACAAAAGGATACAACCTTTTGAATCCAATAGTTGATAGTTAAAAGGTGAGGTAAAGGGTGCAACCTTTAAAAATTGGTAGTTGATTATGAAAAAGTGAGGCAAAGAGTGCGACCTTCTAAACCTGGCAGTTAATTGTAAAAAATCAAGGTAAAGGGTGCAACATTCTAAACCTAGCAGTTGATTGGTAGTTGAAATGTTTGATGGAATCAACATGAGTGGATGAGAAGAAAGGTTTAGCACCTTTGGATGAAAAATTGGTTAGAGAGAGTGGTAATTCCTCTAGAAAAAAAAATGGTTTGATAGAGGATTAGACTCCATTTGTCATGAAATTGAATTGAAGTTATTGTGGATTGTTTTAGGTGTTTTGAAATATTACCTCAAATATCAATAATTATTGGTAATAAGGTTGATCATACCAACAAAACCATGATGAGAAGGGGTGTGGTTGACATGATCGACTTGGTGTTGTGTGGGTTGCGATGTTGAAGCCTTAGTGTGTGATTGTGGCATACCATGTTGGGGCAATTAATCATTAGATATATCTAGGTTTGGATTGGTAAATGACATGGGATTGTCCAATTGCATTTCCTCTTGATAAATTAGATTGTGGACTAGTCACTTAAAGGTGTGGCAATAATTAATGTCATGCCCTGGTTGTCAGTGATGCTCATTGTATATTTTTGGTTTAGGCCAATTAGGAGTGTTTGGTCAAATATCATACAAGATGATTTACCTTGTATTGTACAAATTTTAGAAGAGGTTAGCCAATGGTTGAGAAAGAAGCATATCAATATGAAGTGGATGATGATGATGTCGAGGTTTTGTATGAGGCTAGGTAGGTAAAGTTACTATAGAGACCATCATGGTTAGGTTATGGGTATATTTTTGACACCTACAGTGCTCAACCACAACTCAAGATGGTTAAGGCACTCTAATATATGTTGCATCTCAAGCGATGCATGAATTGAGGTTGTTGGAATAGGGTTAACATAGATGACTGTAGAATAAGGGGTCAATTGGTATGGGTACGGATGTAGATATAGGTAAGGTGAAGGAGAAGGATTATTCTATTGTATTGGGATCCATTGATTTGGGTGGGGTGTAGGGGGCTGATTTGTATATAAGGGAGGAAAAGGTGTAATATAATTCAATATTTCATGAGGTATTTATTGTTGCATTTGGTTGGCTAAAAGAGCATATGAGTGAAGGGGAAGTTTATCATGCACTTGATATGGTACTTGTGCATGTGCTTGTTTGGGTGGTACTTGGTTGTAATCTCATTGAGGTACTTGAGTGTGCACTTGTTGGGATGGAACTTGATTGTGCACTTGGTATAATATTTGGTTATTTAATTAATACCACTCATATGGGGATGATGAAGGAAGTTCAAGAGGTTGCATGATAGGCATGGTGGATGTCTAGGATGAAGGGGAGGTGAAGAATCTCATTTGGTAAGGTTTAAGAAATTGGGGTGGTTGGTGAAATAGACTGGTTTTTTTAGTGGTAAATGAGGTGAATGAATTTAGTTGTGGTTGTCGTAGAGGACAAAGAGGGATGACTTTAGCTTACGCGAGTGGTTGGGAAGAAATTAGAGATTGATGTTGTTGATGATGAGGGGGTGGATGTTGGTATGAAGGTATAATGTTGGATGAAATGGGGTGCAATGGAAGAAGGTTGGCATAAATGGATGAGGAAGCTCATTGCATCTTAGTCAAAGGGTGATTGAAAGAAAGGAATTAGGAGAACTTGAAAGTTGTGTTTATCATATCATAATCCTTGCATGTGAAAGAGGAAGGTGGTTGGGAAATATGATTTTATGAAGTAGATGCGTACCCGTACAAAGAGGGATGTCTTTTGACTAAGGTGGTATGATGATGTCAAAATTTGAAACCTCGATTTAGGAGATGATAGGAGATTTTGTATGGAGTTGTTCACATAGAGACAAGTGTCACTGGGGGATGTGTATAGGGGACAATAAATTTCAAGATGGACTAGCTTGTGGATGGTAGAGAAGGGATGATGAAGATGAAATATTTTGATATTGTATGAAGGATGTCTCTCCTTAGAATTTGAATAGGGGGTTCAATTTGGCATTCTCTATGACAACACACTCTTACTTGTGTGCTTGGATTCACATGGAAACCATGATGGAGAAATATGGAATATGGGTGGACTCTATGAGGGGATAAACCAGAAATTGTAGATGATTGGAAAATCTTGGGTGTGTTCTATCTATTTGAGGGGTTTCTATGAAAAACATACCTATCTATACATTTTCTAGAAAATGCACATGTCCGTACATTTTTTATAGTACCAATTTTTCATAGGTAGGATGTTGTAAAACAGTGTCTAAGCATCTCTAAGAATATTTTCAAACCTAAATTTTGATGTTTAGGTAGTTTTTGTAACACAAGTGTTTCAATTGATCTAGAAAACAACAAATTGTAAACAATTGTGTGGGTGATGTGTTTGAAGTGTTTGTATCAAATTGTTTGTGATGTTGGTTGATGTTGAATCCTTTTCTTGATTGTTTTGTTTTTGTATTTGTGTGTTTTGAAATGTAAATATTGCTAAGAACATATGGTATATGGATGATATCTACAAGGGGTATGTTGATGCACGCCCTTGTCGCTATACCTAAAGGTACACAAGGAATGGTGATGGAAAAATAGGTGAAGGGATTCCTATGGTGGAGGAAGGCTCAAGGTAACCAAAAAATGAAATACAAAAGAAACCTCCAAAAATAAGTCCACATTTTCTAAATCATGCTATCAACATAGATAACTTTCACTTCACCCTCGTTTGGTATTGTATAAAAATTATAGTTGTACACTCACTGATTATTATAGCCCAGTGAGTAGGGGCATATATCCTAACCTACCCTAAGGTAATCTCAAGAGTATGGGAGTTTTCAAGGATGAAGTCTAGAAAACCACTTGAAGGGGATGCTATGGTGTCTAGGGGGATGAGTCAATGCTTACTAGTGAAAGCGAATGTCATTGATCTCTATTGGCCATTGGTTATGAAATCCAACTCAAACCAATGTGTTAATGTTCATGAGTGTTTGATTGTTTTCTTTTTGTTTTTTATTTTATAATTGAAGTGCAAAATGGAACTATGTTATAGAAAAATACATGAAGACAACATTTCCAAATGTGATATTTGAAATAAATTACCCTTTTAAAGAAAAAATATGCTAAACCAATATGCAATATGGACCAAAGTGTGTCTTGGTGTATTTTGTAAAGAAAAATTGTCTTTTAAAAGTAAATATATGCTAGAAAAATAATGAAATATGTACCAAAGTGTGTCTTGCTGTGTTTTGTAAAGGAAATTTACCTTTAGAAAGTAAATATATGCTAGATGTAGAAAAATATTGTAAGACAATATTGAAATTGTTGAGTAGACTTGCAAAGAATTATTGTAATATCAGGAACTGATTGATTATTCCATGGTATCAACTTTGTATAAATAGCAAAGTTGATCAATGTGAGCCATTGGATTACAACAACTCAACAAATTTGAACTAGTCTAAACTGAGAGTTCACCTGACTCATGGAAGAGTGGTAACTCAAGTAATACTATCCTAGTAGAACTTAAGAGAACGAAGTTTTATTCTAATACCCCCCTTAAGTGATACTAGAGGTGAATGTATGAGTCCCAGCAAGAAGGCCTGATGAGGTACTCATGTACAATAAACTCTTATAGAAGAGATGGTAAAAAAAACCACATGGAAAAAAACCATCTTGAAGAAGAAGAAGAAGTAGAAGAGGCATGTCTTCGGATGGTGAAGATTGTCCTTTATTGAACACCTAAAAAAATGAGTCTCGACAACAAGGCCTGATTAGGTACTCATGTACAATATACTTACATACAAGAAGAAGAAGAGAGAGGTGAAAACCTCTATGCACCCTTCTAATGCATTTGCTTAACTCCAAGTTTCTCTCACAACTGAATGTAATGCAAAGAAGGAAAGGATTTGGTGAAGATTTCTGCAATTTGTTTTTCTATAGGAATGTACTCCAAGTTTAGATCCCTTTGCTGAATATGCTACTGAATGAAGTGCATGTGAATCTCAATGTGCTTGGTGCACTGATGTTCAACTGGATTGCAGGAAATATGAATTGTGCTCTGATTGTCACATCAAATGGGAATAGGTTGGTTATGGAAAAAACCAAATTCCCTTAGTATCTAATGAAGCCAAAGATCTTCTTGACTGGCTAAAAATGATGCCCTGTATTCAGCCTCTATGGATGATAAGGCTACTGCCTATTGTTTTTTGCATGAACAAGAAATAGGTGAAGAACCAAGACAAAAAATATAGCCAGAGGTGGTACATCTGTCTTCAAATGAACCTACCCAATAATAATATGTGTAACCATTGATATCCATGGATCTACTCTCATATAAGAGCCCAAAATGAGTAGTTCCTTGCAAGTAGCGAAGGATTCTCTTGGCTGCTTACCAATGGCTAAAATGAGGTTGATGTGAGAATCTAGATATTAATCCAACATCATATGAAATATCTGGGTGAGTATGAGTGAGGTATAATAGACTTCCTACAAGTTGTTTGTAGAGAGTAGCATAACATAGAGGGGATTTGCATGAAGTACTTAGAATGACTCCAGACTGAAAAGTTGTGGAAGAAGTCTTGTAATCAGTCATATTAAACCACTGAAGAAGGTCTAGAGTATATTTCTATTGACACAATGAAATACCTGCATCTTTTTGAGTTATCTGAATCCCAAGGAAGTAATGAGCTAAACCCAGATCAGCCATCTCAAATTTATCATAATGGGAGTCTTTGATAGTTTGGATGTGAGAAATGTCACTACAAGTGAGTAGTAGATCATCAACATAGAGAACTAGTATGGTGATTTGTTCTTCATCTTTCCAAATGTAGACTGTGGCATCAGACTCACAATGAGAAAATCCAGAGGAAAGAAGGAAGGAGTCCACTTTTTCATACCAAGATCTAGGAGCTTTTTTGAGACTATAGAGATATTTTCTTAGTCTAAAAACAAGGGAGGAGTCTTGAGTGAATCTAGCAGGTTGTTCCATGAATATTTTATCTTGTAAGTCACCATGTAAGAAAGCACTTTTAACATCCATTTGAAAAACATACCACTTTTGGGAAGCAACAAGTGCTAGTACCAGCCTAACTGAATCCATTTTTGCAATTGGTGCAAAGTTTTAAGAATAATATATGCCTTCAATTTGTGAAAAACCTTTAGCTACCAAGCGAGCTTTGTGTTTGTCAATTTTTCTATCATGTCTATACTTAGTTCTATAAATCCATTTATAGCGAACCAATTTTCTCCCTTTAGGTAGAGGGACTAGATCCCAAGTTTTTTTTATTAAGGAATAAAATTCATTCTCCATGGCATTATCCCACTCTTTTATGCCAGTTGCTTCTTTGAAGGATTGAGGATCTATGTAAATGGACTGACATACAAGACCAAAACCCATGATATGGATGATGGAAGATTTTGGATGTAAGGAGTGGCCTCTTGAACAATGATGTCAGCCCATTTTGGCATTGTGGAGGGAGTAATGGGTGTGGCAGGACTTTGAGTTTATGTTTGAAGTACAAGATCCTCATTATGGTTATCTAACTCAAGTATGGGATCTTCATTATATTGAGGCTCAAATATTGGAGATGGCTCAAGAGAATCAATGTTGGAAGAAGATGATTGAGGATCTTTATAAGGGAATGTTTCATCAAATTGAAAATTTTTGTGAAAAAATATTCATGAGTTGTGGGATCAAGGAGCCTATAGGCTTTCATTTCATCACAATAACCAATAAATGTCAATTGCTTGCTCTTTTTGTCTAGAGCCTTCCTCTTTTTCTTTGGGATATGTGCCCAAGCAGTACACCCAAAAACTTTGAAAAAAGAGACATCAAGTTTTGAGCTAGTCCATGCTTCCTCTAGAGTCAAATGGCCAAGAGCTTTATGAGGTGTGCAATTTTGAATATAATTTGCACAGTTAATTGCCTCAGCCCAATAAACTGCTGGAATATCTCTTGAGTGGAGCATACAATTTGCCATTTCTTTTAGAGTTATGTTTTTCCTTTTTGCAATATCATTTTGCTACGGATTATGGGAGACTAAATTTTGATGAATTATACCATGAGTTGAGAGAAATATGGAGAACTCATTACTGAAGTATTCCCCCCAATATGTGTACGAATTTTCTTGATTTTGCAAGTAGCTTAATTTTCAACTAAGACTTTAAAGATTTTGAAGTGGGATAGAACCTCACTTTTGTATTTTAGAAAGTAGACCCAAGTTCTTCTTGAAAAATAATCAATGAAGGTTAAGGCATATTTTGCTCCTTTGAAAGAAGGCTCTGGAAAGACCATCAAGTCACTATGTATTAACTCTAGAGGGGATGAGACTCTTTTAAAACCACTTGGGTGAAAAGGATCTTGATGTTTCTTTCCAAGAGCACATCCAGGACATACTCTATCAATAGAAGAAACTTTTGGCAACCCTATTACCATTTCATGAGAATTCAACTCCTTTAGATAGCTATAACTGAGATGTCCAAACCTCTCATGCTAAATTTTACTTTCAAGATCTCCATGTGCAACAAAACAGGAGGTCCCATATAAATTTTTGAAATCCTTGAAGTAAAATAGGTGAGTGTTATGGTCAATATCTCCTTGAGCTATGATATAGTGTGGTTTTTTAAAGTTTCTTATCTCAACTCTTGTTGGTGAAAATAGAACTATTTTGCCCTTTGCAGAAGTACAAATATGATACATGGAGAAAATTATTGATACAACCACCATAAATGAATATGTCACCTTTTTATTTGACCAGGATAAAGGATGAGTCACCAACTTCTATGCTACAAGTTAAGCTAAAGGAGATTGAATTGAATGACTCAAGTAATGAAGTCATATGATGAGTTGCTCCTGAATCTAGAACCCAAAATTTTTATGAATTTTTTATAGATTTTCCTTGAACATTTAAGGCTTTTCCTATTTTCTTCTTAGTGTCTATCTTGTGATCCTTCATTGTTGCCTCTAGTTGTTGAAGTCTTTTCTAGCATTTGTTCTTAGAATGACCATCCTTTTTGCAATGTGTACAAGTTATGGGGCCTCTTTATTTCTTTTTGAATTTTTATTTAGTGGAGGTGTATGCTACTAATGCTTTTGAGGAAGGGGGAGAAATCTCATATTTTGCAAGTTTTGTTTCCTCTCTAGTTATCCTATCACAAAACTCCTCTAAAGAGGACATTTTAAAACTTGTACCAAGTGCATCTTTTATAGACAAAAAAGTGGTTGCAAAATTTTGAAATACTCCATTTAACTTTAGAGAATAATATAGATGCATTCTTCTTATGTTTTATTCTTGCCATTACCTTTTAATTGATTGAGGACTTCTTTAAATTTGGTGAGAAAGTCAACAATATTGTTGAAGTCTTCAGGAGATAATGTTGTTAACTTTACCTCTAGCTACATTGACCTTATTTTATCCATTTTACCAAACAAGTTATTTAGTTTTTCAAACTCTCATATGGAGTTTTACATTCTAAAATGTGAAACCATAGGCTTTCATTTACATTTGTGCTTATAATACCCATTGTTTCATACATCTTTCCTTTATGAACAAATTTTTCATATTCCTTTTCAAATTTAGGCTGCTCTTCTTATAGTAAGTGTGTAAGCCCTTTTTCAGAAATGAGATTTAATATTTTTGGTTTCTATGTGTGATAGTTGTGAGGCGTGAGTGGGTCAATTGTATTCATGTTTAACAAAAAAACTGTAGTGAACCAATATTCCCCCCTTAACTGCAAGTAGCTTGAAGATGAGGGAAAGTATACCAAAATGGGGTAGCAAAAAACTAGACCTTTATACCAAACTCTTTGAAATACCCACCCTTACGTGAGGGAAACTATAAGTAAATAAAGAGTTGGATACGTGGAACATAGGTGTTTTGAAACTATAATAATCTGCCAGACCTTTATACCAATAATCTCAATGACCCGCCCTTATGTGAGGGAGACTATAGGTGTATGAGGAGATTGATACGTGGAACATAGGCGATTATTAGAAAAAGTTCTTCTCTTGAGAAAAAATTGCCAATGTTTGATTTGCTCTATGATTTTGGTGGTTGCTTAAAAGTTCAAAATATATGCATTAGCCACCACAATATGTAAAAGGATCTCAAATAATAAAATACAAGCAACAACCATCAAGTGGCCAATATAGTGCCACAACAAAGTGACATCAACAATTGTCCTAAATATCACCTCTAATAACTGCCCATAAAAAATATTGCAGTAGTAGAAAATTCCCCTTCGAAAAAATGTAGTAAACAACAAAAAAAAAAAACCCCAAAGTATTTACCCTTCAAATAAAAGACAACTAAGGGTGCAAAGAATCAGCACCTACACCCCCACCTTCAATATTATTTCTTTTGTTTTACAATGAGGCTTTGCCTGTATAATTTTTGTAAGGATTTTTAGAGGAGAAGAACAACAGAATCATATGTGATTCTTTACAATGATATAGCATAAGGCTTTTTAGAGGAGAAGAAAAATAGAATCATATGTGATTATTTACAATGATTTCTTCAATGAAGGAAGAAAATACAAAGCATACTACATAGCCAAATTCTTGTAGCAAGGAGGAAGCACGACTTTAGCAAACAAATGTTTGGACAAATACTATCTTCTCCACATAAAGGAGACACAATTGCACCTGCATATTTAAAAAAATTGTACAACTTATTTAAATTAGATTTACCTTTCACATAATGCTGAGAAGACACAGGTACTTTGGTGGGGCCATAGAGAGTGATGTATAGATTCGTAAAAGTGCACTCAGTTTGAAATTGATGCACAGTTTTTGCAGAAGATGGTTTGGCTAGTGTAACCTTAGATCAGATTAAATATAGCGATAGAAAGTGGCTACGATCAAAGGGAGAATATTTGTAAAAATTCATGCATTTTTGGATGGTCCATCGTCAAGTGAACCAGGCATTATTGTTGGCTTCAATCGAACCAGATATTTTTATGTTTAGTGGCAATGATAATCTTGAACCAGGATTGAACTCTTAGTTACTTGCAAAATAATAAAATGAACATAAAATTTTCTATACCTTTGATGTTGATCGAACTAGGTGAACGATTTGAACTTAGGCTTCGTCATCTTTTGAACGAGGCAAATGACTTGAGCACAACAGACTATATAGCAGGCTTGGATTTTTGAAATAGGAGGGAGAAGATTTATAGTTCGTTGATGGCAAGAGAGAGAGGCTGCACCAAGGAGAGAAAGATCCATGTGGATAGAGACGATGAGCTTCAACAGGAGCTAAATATTTAGTTTTTAATAGACACCAATTGATCTTACAAGGTGGGAATTTAAGTGTTGTGCTACTGCACTGAGCTTCAATAGGAGCTAAATAGTGAGCACCAATAAAAGCCAAGATAAATTTTTGTAGAGACGTCGAGCTTTAATGGAAAGTAAGAGCAGTTCCAACTTCAATAGTCATCTGATGCGAGTAAACGGGAGCAAATAAATCAATCCATTTTTTATGGCACCAATAAATTAAGAGATTCGCGTAAGATTGAGAGATTTTTTTTTTTAAATCTTCGGATAGGCGTGAATTTTGAAAAAAGAAACGTGTGAGGCTTGGGAGCAAAAAAAAACATGTTTATTTGATTTGGGCCATTGGACAAAAGCTACGGGGCCACAATTTATATAGCAGGATGGTAGCATCTGTTATGATTTTGGATGGGCGAATGATGGTGAATATCAATTGAGGGTGGAGGCTACTTAAAAATTGGGTTTCTCTCCTTTTTAATTTGGGCTAAGCAGAACGGTTCTAGGCACGCAATATATTATATAGCCCTATATTTTATAATAAAAGAGGGGCTTTGAGTAGTAGCATCACAAATAAAGTTACCCTTGAGCTTTGGATTCATACACAGCTTTTAAAAGGCAACATAAAAAATTGCTAAAGAATATTTTTCAACAAAAAATAAAATATTTTTTTGTTGAAATAAAAAAATTACCTATTGATAAAAAACTGATTACTGCACAACTTTCAAGCAAGTTAGTCAAAAATATTATCAAAGCAAATGAACTAGATCTTATGAATACTTGAACGTATGCAAAATCTATCCTCGCTCTTGTACGATGTAGAAAAAAATTGTAAGACAATATTGAACTTGTTGAGTAGACTTGCAAAGCATTACTGTAAGATCAAGAATTTATTGATTATTCCATGGGATCAACTTCGTATAAATAGCAAATTTGATCAATTTGAGTCATTGGATTACAACAACTCAACAAATCTAAACTAGTTTAAACTGAGAGTTCACCTGACTTGTTCTTTTAAGTTCTACTAGGATAGTCTTACCTGAGTTATGACTGCATTAATAAAAGCTTATCTATCTTGTGAAATCTTGTGTTATTTCTATGCTTTTGATTACTTTATTTATTGTATTGGGTTTTTTCTATTTTGGTTTACAAAATGATATGCAAGATATATCACCAATGGACGGTTTTGATTGTGTTTATTTTTATGATTATTGTTATTTGTTTTGTCTTTTTGCTTTTGTTATTTTTGAGATAGAATGTACAAGAATGTGAGAGCTAAAATTTTATAGAAGGGTAGTAGCACCCCCAGGCTAGAATTTGATGTGATGAGAAGGGGTATTGGCACCCCAATCATGAGATTGATTGGATGAGAAGGGGTATTGGAACCCCCAATCATGAATGTGAAAATGACCAAATCAAATTTGGGGCCTTTAAAATGGTATTTGACAAATTGGATTTGGTTTCGTGGAGTTGTGTTTGAATTTGAAATGGGGCCAAATGGAAGGGTGCCTTTGGGTTGCATTTGAAGGGAAATTTAGCCTTTTTGAAATGAGTCATTGCTAAATGTATGCAATGAAAATTACTCCTTGTAGGGAATGACCTCTTGATATTTGTAGGGAGTGGCCTCTATGCCAAGGTAGTGAAATATGAATTGCTTCTTGTAGGAAGAAACCTCTTGCTCGTTGCATGAAGTGACCTCTAAGCCAAGGACATGAAAAGTAAATTGCTTCTTGTATGGAGTAGCCTCTATGCTAAGGACATAAAAAGTAAATTGCTTTTGCAAAGAAAATGTACCTGATGAGCACCAAAAATGTTCATTTTATATAAACGGTTAAGGAGAATTATCACTAGTTCAATTAGCATATGAAATGTATTTTATATAATTTATGCATATAATTGATAGAAAATCTAGTATTATGCTTGATTGGTGTTTTTAGTGGGAAATGTGTATAAATGTAGGTATTGGTACTAATATGGTGTTTTCCAGTCTACATTCACTTGGACCCAGCATACTTCTACTTACAGAGACTAAGGCAAGAGAGTAGGCACCTTTCTCTTCAAGGAAGGCACCCAACAGAAGTAGGTGCCTTCCTACAACCGGAAGGCACCCACAGAAGACGAGTGCCTCCCTACAACTAGAATGCGCCAACGGAGGACGAGTGCCTCCCTGCAATCGAAAGGCACCAATGAAAGAAGAGCGCCTCCCTACAACCGAAAGGCACCGATAGAAACGAGCGCCTTCCTACAACCGGAAGGCGCCCACAGAAGAAGAGCGCCTCCCTACAACCGGAAGGTGCCTCCATGCCTTCATACTTTGCAAGATTTACCAAGTCAAATTTGACTGGTTGACCAAGTACTATGGAGGAGGTTGCATGTGAAGACAAAGGAGATCTATTTTTGCATTTATTAAATAGAATAAAGTGTTTGTTATTATTATCAACCGATTGGCCGGTTAACCTTGTAAAGCTGTTAAAGCATATTATTATTTTTAGGATGCATTAATTTAGGATTTTTTGTTACGTACACCTAAGGATATTTATATTTATCCTTCTGGTGAACGAACATACTTTAAAATAGAAGAATAAAATATGTGTAGAATCAATTGTAACTAAATCACATCACGTGATTAAAATAGACCAATTTGTTATTGTAATGAGATTTGGCTGTGCTTTATATAAAGACATAGGCCAAATGAATAGAGGAGATCGGAGATCAATGATTAATTTTACACAACTTATTTTATTTTATTGTTTAATTAATTAAGAGTGCAACTCCTCTTATTCGAGCAATCTCTATGTAGCTAGCCGGGCGGACTATCTACGGGAGCTTGGGCCCACTCCCTGCAGTAGTCCTCCCCTATTTATTTCTATTCTTTATCTTCTGTAGCTTATTTTATTGCTTTAGTTATTTATTTATTTAATTTAGGTGTGTGCTTTTATTTTCAGCATTTTATTTCCAGCATTGTATTTTATTTATTTAAATTCTCTACACTCGGTTTATTTGGTTTGGTTGGAATCCAATTACACAAACCTCCCCACCAAACTAAATAAGGTACAACCAGATTTGTTCCCCAACACTGCAGGCATATACTATGCGTGACACTCATAAGTTTACGAACTTACCGGATTGATAATTTATGGAAGAGAAATGAATGTTTTTCGGGACATGAATTTCTGCTCACCATTTTGGCGCCGTTGTCGGGGAGTGTCTAAACTATAGTGTTCTGATTTACAGGTAAGATAAAAAGCTTATTTGAAATTACCTATAAATATTTTATCTGAGAAGCATGAGTCCACCAAGGAGCTTTTTATAAAGGCCAAAAATAGTTGTCGGCACAGTCAGAGACAAATCCCATAGGCAATTATTTATATTTTTTTAGCTTCTCAGGTAAACACGGGAATGAACCTGATGTACCATAATTAAGTGTAGAGGTAGAAATAAAATGTGTTGTTGAAAAAAATTAGAAAAAAATATGGCATTGAAGGATTTCCATCATGTTCTAAATGGTTTCAAGAAATCAAAAGAAAAAGCACAACCCAAGTCTGATTGAAAATTTTTAGGGACATGTTTTTATATGGAAACCATTGAAAAATTGTGCCTCTAGAAGCTTGGTTTTAAATTAAAAATTTTTACAGGCTTGAAATTTTTGCAACGTATTGGTAAATGTTTTTTATGATGAAATTAATAATGCAGGGAAAATGACAGAGCATAATTTAAAAAGAACATCTTGTTATGGAGTATGCTCTTCACTTGCGCTTACGACGACCTGGTGAATCAGAAACTAGCATGTGTTTTTAACAGACTGTTATGCCATGTTTTCTTCAGGTTGCTAACTCACGGATAGTCATTTTATGGCCTGCACACTTTTCCATTACGTTGAAAGAATTTTGGTTGTGAGGCCATGAAGGAAAATACTCTTCTCATGCTACAACATATCAGACTAGTTGAAAAAAAAAAAAAAAAGATTTTGAGAAGACTAGTTCAGATGTAGGCATGGGGGAGACCCCACCTTCATCAAATGTTGCCAACAACACAATGAACGCTATTTATAGTGTTCATGAAAAAAAAAAAAAGAGATTAAAAAATAAATCATCTGCTGAAAAGGCTCCAAGTTAATGAAGCAATTCAAAAATAGAGTTTTATTTTGCTGCTTGTTGAAAGAGAGTATCCTCTTTCTCGAGGACCAGCTTGGTCCAGAATGGAAATGAGAAATCTCCAACCGGTAGCTAAATAAAACAAGGAAAAATCTTGGAGGAGATCAGATTTCAAATGTCTGCACAAAGGCCACAGGATTAACATTTTTTTTTTTTATGTGCTAATTGAGGAGGATCTTGGTGTTTCAAAAATGTGAGTTGGTTGTCATATGAAAAAAATATATAAAAGAGAGGCAAAATCTCACTATGGTGGAAGATAACATCAACTTTGAGAGGATCTAAAACCATGGAGAAATCTGCTTTTCACAAAAAGTGTGAGGGCAAAGATGTTTCAGTACATGGTACATTTTGCCAAAATTCTTAGGATGGATCATTGACAAACCTCCAGATGTGAAAATCACCAGCTCAAATGGTTGAAGTAGACATCCTATTCTTTTATGCAGATGATGAAAAAAAAAATTATAATCCAAGATCTGTTCTGGTCAAGGTAGAATAGACCAAAAAAAAAATACAAAAAAAAAAAAGAAAAAAAAATTAGTTAGAATTTTATTTTAACGTCTTTAGTTTAGATTTTTCTTTTATGTTTTGCAAGACAACATGAAGTGCGAAGTAGAAAAATAAGGAGGTTTCTGTGAAGATCTCATGAATTGAGATTCATACATGGAGTTCGTAATAGCACTATACAAACTATCTCGGGTACCTAATCGTATAGCATCCAATCTAACAGGTGAAAGCCAGCAGAGTTTTGCCTTAGAAACATTGGCACTTGAAGGCAGGCTAAGTAACCCTGATCAAGTGAAAGGATTCCAGCCCAAGGTGCTTGTGGAATTTGGGGGAAAATTTTGCTGGAAAGTGCATGACTGTTATAGCCTAGATGGTAAACAAAGTCAAATATGCTACAAGTGCAAGAGAAGAATTTTGAGATAACGTTCAAGTAACGGTCCATTAACCACTGCCTCACATTCACAAGAGTGGATCAGACATCGACATGGGGGAGACCCCATACCATACCAGTAGCTTGGAAGAATGTTCAAACATTCGTCAAAAAAAAAAGAGGAAGAAAAACGGGAGGATGCGTGAAAAAAAATATAAATAAAAATAAATAAATAAAAAAAAAAAATAGTGAAAGATGCCTTGTTCATCAAGAAGGTGCCTTCTGCATAAATAAGGTGTCATACATTGGAGGCGCCTTCCATAGGAATAAGGCACCATACATTAGAGGCACCTTCCGCATCAAGAAGGCTCCATACATTGGAGGTGCCTTCCACAGGAAGAAGGCACCATACATTAGAGGTGCCTTCCGCATCAAGAAGGCACCATACATTGGAGGTGCATTCCACAGGAAGAAGGTGCCATACATTAGAGGCGCCTTCCACATCAAGAAGGCACCATACATTGAAGGCGCCTTCCACACAAAAAAAAAAAGCAAATCTTCCCAATGAAAAAAAAAATGCATAGAACATGTCCTGCTTAGCATAAAAATTGCTTTCTTATTTCTTTGTAGGAAATCATGAACCGAATGCAAGCTGCAAGCATCCTGAGAGCCAGGGCCTAATAGGCACGGAGTCATGACTCCTATTTTATTGCTTTCGTGTGTGTAGTTTTTGTAGGTGTAGTTTCACAGTACACAACCATGAGCATGATCTGTAGGCGGAGCCGGCTTAAACTAGGCCTAACGGATGTGACATTTTGTGCCCTGTAATTAGGAGTGCGTCAAAGCAAAAAAGGCACTTATGTCCCACTAGGAAGAGAGTGCCTACAATCAGCCCAATACAGCAGTGCCTTTTTCCACTTGGAGGAAGGCACCAATAAGCAATTTTCTTCTCCCTTAGATGGAGGTACTTGTTGTTCAGTGTGGACCTGACGTTTGGAGGGCTGCAGACCTATTGCACAGAGGGACCTGTTGTTGGCGATAAGGGCATCACCAATTTAAGTGGGGGAAGATGCGGGTGAATCAGGACCTCCCGTAAAAATAAAAAATAAAAAAAGGGGGAGTTCGGAAGGCTGTTGTCATGAGGACGTGACAATTTTTAGACATGGGGGGAAAGACACCTTATTGTTGGTGCCTAACTTACTCCTATGAAAAAAAAAAAGCTCCACGATGAAATGCAAATCAGAAGCAAAGTTTTATTTTCGCTACCCATTGGAAGAGAGTATCCTCTTTCCCGAGGACTAGCCTAGTCCCGAAGGGAAATGAGAAATCTCCAACTGGTAGCTAAATAAAATGGGGGAGGAGTTTGAAAAAAAAATAGATTTCAAATATCTGTTTCCTTCAAAATCAATGCATGGTAAGTAGGCACCTTCCTCTTCTAGGAAGGCGCCAATAGAAGGCCAGCGCCTTCCTCTTCCAGGAAGGCACCAAGAAAATATAAGCGCCTTCCTTTTCCAAGAAGGCACCAATAGGAGGCCAGTGCCTTCCTCTTCCAGGAAGGCACCAAAAGAATGCAAGCGCCTTCCTCTCACCGGAAGGCATTGACAGGAAGGTGCCACAGGAAGGCACCACTAGAAGGCACCCACAGGAAGGCAAGCACCTTCCTCTCATAGGAAGGCGCTGATAGGAAGGTGCCATAGGAAGGCGCCCACAGGAAAGCACCACAGGAATGCATCAATAGGAAGGTGCCACAAGAAGGCACCAATAGGAAGGCACCACTAGAAGGTGCCCACAGGAAGGCAAGCACCTTCCTCTCATAGGAAGGCGCTGATAGGAAGGTGCCATAGGAAGGTGCCCACAAGAAGGCACCACAAGAAGGCACCAACAAGAAGGTGCCACTAGAAGCCAAGCACCTTCCTCAGAGGGAAGGCACCCCTGTTCTTCGTCCGTTGACTAGACAAGCATGATGTGGGCAAAAAAAATTGGTGCAGTTCCAACTCTATGGCATGTAGGTTAATTTGGGGATCGCACCAACGGATGAGAACATCCTACCAATGCCAGCACATACAACACATATATCTTAGCAATGCACTTGACAGATGCCATGAATAATGAAAGAAATACTATTTTTCCTCACTCCAGAAAACAAAGGAATGCAGTGTTGTTCCAATTATGCATGCAAAAGAAATAATTCAGAGGGGAGATCATTTTGGACGCACACATGTCAGGTATAAATTTTAATATTCATCCCGTAAATGCATTCGGAGAGAGATACGTCAATGCAGGATTAAAATATTTTGTGTGCTATTGAGAAAAAGCTGGGTATTTCAAAGTTTAGAGTCACCAGCTCAGTTGTTGCGGATTGACTCTGTTATTTGATGCAGAGGATGAAAAAAAAAAATCGAAAAAAAAAGAAAGAGAAAAAAAATGAAAAGAAAAAAAAAAAAAAGAGTCAAGATCTATTATGTTCATGGCAGAACAGATAAAGATACATATAAATAAATAAATAAAATCTCTAGGAGCACCAACGTGAAGATGTCTCACACCACCGGAATCATATATATCAGATTCTACAAAATTCAACCGGGTATGTATTAATTTTCTTATTAATTATGTGTATAGTTATTTTAAAATCATTTCTATGCTAATACCAGTCGACACCTTCACAGTTTTTCAAAATCTCCCATTAGAATTCAAACACATGATGTGCCTTAAAAATATATATATATATATAATTGAAAAAAAAAAAGAGAGAGAGGGCCTATGGCATCTACATGAATAAATTTGGCATCATTTTCATTGTCGCCTCCTTACAATGGTAGTCATCTTGAGCGAACACATATAAATGATGCTACTCTCTACCACAAAGGAGGTTCTGGAGATGTCAAATATGTTTCAGATGTGGGTAAAATTAGTAATTGGTGATTGCACTTGTTTTAAACAAATTTGGTCTCACCAAATCGACTAATGTGCAACATCTGGAAAATGCCGACATTAGTGCGGTGGTAATTTGCCCTAAATAGTGTGGTCATGATTTAACTATTTATCCGCAATGATTAGTCAGGATGTGTTTCTGACTTCTTCTGGTGCCGCATCGCTCTATGGATGAAGAATAGTAGCACTCAATGAAAAAAAAAAACACAGTGCTGAATAAAAATAAAAAAAATAGTACTGAGAAAAAAAAATAGTAGTGCTGAATGGAAAAAATAGCAGCACTCAATGGCAGAGAAACAGAGATGCTAAAGGCCATTAAAAAAAAAAAGAGAAATATATATATATATATATATCCCAGGGGTTGTTGTCATGAAGACATGACAAAATTTTTGGCATGGTCATCCTACGAGAGGGATAACTTCACATTTTTGTGCCACGAGGGCGTGGCACATGTTAGGCATGGGGGGATGATGAGCACCAAAAATGCTCATTTTATATACACGGTTAAGGAGAATTATCACTGGTTCAATTAGCATATGAAATGTATTTTATATAACCTATGTATATAATTGATAGAAAATCTGGTATTATGCTTGATTGGTGTTTTTAGTGGGAAATGTGTATAAATGCAGATATTGGTACTAATATGGTGTTTTCCAGTCTACATCCACTTGGAACCGGCATACTTCTACTTACAGAGACTAAGGCAAGAGAGTAGGCACCTTCCTCTTCAAGGAAGGTGCCCAACAGAAGTATGCACCTTCCTACAATCGGAAGGCACCCACGGAAGACGAGCGCCTCCCTACAATCGAAAGGTGCCAACGGAGGACGAGCGCCTCCCTGCAACCGGAAGGCACCAATGAAAGAAGATCACCTCCCTACAACCTAAATGCGTCGATAGAATCGAGCACCGTCCTACAACCAAAAGGCACCCATAGAAGAAGAGCGCCTCCCTACAACCGGAAGGTGCCTCCATGCCTTCATACTTTGCAAGATTTACCAAGTCAACTTTGACTGGTTGACCAAGGACTATGGATGAGGTTGCACGTGAAGACAAAGGAGATCTATTTTTGCATTTATTAAATAGAATAAAGTGTTTGTTATTATTATCAACCGATTGGCCGGTTGACCTTGTAAAGCTCGTTAAAGCATATTATTATTTTTAGGATGCATTAGTTTAGGATTTGTTGTTACGTACACCTAAGGATATTTATATTTATCCTTTTTGTGAACGAACATACTTTAAAATAGAAGAATAAAATATGTGTAGAATCAATTGTAACTAAATCACATCACGTGATTAAAATAGACCGATTTGTTATTGTAATGATATCTGGCTGCGCTTTATATAAAGACGCAGGCCAGATGAATAGAGGAGATCGGAGATCAATGATTAATTTTACACAACTTATTTTATTTTATTGTTTAATTAATTAAGAGTGCAACTCCTCTTATTTGAGCAAGCTCTACGTAGCTAGCCGGGCGGACTATCTGCGGGAGCTTGGGCCCACTCCTAGCAGTAGTCCTCCCCTATTTATTTCTGTTATTTATCTTCTGTAGATTATTTTATTGCTTTAGTTCTTGCTTTATTTAATTTAGGTGTGTGCTTTTATTTTCAACATTTTATTTCCAGCATTGTATTTTATTTATTTAAATTCTCTGCACTCAGTTTATTTTGTTTGGCTGGAATCCAATTACAAAAACCTCCCCACCAAACTAAATAAAGTACAACCAAATTTTTTCCCCAACACTGCAGGCATATACTGTGTGTGACACTCATAAGTTTACAAACTTACCGGATTGATAATTTATGGAAGAGAAATGAATGTTTTTCGGGACATGAATTTCTGCTCACCAGTATCGTAGGATAAGAAAAGTAAATGCATTAAAAGGAAAGCTATGCTAAGGCAAGGGAATTAAATACTTTTGCAATGAAATGAAATCAAAGGGAATTGGTGCCTTTGGAGATTTTGAATTGGAATTGAAATTTTGACTAAAGGGGCTTTGAGTATTTGGAGCATTTGAACTAAAATTGAATTTTGACCAAAGGGGTTTTATGCCTTTGGGGCCTTTGAACTAAAATTGAATTTTTACCAAAGGAATTTTATGCCTTTGGGACCTTTGAACTGAAATTGAATTTTTACCAAAGGAGTTTTATGCCTTTGGGACCTTTGAACTAGAATTGAATTTTTACCAAAGGGGTTTTGTGCCTTTGGAGCCTTTGAACTGAAATTTCAACTGGAATTGAATTTTGAGCAAAGGGGTTTTGTGCCTTTGGAGCCTTTGAACTGAAATTGAATTTTGACCAAAGGGGTTTTATGCCTTTGTGTCCTTTGAATTGAAATAGAATTTTGACCAAAGGGGTTTCATGCCTTTGGGGCCTTTGAACTAAAATTAAATTTTGACCAAAGGAGTTTTATATCTTTGGGACCTTGGAATTGAGTTTTGACCAAAGGGATTTTATTACTTTGGGGCCTTTGAGCTAAAATTGAATTTTAACCAAAGGGGTTTTACACCTTTGGGACCTTTGAATTGAAATCAAATTTTGACCAAAGGAGATTTATGTCTTTGAGGCCTTTGAAATTGAATTGAATTTTGACCAAAGGGGTTTTATTCCTTTGGAGCCTTTAAAATGAGATTGAATTTTGACCAAAGAGATTTTACTTCTTTGGAGCCTTTGAACTAAAATTGGGGTTTGATTGTTTTGTAAAAGTGAGGTAAAGGGTGCAACATTTCACAAAATAATGCAACCTTTTGAACCTGGCAATTGATTATTTTGATATGTGAATGCGAGGTAAAGGGTGCAACCTTTGACAAAAGGATACAACCTTTTAAATCCAATAGTTGATAGTTAAAAGGTGAGGTAAAGGGTGCAACATTTAAAAATTGGTAGTTGATTATGAAAAAGTGAGGTAAAGGGTGCAACCTTCTAAACCTGGCAGTTAATTGTGAAAAATCAAGGTAAAGGGTGCAACCTTCTGAACCTAGCAGTTGATTGGTAGTTGAAATGTTTGATGGAATCAACATGAGTGGATGAGAAGAGAGGTTTAGCACCTTTGGATGAAAAATTGGTTAGAGAGAGTGGTAATTCCTCTAAACAAAAAAATGGTTTGATAGAGGATTAGACTCCATTTGTCATGAAATTGAATTGAAGTTATTGTGGATTGTTTTAGGTGTTTTGAAATATTGCCTCAAATATCAATAATTATTGGTAATAAGGTTGATCATACCAACAAAACCATGATGATAAGGGGTGTGGTTGACATGATCGACTTGGTGTGGTGTGGGTTGCGATGTTGAAGCCTTAGTGTGTGATTGTGGCATACCATGTTGGGGCAATGAATCATTAGATAAATGAAGGTTTGTATTGGTAAATGATATGGGATTGTCGAATTGCATTTCCTCTTGATCAATCAGATTGAGGACTAGTCACTTAAAGGTGTGACAATAATTAATGGCATGCCCTAGTTGTTAGTGATGCTCATTGTATATTTTTGGTTTAGGCCAATTAGGAGTGTTTGGTCCAATGTCATACAAGATGATTTGCCTTGTATTGTATAACTTTTAGAAGAGGTTAGCCAATTGTTGAGAAAGAAGCATATCAATATGAAGTGGATGATGAGGATGTCAAGGTTTTGTACAAGGCTAGGTAGGTAAAGTTACTATAGAGACCATCATGGTTAGGTTATGGGTAGATGTTTGACAACTACATTGCTCAACCACAACTCACGATGGTTTAGGCACTCTAATATGTGTTGTATCTCAAGTGAGGGATGAATTGAGGTTGTTGGAACAGGGTTAACATAGATTACTGTAGAAGAAGGGGGAAATTGGTATGGGTACGGATGTAGATATAGGTAAGGTGAAGGAGAAGGATTATTCTATTGTATTGGGATCCATTGATTTGGGTGGGGTTTAGGGGGCTGATTTGTAGATAAGGTAGGTAGAGGTGTAATATAATTCAATCTTTCATGAGGTACTTATTTTTACATTTGGTTGGCTACAAGAGCATATGAGTGAAGGGGAAGTTTATCATGCACTTGATATGGTACTTGTGCATGTGCTTTTTGGGGTGGTACTTGGTTGTAATCTCATTGAGGTACTTGAGTGTGCACTTGTTGGGATGGAACTTGATTGTGCACTTGGTATAATATTTTGTTATTTAATGAAGGCCACTCATATGGGGATGATGAAGGCAATTTGAGAGGTGGTGGATGTCTAGGATGAAGGGGAGGTGAAGAATCTCATTTGGTAAAGTTTTAATAAATGGGGGTGGTTGGTGAGATAGACTGGTTTTGTTAGTGGTAAATGAGGTGAATGAATTTAGTTTTGGTTTTCGTAGAGGATAGAGAGGGATGGATTTAGCTTATGCAAGTGGTTGGGAAGAAAGGAGAGATTGATGTTGTTGATGATGAGGGGGTGGAGGTTGGTATGAAGGTATCATGTTGGATGAAATGGGGTGCAATGGAAGAAGGTTGGCATAACTAGATGAGGAAGCTCATTGCATCTTAGTCAAAGGGTTATTGAAAGAAAGGAATTAGGAGAACTTGAAAGTTGTGTTTATCATATCATAATCCTTGCATGTGAAAGAGGAAGGTGGTTGGGAAAGATGATTTTATGAAGTACATGCTTACTCGTATAAAGAGGGATGTCTTTTGACTAAGGTGGTATGATGATGTCAAAATTTGACACCTTGATTTGGGATATGATAGGAGATTTTGTATGGAGTTGTTCACATAGAGACAAGTGTCACTGGGGGATGTGTATAGGGGACAATAAATTTCAAGGTGGACTAGCTTGTGGACGGTGGAGAAGGGATGATGAAGAGGAAATATTTTGATATTGACATCCTATGAAGGATGTCTCTCCTTAGAATTTGAACAGGGGGTTCACTTTGGAATTCTCTATGGCAACACACTCTTAATTGTGTGCTTGGATTCACATGGAAACCATGATGGAGAAATATGGAATATGGGTGGACTCTATGAGGGGATAAACCAAATATTGTAGATGATTGGACAATATTGGGTGTGTTCTATCTATTTGAGGGGTTTCTATGAAAAACATACCTATCTATACATTTTCTAGAAAATGTACATGTCCGTACATTTTTTATAGTACCAATTTTTCATAGGTAGGATGTTGCAAAATAGAGTCTAAGCATCTCTAAGACTATTTTCAAACCTAAATTTTGGTGTTTAGGTAGTTTTTGTAACACAAGTGTTTCAATTGATATAAAAAACAACAAATTGTAAACAATTGTGTGGGTGATGTGTTTGAAGTGTTTGTATCAACTTGTTTGTGATGTTGGTTGATGTTGAATCCTTTTCTCTATTGTTTTTTTTTTTGTATTTATGTGTTTTGAAATGTAAATATTGCTAAGAACATATGGTATATGGATGATATCTACAAGGGGTATGTTGATGCACATACTTCTCGCTATACCCAAAGGTACACAAGGAATGGTGATGGAAAAATAGGTGAAGGGATTCCTATGGTGGGGGAAGGCTCAAGGTAACCAAAAAAGGGAATACAAAAGAAACCTCCAAAAAGAAGTCCATATTTTCTAAATCGTGCTATCAACCTAGATAACTTTCACTTCACCCTCGGTTTGTATTGTATAAAAATGATAGTTTTACACTCTCTGATTATTATAGCCCTGTGAGTAGGGGCATATATCCTAACCTACCCTAAGGTAATATCAAGAGTATGGGAGTTTTCAAGGATGAAGTCTAGAAAACCACTTGAAGGGGATGCTATGGTGTCTATGGGGATGAGTCAATGCTTACTAGTGAAAGCCAATCTCATTGATCTCTATTGGCTATTGGTGATGAAATCCAACTCAAACCAATGTGTTAACCTGCATGAGTGTGTGATTTTTTTCTTTTTGTTTTTTGTTTTATAATTGAAGCACAAAAATGGAACTATGTTATAGCAAAAGACATGAAGACAACATTTCCAAATGCGATATTCAAAAGAAATTGCCCTTTTAAAGAAAATCTATTTTAAACCAATATTGCAATGTGGACCAAAGTGTGTCTTGGTGTATTTTGTAAAGAAAATTTATATTTTAAAAGTAAAGCTATGCTAGACAAATAATGAAATATGGACCAAATTGTGTCTTGGTGTGTTTTTTAAAGGAAATTTGCCTTTTGAAAGTAAATTTATGCTAGAAAAGTAGTGAAATGTGGACCAAAGTGTGTCTTAGTACGTTTTGTAAAGTAAAATTACCTTTTGAAAGTAAAGCTATGCTAGAAAAATAGTGAATTGTGAACCAAAGTGTGTCTTAGTGCATTTTGTAAATGCAAATTACCTTTTGAAAGTAAAGCTATGCTAGAAAAATAGTGAATTTTTGAACAAAGTGTGTATTGATGCGTTTTATAAGCAAATTGAACAATTTTGTAAATGGAAAAAACAATTTGGATGTGTTTTGAAAGTTAAATTTAACCATTATTATTCAATTTTGAAAAATAAATAGAAAGGAAAGAAACTGGTGAAATGTAGGGTTTTTGTATACCTACATATAATTTCCAGCCTCTAGGTGTTTTCTAAAATCATACAGGCTTCGTTCAGCATGTCGAATTGGAAAACTTATGGGTCCATACATTTTCTATAAAAATGTACCTATCTGTATGTTTTCCTACAAAAGTAGTTTTTTGGTTGTTATGTGGTTGTTAGAGGTATGTGTATCCCAAAAGATAAATTTTGTACTAAACCTAAACTTGTAAAAATTAGTGTTAAATTTTCTAATAATAAAATTACATGTGTTTTCAAAAAATGAAATTTGAATCTACTACGTAAAAACTACAAAAGGGGTAAATCACAAAGTTTTACAGGTTGGACCTGAGATGCGTTTCAGGATTTTTTAAATATCCCTACACTATTTTTATGGTACTTAAAACATAGAAAGGGTAGAAAAGTTGTTATTCAACTAGCAAACAAAAATACATGTAAAAAGTGGGTGGTCCCACTATGATCGCTAAAATGAACCAACAAAAATGTGTCACATTTCATTGATAAGATAAAAATGTGTTACAATCAAGATGATATCCTTTTATAGCTAACCCCAAGGGCTACAAAAGAGAACCTTCAAGAGAAGGTACCCTATCACTAAATGACTTCATGGCATCACAGGGGTCTTCTACGAGATCCTTAAGGGGGAGTAGGCTCACTATGCATCCTCCACTACTAGCTACATCAATCCTCAAAATATATGGAACCCTAAAAAATATGTTAGTAACATTTGGAGGCATGTATCAATCAAGCCTTTCATGATAATAGGCTATGAGAATTCAAAATTTGATAAAAATGCATGAAAGAAGTGCGAGAATGAATTAAAATTGATACAAAAAGCAATGCTTACCTGGCCAACAGATTTGGTACCATTTTTGGGGAAATACAATTATCCATATGTTTTCCTAAAAGGTAGACCTATCCATGCATTTTCCTCTATTTTGCTCTGATTTGTTGGTTCTTTGGTCGTATATCCTCTTAGTTCAATTTGATCTAACGTCAAATGTCATAGCCACTAGAATTGGACCTATACCAACAAAAACTCATAATAAAATCCTGGTGGTAGGAGTGCTAAGTGCTTAGAATTCTTGGAAATGATTCTATGGGTACTTTTGCAACATAACAATGTATTTTTCTCCTCTTTAAAACTATAGGTAATGGGTCCTTTTATAGAATTCTTGGGTAGGATAGGGGGTAGGTGAGGTGGTAGAAAGGGGGAAGGAGAGAAAAAATCCTTTAATTAGGCATGTGATGGGATAAGGCCTTCCCACCTATGCTTATTAAGTGGGCATGGGTGTACCATGCCCACCTAAGGCCTAGGGAAGAGGGAAAAACCCTTTTTCATTAATTTTCTTTAAATGCTTTAAAGGAGGGGATGGGTGCTTACGGGAAGGGGGTGGGTAGGTGCTTAGGAAAGCACAAAGAGGGGTGTGAGTGGAGTGTAGGTGGTTAGGGGTAGGTTTACCTAGGTTTTAGAGCAACCTAGGGTTTAGTGTAACCTAGGGTTAGGTTTACCTAGGGTTTTAGGGTATTAAAAATATTTTTGTGAAAGTTTTGTCAATTGATCGTTAATTATTGTTGCATGAGGTCGAGTGTGACATTTTTAGGTGTCTACACCTATCACCATAATATCCTTATCAAATCCAAATCAAGAAAGTCTAACCAATATATGTACTATGCAAGTATTGCATTTGGTATCACATATACCATCGTATGAGATACATGGCAAGATATTGCCAAAGGAAAATGGTTGAGAAATATGTGAAGGATTTTAATCATAAGACAAGCCCAAAGTTGAAACTACATTATTATATAATTACAGAATATAACTTAGACCAAGGAATTTACTCATATTTTTTATCCTTTTTTAGTATATTTTTTATTGCGATTATCCTAAATTCATCCTTAATCTCTCATCATATTCTATAATTTTTTAGTTTTTCAATGGGCTTAATTGGACCTATATTTTTGATGTTATGCCCTTTGCAAGTTGACTAATTCAAAATATCATTCTATTGGATAAATTTTACAATATGCCACATATTCTTGAGAAGAATTATTTTTTGTTTTATCTAACACATTATCTACATTACTATATGTATAACTTGACTTTGGTTTACTATTTTCTTAGTGGATGAGTTGTATTGACTTGATGAACTTAACAATTAAAAATGTTTGATTATTGGTGCTCTTTATTTGATTGTCCACTATCTTAGTTACTATTACTAGATTTGTTGATTTACAATCCAACATTAGAGGTTGTAATTTTTTGAGTTGGTAAAAAGTACGAACAAAGAATATTTATACTAAAAACTAGATGAAGAACTAAGTAGATACGAAGAAAAATCTCAAATTATTTTCCTTCTACTTGATTCATTATATAGTATATGTTCGACAATACAACAACTTGATATATTATCTAAATTCATTAAGTCATTTATTTTCATATGTAACCACACTCTATACCCATCTATGTATATATATGATACCCAATTCTTATCATCTTTATGCTTGTACTTAACATTGTTTTATTGTATTATATCATAAACATGATCTTAAATATATCAAATCTAATTACACTACTACATTTATAAAATATAACATTGTTTGTAGTGTTGTCGCAACATTAGAATAACACTAAAAATTTGTTTTTTCCTTCTTGATTTTTTTCTTGGTGCCATGCTAACACTATGATGCCACTACTTTACACTTTTTTTTATCAACATAGCACTAGAATAGAGCCAAATAGCCCATAAAGATAGTAGCATCATAATGCCTAATAATAATACTAGCTAGCACTTTAGTGATGTGCCATAATAGTACTTGACTACCATCAAATTTAGGTGCAAACATAGCACCAACTTTGATAAATAGCATAAGTAAAAGCTTGAAGCAAGAATGATGTAATGATCTATTGCATTTAAAAATTTTAAATTGTAAAGAGTGATGTAATGATCTATTGCATTTGAAATTTTTAAATTGTAAACAAAGGTTGCATGGTCAAATTAGTTTCCTTTTCTAAAAATTAAATTATTAGGATTTATTATAAAATATATATTTTTTATTGCATATTTCAGTTATATTTATTTTATGTAAACATTTGTTAATATTAATGTTTTAAGTTAGTGATTATTGATTTAGTTGGTATGTTTTCATGATCATACCATTCCTCATAATTTTATTTATTATTATACATACCTCCCTATGCATTTATATAATAAAAAAGGACATAATTACATTTTTTACTTAAAACAATTAAACTATACAAATACATATCCTTTTTTATGGTTCCTTGTTTCTTTTCCAATTACCTTTAGTACTTCATATCTTATGTCTCCACCTTTTCCATATCTTCTATAATGCAAAAATTATTTATATTAAAAATTTGAAAATAAAAAATAATTTTATTATTAATAGATAATGAAAATAAATGCATACCACTAGATAGTAGATAATTCTTTTTTAAAGCATACCCCATGAAATTCATTTTATATCTATTGCACATATCAATGTCATATTTCCAATAAAAATGATTATACAAATATATTTGTTTATTAAATATCATAAAGTAAAGATATAGTATAATTTATTTGACACTTTCAAATATGAGATTCATGTAACTCATTTATTGTTGTGTCTTTATTCATTAACCCTATAATCATTTTATTTTCAAATAAAATAAAATCTAAAAAAATATATTTAACCCTAAATAAAACTAAATGTATCTTACGGGAAATTTATATAATTATCTCAAAACTAAGGTCTTCCATTGATTCACAAAGCTAAAATATTTAAAATTTCAGTTTCAAATATATTGTAAAATAATTTCCCATAGCCTATACATGATTACATTATAAATTGTCTATCTTAGCCAATAAATTCTTATTACATGCTTTTAACACTCCCATATAATCTAAATGAAGGGGAAGTAGAGAAGACATTAATGATAATAATATACATGATTACATTATAAATTGTCTATCTTAGCCAATAAATTCTTATTACATGCTTTTAACACTCCCATATAATCTAAACTAAGGGACCAAGTAGAGAAGACATTAATGATAATAATGTCTCCTTCCTTAATGGAATCTCAAATAATTCAATTTACTCTAACAATAGGAGGACCCATTTGAATCTCCCTTGCCATTAGGAAGACTAACACAAGAGTAGGTATCTTCCTAAACTTTACCTTAATCTTATATAGCCTCACTAAACAACTCTTTATATGATGCCCTTACCTTTTATAGTATCCACAAGTGGATTTCTACTTCTTTGAAGACTTAAGCTTACCCTTGAACCATTGAAAAAATACTAGAATTGTTCATAGCAACCTAAAAATAAATAAGAGAAAAGAAATCATGATAGGTTAAAAGAATATGCTCCTTCATATATATTGGAACAACATGAAACATTAGTCCAACAATCTAAAAGGCCAAAGAGATATTAACAATAACAAAATTTTCACATTCTATATCATCCTGCCTTTTTCTTCTTGAAGATGCAATATCTAATTATATGACATTGAATTGTGAAATATAAGACTCAACATTATTAAAGTCTAAGATATTGAAGGAAGAGAGATTTATATCTAATCTACTAATTTTTGTATTGTAATATCTTTTCTAAATAATTTTGCAATTTGCACCACACCTTGGTGGGATCACTTTCATCTCTTCTATAGAAAGTATGACAAGTTTAGCTAGCATGAGAAATTGAACTATGATCTCCTCCTTGTGAGTAAGATATTTTCATCAAGTTCTTTCATTGTTTTGTCCTTAATGATGCATGTATTCTTTCTTCTCAATAAACTGATCATGTGTTGACCAAGTTCTATAATTTCATCCATTTAGGCAAAACATATGTAAAAGGATCTATCTCATGTGAAATCACCTTCAATATTATAACTCATCCTTGAATTGATGTCATCAATGTAAAGAGATCAAAAACTATTCTGATTTGAAAATATGGGGCCCAAAATACTTCTACATGTAAAAGTTATGGCCTTGGTAAATTTTATCCTATTAAACCTCTAAATAAGAAAATAACTAAATCCATCAAAACTTAGAAAAATATGAGTGAAGAAAAATGTATCAATTATAATGTAGTGATAGGAATAAGTCTACTATATTGTCACCACATGTCTACCATTGTGTGGAGAAAATAAATCATTGTCTGCTATGTTAACTAATTTTAAAAACAACAATATTCATTTATATAAGAAAAACTAGTTGTTTGTATAGTTAGGCTCCATGTTGGATGTTACATTGGCCAAGTCAAAAATATCACATAACACAAAGAAGCCACTGGTCAAGGGAATCACATGCAAGTCTTCCATGTGCCAAGTGTGTTAGGCTAGCCAGACTATCTAGGTGACAAATTTATCATAAAAAAAATATTATGACCGCCCAATTAGATGAACTAGGGGGATTCCACTTTGAAAATGATAAAGTCATCACCACACATAAAAGGGTGAGCCCATGGATCGAAATAGGGACTACCTTATAACAAAATTTTATGCACCTTCAAGCTAGCCACCATGTTATTCCATGATTTGATGAGCAAATTAGGATATCCCTTCTCAAAGGAGATGCCTCATCTCATCCCATAAACCTCCAAAATGTGATTTGATATTTGTACGATAAAAGCTCATGGTTTGAACACAAGACCTCCATGCAATGTCTTTAAACATCCTCATGTTAGCCAACATGTTATCCCATTACATAATGACCAAGATAGACACTCCTCCTTAGGGACACCATAAGTCCTTATCCTCCAAATAGAATCATGACCATGATCATGGAGAAAAATGCTTCCTTGGACTTATAACATGTCGTTGAAAGGACATACAAGGAAATCTAACTCATGGTATTATTGACATGAATAGTTTGAAACTCGTCCATAAACCAACATGCCATATGTATGGATGGAAGGTGGAATGTAAGGTTTCTTAGAAGTCCTTGCAAACAATCCCAACCCCACACCAAAAACAAGTTGATGTACCATGAATCAAACTCAAGCAACAAAGAGTAATTATATCCCTAAAAAACTATTCTTAAGTGAGAATGTGCTCATCCAACCTTTGGTCAAATTTCATGTAATCATCCACATATCCCAAGAATATAACATTGGACAAAAAAAGAATTTAAAAAAATATATATATTTGGCCTTGAATATTAGAGTGAATGATCTTTCCTTCACCCCTTACACTAGAAATGTTCATGAAACATTGAAAAGTAACTCACCCTTATAGTCAAAATAAGTTGAAAAGGAATAAAAAATATTTACATGCCTAAATGATCACGATCCATAGCCACTTTGATATTATGCTAGGTTTCATATTTTGTCACAACTAACAAAAGCAACATATCAACTAAAAATTACATTAAAAAAATTAAAGAGCAAGAATAATATATAAGAGATCAAAATACCTTACATAAATGATTAAATCATACTAATACAATGATAGATTGGAGATGTATAAAGAATATAAATACCAAATTTTTAATAATTTATTACAACTTACTAAACTATTGTTGATACCATATTAACATAAAGAGTTACCCCTAAGGGCAAGGTGGATTGGTAATTGATAGTTTGGTTGGGCGCTTACCAAGAAGAGACTAAGTTCAAACTTTGGAGGAAGCCTATTGCAAAGGTAGTAGTATGATCCAAATCCTCTAAGTGTGCATCAAACTGATGACTACAGTATGATCCTCGAGCACCCGATGGTCCATTTCATGTCGAGCTATAAAACACAGAGGTAAAATAGGTTTGGTGGATGCAGGTCCTGTAATTTGAACCCTGCACTTGTTAACTACTAAAAATAGTGTAGTTGTAACCAACTTTCCTATCAAACAAAAAATATAAAAAAAATTAATAAAAATTAATTTTAATAAAAATAAAATATAAACCAATCAAATAATTATATAAATCAATATTAAACATCCATTTTATAAACTTATATATTATTAAATTATATAATATGAATTTTAATCACTTTTAACAATAAAACCATTTTAATCCCACGTAAATAAAAACATACTCAAGTTATCATTTATTAAATATTTGAACTTCGTTTCCTTTTTTTATGGTAATTGTTTTATTATAACACTAACTTTTTCTTATGTGTTTTGGTTGTTTTGTATTTTTTTTGGCTTTTCAAGGAGAGAAAAGGGACATCTACCTACCCAAACCCATTGGGGTGAGCTTGGTATGGTGTTTGACTGCAAAAATTCGATGGTGTTTCCTTGGCTGGCTTCAGCTCTGATGGCTTGGCTGCTCTGGTTGGATGGTGCTTGGATGACTTTGTTGTTAGGGTTCTCTACCAGTAGTGGGTTCGTGGTTGGTTTGTGTCGCTTTCTTCTGGGTTCGGTAATTTCTTGTTGTATCTAGATGTTTCGGGGAGATAGGGCTAAATACCAATCCAAACCATTTGAGGTGAAAGTGGGTTGTTATGATGTGGTGGTTTTTGACTTTTGGCCCCATGTTTGGTGGATTTCCTAGTTTTGGCGATCTGTTGAGATCTCTTTCTCCAGTTCCAACAGCGGTGGTGTGTTTGATCCCAGGGTTCTAAGGGTTATTTTTTTGGGATATTACCCTTCTCCCTCTTAGGTGCGATGCAAAATTTTGTTCTTGAAACGTTTTTGGTTGGCTCCAGCAAGATTTACGAGTTTCATAGAATTTCTTGTGTAGATCTCTTGGATGGTTTTTATGCTATGGAATTTGTTATCTGGTATTTCTAGTATGGCTATTCTCATGAGGATTCCCCTATTATGTGTCTTGTTGGATAGATTTGTTGATTGTGATGATAGGAATTCTCTGTTCTCCTTTTATGTTATACGACAAATGCTTCAATTTAGGCAGTTTTTAGTTGTAAATTTGTTTTTAACTGATAGCATTTTCATTATTATGTTGTTTTTCTCCTGCTTTAGATTTAGAGCACTTGGTGGTTTGACCATGGGACAATCTCTTATGTTTGCTTGATAAAAAATTGCGGCTTATTTGCTAGAAAGTTGTTTCATTGGATTTTCGGGTTTGATTCATAAAATTTAGCTCAATCTTTCTTAATATCTTATTACTAGACCTAAAGTTTGATGGTGCCTTTCAAAACCCTAATTATAATAAGTGTAAGAACCCTTTTAAAACCCCTTCTACTATCAATATGAAAAAAAAACACTAACTTTTTAATAACAAATTTCCTAAATTTTCAATTATGTCCGTCGGAATCCAGTTATAGCCCCTAGAATTCGAGGCGTTCATTTTAGGAGCATAGCATTTATGTGTTCGTATAACATCAATGTCTATTAGTATATGCTATTATAACACTTATTTTTAAATATCAAAATTCCAAATTTTCAATTATATTTGTTGGTATCTTATTTTAATCCTTATAAATTATTGAACTTCATATTTATAAAAAATAATATTATTGGATGTGTTTTTATAAATCTTAACGGATTGAATAAAACTATAAAACTAAGTCAATAAGATTCAACCCTTCAAAAAAATTCAACTAGCCTCTACTATCCAACCTATCTTTCAATAACACAATATTTATATTTATCTATTATTTGAAAAGCTGTCTACTCAGTTATAGCCAGTCGTCCACACGGTTTGAATTGTCATCAGTTTACTATCAATCCTCCTCAACAATGCATATATACCTAAAGCAGTAGTAAAATCATGTCATCCTTTACACTTAAATGGACAGTAGAAGTTTAAAACTTACAGTCACACCAACCCACTGATGTGCATACCAATTAATTTATATTCGACTTAACTTTCTGATGAATTTAATCTGCTGTTCTTTTCAAAATCAATATCTAATCAATATTGTTTTGATTACCATGTATTATGTCTTTCCATGCAAATACTACTGTGTGTTGAAAGTTGAAATTTATTTGGTCTCTGGGCACCTCTTGGTATTCTGTATCCAAATAAGTAAATAAATGAGCAGTCAAGCAGAAATGCTAATAATGAATGTGATTCGGTATCCGATATATATTTAGAGCTGATAAGATATGCTACTGTCGACAGTCCTTATAGGTCCAGAGGCATTGCGTTTTTGTCCGATGTCTTTAGTCTCAATCCTCACTATCTTATCTTCATCATGATCTTGAAGGAATGGTGAGTAAGGAAAACTTGCTCTTAAAAAAAGTTAAATTTATCCTCATTAGTCATGTGACTGATGGCGGATTTACCTGTTATGCCCTTAAGCACCCACATATATGATGTGGCTTGGAAATATGCAGATAGTATAAATATTAAATTTTAATAAATTAATCACAATATTCTTAACCATTATTATACCATGTTGCATAAAGAGTTAATAAAAGTTAATTATACCAAAGATAAAATATAAAATTGTATTAATCATTATTAAATTTTTACTATACAATAATTATTTATATAACAAATATAAAATAATTACAAATAAAATTATTTTAATCCCACATAAATAAAAACGTACTCAACTCAAGACCTCAATCAAGATCTCAATTATTAAATCTTTGAACTTCATTTCCTTTTCATGGCAACTGTATTATTAACACACTAACTTTTTAATATTAAATTTCCAAATTTTCAATTATATCCGCCGGAATCCAGCTACAGCCCCTGGAATTGGAGGAGTCGATCTTAGAGCATAGTATTTATGTTTATCTTTGACTTTTAATCGTATAAAATTCAATGTCTATGAGTATATATTATTATTACACACTTTTTAATATCTAAATTCCAAATTTTCAATTATATCTGCTTGTATCCAACTATAGCCCCTACAAATAAGAGGCATTGAGGTTAATAGCATAGGATTTATTTTCATCTTTGACTTGGAAAGCTGTCTACTTTCTTATAGCCAGTCGTTCACACGGTTTGAATTGTTATTAGTTATTTATATTTGATTTGGAAACCTGTCTACTTTCTTATAGCCAGTCGTTCACACGGTTTGAATTGTTATTAGTTAACTATCAATCCTCCTCAATAATAAAGCAGTAATAAAATTATGTCCTTCTTTAGAAGTTTAAAACTTACAGTGATTGGACAGCACACCAACTCTTTGATGTGCATACCAATTAATTTATGTTCGACGTAACTTTCTCATGAATTTAACCAGTTGTTCTTTTCAAAATCCAAGATTTACCTGCAAATATCTAATTTCTTATGTCCTTCAGAAGTTTAAAACTTACAGTGATTGGACACATACCAATTAATTTATGTTCGACATAACTTTCTCATGAATTTAACCATCTGTCCAAAATTTACCTGCAAATATCTAATCAATACTGTTTTGATCATCATGTATTATGTCTTTCCATGCAAATACTACTGTGTTGAAAGTTGAAATTAATTTGGTCTCTGGGAACCTCTTGGTATTCTGTATCCAAACAAGTAAATAAATGAGCAGTTAAGAAGAAATGCTATTGATGAATGTGATTCAGTACCCGATATATATTTAAAGCTGATAAGATATGCTAGGTCCAGTCTGGAGGTTTTGGTGGAACGGTGAGTGTGTTTGCCTCTGAGTCCTTACTATCTTTTATCATCTTTATCTAGTGATCTTGAAGGAATGCTGATTAAAGAAAACTTGCTATAAAGTTAAATATTTGAGTTTCCTTAACCCTTGACAATGATTCTTTTAAGATTAAAGATTTGATTTTTTAATGATAATATTCTTTACAATAACCGAATAATTAAAGTTAACCTCATTACTCATGTGACTGATGGTGGATTTATCTGTTATTATATGTAGTGGCTTCAGACTGTGTTTGAAATGACAGAATGGAAAGAACCCAACAAGCTTCCAATTCCACTAGTGATGCTGTCACATTGGAAAAGCCCATGGAATCTACTCTAAGCACTGATGTCTGTGAGTAGTATAAAAGTCCAATTTGTGGTGACGCATGGCTGCCTTAAACAATCTATAGAGGTCCACTACAAAACATAAAACGTGGAGGAGATGAAGTCATGACAATGAACAAGGCATTCATCAACCTTCAGATATGCTGTATTATTGGCTGAGGAACTGTTATATGGGTAGAGACTCTTTTATTAAGGTCAAACTGAAGTTGAAATAAATTTTTTTGTTTTTGTTAAAATATTGAGAAAGTGTAGAATTAAATTGTTATTATGCAATGTTTTAACCATTTTAAATTATTTTTTAAATAATACAAAAATATGCATAACAATGTATAATATTTTAATAAATTTTAAAAGTTAATTATTAATATTTAACTAAAAATAATAATATTATAACGATAATATAGAAAACTGATTAATCTTCTTTGATAAAGAAGATGATAGTGTTATAATGATATTGTAACATAATATTTTATTTTATTTTTAAATATATTTTTATACATATTTATCTTGAGATCATATTATGTCGCGGATAAGTTAAACACAATATTGGGAAGGGATTATAACGGCAACAGGCAACAAGAAAAAGAGGAAACAGTAGTTACAAATTCCCATGTAAAATAAAAAAAAAATCAGACCCACAAGCACAGTATATCTTTGATAGAGATATGTCGCATTATTATTACGATGTAATATTTTAAGAAATCAAGATAGGCTTTTATCTCTTCTACTAGTTTTATGTAATATTTTAATAAATATTACATAGAATAAATTTTTTAATTTACCATATATTTATATTTATATTTATTTATTTTTTTATACATAAAAGAATTAGCAATTGCCTTTCCTTTTTGAACAATTGGTTATAAGGTTAAATCACATTACCTCCGGTCGTAGTGTCAAATCATGGAGCTACCACTATAACCCCTACCTCGTCTCGGTAAATACAGTTCGGAGTGAAGGAGACCCCCGGTGACTCAGGGTTGGTACCACAGTCATCAAGTTGGCGTATACTCAGCGGATTCTGGTCAGACCTGGAGTGGGCATGCCCGCGAGGTTTGAACCTAGGTCTTCTCCTAGTAAATGTCCAACGTCTTACCAATCCACCTAACCCTCGCGAATATATATATATATATATATATAAACAAATAAAGATAGACTTTAGCTTTGGTACCTAGTTTTATCTTTATAAAAGAAATCTTATTATATGGGATTAAAAACTATTTATTACTTTATTTTTACATTTTAAGTTACATGTGATTTTGTTTATAAAATATTTAAAATTTAAAATTTTATTTTAAAAATTCTTTAAAAGTTTTAGTCACTAGTTTAATTTTTATTTTTAAAAATTATTATATATTTTTAAGTTGTTTTGAGTAAATTATTTCAATAGTTTTTATTTTTTTTGTTTTTAATTGATAAAATATATATTTTTTTTTATCTAGAAATTTTTTACTTATTACTAATGAGAACTTCTAACATTTTTTTTTTACATATTCAAATTATTCATATAACAATCTTTTTTACTTTAAATATCTCCTAAAACTTCATGTGACAAAGGTGAGTTTTATTTTTTTTCTTGATTTGCTTCCCACTCCACTTTGCTCATTATTTGTTTTTGTGTTAGTGTGAGAAACCCTTATGACCAACACATAGGGCTGAGCAATCTACTTCCAATCATGACCCCTTGTAAAGCCAAGAGCTATGTTTATCAATAGGGAATTTAACACATAGCCACCACACACCCACCCCCTCACACACTCACCCACACCACGGTTTGAACCTTGGACCTCCCGAAGAAGAGCCAAAGCCCGAACCGTTGCGCTGTGCCCACTCCACTTTGCTCATTTTTATGTTTGTGCTCATTCTCTCTTATGAGATGGTGAAATCAGTTGTGTTAGGGACCACGACCATTATATTAATAAAATATTTTTTTTCTAATAAACTATGTGCAAATTTTATTAAGGGTCACTCCAATTAAAACAACAAAACATTTTAATATTCGTTACATTGCTAAATGTTAGAAATAAAGTATATTACATTATTTGGGTCATGTAAATGTATATTCCAAGGTACATACTTAGGACATTAGATTACTTTAGGGATAATTTATCTAGTTAATTTATGCAATGTAATAAACACACAAGTATCAATGTGCAAGCTGTATATGTGCAAGTTGTCCCTTGCACAACTAGGTAGAGTGTTGGCCAAGGAACCTATTTTCCTATATAAGAAAGGCCTCATTGTAATACAAATATAGACTCGGGGGACATAGTTAGATAGTGTATCTTAGAGTATAGTACGGTTCTGTGTACATCACCATCCATTGGTTATGGGTGCAATATAGTTTAGTAGCTTTATTAATGGAGTGTTCATTTCCTCCATAGCTATATTGTATTTTTTTATGTCGTTTCTATTTACATCATGTTTTAGTCATCTAGTAGATCTACTTTTTGTCATATTATTTTGCATCTTGTGATTGTTATCTTGCAGTGCTCATTACATCAAAAGCTAATAGTGGTATCAGAGCCACGGTAGATCTATCTATAGTAGGTCAATAGGAAAACCACCATTATTATTGAGCCTAAGTTTTTTGTCAACTTGACACGCTACTAGACCAACCACTGTCAAAAACTCTCATAAGAGTCTAGGTTGTAGAATTAGGGAGAGCCCAAGTGAGGACTGAAAGAAATCTCAATTCTAAAAATACTGAGATTACATTTGACTAGAGTCTTTTCCACGGAGTTGCAAGAAAAACTTGTGAAGGCTAGGACTCAACATTTAATCCACTAGATTGAAAAATAATCTAGTGAAAATCATCCAGGATATTTGGAATTTGCTAACTATTACCTAAAGTTTCTTTTGTTGCAGAAAATTAATTCTCAAAGGATTTGGACTCCTACAACAGAAAGCTAGGAGACTCCAACTTCGTTGTCTGAAGGTCGATGTGACTTCATAGTGTAGATATTAGTTCCTTGTGCAATAGAATAATACTGCAGAAGAAGAATTTTGGTGAAGAACTCGTGGTGAAGTCAAGAGACTAGAGATCTCCATTGTTGGATTGAAGAACTTCATAGTTGAAGAAAGGGCTATAGAAACCTTGATACAACAAAGGGCATAGAAGCCTTTAAGGAAATGCCATAGAAGCCTTTAAGGAAAGGCCATAGAAGCTTTGAATAATAAGCCATAAAAGTATTTATACTAAAAAATCCACAGAAGCCTTGATACTGAAAAGACCATAGAAGCCTTGATACTGAAAATGCCATAGAAGCCTTGATACTAAAAAGACCACATAATCCTAAATATTGAAAAAGGCTCTAGAAGCCTTGATCCTGAAGAAGAATTCAAAAAGAATATTTGATTCAGAAGTAGATTAAGATTTTAGTATTAATATTTTTTTTGTAGGGAAAGAAGATTTAGTGAGTTGGAAAACTTCCTACAAGAAATTTAGGAAGAGTATCTTCTTTAGAATCAACTCAACACTTGAAGCAAAAATGAAGAGATCAGGAGAAGATCTCATTGAAGAACTTCCAATCTTGGAAGAAGAAGGACTATGAGAGTCCTGCTCACATTCAGAAGCAGTGAAATCAGATATCCAAAAGAAGATCTCACCACCAACACTTCCAAGAGTAGAAGGTTGAAGAGGTCTCAAGAAAGACCAACAAAAGTTGCAAGATCAAATACCTTGGGAAGGTCTCAATGAGCATCTAGTAAAATGCTAGGAGAGCCTTATTGAAGAAATCATCAAAGGAGAACTCACTAGAGAAATCCACTACCAAGGAGAAGCCCCTGATAAAAATCAGATTTTTGCAAAATAGATCAGATCTGCAATTACTACTCAGAAATTACTCCAAAAACCCTCAAAAATGGACGTTCCAGCCATACAGATTTTTTATTAATTTTCTGAAAGTGCAAACAGGCCAAACAACTATCCAACAACACAAATCAACCCTCAAAACTAGCTAGAAAAATCCCCAAAGTTGGGCGATCCTCCTATGAGGGAAAAATAGGTCACAAAACATGCACAAATGGCCTCCCAAAGCTGGACGACCCACTCCCAGACTCCAACACACCAAAATCTGCAACATAATTGTGAATCTTGAGATAGATCCACCCAATCTCCAATCAAGAACAAGGGCACATCACCTTGTCTACAAGATTGGCTATTTCTGAAGACTTAGGGCACACCACCTAAGCAACAGAAGGTGAGGAAGGGTTCAGCCCTCTCTCTTACAATTCACAAGATGAACATGACATAATGAAACCCTAAAAGTGACTTTCCAAGCCTATATACCTAGTCGCCCCACTAGAGGCTTCTAATTATTCATTAAGTGAGGGTTACATCAACATTAATCCCCAACACTTAATTTTTATTACATAAAACACCTATTAGCCTAGCAAAAAGGGGACGTCCCACTTCCTTGTCCACAAATGACAAAAATAAAACATTACAATGCGTGGGGTCCACATAGTCTTCAAAATGGGACATTACAAGTCCTCCCTTCCCAAATTGCTTGTCCTCAAGCAATTCAAGGCTGGATGTGCAAGAATCTATTTTCCCTCCCAAGTAGCATCTTCAATGGGCAAGCTCCTCCATTTCACCAAGTACTCTTTGATGACCCTGTTTCTCAACTTCCTCTCTCTAGTCTCCATGATCATTTCAGGTTCCAAAATCAGCTTTCCCTCATCATCAAATGGGGGCAACTCAATGGAAGGAACAATGTGCTGTCCAAGTGCCTTTTTTAGGCATGAAACATGGAATACATTGTGTATTTTACTGTTGTTCGGTAGCTCAAGCTCATATGCAACCTCCCCAATCCTGCGTATGACCTTGTAAGGGCCATAAAAATGTGGCTTGAGCTTCTCTGCTCCACTTCTCTTCATGGTGGACTGTCTATAGGGCTGCAACCTCAAATAAACCATGTCTCCAACCTCAAAATGATGCTCAATACGCTGCTGATCAACATACTTTTTTTGCTGATTTTGTGCAAGCTGAATATTATCCTTCAATGTCTTCATAATATCCTGATTTTCCTGCATATAATCCTTGGCTTTTGGCACCCTACTATCACTCAACAACAAATCAGTGAAGTTAGGAGCATCATATCCATATAAAGCCATAAATGGGGTCATTTTAATAGACATATGATAGGAAGAATTATAACAGAATTCTCCCAAGTGCAGCCATTTAATCCATGCATTCTGCTGCCCTGAAACATAGTTTCTCAAGTAGCCTTCAACCCATTTATTCACAATCTCTGTTTGGCCATCTGTTTGGGGGTGATAGCTTGTACTTGGAGTCAAAAATGTGCCACAAAGCTTGAACAACTCTTGCCAAAACATACTCATGAATCTGTTGTCCCTGTCACTCACAATATTCTTTGGCATGCCATGCAATTTAAACACTTCTCTAAAGAACAAATCAGCAACTTGTACTGTTGTATATGAAGCTGAAATAGCATAAAAGTGTGCAAATTTAGTTAACCTATCCACCACAACATATATACAATCCTTACCATGCACTTTTGGCAGCCCCGTGATGAAGTCCATTGATATACTTTCCCATTTTTGATTGGGAATGGGCAAGGATTGAAGAAGACCAATAGGCAATGTGTTTCCAATTTTATTTTCCTGACAAGTGGTGCACTCCCTCACATGCTTCAATACATCATATTTTAGCCCCTTCCATGAAAACCTTTCACGCAGCTGTCTATAGGTCTTAAAAAACCCTGGATGACCAGCCATGGGTGCGTCATGCATAGTGGCAATCAATTTCTCTTTAAGCTTGGAATCTGGCACAATAAAAATTCTGTTTTTGTAAAAAATCAGACCTTCCTTCACGCTGTACCTGTCATCTTTCAAGTGGCCATCAAGAATGTTAGATGCAAAAGTGTTCTTCACATACTCAACCATAATTGCAGCCTTCCAATCAGCTGTTATAATGGAAATAGAGTGAAATGTGGGCATTCTAGATAGTGCATCAGCAGCTGAATTCTTTTTCCCTTTTATAAACTCAATCTCAAAATCATATGCCTGCACTTTAGTGACCCATTTCTGCTGCCTATCATTTAAATATCGCTGTCCAAGGAAATATTTAAGGCTATTATGATCAGTCCTTACCACAAATTTACCACAAACAAGGTATTGCTTGAACTTGGTCAAAGCGTGCATAATGGCAAGCATCTCCTTGTCATATATGCTGAAAGTTCTCTCCATTGGACTAAGTTTCCTGCTCTCAAAGGCAATTGGCCACCCCTTTTGCATTAGGACAGCCCCTACTCCAACACCTTTTATCATAAATATACCAGCAACCCAAACTATCTCCTCTTTCTTGAGAATCCTCTCCATCCTCTTGGACGTCACCTCTTGGACCACATTTTCCTTGATCCCTTGCAAAACTACCTCACGCCCTTTAGCTTTAAATTTTAGCTGCAATGTTTGGTGATTTGTGGTGTAGTCTCCCAATGAATACAACCATTGAACTCCTAGTATGAAATGAGGAATTCCTCCCAATGGAAACACATAGAAGTCATCTACTATGGAATGATTCTCAAAATTTACCTTCATTTGCCTCACAAATCTGTTGCAAGGCACAATGCTCCCATTTCCAGTAGCAACATTAAACCCAGCAAATGTTTCTGGTTTTAGCCCTTTCTTGGCTACAAAACCCTCATCCAAAAAATTGTGGGTTGCCCCACCATCTATCAATACTATCACCTTATTCCCCAATACCTCTCCTGGCACCTTGATTGTGAGATACCTGTTCGCACTGCTCAACGTGGCCAACGTGCCAACGTTTGAGCTCTCATGAGACTCAAGGGATGGCTCCTCAAGCTCACGCTCCTCCGAAGACTCATATTCACTTTCTGATGCCTCCTCATCTAAAATGACCTCAATGTAGTGAATCTACCCCTTTCCCTAGTAGTGATGGCCCGGTACCCAAGGGCTTTTGCATGTGAAGCATAATTTTTTCCTCCTAAGCTCATCATGCTCCTCATTTACCCTCCTTCCTGGTGGTGTGGAGGGGGCGTGGCTTCCCAAAAGCTTGATTCTTCCCTGGAGGGGGTGTCTCTCTCTTCTGGAAGAAATTCCCTCTCTGGAATGATCCTGACGGTCCTGCCTAGCTAAACCTAGGTGGTGGTGGTGCTGAAACCCTAGGTTTCGATGATGTTGTAGACTCAAGGGTCAAAGCCCTTCTCATTGCAATCTGCAATGAAGCAGGCTCAAAGGCTTTTACCAAGCCTCTCAAGGAATCCACCAAACCCTCAATGAAAAGAAAGGTAACTCTCTTCTCTGAAATGTTAGGCACCATGACTGAAATCTTTTGGAACTCCTCAATGTATGCCTCCACTGTAGTTTTCTGCTTAAGGGTGGCCAACTCCTTAAAATATTCCTCCTCATCCCTCATCTCAAAATGATCCAAGACCCTCTAACTAAACTCATCAAATGAGGCGATCTCTCCATGGCCTTGTGTGTTGAGACCATGATACCACCAGTCGTATGCAACCCCCTCAAGATGTAGGGTAGCAAATTGTACTACATCCTCTTCATCCATAGGGCTGAGAGTAAAGTAAGTCTGCAATTTCTGTAGCCATGCCCTAGCAGACATGCTATCATCTCCATTGAACACTGGTACTTGCATTTTCTACTGCAATTTCTTTCTTTCTCCATACTTGCTGCCTCTCCCAGCCTTCTTCCCCATGATCTCTAGGTAACTCTGGAAAGTGACTGCATTTCTGAATTCTTCAGCCCTACACTGATATTCTACAAATAGGGCATCCAGTTCATCAGTCTCTTGGCATACATCAGGTTCTTGCCTAGGCAAAAACATGGGTTTTGCTAGGCTGGCCAAAGGAGAATGAGTGTATCTCACAGACCTCTCACTCCCTTGGTCCCGACTGGCCGCCCTATTTGATGGCTCTCCTTGATCTAGTGGTTGGTGAGGGTTAGGGTTTGCTCCCTGGTTTGGTGGTGGCTGAACTCCACCCTGATCCATCTTGGTCACCAAACGAGTTAGTAACTCAAGCATGGTGTCAAATTTTTTCTCAGCAGGATCCCTTTGCTCATCTGCCATCTCCACCATCTCCCTTTGTTCAACTTCTGGTTCTAGAATTTCTTTCCCCTAGTTGAGGTTAGGGTTTGACTTATTTCTCCTCAGATAGTACCTATTTGGCTGCATAAAGAGCTCTCATAGGCTAGCAGGAAACTAGCTCTGATACCACTATAATAACCCTAACTCAACAAACTAGGGTTTAAACAAATAAAAATCAGATTTCTGCAAAATAGATCAGATCTGCAATTACTACTCAGAAATTACTCCAGAAACCCTCAAAAATGGACGTTCCAGCCATACAAATTTTTTATTAATTTTCTGAAAGTGCAAATAGGCCAAACAACTATCCAACAACACAAATCAACCCTCAAAATTGGCTAGAAAAATCCCCAAAGTTGGGCGATCCTCCTATGAGGGCAAAACAGGTCACAAAACATGCACAAATGGCCTCCCAAAGTTGGACGACCCACTCCCAGACTCCAACACACCAAAATCTGCAACACAATTGTGAATCTTGAGATAGATCCACCCAATCTCCAATCAAGAACAAGGGCACATCACATTGTCTACAAGATTGGCTATTTTTGAAGACTTAGGGCACACCACCTAAGCAGCAGAAGGTGAGGAAGGGTTCAACCCTCTCTCTTACAATTCACAAGATGAACATGACATAATGAAACCCTAAAAGTGACTTTCCAAGCCTATATACCTAGTCGCCCCACTAGAGGCTTCTAATTATTCATTAAGTGAGGGTTACATCAACATTAATCCCCAACACTTAATTTTTATTACATAAAACACCTATTAGCCTAGCAAAAAGGGGACGTCCCACTTCCTTGTCCACAAATGACAAAAATAAAACATTACAATGCGTGGGGTCCACATAGTCTTCAAAATGGGACATTATAGCTAGGAGAGCCTTACTGAAGAAATCATCAAAGGAGAATTCACTAGAGAAATCCACTACCAAGGAGAAGCCCCTAATAGTGAAGGACTTGGGATAATTATCACCATCTGATAACAAACCCAAGAGAAGAAGAATTTGGCAAGGAGTGTCAAATACCAAAATAAGAATCTAGTGAAGACCTCAAGACATTCAGAATCTTGAAAAAAGATCCTGCTTGAAGTCAGAATTCGACAAGAAGACTTGAAGATAGAAGAAGCTCACCAAATCTAGGGGATTTGAAGCTCAACAAGAAGGCACTGCTTCAAAGAAAAATACTTATCCAAATCTATAGAAGAATGAGGAGACCACAAGAGGAGAAAAAGCCACCAAATCTTAGGCTCGTGAAATAAATTTTGAGATCATCTTTTGGTGAAGGAGTTGTTCGGGACAATCTATAGAAAGCTGCAAGATCCTACTTGAAGCAGCAACTTGGTGACCTTAGACACCAAGATTCACATCCTCTACATAAGCATAAAAAGAACTACGAAATCTTTAAAAAGGTAAGTAAATTTTTGTGCAAATAAAATTGTTAATTGGATTACTTATCATATTTGTTATAACACCTTAATTTAGATTAAAGTTGCAAGAAGAAGAAAAATTGGATTACAGTGTTCAAAAATTGCAAAAAGAAAAAAATTCTTTTTAAGGTTCATTTGCACATTAATTAGGAGTTAATTAGATTTCAGTATTACATCTATCAACTACCTATCATCTACTTTGGAAAAATAAAAAGAAGACTAAGTCCTGCAATATTGATTATAGTGAAATTGCAGAATAATTATTGAAGGTTTATTTCAAATTATTCTTGATTAGTTGTAGTAAATTGATTAAGTGCATTATCTTGAGAGTTTATTGGAGTGATAAGGTGAAATTTTTAGTGCATTAAAAATGAAATATTATTAGATTCATTTGCACTATTCTATTGCTCTCAAAAGGATTAGTTTTGTGTACTTGAGAAGGGCATAAAATCTGATTTCAATCAAGTTTCTAAAGACACTATTAAAGCACATAAATCTGCAACACATAGTGGCCAAGGGAAGCCACAAAAATAGGTTAATACAATCCAAATAGCAACTAACTAAAGGTAAAAAAAGAAGCTTCAAATATTGAGACTTGGTGAGTCTCAAATCCAAAGCATTACAGGATTAATTGCATGGTACAAAGGGCAAACAATTATAGCTACAAAGAATCTTCTATCTACATAATTAAGGTCTTGGATTTATCATCAAATTATCCAAGAAAAAATGGTAAGGATTCTAGACAAATATACATCCTCAAAACCTCCATATCTGCATTCAAAAATCTTCTACAAAACCATAATTTTAGACCTGCAAAAGAGTGCAAGAAAAGGTGTAATAAATAAGGTTTTATATACATATAAGGTTACATGGTATTGCACTTCTACAATATATTATACATAGGAAGAGAGTAGATTTTAAGGTGCCTCAAAAGGCACAATATCTACAAGGTAATCCAACCAAGGAAGGCCAAATGTTAGCACTCTTCTTCCATAGAAAAAAGAGCCACTCAAAGGGCTCACTCTCCGCATATCTTGGATGGATGAACCTGCAAAATCAAAGCCCACATAAGGCTATTATCAAGCTGCATTTATGTAGACAAAAAAAATGCTCATATACAAAGATAAGGCATCAAAATATACTTCTACCAATGTGGGATGGAAAATATAAGAAGAGGTTATATACACTACAAAGAAGCACAAGAATCAGCACATTGAAGGCATAGAAGACAAGGAAAAAAGGTGTTACATTCAAGGTCTTAAACTTGGAGAAGATCATCCACCAAAGAAATCACCAAAATCACCATTTGAATCTCCATAGCACCTCATTAATTAACCTACAAAATAAAATATTGTTTTTTGTCCAAGAAACAAAGCAAGCTAAGTAAAGGCACACGAAAGGAGTTATAGTATTCTCCTTGGAATCGTTATATCAAAGGACTTCATGCATAGAGCTTGAATGCCACTTGGCATAAACTTTCTAAGGTGCCATTTCATCTCTCAATGCTCAAGAAACATCATGCAGGAGTTATAGGGAATATCAAGGAAGTGGTGATACTTGTTATCTTCCACAAGCATCACACAAGTTCCCACACGAGTGCTCATACATTATAGAGTGACCAAGAACCATTAAAGAAGAAAATTTTTATGTTAATAAAGGTGGAGAACTCATATGTAATAGATGTGACACTTGTCACAAAGTTCAAGACCTTTATTCCATAAAAAGGCTCTCAAGTCCCAAGAAGTCAAGCATAGGAAAGCACAAGCAAAGCATAGCAACGCATAACATGGAAGGAAGGAAGAGGAAGCATTAACAACTCCTGGTATTGAAGGTCAAACTATAGAATAGAAAAAGATCTAACATATATAGAATGTAAAATGAAATCAACTTGATAAAATAAACTATGTAACCATCATGACAAGAAAATAGAAAAATGAAAATGCCCTTTTCATTGATATTCATGAAATGTTTTTACAATGGGTTGCAATAGATCGCTCTTAGGGATTCACCAAATTGATACAAATTACATCAAGAATCAAATAATAGATATCTTCAAAATACCTTCTGTAATCTTCCAGACTGATTATGGAGGGTTTTCCTAGCAACCTCTGCTTGATGATGCCAAGAAGGTGTTGGAAATTTGAGCAAGTTTTGTTGTCACTGATATCAAGAAGTTTGATGTCCATTTTTGTCATCATTAATGTCATAAGGTTATTTTTCCAAAATGCAAGGAAGAGGTTAAAGGAAAAATGATATAATATTTATTTTAATATTATATGCCTAAAGAGACCTAAAAGATCGAAGACCCAAGAAGCAGGTTTAAAAAGGAATAATAATATTATAATATTTAATATTATAATATTTTGATAAAAAATAAGAGGTGAAGAAAAACAAGGTCCAAGGAATAATTAAAATAATATATCCTTGAAAAGACCCATTGAGTAGATTATAAAGGTCTTTATTTAATTTATTTAAATTAAAATATTTTTACTTATGGTTAAAATTTTAATTTAAATAAACAAAAGGCACTAAGGTTTTATTTATAAATTCGACTTAGAAATTTGAAAATCGAATGTGCCGACGTGTTGAAGTGCAAAGAACAAAGTATAAAAAGGGAAAGTGAATTTTATTTCAAAATTACCTATGTTATTTGAATGCCAAAAAGGTTGAACTATAATTCGTGTGCTGCATTGAAAAGGAAGAAGAGGATTCGTATGTTTTTAATTAAGGGAGGAAGAAATCATGTTGAAATTTGAGTGGAGTGCCAAACCCATTACCAAGGTGCTGGGTAGCGGAGACGATGGTCAAAGGCTTGATAAAATGCTCGTGTAGGAGAGGTCATGGTTTCCAATCCCACGCGATCCATTTTGCAAAGGAGGAAGATAATTTTTTGTTGCTCATCGAATTTATACGGAGGCATTTGTAGGAGTGTGTAGATTTAGGTTCACGTCAGGGCATGTAGCCCAGGCGACAACTTAGCCTTGGGCTAAGTTGTTGCGGTGGCAGTTGGCCATGGGTTAGATTTTGGGCGCAGTCAAAGACATGCGCAATATTTTTGAGACGTGGGCCAAATATTATAAGGTAAGCAATTTTTTTTTAATTAAATATGCCAGGGTTTGGAAAGAGCAAATGATATAGAGGCCATGTGATAATTTTAAATGCATAGGTGGAATGTATAGGGAGTCATAAGGTTAATTGAAAAATATTTTATATTTTTTGTTGCTTAGAAAAAGAAATAAAGGATTGGAGTTATAAGGTGTTAACAAAGGAATTAAATTTTTATGTTGAATGTTATTTTGAAAATATTGGAGTTATAAGGTGTTAACAAAGGAATTTGATTTTTATATGTTGAATGTTATTTTGAAAAGTTTGGAGTTTATAAGGTGTTAATAAAGGAACTTGATTTTTATGTATTGAATATTATTTTGAGAAGTTTGGAGATTATAAGGTGTACTTGAGACTTGATATTTTTGTATGGTGAAATAAATGTTGAGGAGAATATTTGTGTGGAAATATTGAGATAGATTGTTTCTATCTAACCTTGAAATTGGCAAAGAGGATTTGATTATGATTAAGACATGTTTTGAAGACATATCTCCATCAAAGAAAAAAGGTATGGGCACCTCATATTTTTTTTGAAATATGGGAATGAATATTGTGAAATACAAGGTGGAGTGAAAAGGTTTGTTTGATAAGCATTGTTGGAAATATTGAGTGAATTATTATATGCTTCACTAGTGTATGTTTAGAGATCATTTGAGATAGAGATTGAGGACTATTTGAGTTAGGGTTTGAAACTCACTTTGTGCACCTTGTTGGAAGAAGTTTGAAAACACTTGGTTAGGGTTTGTAAGCAAGTTGTGTTTCATTCATTAAATGATTGAGTGAAAGTTCTTGAGCATTGGTTTTGAGTGATATTGAAAGTGATTGTGCAAACTTTAGAAACCAAATTTGTGTAAGCGACATACTTAATGATTGAGTAGAATATATTAAGTTTTTGATAGAGTACATCATTCTATATATGTTCTAGAGGTTAAAATAATTTTGAGTAGAATATGTCTAAAATTCTTCAAGTTAAAGGAATTACTTTGAATATTAGACAAAGCAATTGATAGCATTGTGTGCAAAATTTGAGATTGATTGAGCATATCTTGTGAGTTTTTTTGAGCATGTGTTTGAGCATATTTGAGTAAGCTTTTGTGAAAGCTTAAGGACATATTTGAGTTAGCTTTTGTGAAAGCTTAAGGAAAATGTTGAGCAAAATTTTGTGAAAGCTTGTAGGAATATTTGAGGCAAGTATTTGTGAAGACTTGAGAGCAAATTGAGCAAGTTCTTGAGAGGACTTGAGGGCAGATTTGAGTAAGTTCTTGAGAGGGATTGTAGACAGATTTGAGGCAAGTCCTAGTGAAGACTTGTAGGCATATTTGAGGTAATTATTGGTGAAGAATTGTAGACATATTTGAGATAAGTCTTGGTGAAGACTTGTAGGTAGATTTGAGACAAGTATTGGTGAAGACTTTAGAGCAGAGTTGATTGATTGATATGTTAAAGCTTTGTGTTAAGGCTTGGGGTAAATCTAAGCAGAGTTAATTTGTGATTGGATCAAGATTTGTGTAGAGGCTTGAGGATAGATTTTGGTGCAGATTTGTGAGAATATTTGTGCTAGACCTGAGAAAAAGTTAGATCATATTTGTATTAGACTAAGGACAATTTTTAGTGCAGATTTGAGATAGATTTTGAGTTGAGTTGATAGTAATATTTGGAGGTGATAGAGTAGAGGACAATTTTATCCAATGGATAAAGATCCATTAGCCAGGGTATTGAGGACAAAGGTCTTCTGAGTGAGGAAAGAGGTCTTCTATGGAGAGAGATCCACAAGCTAGTGCAATGGGGGTAGTAGTATTCTAGAAGATCACTAGCCAGAGCAGAGGAGAAAGAGTTCTCCTATGGATAGAGATCCATGAACTAGAACAAGGGGAAAGAGTTTTCTTGTGGAGAGTGATCTATGAAATAATTGAGAAGATAGAGTTGTTTTGTGGAGAGATATCCATGAACTAGTTAAGGATAAGGAATTCTCCTGGGTCAAGTTCCACGAACTAGAGAAAATGGGAAATATTTCTCCTATGGAGAGATATCCACAAATTAGAGCATTAGGGGATTGGTATCTCCTTTGGACAGAGGTCCATAAACATTGCAATAGGTAAGTGATTCCCAAGAGGATTTTTTGAGAAAATTTAGTAGAAATATTTTCTCCGTGGAGTAGCCCAAATTGGGTGAACCACGTTAAATTGGTGTCTCTATTGTGTGTGATGATTTGTGCATTGCTTTTATTATTACTATTGATATTACCATTGATAATATTGGATAATATTTTTTGGAAAAGAAAGTTAAAAGTTGATCTTATATTGTTCACCCCCTCTCAATATAAGCTTGTGTTCTTCAATTGGTATCAAAGCGGGTTCCTTCGGAAGAGTTTAACAACTTGAAGGAAAATATTATAGGAACATAGATGACATCTCAGAGTGGATATTTAGGAAATAAGGCACCATTGTTCAATGGGAATAATTATGCATTTTGGAGTGTAAGAATGAATATTTACCTAATGGCACAAGGAAATGAGATATGGCAAGTAGTTGAGGATGGGTACATACTGCTAGCTACTCCACATACAGATAAATATGATAAGCTCCTACATCTAAAAAATTCAAAGGCTATGAATGGAATCTTAAGTGGTTTACGTGAATCAAAGTTTGTAAAGTTATGCATTGCACATCAGTAAAAGAGATTTGGAAAAAGTTGAAAAATATAAATGAGGGAGACAAAAAGGTTAAGATGGTAAAATTGTAAAATCATAAGAAAAAATTTGAAAACTTGAAGATAAAGGATGAGGAATACATTGCTACATACTTTATTCATGTGTATGAGGTTGTTAACTCCATGCAAGGACTTGGTTTTAAATTTGAAGAATTAGATGTTTGTCAAAAGGTTTTAAGGTCACTCCCTAAGAGGTATAGTGAAAAGGTTTTAGCCATAGAAGAAACAAGAGATGTTGAAACTTTGACTATGGATGAGTTACATGGAAATATCACAACTTTTGATATGAGAATAGGAAAGGATCCTATCCCCAAGATAGAGGAAGCCTTCAAAGTAGCAAATAATACAAAGGATAAGAAGTCAGATTCAAGTGATGAGTCATCCAGTGATAAAGAAGCAAACTATGGTAGAAAGAACAAGGACTCAAGAAATCACAAAGGTACAAAAATAGTTAAGTGTTTAAATAGTGGTAAATATGGTCACTATGCATCTAACTATCCAGAAGCTAGAAGTAGCAGTGGTGAAGAAAAATAGGATCATAGGAAAAGGGAAGTAGGAAAATCTAGGTATCAAAAGAAAAATAGATATGGACAAAAAAAGCATGAAAAGAAGTTTTTCTAGAGGTATAAGAAGAGTTTCTATGTAGATAATATAGGCAAGAGTTCAAGTGATAGTGATGAAATATCTTCAGGTAATTATGAAGAAGAAATGCTCTTCTTGACAATAGAGGAATAAGGAAGTTCTTCTATTGGAAATAAATCTGAAAGGTATGAAGATGCTCTTGAAGACAAAGAAGTAGAGGCAAAATCAGAAAATGAAGAAGAATGAGTAGTTTATCTAGAAGGTGATCTTATTTTTGCTCTTAAGGAATTAATAAAAGTTAGAAAGCAAAATTCAAAACTCAAGGTTCAATTTCAAGAATGTGATGAAGAGAAAGGAAAGCTTATACAAGATTTGACAAAATCAATATCTAAGACAAGGAGATTTAAATAAAGGTTAGAGGCAAAAGTCTTAGAATGTGAAAAATTAGAGCATGATGTAGTTTCACAAAGAAAGGAAGAGAAAGAGCCTAAAGACAAGCTATACAGGTTTGGGAAAAGCTCAAAGACCTGTTGAGTGGTAATTTTGACCAATTGCAAAACCACACTCACCTTAGGATTTTGATCACAAAACCCTCTCTTGCAAAGAAGTTAAAAAACAAAACAACTTCTCCAAGGTTCTGCTATGTAAGCATTACATATATGTATTAGTAATCTCAATGAAGATATATCAATTCAATGCTAGGAACACCTTAGTGATTGCAAGTAACTGTTAACAAGGGGTATGTGTTGGTTTATTTTATCATGCTATACTAATGATTGTTCATAAAACTTAAAGAAAAGCAAATGTGAATTGGCCCTCATATGACCATGATGTAGCCTTAATTTCATTTATATTGAATATTTTTAGGTAGATTTTATCTTCCTTTATTAAGTAGATTTTAAATAAGTTTTATCTTGTATTAAATCCTACTTTAAGCATGAAATAGAAGATTAAAACCTATCTCTAAATATGAATTTCAAATGATAAAATAATTCATTAATGTAGCTTCTATCATGAAGATAAAGAAAGCCTTTGATATAATTAATAAATTGTCCCTCTTTGATGAAATTAATTTTCATAAAGAGACACCAATTTATTGCTTTAAAATAATGGCCTCATAATGTCATTATGAATTATCCCTCTTTAATGAAATCAATTTTCATAAAGAAAAACAATTTTTTGTTTTAAAACACTAGCCTTTGATGTAATGATAAATTACCTCTTTGATGAAATCAGAATTTTCATAAAGAGAAGGGTATTTATTGCTCTTAAATGATGGCCAATGAAATGCCATAAAAATTACCCCCCTTTAATGAAATTGAATTTTTCATAAAGGAAAGGTCATATTATGCTTATGAATGGAAATGCAAAGTTTAAAAATGTAAAAAAATAAAATTCCAAAATTATAAAAATCTGCATAAAACAGTCATTTTCAACAATTTTTATAAAATCGAAATGACTTCGGAATGAGTTCAAATTTATTTCGTATGATAGATTGTATCTCATTATTCACACCCATGTAATTATTTTTGTCATTTTAATAATTTTTATTTTTATTTTAATCCTCGAAGTTTTAAAAAAATCTGCAAAAAGAAAAGTTAGAAAATAAAAAATGAAAATTTGGAAATAACTTGAATGCTGAAAATGTTAACATGCAAAGCTTTATCAGTTTGATGGTATCTTGCCCTGCAAAACTGAAGATGTGAGAAATTCATACATGCAACCTAATCTATTCCAACCTGCATTTGTACAATCAAAATAAACTAAGTGCTAACTCCAAAGGACACAATAAATAAATTTCAGGGTTTAAACATTCAATGATGTAACCATTTAAAATGCATTGAACATCATTTATAAATCCAAAACCTGAAAAAGGAAAGATAGAAAATTAAATCCATGCATGCAGAAAATTTTCTCCTCCTATTTCACAAACAAAATCCAAATTTCTGAAAAACCCTTGCATTAAAATGATGTTTCTCTTTTACATAATTTTTTAGCAGCATTTCTGGTATTTTCCAAAAAAACCAGTCTTTCTTTCCTCTTTCAATGACATATTTAACATTGTCGAAAACTCTCATTTACATCATTTTCATTTTCTAACTTTTGTTTGGATTTTTTCTGTTTTGGCTTTACATTTTCCTTTTCCCACACCCCTCTGCATGCATCCATTTTCTTTTGATAATTCTTTGATACTCCTCCATTTGGCCTCGTGATTGTCATATTTTACTGGCACCGCCATAATCACATTTCTATTTCGTAACTGATGGTACCACATGAGATAATATCACCTAGGTAGGCACTATATACAATGGGCTAAATATTTCACTTTATGACCAAATGAGTGCATGCACTAATTGTATATCCTCTAACCTTGGTCAAGGCCTCACCATCATTGGGAGAATCCAAGGCACCCACGGTCGTCACCCAACATTAGTGTAATGAGTCCCATCACTACCATCAAATAATATTATCTTCAAATAAAACAAAACCCAACCTTTTGGTAAGTAAACCTGCCAACATAGCTTCCACGGTGGCTTTCGTGTGTTCGTTCACTAATGCTATATTTTGAAGACCACACTGCACATCGATATCCGTCACCATAGCTAGACTGATCCACCTTTACCATCCTAGATAGATACCCATTCTTCAATGTGATCTAGTGTCTTTCCATGGTGGAATCCATGAGATTCCATGACTGAAGCTACCAGCCATGTTTCATTCCTCCTCATTGGCCTTTTACTGACAAAAGTAGGTAAACCTCTTGACCCAACCGTTATTTTCCAAAACCTAACATAAATCCATGTGGGTTCAATGATAATAATTTTCATAGGGTGCAACTTGGCATTAATGAAGAACCTCCTGAACGACAACCAGGACGTCCATATCCGAGCTAGTTTGGTGGTTTTATTTGAGATGTGCTATCCACTATGTCATTGTCCATTTTGACTTTCAACGTATAATCTTAATCAAAAAATTCTATCTACATATTGGTCGTCTAGGTTTACGTGCAACGGCTTTGGGTAACCTAATATCTACTTCATGTTTGAGGACAAACGATAGCCCTCTCCACCAAACTAGCTGTCAGTCAGATTAGTGTTGTCTCTCCGCTGCTATGAAACACACTCATTATCTGTCAAATATAGCCTATGTAGTCCATATCATGTAACCCATTACTACCATAAAATAATAGTATGGCCAAACTCAATGCCAAATATTCTAGTCCAGACCCCCTTTTTATCTACATGTGACCGTGATATCTTCTGAAACGACCACACTACGCAGAAGACCACTTCACTGTTTGAAAAAATTATTGTTGGAGAACCATTTGGTCTTTGGTGTACTCCCGAGACCTTCGTAGTTGAAATTCCCAGAGTTGAATATAAATTTCTCTTGAGAAATTCCCCAATGCACCATCTAAAATGCTATCTTTGACCTGCTCTCATGTCTGTCACTACTGGTTGCTACAAATTTGATCATATTTTTGTTGAGATTTGATGGCGGACAGGAAAACGCACACCCACAATTCCCAAATTTTCTTCTATTAATCTAGAAATCTCTGCAGTAACAGCCCGCAGGCTTTACAATAACCAACGCTCGGCTTGGTTTTCTTACTCACACTCTGTGTACGATCTTCCTAAATCCACCACCCCTAGTCTATTACAGAAACTGGGCTTTTATAGAGGCCTCGACCCTCTGAAACATTTGCCACAAATATCGGAGCACCAACCCAATTTATGGCTCCACTTCGCATGGCCCCTGTCATCGCTGCTTCTTGTCAGATCACTCTGACTGTCGCTCCCTATTAGATTTGTTTTTGTGCAACCCATCCTCTTCGTTTCCTGTGCTTCTAGGTAATCACCCACTTTTACTGCACCATGGGTTCCACGTGTCGTCCTCGTTTTGCAACCGCCGCCTAACCTCTGTCGTCTTCTTCCTCCAGCTGCACTGTAGCAGGGGTCACGATATCGCGACATGTCATGATATCACGACATCTTCCTTTCCCTGCCCCTCCTCTTCTCTGGTCGCGATATCGCAACATGTCGCGATATCGTGACATTTCTCTTCCTCGTTGCCTTTCTCGCCTTTGGGTCATGATATCGTGACATGTCACGATATCACGACGGTTTCCTTCCTCGCCTCTGCTTCTCTACTCGGTCATGATTTTGCGACATGTCATGAAATCATGACAAACCCTTTGGCATCTACTTTCCCCCTGTTGGTGGTCGTGATTTCACGACAGTCATGATTTCGCAACAATCGTGATTTCGTGACATGTCACAAAATTGTGACACTCTCGTTAGCGTCTTCCCCTATCTGCTCTTTTGTCACGATTTTGCGACGGTCATGATTTTGCGACATGTCACGAAATCATGACATCTCCCACTGCTCTACTCCGGCTACTTTATTTTGTTGTGATTTCACAACATGTCACGAAATCATGACATTTCTAATTGTTCCCCCCAGCTGCCTGCTCCCTGTCGCAATTTCACGACAGTCACGATTTCGTGACATGTCGTGAAATCATGCCTCTTTCCAACTGTCTTCTCCCAGCTACACTTTCATCGTGATTTCGTGACATGTTGCGAAATCATGACATTCCCAACTGCTTTCTCCCCTCGCTTGCTTCTTGTCATGATTTCACGACATGTCGTGAAATTGTGACATTTTTGGCTCGTACCTTCTCTCTCTCCTCGTCGTGTCGCGATGTCACGACACTTTTTCTGTCGCGATATCGCGACAAATTTTTCTCCTCGCCCTCTTTGCCTTTTTTTGTCGTGATTTCGCGACACGTCGTGAAATTGTGATGTTTTTCCTCCTTAGGCAATTTTTCTAAAGTGGCCCTCCTGCCACTAGATGCTTCTGCATCAGGTGCTGCTGGATGCTCCTGCATCAGACACCCGAGGTTGGTGGAGAAGTGATCTTCACTTCTGCACTGTCTGGTTACTGCCTTCTGCAGCACCTCCAGACATTCATCTGCCTCTGCAGCCTGTTCCAACCCCTTCTCTTGGCCCAAACAACTCCTATATTCCTCCAAACAGATTCTCCCATTGCTGCACACTTCTTCATCTGCAGCCTGCTTTAACTCCGTCTCCTGGCCAAATAAATTTTTGTTTTCTACCAGACAGATTCTGGCACGGCTGTGCTCCTCCTCATCTGCAGCCTTCAATGGCTTTAACTTCTATTTATCCTCATGCTTTCTATGCCACTCCTCTTGCCTCTACAATTTTATTCTGAGCCACTCCTCTTGCAGGGCTTTAAATTGCCTCTGCAACGCCTCGAACTCTTCCATTGTCATCATACCTTCCTCACCGCCATGGCTTCTTTGTGGAGGCATTTTTCTTTGCTTTACTCACAAAGCTCAACCGATCCTGGTGTAGCTGCCTCACTTTCGGTGCTCTGCTAACACGCTCAGGGATCCTAAACTCTCTCTTCTCTCTCAGAACCCTTCACCATAGATCCTGGCGCAAACTGCCTCACGTTCGATGAATCTGCTGTGCACTCAAAATATTCTAGCTCTAATACCACTTGATGGCGGACGAGAAAATGCACACCCATAATTCCTAAATTTTCTTTTATTAATCTGGAAATCTCTGCAGTAACAGCCCGCAGGCTTTACAATAACTAGCGCTCGGCTTGGTTTTCTTACTCACACTCTACGTGCGATCTTCCTAAATCCACCACCCCTAGTCTATTATAGAAATTGGGTTTTTATAGAGGCCCCGACCCTCTGAAACATCTGCCATGAAAATCGGAGCACCAACTCGATTTATGGCTCCACTCTGCACGGCCCCTGTCATATCTGCTTCCTGTCAGATCACTCTGACCGCCGCTACCTGTCAAATTTTTTTTTGTGCGACCCGTCCTCTTCATTTCTCGCACTTCTGGGTAATCACCCACTTTTACTGCACCCTGGGTGCCACGTGTCATCCTCGTTCTACAACCGTCGCCTGACCTCTGTCGTCTTCTTCCTCCAGCTGCACTATAGCAGGGGTCATGATATCGCGACATGTCACGATATCGTGACATCCTCCTTTCCCTACCCCTCCTTCTCTTCTTTGGTCGTGATATCACAACATGTCGTAATATCATGACATTTCTCTTCCTCGTTGCCTTTCTCGCCTTTGGGTCGCAATATTGTGACATGTCGCGATATCGCGACGATTTCCTTCCTCGCCTTTGCTTCTCTACTCCGGTTACGATTTCATGACATGTCGCGAAATCATGACAAACCCTTTGGCATCTACTTTCCTCCTATTGGTGGTCACGATTTCATGACAGTCACGATTTCGTGACAGTCACAATTTCGTGACAGTCACGATTTCGTGATAGTCACGATTTCGCGACATGTCATGAAATCGTGACACTCTCGTTAGCGTCTTCCCTTGTTTGATCTTTTGTCACAATTTCATGACGATCATGATTTCATGACATGTCACGAAATCACGACATCTCCCACTACTCTGCTCCGATTGCTTTCTTTTGTCGCGATTTCGTGACTATCGCGATTTCGCGACATGTCACGAAATCGTGACATTTCCAATTGTTCCCCCCGGCTGCCTGCTCCCTATCACGATTTCATGATAGTCATGATTTCACGACACATCATGAAATCACGCCTATTTCCAACTATCTTCTCCCAGCTACACTTTCATCGTGATTTCATGACATTCCCAACTGCTTTCTCCCCTCGCCCTCTTCTTGTCGTGATTTTGCGACATGTCGCGAAATCGTGACATTTTTGGCTCGCACCTTCTCTCTCTCCTCATCGTGTCGCGATATCGCGACACTTTTTCTGTCGTGATATCGCGATAGATTTTTCTCCTCGCCCTCTTTGCCTTTTTTTGTTGCAATTTCATGACATGCCGTGAAATCATGACATTTTTCCTCCTTAGGCAACTTTTCTGAAGTGGCCCTCCTGCCACTAGATGCTTCTACATCAGGTGCTGTTGGATGCTCCTGAATCAAGATTGTAGACTTCTTTCCACATCAGTATCCTTTGGTCATATCCAAATCTAGATCTCCACTACTGGTCATATGTCCTCATTGTGATATATCTTGAGAAATTCCATTGTCATGTGCCAAATTCGTGTTTCACTCAAACTCATGTAATGAGGATTTTCAAAGCAATTACTCCCCTTCACTTGGCACATAACATCAACTTATCTTTCTCACACTCCCTTGATGTTGTTGCTCACTATATATTTTGTCGTCACTCATTCAATATCCCCTCGGCATCTTGATAAATGCTCCCCTGATGATGTAGACATCCTCCATAGAGCCCACGCAATCTTGTTTGCCCATGTCACTCCTACGTCATGACGTCTGTAGTCACCATTGCTATGAATCAAAATGCCTTGTCATGTACTGTGTCTATGTAATACTACCAAAACATAATCACCATAAATTATCCCTTCATACTGCTTCATCGATGTCAATGTTAGCTCGTAATGGGGTCCACATGGAACTTTCACTCATTCGTCGAAGATATCACCTGTTGTCCAAGATCCCACGCTGAGTCAGGCTATTAGGGGGTTTGCCACATTGATGTTCACCACGTAGAACTGCTCCCTTGGGTGAGGTGTCGTCTACGTGGGCCACGTCGACCATTACCTCGCTTCATCGCTTATTAAACCCCATACTCCCTATCGCTTGCCATGTTACTTCCACATGCTTGTCAAAGTCCTATCATGGAGGGAAAACGAAATTGCATGAGCCATAATTTTTTTACACCAAACATAATGAATCAACTTTATTAACTTTATTTTATATATATATATATATATAAGGATAACATATATATGTATATACCTTTTTTTTTTTTAAATTTATTTATATATGTATATAAATATCATATATATACTTTTTATTTTATTTTATTTTTTATTTTTATTTTTATTTTTAGTCTTATTTTCATTTTTTATTTTATTACTCAAAAAGGTAAATAAAAAAGGCTTAGAACAAAGAAATTTGAAATCACAAAAACACTCCAAAACAAACTCTCAAAACCACAAGCGACCAAATCAATTAAGCATCGTCGGATAATTGAAAAGGGACATTAACCCAAAATTGATAATAAAAATCATCAGCAACAAATTGACAATAAAAATCGTCAGCAACAAATTGACAATAAAAAATCGTCGACAAGAAATTGATGATAAAAATCATCGACAAAAAATTGATGATAAAAATCATCGACAACAAATTGACGATAAAAAATCATCGACAAGAAAATGATGATAAAAATATCGTCAAAAACAAATTGATGATAAAAATATCATCGACAACAAATTGACGATAAAATAAATCATCGACATAAAAATGGCAAAAACTGCAAACCCGAAATAAAGCAAAACATTAGACACTTAAAAAGAAACCAAAACACGCAAACATAAAAAATCAAAGGTGGGTCCCCAATTTTGGGGTGAGTTGTGCAACAGTCACAACAAGACCTTGGATAAGATTATTAGTGTACAAAGATCTTCTTCAAACAAGACAGGACTTGGTTTTGAAGAGGGACAAAGAGAATAAGGATAGGAGTGAATCTCAAGCTCCAAAGAAGAAGAAGCTTCAGAAGAAGAAAGTAAAGGAGAAAGTGAGACTGATGAGGATAAGTTGAAAAATATAAGGTTCACCAATTAAGAAAACAATGCACAAATGAGGAAAAAAGAACATCACAGGGAAGAAAGGACTAAGAGACCAATGGTGTCAAGGAGAGATTTCTTCAAAAGGATGTTTCTTCTCATGTCACAGGTTTGGACACAAGGCTATGCAGTGCAGGATACATGAAAAGAAGGAATATGGTTTTGGTATTGGCTTCACCAAGAGAAATTTTAGAAATGGGCATCTATTTCAAGGGTATTTGCTACTCTTGTAATCAGTTTGATCATAAAGCAGTTAATTGCAGGGTTCATGACAGGAATGGATATGGCTTCACCAGGAGGAACTTCAAAATATTTACACCTTCAAAGAACCACAACATTAAGTGTTATAAGTGCAATAATGTTGGGCATATGGCTAAGTGGTGTAGAAAAAATTTTTAGAGACAAGCAGGAACATGAATAATCAAAGAAATTAGAAGGATTAGTTGAGGAAGAAGGTGGACAAAGAAAAACAACATTGTATGTTGGGAGTAGAAATACTCCCACCACAAAATTAATCACCTCAAGGAAAGGAGGTAGGGAGGGGGTTGAGATAAGACTCTTATATTTATCCCCAAAGGTGGCCCTTTGCCATTGATATTAAAGGGGGAGAGATTTTATTTAGGGGAAGAGCATTCAGTTAGGGGGAGCAGTTTCTCAAGGGGAGCAGAACTGAAAAAGTAAAAGAAATATTAAAAAAAAGGGGGTTGCCATCAACGACAAAGGGGGAGATTTTTAGAAATTTGAGCAAGTTTTATTATCATTGATGTCAAGAAGCTTGATGTCCAGTTTTTTAGTCATTAATGTCATAAGGTTGTTTTTACAAAAGGCAAGGAAGTGGTTAAAGGAAAAAGGATATAATATTTATTTTAATATTATATGCCTAAAGAGGCCTAAAATATTGAAGACCCAAGGAAAGAGAAGTAGTTTTAAAAAGGAATAATAATATTATAATATTTAATATTATAATATTTTGAGCAAAAATAAAAGGTGAAGAAAAACGAGATCCAAGGAATCATTAAAATAATATATCCTTGAAAAGACCCATTGAGTAGATTATAAAGGACTTTATTTGATTTTAAATATTTTAACCTATGGTTAAAATTTTAATTTAAATAAACAAATGGTGCCAAGGTTTTATTTTTAAATTTGAATTAGAAATTCGAAAATCGAATGTGCCAACGTGTTGAAGTGCAAAGAATAAAGCATAAAAAGGGGAAGTGAATTTTATTTCAAAATTACCTATGCTATTCGAATGCCAAAAAGGTTGAACTATAATTCGTGCACTGCATTGAAAAGGAAGAAGAGGATTCGTGTGTTTTTAATTAAGGGAGGTAGAAATCATGTTAAAATTTGAGTGGAGTGCCAAACCCATTACCAAGGTGCTGGGTAGCATAGACAGTGGTCAAAGGCTTGCTAAAATGCTCATGCAAGAGAGTTTGTGGTTTCGAATCCCACATGGTTCGTTTTGCAAAGGAAGAAGACAAGTTTTTTTTGTTCACCGAATTCTTGTGAAGGTATTAGTAGGAGTGAATGGACTTAGGTTCATGTCAGGGAGTGTAGCCCAGGTGGCAGCTTAGCCTTGGGCTAAGTCACTACGATGGCAGTTGGTTGTGGGTTCGAGTTTGGGCGCAATTAAAGACGTGCATAATAGTTTTGAGATGTGGACCAAAGATTATAATGTAAGCAATTTTTTTCTTTTTTAATTAAATCCGCCAAGGTTTGGAAAGCACAAATGATATAGAGGCCACGTGATAATTTTAAATGCATAGGTGGAATGTATAGGGAGTCATAAGGTTAATTGAAAAATATTATATATTTTTTGTTGCTTAGAAAAAGAAATAAAGGATTGGAGTTATAAGGTGTTAACAAAAGAATTTAATTTTTATGTTGAATGTTATTTTTAAAAGATTGGAATTATAAGGTGTTAACAAAGGAATTTGATTTTTATATGGTGAATGTTATTTTGAAAAGTTTGGAGTTTATAAGGTGGTAACAAAGGAATTTGATTTTTATGTATTGAATATTATTTTTAGAAGTTTGGAGATTATAATGTGTACTTGAGACTTGATATTTTTGTATGGTGAAATAAATGTTGAGGAGAATATTTGTGTGGAAATATTGAGATAGATTGTTGCTATCTAACCTTGAAATTGGTAAAGAGGATTTGATTGTGATTAAGACATGTTTTGAAGACATATCTTCATCAAAGAAAAAATGTATGGGCACATCATATTTTGTTTGAAATATTGGAATGAATATTGTGAAATACAAGGTGGAGTGAAAAGGATTGTTTGATAAGCATTGTTGGAAATATTGAGTGAATTAGTATATGCTTCATTGGTTAATGTTTAGAGATCATTTGAGATAGATACTGAGGATTATTTGACTTAGGGTTTAAAACTCACTTTGTTCACCTTGTTGGAAGAAGTTTGAAAACACTTGGTTAGGGTTTGTAAGAAAGTTATGTTTCATTAATTGAATTATTGAGTGAAAGTTCTTGAGCATTGGTTTTGAGTGATATTGAAAGTGATTGTGCAAAATTTAGAAACCAGATTTGTGAAAGCGACATACTTAATTATTGAGTAGAAAATATTGAGTTTTTGATAGAGTACATCATTCTCTATATGTTGCAGAGGTTAAAAGAATTCTGAGTAGAATATGTCTAAACTGCTTCAAGTTAAAGGAATTACTTTGAAGATTAGACAAAGCAATTGATAGCATTGTGTGCAAAATTTGAGATTGATTGAGCATATCTTGTGAGTTATTTTGAGCATGTATTCGAGAAAATTTGAGTAAGCTTTTGTGAAAGCTTAAGGATAGATTTGAGTAAGATTTTGTGAAAGCTTAAGGACAGTGTTGAACAAGCTTTTGTGAAAGATTATAGGAAGATTTGAGGTAAGTCTTTGTGAAGACTTGAGAGCAGATTGAGCAAGTTCTTGAGAGGACTTGAGGAGATATTTGAGCAAGTTCTTTAGATAACTTGTAGACATATTTGAGGTAAGTCTTTATGAAGACATGTAGGCAGATTTGAGGCAATTCTTGGTGAAGACTTCTAGATAAATTTGAGGCAAGTATTGGTGAAGACTTGTAGGTAGATTTGAGATAAGTCTTGGTGAAGACTTGATAGCAGATTTGATTGATTGATTTGTTCAAGCTTTGTGTTAAGGCTTGGGGTAAATCTAAGTAGAGTTGATTTTTTAATGGATCAATATTTTTTTTGTCTTACGAACAGATTTGAGAATAGAGTTTGGTGCAGATTTGAGAGCATATTTGTGCTAGAACTAAGACAGAGTTAGAGTATATTTGTACTAGACTAAGGATAGTGTTTAGTGAAAATTTAATATAGAGATTGAGCTGAGTAAACAACAAGGTTTAGAGTTGACAAAGTAGAGGATAGTAGTCTTCAGTGGATAGAGATTCATTAGTCAGGGCAGTGAGAATAGAGGTATTCTGAGTGAGGACAAAGGTATTCTATGGAGAGAGATCCACAAGCTAGTGCAGTGGGGGTAGTAGTATTCTAGAAGATCACCAACCAGAGTAGATTTTAAAGAGTTTCTATGGATAGAGATCCACAAACCCAAGCAAGGGGAAAGAGTTCTCCTATGGAGAGTGATATGTGAAGCAGCTAGGAAGATAGAATTCTTCTATGGAGAGAGATCCATGAACTAGTTGAGGAGAAAGAGTTCTCCTATGTCAAGTTCCACGAACTAGAGAAAAGGAGAAAGAGTTCTCCTATGGAGAGAGATACACAAATTAGAGCATTAGGGTATTGGTGTCTCCTTTGGATAGAGGTCCATAAACATTTTAATAGGGAAGTGATTCCCAAGAGGATTTGTTGAGAAAATTTAGTAGAAATATTTTCTTCGTGGAGTAGCCCACATTGGGTGAACCACATTAAATTGGTGTCTCTATTGTGTGTGATGATTTATGAATTGATTTTATTACTGCTATTGATATGATAATATTGGATAATATTGTTTGGGAAATAAAAGTAAAATTTGGTCTTATATTGTTCACCCCCTCTCTCAATATAATCTTGTGTTCTTCAATTGGTATCAGAGCGGGTTCCTTTGAAAGAGTTTAACATCTTGAAGGAAAATCTTACAGGAACACATATAACATCTCAGAGTGGATCTTCAGGAAATAAGACACCATTGTTCGATGGGAATAATTATGCATTTTAGAATGTATGAAATAATATTTACCTAATGGAATAAGGAAATAAGGTATGGCAAGCAGTTGAGGATGGGTATATACCGCCAGCTACTCCATCTACAGATAAATATGATAAGCTCCTACATCTAAACATTTCAAATGATATGAATGGAATCTTAAGTGGTTTACATGAATCAAAGTTTGTAAAAGTTATGCATTGCACATCAGCAAAAGAGATTTGGGAAAAGTTGATAAATACATGAGGGAGACAAAAAGGTCAAGATGGCAAAATTGCAAAATCACAAGAAAAAATTTTAAGACTTGAAGTTGAAGGATGAGGAAGACATTGCTATATACTTACTTCATGTGGATGAGGTTGTTAACTCCATGCTAGGACATGGGTTTAAAGTTGAAGAATCATATGTTTGTCAAAAAATTTTAAGGTCACTCCCTAAGAGGTATAGTGAAAAGGTTTCAACCATAGAAGAAACAAGAGATATTAAAAATTTGACTAGGGATGAGTTACATGGAACTCTCACAACTTTTGAGATGAGAATAGGAAAGGATCCTATCCCCAAGATAGAGGTAGCCTTCAAAGTAGAAAAGAAGACAAAGGATAAGAATTTAGATTCAAGTGATGAGTCATCCAGTGATGAAGAAGCAAACTATGGCAGAAAGAACAAGGACTCAAGAAAGCACAAAGGTACAAAAATAGTTAAGTGTTTCAATTGTGGTAAATATGGTCTCTATGCATCCAACTATCCAGAAGCTAGAAGTATTAGTGGTGAAGAAAAAAAAGGATCATAGGAACAAGGAAGCAGGAAAATATAGGTATCAAAAGAAAAATAGGTATGGACAAAACAAGCATGAAAAAAAGTTTTTCTAGAGGCATAAGAAGATTTTCTATGCAGATAAGACAAGCAAGAGTAAGCGTCAGTTTCAAGAAATGTGAGCAGGTTTTTTCGTCATTGATGTCAAGAAGTCAGCATCAGTAAGCGTCAGTTTTACTCAACAGCATCAGTTTTGGGTTTCGTAATCAAGTACAAAAGAAAGATTGCTCCCAGCTTGTCAGATATGATTTAAAGGGCAAAATGAAGGCCCAAGCAAAATAATATTATAATATTAAAAGAACAAGACCCAAAGGTTTAATTTGTTATAAATCAATTATAATAGTTTTATTATAAATTATTTTTTTAATTGATAAATTATGATACTGGGCAGTACGAGAGGAGCGAATAATGGACCCTAGAATTAACTTGGGGCCCATGAGGGAAAATAGCCAATGGAAACCACACATGGGGAAAATTCCACACTCACCACCATTGAGCGATGCTCCCACGCGAGAGGATGGAGCATATTGTTGGGCCATGATTCGCTCATTTAAGGGGTTGGGTCATGGTTCACGTGCATCCACTTGGGAATTTAACCCAAAATCCTGCTTCCCAATTTGCTAGGTGAGTTGGAGAGGAGAGGGCAATCCTCCAAGGGAGGTCCCAGGTTCGAATCTCCACCCTACCAAAAAGTTGAATTGGGTATCCAAAATCCAATTGATAATGTTAGTGCGAGCAGGGTTGGGTGCGACTCCTGGGTGACTTTGATGGTGTAGAACCCCCTGCTTGTGGTCTCTCAGACCAAGCCAGCCCCGCAAGGGGTTTTTCGCTTGAAAAAAAAATTATAAATTAATTTAATTTACTCTTAGAGTATTAAATTAATTATAAATTAATTATAATCTAATTATAAATTAATTTATAAATTAATTAATCCTAAGGTTAGGGTTATAAAGTTTAAATTTTGAAATATTCGAAATCGCTGATGTGAAAGTATATCACATTATGCATATAAAGGAGGGTAAAAATCAAGGCATTTAATTCATCCATGATCAAAGAGTTATGTGTGATTTTTGTGTGCATTGCAAGGGAAGTGATCGTGTTTTCGAAGGTTTTTCAAGGCAGAAGATAAGACAAGAAGTAGGAGTTTCAATTTCATATTTCAAGCCGCTCTGTAGCACGACTGGCAGCAAGGGAGGTGCTAAGATGTTGGCAATCACGAGGTGCAAGGATCAAATTCTATGGGTTTGCATTTTGTAAAGTAGAGGAAGGTTTTTGGTAAAGTCTACATGCTCAGTGGAATACAAAGGAAAGGTGCTAGCCTTTTTCTTTGTGTGGAGGCTCGTAGCCCACGTGGTGGGTGCATGCCTTGCTAAGGCATCCGACTGTGGAAAGTTTTCCTATTAAAAACCCATCAAGGCACCTTTTGCTAAAGGTCTAAGGTATGCAATAGTTTACTTGGTTTCAAAATTTGTGGAGATTCTAAAATTTGTAGAAAATATTTTTTAAAAAGGTTATAAAGTGAAAATTACATGTGATAAAGGTTTTTGTGAGGGAAATAAAAGGATAAGCATTGTTTTATGTTAGGGTTTAATTTTTTAGTGCTTTGATATTATTGAGAGGAGTAATAAGGTGTGCCATAGGAGTTAGAAATATTTGTTGAAAACAAAGTTAATTAATTGTATTGAAAGGAGAAATAAGGTTGAGTAAATGTTGATATTTTGACTTGGTGAAATATCTTTGTGAGGATTTATTAAGGACAAATATTTGCTATATAACCCTAGTATTGGTAAAAAGAGTGGTTGTAATTGATATAGGTGTTTAAGTTCAAATCATATTCAAACAAGAGGTAAGGGCACATTATCCTTGAGAGTGATTGTTGGATGCTATGAAAGCTAAGTTGGAGTGAAAAGGATTGTTTGATAAGCATTGTTGAGTTTGATTGTTAAAGATTTTTCTGAGTGAAAGTTGATGATAAAACCTTGTTTGATAAGCATTGTTGGAAATATTGAATGAACCTTCATGTGCATGATTAGGGTTTGTGAAATATCATGAGTATCATTGTTATGTGAAGCTAAGAACTATCTTGAACTAGGTTTGTGAAAGATCATGAGTATCATTGTTATGTGAGATTGTTTGATAAGCATTGTTGGAAATATTTGAGTGAGTGTTCATGTGCTTGGACTAGGGTTTGGAAGAAAGGAATGTTTCATTGAGTGATTTATTGAGTGGATTTGATTGAGCCTAGTCAAGTGGAAGTTTTGAATTTATAGTTCAGGTTCTGTGAGACAAATTGTTCTATAATTCTAAATTGATTTGAGAAAGAGATTGAAAGTGATTGAGCATTGTTGTGAGAGTGAATCATATTGAGTTTCGAACAATTCTCTATATGTTTCTATGATATTAAACAAGTTTCTATGTGAAGCTTGTTTGAGTGATTGAAAAGGTTTTTTGTGTTAGATTGAGTTGAGTTGAGTAAGCTTTTGTGGAAGCTTACGATAAATATTTGAATTAAGTCTTGGTGAAGACTTGTTGAGCATATTGGACAAGTTCTAGTGAGGACTTGTTGAGCAGATTTGAGGTAAGTCTTGGTGAAGACTTGTTGAGCAGATTGAACAAGTTCTAGAGAGGACTTGTGGATAGATTAGTGTGAGCTTTTGTGGAAGCTTACAAGGTAGATTTGAGACAAGTCTTTGAGAAGACTTGTGAGCAGAGTTGATTGATTGATTTGTTCAAACCTTGAGTTAAGGTTTGAGGTAGATCTAGCAGAGTTGATTTGTTATTGAGTCAAGCTTTGTGTTAAGGCTTGAGGATATATTTGAGGATAGAATTTGGTGTATATTTGAGGATAGGTTTGTGCCATACCAGAGATAGAGATTGAGCAAATTTGTGCTAGACTAAAGGACTATGTTTAGTGTAAATTTGAGGATAGATATTGAGCAAATTTGTTCTAGACTGAAGGAATGTGTTTAGTACAGATTTGAGGATAGAGTTTGAGCATATTTGTGCTAGACCAAAGGACTATGTTTAGTACATATTTGAGACAAAGTTGAGATCAAGCTTTGAAGGTGATAGAGTATAGAGGATGATAGTATCTAGTGGAGAGAGGTCCATTTGACAGGGCAATGAAGACAAGTCTTCTGAGTGAGGGCAAGAGTCTTCAGTGGATATATATCCATAAGCCAATGTAGTGGAGGTAGCAATTCTTTTAGAATATCACCAGCCAGATCAGAGGAGAAGGAGTTCTCCTAAGGATAGAGATCCACAAACTTGATTAGGGGATTATTGTCTCCTTTTGATAGAGGTCCATAAACATTGTAATAGGGAAAGGATTTCCAAGAGATTTGTTGAGAAAAATTTAGTGAAATATTTTCTCCAGTGGAGTAGCCCACATTGGGTAAACCACGTTAAATTGGTGTCTCTATTGTGTGTGGTGATTTGTGAATTGCTTTTATTACTAGTATTGATATTACCATTGATATATTTTATAATATTATTTGAGAAAGAAAAGTAAAACGTGGTCCTATACTGTTCACCCCCCTCTTAGTATAAGCTTGTGTTCTTTAATTATCAGAGCAGGTTCCTTTGAAAGATTTTAACAACTTGAAGGAAAATCTCACAAGAACACAGATGGATTCTAATAGTGGATCCTTAGATAATTCAGCACCAATGTTTTATGGGAATGATTATGTATTCTAAAGTATAAGAATTAAGATTCACCTAATGGCACTTGGAAATGAAATATGGGAAGAAATTTAAAATGGATACACACCACCAGCTACTCCACATACAAATAAATATGTTAAGCTTCTACATCATTATAATTCAAAAGCAATGAATGCAATTTTTAGAGGTTTGCATAAAACAATGGTTATGCACTACAAATCAGAAAATGAAATTTGAGATAAATTGGAAGGCATATATGAAGGAGATAAAAAGGTCAAAAAGGTAAAGTTATGAAATATCAAGGGAATATTTTAAGATCTAAAAATGAATAAGGAATAAAATATTAGTGCTTATCTACTTCATGTAGATGAGGTTTTTAACTCCATGTAAGGACTTGGACTTGAAGTTCAAGAATATGATATTTGTGATAATATTTTAAGGTCACTTCCAAAAAGTTTTAGTGAAAATATTTCAGCTATAGAGGAATAAAAAGATAGTGATATTTTGACAAGAGATGAATTACATGGCATTATCACAGCTTTTGAGATGAGAACAAAAGAGGAACCTAATATCCAGAAGGAAGCAACCTTAAAAGTTACTAACAAGAAAAAGGGTAAGAAGCCAAATTCAAGCAATGAGTCATCTAATGATGAAGAAGCATATTATGGTAGAATGAACAAGGATCCAAGAAAGTTTAAAGGTACAAAATGTGTTAGATGTTTTAATTGTGGAAAGTATGGTCACTATGCATCTGATTGTCAAGAAGCAAGAAATAGCAATGATGAAGAAAAATAGGATCATAAGAACAGGGAAAAAAAACATAGGTACCAAAAGAAAAGCAGTGATGGACAAGGTAAACAAGGAAATAAGTTCTTTCAATGAAATAATAAGAGTTTCTATGTAGACAAGGCAAGTAATTACTTAAGTGATAGTGATGATAGTTCCTTAGATAATGATAAAGATGAAGTTTTATTTCTAGAAAAAGAAAAAAAAAGTGGTTAGGAAAAGGTCACCAATAATCCTTAGATGTTTTAGATGTCGTAACTTTGTTCATATTGAAGATAGATGTACAAGGAATGGATTCAGTTTCAGTGATGATGAATACAAAGATACACTTGAAGGACCAAAAGAGAATCTTCTAATGGCATTAGAAGAAGAAGGAGGTGATCCTATAAAATATGAGTCAAAAAAGAATGAATATGTTTTCAAAGGCAAACAGATAGAGGAAGAATTAGAGAATGGAGATTATTCATTCCCTTGATGCATTAAAGAATGTAAGAAAGCAAAATTCCCAAATTAAGCTTCAATTTCAAAAATGTGATAAAAAGAAAGGAAAGCTTATAGAGGACCTAACCAACTCAATAGCTAATACAAGGGGATTCAAAGAGAAGTTAGAAGCAAAGGTTTTAGAATGTAAAGGTAGAGCAAGAAGTAGCTTCACTAAGGAAGGAAGTAAGAGTCTAAGGACAAGCTACACAAGTTTGGAAAGAGATAAAAAATCATATATAAGATGATCAAGGTATAAATATGGTCAACAAACAAGACATGACTTGGTTTTGAACAAGTACAAAGAAACAAGGAGAGGAGCCAACATCAAGTTCTAAAGAAGAAGAAAATTCAGAAGAAGAGAGTGTAAGAGAGAGTGAGACTTTTGAGGATGAGTTGGATAACAGAAAGTTCAACAAGGAAAGGAACAATGCAAAAATAAGGAACAGATGGAACATAAAGTAGCACAGGGTAGAAGATATTAAGATATCAATGAGATCAAGGCAAGGAAGTTTAAATGGAAGATGTTTTCTCATGTCATAGATTTGAGCACAAGGCTTCACAGTGTAGGACACATGAAAGACAGGAATATGGGAACTTCAAAAACAAGTAGCTTTTTCAAGGGTATTGCTACTCTTGTAATTAGTTTGATCACAAGGCAGTGAATTGCAGGGTCCATGACAGGAATAGGTATGGCTTCACCAGGATAAATCCCAAGAAATTTATACCTCCAAGGAATAACAATATTAAGTGTTATAAGTGCAATAATTATGGGCATACAACAAAGTGGTGTAGAGCAAAAATTCCAAAGACAAGTAGAAACAAGAATAGTCAAAGAGATCAGAAGGATCATATAATGTGGAAAGTGGATAAAGGTAAATATTAGTGCTTGATGGGAGTAGAGATACTCCCACCCTAGAATTAACCACCTCAAAAGGAGGTGGGGGAGAAATTTGAGTAAAGGGGAGAGATTTTAATTAGGAGGAGAGCATTTAGTTAGGAGGAGCAATTTCTCATGGGGAGGATAACTAAAAAAGGTTAAGGAAATGGTAAAATATAATGGGGTTACCATAAATGAAAAAAGGAGAGATTATTGAAAATATCAGCAGTTTTTGTTGTCATTGATGTCAAGAAGTCAACACTAGTAAGCATCAATTTTAGTGGGCAGCATCAGTTTTAGGTTCTGTAATCAAGTGCAAAATAAAATTTTCTCCCAGGTGATTAGATAAGGTTTAAAGGGCAAAAGTAAGGCCCAAGCAAAATAATATTATAATATTTTATTATAATATTAAAAGGACAAGACCCAAATATTTAATTAATTATAAATTAATTATAATAGTTTTATTATAAATTAATTTAATTTACTCTTAGAGTATTAAATTAATTATAATCTAATTATAAATTAATTAATCCTAAGGTTAGGGTTATAAAGTTTAAATTTTGAAATATTCGAAATCGCCGACATTGTGGAAGTATATCACATTATGTATATAAAGGAGGGTAAAAACCAAGGCATTTAATTCATCCGTGATAAAAGAGTTATGTGTGATTTTTGTGCACATTACAAGGGAAGCGATCGTGTGTTTTTGAAGGTTTTTCAAGGCATAATATAAGACAAGAAGGAGGAGTTTTAGTTTCATATTCCAAGGTGCTCTGTAGTGTGACTAGTAGCAAGGGAGGCGCTAAGACGTTGGCAATCACGAGGTGTAGGGATCAAATCCCATGGGTTTGCATTTTGCAAAGTGGAAGAAGCTTTTTGGTAAATTCTACGTGCTTTGTGGAATACAAAGGAAATGCGCTAGCCTTTTCCTTTGTATGGAGTGTCGTAGCCCATGTGGTGGGTGCGTGCCTTGCTAAGGCACCCGACTGTGGAAAGGTTTCACATTCGAAACCCGTCGAGGCACCTTTTGTTGAAGGACTAAGGTATGCAATAGTTTGCTTGGTTCCAAAATTTGTGGAGATTCTAGAAATGTGCAAAACATATTTTTTAAAAATGTTATAAAGTGGAAATTGCATGTGATAAACGTTTTTGTGAGGGAAATAAAAGGATAAGCATTGTTTTATGTTAGGGATTAATTTTTTAGTGGCTTGAGCTTATTGATAGGAGTAATAAGATGTGCCATAGGAGTTAGAAATATTTGTTGAAAACAAAGTTAATTAATTGTATTGAAAGGAGAAATAAGGTTGAGTAAATGTTGATATTTTGACTTGGTGAAATATCTTTGTGAGGATTTATTAAGGACAAATATTTGCTATCTAACCCTAGTATTGGCAAAAAGAGTGGTTGTGATTGAGACAGGTGTTTAAGGTCAAATCATCTTCAAAAAATAGGTAAGGGCACATTATCCTTAAGAGTGATTTTTGGATGTTATTAATGCTAAATTGAAGTGAAAAGGATTGTTTGATAAGCATTGTTGAGTTTGATTGTTAAAGGTTTTTCTGAGTGAAATTTGGTGATAAAAACCTTGTTTGATAAGCATTGTTGGAAACATTGAATGAACCTTCATGTGCATGATTAGGGTTTGTGAAATATCATGAGTATAATTGTTATGTGAAGCTGAGAACTATATTGAACTAGGTTTGTGAAAGATCATGAGCATCATTGTTATGTGAGATTGTTTGATAAGCATTGTTTGAAATATTTGAGTGAGTGTTCATGTGCTTGGACTAGGGTTTGGAAGAAAGGAATGTTTCATTGAGTGATTGATTGAGTGGAGTTGTTTGAGCCTAGTCAAGTGGAAGTGTTGAATTGATAGTTCAAGTTCTATGAAACAAATTATTCTATAATTATAAATTTATTTGAGAAGTATATTGAAAGTGATTGAGCATTGTTGTGAGTGTGAAGCATATTGAGTCTCTAACAATTCTCTATATGTTTATGTGATATTAAACAAGTTTTTGTGTGAAGCTTGTCTGAGTGATTGAAGAGGTTTTTTGTGTTAGATTGAGTTGATATGAGTAAGATTTTGTGGAAGCTTATGATAAATTTTTGAAGTAAGTCTTGGTGAAGACTTGTTGAACAGATTGGACAAGCTCTAGTGAGGACTTGTTGAGTAGATTTAAGGTAAGTATTGGTGAAGGCTTGTTGAGCATATTGGAAAAGTTCTAGAGAGGACTTGTGGACAAATTAGTGTGAGCTTTTGTGGAATATTACATGGTAGATTTGAGATAAGTATTTGAGAAGAATTGTGAGCAGAGTTGATTGATTGATTTGTTCAAACCTTGAGTTAATATTTGGGGTAGATCTAGAAGAGTTGATTAGTGATTGAGTCAAGCTTTATGTTAAGGCTTGAGGACAAATTTGAGGATAGATTTTGGTGCAAATTTTAGGATAGGTTTGTGCCAGAGTAGAGATAGATATTGAGCATATTTTTGCCAGACCGATGGATTATGTTTAGTGTAGATTTGAGGATAGATATTGAGCATATTTGTGCTAGACTGAAGGAATGTTTTTAGTGCAAATTTGAGGACAGAGTTTGAGTAGATTTGTGCTATACCGAAGGACTATGTTTAGTACAAATTTGAGATAGATCTGAGAGCAAGCTTTTGAGGTGATAGAGTATAGAGGATGATAGTCTCTAGTGGATAGAGGTCCATTAGCCAGGGTAGTGAAGATAGGTCTTCTGAGTGAGGGCAAGATTCTTCAGTGGATAGATATCCATAAGCCAGTATAGTGGAGGTAGTAGTTCTTCTAGAAGATCACCATAAAAATCAAAGGAGAAGGATTTATCCAGTGGATAGAGATCCATTAGGGAATTGGTGTCTCCTTTAGACAGAGGGCCATAAACATTATAATAGGTAAAGGATTCCCAAGAGATTTGTTGAGAAAATTGCAGTGAAATATTTTCTTCGTGGAGTATCCCACATTGGGTGAACCACGTTAAATTAGTTTCTCTATTGTGTGTGGTGATTTGTTCATTGCTTTGATTACTGCTGTTGATATTGCCATTGATATATAGCATTATATTATTTGGGAAAGAGAAGTAAAAAATGCTCTTATACTATTTACCCCCCTCTCAGTATAAGCTTGCATTCTTCATGTTTCAATTGTGGTAAATATGGTCACTATGCATCTAACTATATAGAAGTTGGAAGTAGCAGTGGTGAAGAAAAACATGATCATAGGAACAGGAAAGCAGAAAAATCTAGGTTTCAAAAGAAAAATAGGTATGGATAAAACAAGCATAAAAAGAAGTTTTTCGAGAGGCATAAGAAGAGTTTCTATGTAGAAGTCAAGAAAGAGTTAAAGTGATAGTGATGAAATATCTTTAGGTAATTATGAAGAAGAAATTCTCTTCTTGGAAATAGAGGAACAAGGAAGTGCTTCTATTGGAAATAAATTTGAAAGGTATGAAGATTCTCTTAAAGACAAAGAAGTAGAGGCATAGTTAGAAAATGAAGGAGTAGTTGATCTAGAAGGTGAGCTTATTTCTATTCTTAAGGAATTAAGAAAATTTATAAAGTAGAATTCAAAACTCAAGGTTTAATTTCAAGAATGTGATGAAGATAAAGGAAAGCTTATACAATATCTGACAAACTCAATATCTAAGACAAGGAGATTTAAATAAAGGTTAGAGGAAAAAGTCTTAGAATGTGAAAAATTAGAGCATGAGGTAGCTTCACTAAGAAAGGAAGTGAAAGAGTCTAAAGACAAGCTACACAGGTTTGGGAAAAGTTCAAAGACCTTGGATAAGATTATCAGTGTACAAAGATCTTCTTCAAACAAGACAAGACTTGGTTTTGAAGAGGAAAAAATAGAACAAGGAGAGGAGTCAAGCTCAATATCCAAAGAAGAAGAAGCTTTAGAAGAATAAAGTGAGACTTATGAGGATAAGTTGAAAAATAGAAGGTTCACCAAGGAAGGAAATAATGCACAAATGAGGAACAAAGAACATCACATGGAAGAAAGGACTAAGAGACCAATGGGTTCAAGGCAAGATTTCTTCAAAGGACGTTGCTTCTCATGTCATAGGTTTGGACACAAGGCTATGTAGTACATGACACATGAAAAGAAGGAATATGGTTTTGGTATTGGTTTCACCAAGAGAAATTTCAAAAATGGGCATCTATTTCAAGGGTATTGCTACTCTTGTAATCAGTTTGGTCATAAAGCAATTAATTGTAGGGTTCATGATAGGAATGGATATGGCTTCACCAGGAGGAACTTCAAGATATTTGCACCTTCAAGGAACCACAACATTAAGTGTTATAAGTGCAATAATGTTGGGCATATGGCTAAGTGGTGTAGAACAAAATTTCCAGAGACAAGTAGGAACAAGAATACTCAAAGGAATCAGAAGGATCAGTTGAGGAAGAAGGTGGACAAAGAAAAATAGTATTGTATGCTGGGAGTAGAAATACTCCCACCCCAAAATTAATCACCTCAAGGAAAGGATGTGGGGAGGGGGCTGAGCTAAGAGTCTTATCTTTAGCCCCAAAGGTGGCCCTTTTCCATTGATGTCAAAGGGGGAGAGATTTGAGTTAGGGGGAGAGCATTCAGTTATGGGAGCAATTTATCAAGGGGAGCAAAACTGAAAAAGTAAAAGGAACATTTTAAAAAAAAGGGGTTGCCATCAATGACAAAGGGGGATATTGTTGGAAATTTGAGCAAGTTTTGTTGTCATTGATGTCAAGAAGTTTGATGTCTAGTTTTGTTGTCATTGATGTCATAAGGTTGTTTTTCCAAAAGGAAAGGAAGTGGTTAAATGAAAAAGGATATAATATTTATTTTAAATATTATATGCCTAAAGAGGCCTAAAAAATAGAAGACCAAAGGAAAGAGAAGCAGGTTTAAAAGGAATAATAATATTATAATATTTAATATTATAATATTTTGGGCAAAAAGAAGAGGTGAAGAAAAACGAGGTCCAAGGAATCATTAAAATAATATATCCTTGAAAAGACCCATTGAGCATATTATAAAGGTTTTTATTTAATTTATTTAAATTAAAATATTTTAACCTATGGTTAAAATTTTAATTTAAATAAACAAAAGGTGCCAAGGTTTAATTTTTAAATTCGAATTAGAAATTCGAAAATCGAATGTGCCAACATGTTGAAGTGCAAAGAACAAAGTATAAAAAGGGGAAATGAATTTCATTTCAAAATTACCTATGCTATTCGAATGCCTAAGTTGAAATATAATTCATGCACTGCATTGTGAAGGGAGAAGATGATTCATGTGTTTTTAATTAAGGGAGGTAGAAATCATGTTGAAATTTGAGTGAAGCACCAAACCCATTGCCAAGGTACTAGGTAGCACAAACGGTGGTCAAAGGCTTGCTAAGATGCTCGTGCAGGAGAGGTCGTGGTTTTGAATCCCACGTGATCCATTTTGCAAAGGAGGAAGATGTGTTTTTGTTGTTTCCTAAATTCCTATGGAGGCATTAGTAGGAGTGCATGGACTTAGATTCATGTTAGGGCGTGTAGCCCAGGTAGCAACCTAGACTTGGGCTAAGTCACTGCGATTGGTCATGGGTTCAAGTTTGGGCGTAGTCAAAGACGTGCACAATAGTTTTTGAGACGTGGGCCAAATATTATAAGGTAAGTATTTTTATTTTTAATTAAATCTACCAAGGTTTGGAAATCAAAAATGATATAGAGGCCACGTGATAATTTTAAATGCATAGGTGGAATGCATAGGGAGTCATAAGATTAATTGAAAAATATTTTCTATATTTTTTTGCTTAGAAAAATAAATAAAGGATTGGAGTTATAAGGTGTTAACAAAGGAATTTTATTTTTATATGTTGAATGTTATTTTGAAAAGTTTGGAGTTTATAAGGTGTTAAAAAAGGAATTTTATTTTTATATGTTGAATGTTATTTTGAAAATTTTGGAGTTTATAAGGTGTTAACAAAGGAATTTGATTTTTATGTATTGAATATTATTTTGAGAAGTTTGGAGATTATAAGGTGTACTTGAGACTTGATATTTTTGTATGGTGAAATAATTATTGAGGAGAATATTTGTGTGGAGATTTTGAGATAGATTGTTGCTATCTAACCTTGAAATTGGCAAAGAGGATTTGATTGTGATTAAGACAGGTTTTGAAGACATATCTCCATCAAAGAAAAAAGGTATGGGCACATCATCTTTTGTTTGAAATATTGGAATGAATGTTGTGAAATACAAGGTGGAGTGAAAAGGATTGTTTTATAAGAATTGTTGGAAATATTGAGTGAATTATTATATGCTTCATTGGTGAATGTTTAGAGATCATTTGAGATAGAGATTGAGGACTATTTGAGTTAGGGTTTGAAACTCACTTTGTGCACCTTGTTGGAAGAAGTATGAAAACACTTGTTTAGGGTTTGTGAGCAAGTTGTGTTTCATTGATTGAATGAATGAGTGAAATTCTTGAGCATTGGTTTTGAGTGATATTGAAAGTGATTGTGCAAACTTTAGAAACCAGATTTGTGAAAGCGACATACTTAATGATTGAGTAGAACATATTGAGTTTTTGATAGAGTACATCATTCTCTATATGTTCTAGAGGTTAAAATAATTCTAAGTAGAATATGTCTAAACTTCTTCAAGTTAAAGGAATTAATTTGAAGATTAGATAAACCAATTGATAGCATTGTGTGCAAGATTTGAGATTGATTGAGCATATCTTGTGAGCTATTTTGAGCATGTGTTTGAGCAGATTTGAGTAAGCTTTTGTGACAGATTTGAGTAAGCTTTTGTGAAAGCTTAAGGATAGTGTTGAGAAAGCTTTTGTGAAAGCTTGTAGGAATATTTGAGGTAAGTATTTTTGAAGACTTGAGAGGACTTGAGGGTAGATTTGAGAAAATTCTTGAGAGGACTTGTAGAGAGATTTGAGGTAAGTCTTGGTGAAGACTTGTAGAGCATATTTGAGGTAAGTCTTGGTGAAGACTTGTAGATAGATTTGAGGTAAGTCTTGGTGAAGACTTGTAGGAATATTTGAGGTAAGTCTTGGTGAAGACTTGAGAGCAAATTTGATTGATTGATTTGTTCAAGCTTTGTGTTAAGGCTTGGGGTAAATCTAAGCAGAGTTGATTTGTGATTGGATCAAGATTTGTGTTAAGGCTTGAGGATAGATTTGAGGACAAATTTTGGTGTATATTTGAGAGCAGATTTATGCTAGACCTAAGATAGAGTTAGAGTAGATTTGTACTAGATTGAGGATAGTGTTTAGTGTAGATTTGAGATAGAGATTGAGCTGAGTTGATAGAAATATTTGGAGGTGACATAGAAGAGGATAGTAGTCTCTAGTGGATAGAGATCTATTAGCTAGGGTAGTGAGGATAGAGGTCTTCTGAGTGAGGATAGAGGTCTTCTATGGAGAGATATCCACAAGACAGTGCAGTGGGGGTAGTAGTCTTCTAGAAGATCACTAGCTAGAGTAGAGGAGAAAGAGTTCTCCTATGGATAGAGATCCATGAACTAAAGTAAGGGGAAAGAGTTCTCCTATGGAGTGTGATCCATGAAGTAGCTGGGAAGATAGAGTTCTTCTATGGAGAGAGATCCACGAACCAGTTGAGGAGAAAGAGTTCTCCTAGGATCAAGTTCCACGAGATAGAGAAAAGGAGAAAGAGTTCTCCTATGGAGAGAGATCCACAAATTAGAGTATTAGGGGATTGGTGTCTCCTTTGGACAGAGGTCCATAAACATTGTATAGGGGAAGTGATTCCCAAGAGGATTTGTTGAGAAAATTTAGTAGAAATATTTTCTCCGTGGAGTAGCCCACATTGGGTGAACCACATTAAATTGGTGTCTCTATTGTGTGTGATGATTTGTGCATTGCTTTGATTACTGCTATTGATATTGCCATTGATAATATTAGATAATATTGTTTGGGAAAGAAAAGTAAAAGTTGATCTTATATTGTTCACCCCCCTCTCAGTATAAGCTTGTGTTCTTCAATTGGTATCATAGCGGATTCCTTCGGAAGAGTTTAACGGCTTGAAGGAAAAGCTTGCAGGAACACATATGGCATATCAGAGTGGATCTTCAGGAAATAAGGCACCATTGTTCGATGGGAATAATTATGCATTTTTGAGTGTAAGAATGAAGATTTACCTAATGGCACAAGGAATTGAGATATGGCAAGCAGTTGAGGATGGTTACATACCGCCAACTACTCCACCTATAGATAAATATGGTAAGCTCCTACATCTGAATAATTCAAAGGCAATGAATGGAATATTAAGTGGTTTACGTGAATAAAAGTTTGTAAAATTTATGCATTGCACATCAGAAAAAGATATTTGGGAAAAGTTAAAAAAAACATATGAGGGAGACAAAAAGGTCAAGATGGAAAAATTACAAAATCACAAGAAAACATTTGAAGACTTGAAGATGAAGGATGAGGAAGACATTGCTACATAATTACTTCATGTGGATGAGGTTGTTAACTCCATGCAAGGACTTGGGTTTAAATTTGAAGAATAATATGTTTGTCAAAAGGTTTTAAGGTCACTCCCTAAGAGGTATAGTGAAAAGGTTTCAGCCATAGAAGAAACAAGAGATATTGAAACTTTGGCTAGGGATGAGTTACATGGAAATTTCACATATTTTGATATGACAATAGAAAAGGATCTTATACCGAGGGTAGAGGTAGCCTTAAAAGTAGCAAAGAATACAAAGGATAAGAAGTTAGATTCAAGTGATGAGTCATCTAGTGATGAAGAAGAAAACTATGGCAGAAAGAACAAGGAATCAAGAAAGCACAAAGGTACGAAAATAGTTAGTGTTTCAATTGTGGTAAATATGGTCACTATGCATCTAACTATCCAAAATCTGGAAGTAGTAGTGGTGAAGAAAAATAGGATCATAGGAATAGGGAAGCAGGAAAATCTAGGTATCAAAAGTAAAATAGGTATGGACGAAACAAGCATGAATATAAATTTTTCCAGAGGCATAAGAAGAGTTTCTATGTATATAAGATAGACAAGAGTCCAAGTGATAGTGATGAAATATCTTCAGGTAATGATGAAGAAGAAATTCTCTTCTTGGAAATAGAGGAAGAAGGAAGTTCTTCTATTGGAGATAAATTTGAAAGGTATGAAGATGCTCTTGAAGACAAATAAGTAGAGGTAGAATAAAAAAATGAAGAAGTAGTTGATCTAGAAGGTGAGCTTATTTTTTCTCTTAAGGAATTAAGAAAAGTTAGAAAGCAGAATTCAAAACTCAAGGTTCAATTTCAAGAATGTGATGAAGAGAAAGGAAAGCTTATACAAGATCTGACAAACTCAATATCTAAGACAAGGATATTTAAAGAAAGGTTAGAGGCAAAAGTCTTAGAATGTGAAAAATTAGAGCATGAGGTAGCTTCACTAAGAAAGGAAGTGAAAGAGTCTAAAGACAAGCTACACAGGTTTGGGAAAAGCTCAAAGACCTTGGATAAGATTATCAATGTACAAAGATCTTCTTCAAACAAGACATGACTTGGTTTTGAAGAGGGACAAAGAGAACAAGGAGAGGAGTCAAGCTCAAGCTCCAAATAAGAAGAAGCTTTAGAAGAAGAAAGTAAAGGAGAAAGTGAGACTTATGAGGATAAGTTGAAAAATAGAAGGTTCACCAAGGAAGGAAATAATGCACAAATGAGGAACAAAGAACATCACAGGGAAGAAAGGACTAAGATACCAATAGGTTCAAGGCAATATTTATTCAAAGGATGTTGCTTCTCATGTCACAAGTTTGGACACAAGGCTATGTAGTGCAGGATACATGAAAATAAGGAATATGGTTTTGGTATTGGCTTCACCAAGAGAAATTTCAGAAATGGACATCTATTTCAAGGGTATTGCTACTCTTGTAATCAGTTTGGTCATAAAGTAGTTAATTATAGGGTTCATGATAGGAATAAATATGGCTTCACCAAGAGGAACTTCAAAATATTTGCACCTTCAAGGAACCACACAATTAAGTGTTATAAGTGCAATAATGTTGGGCATATGGCTAAGTGGTGTAGAAAAAAATTTCCAAAGACAAACAGAAACATGAATACTCAAAGGAATTATAAGGATCAGTTGAGGAAGAAAATGGACAAAGAAAAATAACATTGTATGCTGGGAGTAGAAATAATCCCACCCAAAAATTAATCACCTCAAGGAAAGGAGGTGGGGAGGGGGCTGAGCTAAGAGTCTTATCTTTAGCCCCAAAGGTGGCCCTTTGCCATTGATGCCAAAGGGGAAGAGATTTGAGTTAGGGGAGAGCATTCAGTCAGGGGGAGAAGTTTCTCAGGGGGAGTAGAACTGAAAAAGTAAAAGGAATGTTTAAAAAAATAGGGTTGCCATAAATGAAAAAGGGGGAGATTGTTGGAAATTTGAGCAAGTTTTGTTGTCATTGATGTCAAGAGTTTTGATGTCCAGTTTTGTCGTCATTAATGTCATAAGGTTGTTTTTCCAAAAGGCAAGGAAGTGGTTAAAAGGAAAAGGATATAATATTTATTTTAAATATTATATGCCTAAAGAGGCCTAAAATATTGAAGACCCAAGGAAAGAGAAGCATGTTTAAAAAGGAATAATAATATTATAATATTTTGAGCAAAAAGAAGAGGTGAAGAATAATGAGGTCTAAGGAATCATTAAAATAGTATATCCTTGAAAAGACCCATTGAGCATATTATAAAGGTCTTTATTTAATTTATTTAAATTAAAATATTTTAACCTATGGTTAAAATTTTAATTTAAATAAACAAATGGCGCCAAGGTTTTCTAGCACGAGTGGAGTGTAGTATCCTTGAAAGGGATGTGATGAGAGATATTTAATAAAAATTCCAAATAATTACACATAATCTGGATAATTCCGTACAATTGTACTATTTACCATTATACTATCTTTAGAACGTACAACTGGAGACTATACAGCCCCAAAACGTACAGTTGTATGGTCATAACTGAACACTTGTACTATTTCTCCAAGAATCTTGGAATTGATCAAATCCCACTCACTTTGCCAGGATTCACTTGGAAATCACTTGATTTACCTTCAAAATGCTTAAAAGTACAATTTTAGGCCAAAAACTCATCAAATGTATGTAATTACAAACCCTTGTATGGTTTGGTCACACCATTGTACGGTTTGGTAAAAAATCTCATTCTGCCCAATCTCTTAACTTAGAAAAATACCCATTTGCCTATTATTGCCAAAAACATCATTTCCAATAATGGGTAACAACCATAAATATGATTTTCTCTCTATTCATATATTTCACATAAGAGCACATGGATGGTTGTACATTTTTTGGGTATGCAACTCCACCATAGATCTGGACTCCACAATACCTGCAATATCAATAAAAATCCCCCAACAATACATTTATTGAGATTGCTCTCAAATCCACACACATGCATAACTAGATTTGACTGAAACAAGGATTTATATTATTCTAGAATTGTACACAGGGAGTGTACGACATTACATAACAATTTTAAATTACTCCATGCTTCCCAATCCATGAACTGTACATGAATGGGCAACCATGAACAATAGCAATCTACCAACAATCCTGGCCTACAACCAACCAACAATGAACAACCTAAAAATTTGAATTGGGGGGCTTATAATAGTTTTCTAGACCATTCCAAAGCGGTTCTTGAGATAGTTCATTATTTACAACTGCCCATACATTAATAAATTTAATTAATGTTTGCTAAGGTTTAATGTAATTTTTATCAAATTACATTTCATTTGCATGTCTTCACATTTCATTTAATTTTACATGCATTTTACCTTTATTTATTTTCTAATTGTATAATTCCACCCAATTGTATGTTTTGCTTGTCAATTGTACAATTTATACCAAATTGTACATTGTACATTTTTACTTTGTCAATTGTACTATCTCACCAGATTGTACATTCTTCTTGCCAATTGTACTATCTCACCAGATTGTACATTTTATTTAAAATTATGCAAATCCAACTTTATTATTGCTTCTTCCTTTCAGGATGTGGATTTGTCTGCCTACGAGATTTAATTTTAAATTTGAATTAGAAATTCAAGAATCGAATGTGCTAACGTGTTGAAGTGCAAAGAACAAAGTATAAAATGGGAAGTGGTTTTCATTTTAAAATTACCTATGCTATTTGAATGCCAAAAATGTTGAACTATAATTCATGCCCTGCATTGAAAAAGAGGAAGAGGATTCGTGTATTTTTAATTAAGGAAGGCAAAAATCATATTGAAATTTGAGTGGAGTGCCAAACCTATTACCAAGGTGTTGGGTAGCATAGACGGTAGTCAGAGGATTGCTAAAATTCTCGTGCAGGAGAGGTCGTGGTTTCAAATCCCATGTGATCCATTTTACAAAGGAGGAAGACATGTTTTATTTGTTCATCAAATTCTTGCAGAGGTGTTAGTAGGAGTGCATGGACTTAGGTTCACATCAGGGTGTGTAGCCAAGGTGGCAACTTAGCCTTGGGCTAAGTCACTGCGACGACAGTTGGTCGCAGGTTTGGTTTTGGGCGCAGTTAAAGATGTGCACAATATTTTTGAGATGTGGGCCAAAGATTATAACGTAAGCGATTTTTTTTTTTAAATTAAATCCGCCAAGGTTTGGAAAGCGCAAATGATATAGAGGCCACGTGATAATTTTAAATGCATAGGTGGAATGTATAGGGAGTCATAAAGTTAATTGGAAAATATTTTATATTTTTTGTTGCTTAGAAAAAGAAATAAAGTATTGGAGTTATAAGATGTTAACAAAGGAATTTGATTTTTATGTTGAATGTTATTTTGAAAAGATTGGAATTATAAGGTGTTAAAAAAGGAATTTGATTTTTATATGTTGAATGATATTTTTAAAAGTTTGGAGTTTATAAGGTGTTAACAAAGGAATTTGATTTTTATGTATTGAATATTATTTTGAGAAGTTTGGAGATTATAAGGTGTACTTGAGACTTGATATTTTTGTATGGTGAAATAAATGTTGAGGAGAATATTTGTGTGGAAATATTGAGATAGATTGTTGCTATCTAACCTTGAAATTGGCAAAGAGGATTTGATTGTGATTAAGACACGTTTTGAAGACATATCTCCATCAAAGAAAAAAGGTATGGGCACCTCATATTTTTTTTGAAATATTGGAATGAATATTGTGAAATACAAGGTAGAGTGAAAAGGCTTGTTTGATAAGCATTGTTGGAAATATTGAGTGAATTATTATATCCTTCACTGGTGTATGTTTAGAGATCATTTGAGATAAAGATTGAGGATTATTTGACGTAGGGTTTGAAACTCACTTTCTACACCTTGTTGGAAGAAGTTTGAAAATACTTGGTTAGGGTTTGTAAGCAAGTTGTGTTTCATTAATTGAATTATTGAGGGAAAGTTCTTGAGCATTGGTTTTGAGTGATATTGAAAGTGATTGTGCAAAATTTAGAAACTAGATTTGTGTCAGTGACATACTTAATGATTGAGTAGAACATATTGAGTTTTTGATAGAGTACATCATTCTCTATATGTTGTAGAGGTTAAAATAATTCTAAGTAGAATATGTCTAAACTTATTCAAGTTAAAGGAATTACTTTGAAGATTAGACAAAGCAATTGATAGCATTGTGTGCAAGATTTGAGATTGATTGAGCATATCTTGGGAGTTGTTTTGAGCATGTTTTTGAGCAGATTTGAGTAAGATTTTGTGAAAGCTTAAGGACATATTTGAGTAAGCTTTTGTGAAATCTTAAGGACAGATTTGAGAAAGCTTTTGTGAAATCTTGTAGGAAAATTTGAGGTAAGTCTTTGTGAAGACTTGAGAGCAGATTGAGCAAGTTCTTGAGAGTACTTGAGGGTAGATTTGAGCAAGTTCTTGAGAGGACTTGTAGACATATTTGAGGAAAGTATTGGTGAAGACTTGTAGGAAGATTTGAGACAAGTCTTGGTGAATACTTGAGAGCAGAGTTGATTGATTTATTTGTTCAAGCTTTGTGTTAAGACTTGGGGCAAATCTAAGCAGAGTTGATTTATGATTGGATCAATATTTGTGTTAAGGCTTGAGGATAGACTTGAGGATATAGTTTGGTGCATATTTAAGAGTAGATTTGTGCTAGAACTAAGATAGATTTATACTAGACCGAGAATAATGTTTAGTGCAGATTTAAGATAGAGATTGAGCTGAGTTAACAATAAGCTTTGGAGGTGATAGAGCAAAGTACAGTAGTCTCTAGTGGATAGAGATCCATTAGCCAGGGTAGTGAGGATACAGGTCTTCTAAGTGAGGATATATGTCTTCTATGGAGAGATATCCACAAGCCAGTGCATTGGGTACAATATTCTTCTAGAAGATCACCAGCCAGAGTAGAGGAGAAAAAGTTCTCCTGTGGATAGAGATCCATGAACCAGAGTAAGGGAAAAGAGTTCTCCTATAGAGAGTGATCCATGAAGTAGCTAGGAAGATAGAGTTCTTCTGTAGAGAGAGATCCAAAAACCAATTGAGGATAAGGAGTTCTCCTGGATCAAGTTCCATGAACCAGAGAAAATGGGAAAGAGTTCTCCTGTGGAGAGATGTCCATAAATCAGAGCATTAGGGGATTGGTGTCTCCTTTGGACAAAGGTCCATAAACATTGTATAGGGAAGTGATTCCTAAGAGGATTTGTTGAGAAAATTTAGTAGAAAACTTTTCTCCATGGAGTAGCCCATATTGTGTGAGCCACGTTAAATCGGTGTCTCTATTGTGTGTGATGATTTTTGCATTGCTTTAATTATTGCTATTGATATTGCCATTGATAATATTGAATAATATTTTTTGGGAAAGAAAAGTTAAATTTTATCTTATACTTTTCACCCCCCTCTCAATATAATCTTGTGTTCTTCATAAAGTAGTTTGATAAGCATTTTTGGAAATACAAGGTGGAGTAAAAAGGATTGTTTGATAAGCATTATTGGAAATATTGAGTGAATTATTATATGCTTCATTGGTGTATGTTTAGAGATCATTTGAGATAGATATTGAGGACTATTTGAGTTAGGGTTTGAAACTCACTTTGTGCACCTTATTGGAAGAATTTTGAAAACACTTGGTTAGGGTTTGTAAGCAAGTTATGTTTCGTTAATTGAATGATTGAGTGAAAGTTCTTGAGAATTGGTTTTGAGTGATATTGAAAGTGATTGTGCAAAATTTAGAAACTAGATTTGTGAAAGTGACAAACTTAATAATTGAGTAGAACATATTGAGTTTTTGATAGAGTACATCATTCTCTATATGTTGCAGAGGTTAAATAATTCTGAGTAGAATATGTCTAAACTACTTTAAGTTAAAGGAATTGCTTTGAAGACTAGACAAAGCAATTTATAGCATTGTGTGCAATATTTGAAATTGATTGAGCATATCTTGTGAGTTGTTTTGAGCATGTGTTTGAGCAAATTTGAGTAATATTTTGTGAAAGCTTAAGGACAAATTTGAGTAAGCTTTTGTGAAAGCTTAAGGATAGTGTTGAGCAAGATTTTGTGAAAGCTTGTAGGAAGATTTGAGGTAAGTCTTTGTGAAGACTTGAGAGTAGATTGAGCAAGTTCTTGAGAGGACTTGAGGGTAGATTTGAGAAAGTTCTTGAGAGGACTTGTAGAAATATTTGAGGCAAGTCTTGGTGAAGAATTGTAGGTAGATTTGAGGTAAGTCTTGGTGAAGACTTGTAGACATATTTGAGGTAAGTCTTGGTGAAGACTTGTAGGAAAATTTGAGATAAGTTATGAGCACCAGACATGCTCATATTTTTGTATAAGTATAATGGTTTTTGTGTGACAATATATCATGAGTTGTATATTTTTATGAAACATTATATATTTATTTAATGAAATCATGTGTATTATCTAATCTGTGTGTGAAGTGTATTTTGTGTAGTTATTCGCCTGATTTTGTCATCTTTTGCTCAGTCGAGGTCCTACATGGACCTGACACAATTCTTCTCAAACACACTAAGGCATACTAAAGTAGGTGCATTACTAAAGTAGGTGCCTTACTGAGGTAGTCACCTTACTCAAGTAGGTGCATTACTAAGGTGGGCTCCTTACTGAGGTAAGCACCTGACTCAAGTAGGTGCCTTACTCAAGCAGGCATCCAGATTATGCGTGTTGACCAAACAATTGGAGAAGGACCCCGTTGACCACTGTTCCACATCATTTGTGGGAAATCATTGAATGAACGAGCTGTCCTAGCCAGAGTGGATGGACATGTAACCACTCACAAAGAAGAACCGTAATGAAGCAAAAATCATCTGATTTCTAGGAAATGATGCAAGAGCTGATTATTGTGCACTGGTTATAGTAACTGAATTGTCCTAGTTTAGATTGTAACTAGGACACCTGTTGTAATAGAACTACAACATAAAGTCCTATGTGTGTTATATAAACATATGGACTTCTCTGTAGTAGGAGAGGCATTATTTCATAGAACATTATCGCATGTAATATTTCACTGCATTGTTAATAAAATCTTGAGCATTCTTTATTTGCACATTATCTTCGTGATTTTTTGGGTAGGATCTGCTGGAGCTTGAGCCCACTCCAAGCCAATATTCCTCCTCTGCTCTTATTTATTTTTAAAATTTTAATTATGCATGATAGTATGTTTATTTATTAGATTAAATTTATCCGCTTTTCAATGGTGTTATTTTTAATTACGTAGGTGTATTTACAGCTTTTAGAGTGGTGTGTTTATATTTACATATTTTATTTATGCATGAACTTTATTGATGTGTAAAAATCAATTGTTTTTTTACAAAAACCCCCAATGATAGTTGAATGAATTCATCTCAAAAATGGTAGTGTGAGCAGTCTCAATTGTAGCACTTCAAAAGTCTACGAGATCCCTGATTTGACAGTTTAAATGCAAGTGTTGTGACATATATAAGAAAAATTTAACTAGTGTTTGACACCCAATATTTTGGTACCATTTTTGGGGAAGCATCACTAGTAGGCTGATTACATTACCCCTTAAAACCTTCTATTTTACCTTGTATGAGTTCACCAATAAAAATAGGATTCGATAGTCATTTTATAAGATAGAGGTCATCAAAAAAGTCAGAGTCAGTCGAAGACCTAGAGTTTGAATTAGATTCTCCTGACTCATCACCAACAGTCCACTGGAGTGAGGACCCTCACTTTGTACAAAGTACCTCCTCATCTCATCGACCTGGGAAATAACAAATCATCCTAAACCCATTGTTCAAAAGAAAATTCTCAGAGGAAGCCCTTCTATGGAAATTCGTAGAGGATCAGACCATAACACCAGCTGACTTAGAGGTTCTAATAAAAAAGTTTTGAATGACTGAAAGGCCATAGAATCTGCATTAGAGACCATAATTCCTAAAAAATGGTTGAAGAAGTTTCATTCGGTTTTATCTTCCTGATAGAGGAAGGATTAGGGGAAACCAAAATGAAGAATATATCCCCTTCCCATCTCCTTACCTTCAAGGGATACCCAACTGAAGACCTTGACCTATTTTTGTTTAAATTTGATATGTTTTGTAGGTCTGTCAACTATAAGTCAGATGCTTAGAAGCTAAAAATATTTCCATCAACATTGGATGCTTCAGCTCTACGTTGGTTTATCAGGCTGGGGAACAAGCAGATCACCACATGGGAAGAAATGAGGAAGCTCTTCCTAGAGCAATACCAGGACTTTGGCAGAGCATGAGACTCCAAAGAATAAGTCCTCAACATGACATAGAAGGAGGATGAATCACTAGAAGAATACTGGGAAAGGTTCAATTTCAACCTCCAATGATCCCCTCACGTGAAGCTGGGCAATAAGTCCCTAAAAAGTATTTTTTTAAGAGGACTCAACAACGAGTCACTGGAAGTGCTAAAAATTATCTCAAGAGGATACATTTACCAAAATGTGATGGAAGACATTCGATAATTATGTCGAAACTACTCACGGAGGAGAGGTAAGCGCATCTCCAGAATAATCAAGGTGTTTGCATCGGTCACAAAAATAGAGATATGCAACATGCTAGAATATTTAAAGAGTGAAATGTTATCCTCTCTAGCATTGTAGTTGGATACACTCTTGATGGAGAAGAAGAAACAAGAGAATAATGCAACGTTGATCTATTTCTGTCCAAAATGCAGACATAAGTTTCCCAATACCAAGGAAGTGAAGGTCAAAATGAAACTCGACTGTACCCATAGTTTCCCAATACCAAGGAGGATGCTGACATAAGTGAAGCCTATTTCATGGGAAATCAAAGAAATTAGAATCAACCCCCTATGGGGAATATTCCCAAGAGGATGTCGCCCTATGGAGGAGGACCATATATGCCAAAAGAGTAGCTACAACCACCTAATATGGGATCATGGAGACCACCACCTTGGATGAACGTACCTCTATGAGCTGCATTCCACAATTAGAAACCATGGATGCCATATCAACATTCTAGACAGCAATGGAGGAATCACGTTTCGTGGTACTCCAATCCATAAAATATGGCACAAACCCCACCTCAACAAGTCTTACCAACCCTACCTACGGCAAGACCTACATAGGTACAGGCACAACCGATGGTGAACCCACATAATAATGTAAACCAACTAGTATACCAAGTAGAGGGAGAGATGTATCCGATGTATCATATTAATTGTAATCCTATTCATCTTAGATCAGGAAAGCAGCTAGTATTATAAGCACCTCCTCTGGTAGAAGAGGAGGAAAACATAGGAAAATACCCTCTTATAGAGGAGGTGGAGGAAAATTTTTTTATTAAGAAAATAGAGGCTTTGTTCCCTAAATGGTTGTAGGAATAGAGGAAGCCAACACAGCCAGAATTTGACATCCTCTCTAGCTTGAGGAATATCACAATTACGATCCCACTTTTTCAAGTTATCCGAGATGTATCGATATATACCAAAGAAATAAAGAAGTTGTGCCTAAGGAAACCAGGATGTAAAGTAGCACAAACCATTAATATCATAGGAAAATTGGTCAACTTGATGATGGAGAATGCATATCATCCCAAATATGCAAACCCAAGTAGCTCGGTGTTGATCGTAAAAATGGGAGGGCATTCACTGGCTAACATGTTAGTTGACTTGGGTATAGCAATTAAAATAATTCCATAGGAAACCATGTAGAATTTGAATCTTATGAACCTAAAACCCACCAAGATGGTGTTGCAACTAACCAATCAGTCAAATATAGCACCAGAGGGAATTCTTGAATACATCATCGTGACAGTTGACACATGGGAATACCTGGTAGATTTCCTGGTGTTGTAGTCTAAAATAGGATTGGGTGGTTATCCACTCATCCTAGGGAGGCCATGGTTAGCTATGGTTGAAACCTACATCAGCTACCATGATGGACTCATGACCATCTCAAATGGCCAAGACATCAAGAGACTGGCTATCTCACCTCCCATGCAGTTCATGGATACATTGGGAAAACCCATGTTGAACAATCAAGAGGATAGTTCATTATCTATGCTCCAGCTAGTAATGGCATAAATAGATCTAGAGGAAGAAGTCGATGAAGATGACATCATCATAAGATTCCTTCAAGGGGAATCCTCCTTCACAGTTCTTGAGTCAACATTGGTTGGTACCCAGGACCACCACACTATGAAAATTAACATTGAACCTAGTAGAACATTGAACGTCAGTAGTGGGTTGACCTCCACACAACTGGCAGAGTTGAAGGAGCTCCTAACCAGAAACCAGCAAGAATTTTCCTGGGATTATTTGGATATGAAAGGAATCAGCCCAGAGATTTGCACTCATTAAATTTACCTTGAATAACATGCAACTCTAGTCATTCAACTACAGATAAGGATGAAACCAGTCATGAAAGAAATCATCAAATCCAAGTTACAGAAGCTCTTGTCTACAGGGTTCATCTACCCAATATTTGATAGTTAATGGGTGTCACCACTCATGGTGGTCCCCAAGAAGAACAAGAAATGGAGGATCTACATTGATTACAAATAATTGAATAAGGTGACCAAGAAGGATCACTTCCCACTTCCCTTAATTGATCAAGTGTTGTACATGTTGTTTGGGAGGAAATACTTCTCCTTTTTGGATGGATTTAGTGGGTACAATCAGATTCAGATCAAAGAAGAAGACTAAGAAAAAATGACGTTCACCTGCCCATGGGGAATGTTTTCTTACAGAGTGCTGCCCTTTGGGTTATGAAATGCACCAGCTACCTTTTAGAGGGTAGTTCTTACCATATTATTGGATATGATGGGAGAGGCAATTGAGGTATATATGGATGACTTCACCATTTATGGGGAAACATTTGAAGAAGTGACGATGAATTTGGAATGAGTACTCCAGAGGTGTGAAAAGAATAACTTCTCTCAACAATGAAAAGTGCTTCATGATGATGCATGCGGACATAATTATAGGACATCATCTCTTAGTAGAGGGAATTAAATTTGATCAAAAGAAAATAGAAGTCATCGAAAAATTACCCAACCCAAAAATGCAGAGGGAAGTAAGGAGTTTTCTCGGCTCTGTCGGGTACTATAAGTGATTTATCACTGACTTTAGTAAAATCACCAAACCATTGCACACCCTGCTAATGAAGGACATAGAGTTTATCTAGACAAAGGATTGCAAGAAAGAATTTTAGACACTGAAGGAGAAGTTCATTTCTACCCCGGTGTTGTAGGGCCCAAATTGGGCTGTCCCATTTCATATATATTGTGACACATCCAATAATGCAATTGGAGCGGTCCTCATGCATAAGGATGATGAGGAGTTCTACGCCATTTATTATGTCAGCAAAAACTTAGCAGGGGTTGAGCTCAAATACATAGTAACAAAGAAAGAATTTCTCACATTTGTGAATGCTATCAACAAATTTTACCACTATATCACTGGGTACAAGGTGTTCATTCACACGGACCATACGAACATCAGATACCTAATGAGTAAACTAGCGATCAGTGGTAGGATCATCAGGTGTCTTTTGCTATTGCAAGAGTTTGACATTACTATATTTGACAAGCCCAAAAAGGACAACATAGTCACAAATTTTATATCTAGTCTAATACCAGCAGATCACATTGTGATAGAGAACCAATTCTCAAATGAGCATTTGTTCGTTATTAGTGAATAGACATTGTGGTATGTAGACATTACCAACTTTTTGGCCACTAGTAGAATGTCCCCTACCATTTTATATAGAGAGAAGCAAGGGGTGATTGAAAAGAGTGCTTCCTTTCAATGAATTAATGACCTCCTATTCAAAATAGGGCTTGACCAGGTCGTGAGGAGGTGCATAGCCAAGCATGAGTTTTCAAAGATACTATTGAGAAGCAACACACCCCCACTGAAAAATGAGATTCCATCCTCTTGAAAACTTTGAACTTCCATTTTTGCAGCAGGGACCCTCTTGATAATTTCCAGTGTTAGTCCCAGATTTTGCTTGCCTCCTTTTTAAAGTTGTGCTTTTTCTTGCATTCCAGTTGTGTTATCCAAGAATTCACTTTTTACATGCTAGAATCATTCATGCACAAATAAAATCTTGCATCGGTACCGAGAAAAATCCAGAAAACAGTTGCATAAATTCATGAAAAATCAAACTTTCCATTTTTGGTAGTGTCGCGATATCGCGACACTTCCATTTTCGAAAATGTCGCGATATCGCGACGGGTAAATCAAAAAGCAGCTAAGTCATTTTTGTGTAGCGAAATCGCGACACTTTCCATTTTTGGAAGTGTCGCGATATCGCGACATTTCCATTTTTGGAAAGTGTCGCAAAATCGCTGTCGGTCGGAGGAGAGAGAAAGAAAACGTACGGAAGGGCACGATTTTGCGACATGTCGCGAAATCGTGACATGTCGCATTTTCACGGTAGGAGAGAGAAAGTGGGCTGCAGAATGAAAATCGGCTAAGTCGCAAATGTGTCACAAAATCGCGGTCAACGCGGTCAATGCATGCAGCTACGGGAACTATCGCGATATCGCGACGTGTTCTATTTTCGCGGGTTGTTGATGAAAAAGTGGCTAAGTCCAAAAGGTGCAGCGCGTCGCTAACATGTCTCAGAATCGCGACATGCTTGAAAAAGTTGTGCGACAGCTGGCAGGAGGCGCGATTTCGCGACATGTCACGAAATCGTGACATGTCACGTTTTCGCGGCCGACAGGGGAAGAAGCAGCGCAGCGCTGGGGACGTCGCGATTTCGCGACATGTCACGAAATCGCGACATGTCGCATTTTCACGATAGGAGAGAGAAAGTCCTCAAAAGGCCAGAAGTGCATTCCAGCGGGAAACGGAAGGCATCTTGGGGTAGCGACACGTGTCAAAGCGTGTATGAGACAGAGCAAGGCCGACATGCAAGCTTACTTTAGGGTTTTTAATCTATTTTAATCTTTAAAGCTTCTGATTTTATTAAAGTGCTAATCTAATTAATCTTTTTGTCTTTCATGCAGGATTCCATCTGGCACTTGCGGGACAACCTGGAAAGGCCATAAAGTCAAAGTTAAAGTGCAGATTTGATCAAGGACCGCCATGCTAGAGGAGAAGATGCCGGTGAAAGCATTCAATGACAAATTTATTGCAGAATTAATAGCATGAAGACAATTTCAACTCAAAGATGGCTTTGCGGAGATCAAATTGATGGAGAAGTGGTGACTCATCCGGCTCACCAGCAGAATTAATGGAGGCATTTATTTGCAGTTGCGGATGAATGCAAGTGGCTTTAGATTTTATCTTCTCCATTTATGGCAGCTGACTCCCCTGATTTGCCGAAGGGTTAAGTTCTATCCGGACTTTGATTTTAAAATGGATTTTTATTGTAAAACCCGGGTCCTAGGGTTTAGAAAGATAAGATTTGCAGTTAAAGAAGAAGATATTTTTGAAAAGATCAGGGTCTATCCTGAGTCTATAAATACTTCTTCTCAATGTAATTGCGGGAGGCGGAGACTTAGAAATAAAAGGCTTATAAGCAATTTCTTGCAAATTTTGTGAAATCCTTTGTTTTCGGACTTGGAGTTGATGTGCTTTAGCTTTTACGTGATAGCATGGCCGGGAGCCTAATCTTTTGCGAGTGTGATAAGTGTATCTTCTTTTGTTATCCGTTCCATTAAAGTTTGTTAGATATATGCTGTGAATCTGCCATTATCAAGTTTAAATATACTGTTAGGCTTCAGTTGTTCTATTGTCTGCTAGGGGAAATTACAGATTTGAGGTTAAGTTTGTTCTAATTGCTCTTGTCTTCCTTTGTGTGAGCTAGGCTGTCGGTGAAAGATACCAGTTTTAACCAGACTGCCCTTGGATTTATAATTTTTTGCTAGATCTGTTTCACTCTGCCTTGTGCTCTTAGTTGAAAGTGATCTTAGACTGACTGGACACTTTCTTCTTTGATTTGTTCTATTGTGAAGCTAGTAGCATAGATAAGATTGATAGTTTAGGGTTTTACAGTTTAAAGTCTGATAAACTTCTCTTTCTGCCCTACCCTACCCTCTCTTTGCTTACCGTGAATGATCCATTTTTATTTTCTTTGTTTGTCTTTTATTTAAATCTGCTGACCCATGAGAGCTAGATCAAGAATTCAAGTTAAATCTGATAAACAACTTTTACAACTCATCGAACAAGTTCAGGAACCCCCTGTAAGGTAACAGAGCGATCCATATTGAAATCTATTCCAGAAGTGGAAAAGAGTGAATAGCCATTCGACCCAACTCTGTAACTCGCACCTTGGATAACCAGCTAGATCCTAAAGTGAGTGGGATTCGTCCCGTGGGTGTCTCCCGGAGCTTCCTGCCCATCCTTTCGCGGGGTGCGTATGAAAGCCGGACCAACACCTAATTGGCGCTAGAAGGAGGGTCGAGAACATCTCAGTTCAAGTTCAGTAGTCTGTTAAGAATTGTAAAGTTGTATGTGCTGAGTCTGGTATTTTATCTTTTGAATCCTTTTCCCTCCTCCTCAGCTCTTTTAAATTTTGTTGTTCGAGTTTTTGCCTAAAAAGGAACTTAACACCAACACCTAATTGGCGCTAGAAGGAGGGTTGTTGAACTCAGTTCAAGTATTGTAAGTTTGTGAGTGCTGATTTAAAATTTGTGGTTAGAGTTTTTGCCTGAACAGCGGGACTTAACACCAACATTTTAAAGGAGATGAAATCGGGTGTTGTAAGTTGTCGGTACGATTTTAAAATTGCCAGAGAAGACCTCAAGTTAAGAACAGTTTTATCTCCATTGGTAGTTATCCAATTACAACTCAGAATATCACTGTCAGCCAAGTAATAATGGCAAATTGGTTGGGCCCCACTGCTTTGAATATCTCGGGTATAGCCCATGACTTGCCCAGAAGCCCGAAAAGGTATCTCCCCAGGTATAAACATGATGGGACAAGAACTGCAGAAGAACATCTGCTAGCTTTCAAAAATGCTTTAAAATTGTTGAATATACAACATGAAGATGTTGCCTGCAGATTGTTCCCGTTCACTCTCCAGGAGGGAGCTTATGTCTGGTTTTTAAACCTCACCAGCAATTCCATTACTAGTTGGGATGACCTAGAGAAAGCTTTTATATCACAATTTGGGGAAGTGATAGACCCGAGTGTGTTATACCAACAATTTTCCAGCATCAAGAGAGAGTCGGGAGAAAGCGTCCAGGTCTTTCAATATGAGGTTCCAAAGAGCTTACGGTAGAATGACTGGCCATTACATCCCAAATGCAAATCTGGCCTTAGAAATCTACAAGAATGCATTGGATTCGGTGACCTCTATTTTCCTCAAGAGAGACATCAATATCACAACCCTGGCAGGGGCTTATAAAGAAGCCTTAATTCTTGAAAGACAAGTTAGGGCCTCAAATTACTGAGCGAGTCCTTTGATATCCTATGTTACACGGAACATGCCTATTTTGAATCCCATTCCACATCATGAGTTAGTGCCAACATGTCATGCTCTACCCAAGGAGACTCCGTTAAGCTGTGACATCCACTCGGCATGTGCAAAATACGAGAGAAAGGTTCGACAAGTTCAAAGTGGAAGTGCTTGAGCTGAACGAGTTGTGATCCGGCATTACCCAAATCCGAAGTTTTTCCTGGTGAGTTAAATTTTCCTAGAGATCAAAGAAATATTGATATTTCTAGTTCACCCAAAAATAGTACAACCGGGGTTTCGGATTCTTTCACTTTTCTCGAAGAGACGAGAAAGTCTTGTACGAGACTCCTGTGGATGAAATGCAAGATTTTCAACGAGTTCAAAATGGACGAGTTATAATTTGAGATGTGAGAGTCCGGAACTTAATAATGATCCTTCCTCATCGGAGGATGATGAAAGTGAGATTCAATGTCACTATGCGAAGTAAGCGAGGAGGATAACATCATTAAGGATATGAGGGAACTTAAAGTTGACATCACCCTCTATTGTTGAACAAAAGGTTAACTTGATTGAGGCTTACTCTGGACCACTTGTTGGATTTCAAGAAAATGAGGAAAAGATAGTAAAAATGAATGTGGTCAGCCAACTTGGAATTGATGAACTGTCTCAACATAAGCCTGCAACTTCTGAACATAATGTCAAAGAAAAGGCTATAAAGCGTGTTGATGCAGATATTGGATCTTATAATTTGGCAACTGAGAAGGTGGGAACGGTTACAGCTCTAATCAATCACAACAATGATGTTTGGACATTGCACATTGATGAGGTTAAATCTAAGCAAGGCTCAGGTGAAAAGGAAAATTGTAAACATTCTACTAGAGGGATAAAAATTGAAGTCCTGGATATTGAAGCAGTACAACAACCACAAAATGTTCAAGTTGTTAAGAACCAGGGCATACGAGATAAAACATGATTTCTTTCGGTTGTCACATAATTTTGAAGATGTGGTGGTGCAGGTCCGTCAAGATTTTAAGGTATTTGATCCCGGGGGTTTTTTACATTCAGTCCTTTTGAAAGAACTCTGCAAACCCTTCAAGTAGAAGCATAAACATGTTATCATATGATTTGTTATTATATGATTTGTTTAATTTGAAGGAGTTGCAGATTTGTTTTTCAAATGGGACAGGGAAGACAGTAAACACAAGTCTTTCCCAGATAGCAAATTTTTGAAGCACAGTCTGGAGTGCATTTCGTCAACAGGACCTGAAAGGTAATTTTTCTAAATTACTTGCACATGGTCAAAAAATTTTTAAGGCACCATTTCTCTGCTTTCCCAACCTGCTTGCATTTTTTGAGTATGAAGGGAAGTTGTAACATATGTATACATTGTAAGTAAGCTTTGAAGTTTTTCAGTTTTATTTCTTTGTGTAGTTTTTAGCTTGTGCGTTTATTTCTTTTGGTGCGCTTTTATTTCCTTTCTTTGTCTTTTTATGTACTTTTGTTTAGTATGTCTTTTGTTTGGTTTTATTTGCTTTAGTTCTTTATTTCAGTTCTTTTTCTTTGTGATTTTTTTCTTTTAGTTTGTTTCTTTTATCTTGTTATTTCTTCTCCTTTTTTTGGTTTATTTTGTTTTGCTTTAGGAGCTTGTCTGTCCTTGGAAGCCTGTACAAAGTCCTTCAGCTTTTGAATTCTGTCTTTTAACCTCTGCCTGAGCAATCAATGAAAAGTCAGCCTTCAAAATTGTTTTATTCTGAGCTGATCAATCCACAATCCAATGCCCATGTTGTTCACCATTCTAATAGAGATAGTCTGCTTAAACTGAACTGTAGAACTATTTTGTTATTCAGGACAAAGGTAGAGAGATGATTGGATCTTGTGTCTTACTTGCCACAGTTGTTTTAATGATAGAAAAACTGCTATGTTGTTTTGTTGGAGGAACTCCCGGGGAATCCAAGAAAAGCTGGTTATGAGAGGGGACTATGGTTCATGCAATTATTTGGGTATCCACAGAGGCTATCAGTGCCTAGACTGAGACAGTTCCAGATTGATCAAATGTTAAAAGAAAATTGTGATTTCTCTAAGGTCATTTCGAGATATTGATATATTTCAAGAGGAGAGATATAAAAAAAAAAAGAGAAAAGAGAAAAGGAAAAAGAAAAGAATTACATAATGAAGAGGCAGCCAATATTCTTAGATTACGCCCTACGGTTGTAAATTTGGGTCGTGTAAATCTAAAGGGTAACTCTGTCTAGGCTGTAAAAGGCTAAACTAGTAAACAGAGCTCTACTCGGTTTCCCCTTTTACAATCTAGAAAAGCTGATCGGTCCAAAGTTCATCATTCAATCCAGTCATCCTTGAAGAAAGTTTTATACCCTTTGAAATTGCACATCAGAAATCTTCCTTGAAGTAATCCAGCCTAGTATGTCCTTGGGAAATTTTAACAGCTAGCAGTTAGCAGTCAATTTATTGTGAAGAATGTCTATGGCAAGGCATGATGCATGGTCTTTTTGTTTTGAAACCAGAGTCTTGGGTTCTAAAATAGTGCTACTATTTTACCCGCAGATATCGCCATTTGTTGAGAAGCAACACACCCCCACTGAAAAATGAGATTCCATCCTTTGAAAACTCTGAACTTCCATTTTTGCAGCAGGGACCCTCTTGATAATTTTCAGTTTTAAATCCAAATTTGCTTGCCTCCTTTTTAAAGTTGTGCTTTTTCTTGCATTCCAGCTGTGTTATCCAAGAATTCACTTTTTACATGCTAGAATCATTCATGCACAAACAAAATCTTGCACCGGTACCAAGAAAAATCCAGAAAATAGTTGCATAAATTCATGAAAAATCAAACTTTCCATTTTTGGTAGTGTCGCGATATCGCGACACTTCCATTTTCAAAAATGTCGCGATATCGCGACAGGTAAATCAAAAAGCGACTAAGTCATTTTTGTGTAGCGAAATCGTGACACTTTCCATTTTTGGAAGTGTCGCGATATCGCGACATTTCCATTTTTGAAAGTGTCGCAAAATCGTTGCCGGCCGAAGGAGAGAGAAAGAAAACGTACGGAAGGGCACGATTTTGCGACATGTCGTGAAATCGTGACATGTCGCATTTTGCGGTAGGAGAGAGAAAGTGGGCTGCAGAATGAAAATCGGCTAAGTCGCAAATGTGTCGCAAAATCGCGGTCAACGCGGTCAATGCATGCAGCTACGGGAGCGTCGCGATATCGCGACGTGTTCTATTTTCGAGGGTTGTTGATGGAAAAAAAATGCTTAAGTACAAAAGGTGCAGCGTGTCGCTAACATGTCTCAAAATCGCGACATGCTTGAAAAAGTTGTGCGACAGCTAGCAGGAGGCGCGATTTCGTGACATGTCGCGAAATCGTGACATGTCACGTTTTCGCGGCCGACAGGGGAAGAAGCAGCGCAGCGCTGGGGACGTCGCGATTTCGCGACATGTCGCGAAATCGTGACATGTCGCATTTTCGCGATAGGAGAGAGAAAGTCCTCAAAAGGCCAGAAGTGCATTCCAGCGGGAAACAGAAGGCATCCTGGGGTAGCGACACGTGTCAAAGCGCGAATGAGACAGAGCAAGGCCGACATGCAAGCTTATTTTAGGGTTTTTAATCTGTTTTAATCTTTAAAGCTTTGATTTAATGTTTATTAAAGTGCTAATCTAATTAATCTTTTGTCTTTCATGCAGGATTCCATCTGGCACTTGCGGGACAACCGAGAAAGGCCATAAAGTCAAAGTTAAAGTGCAGATTTGATCGAGGACCGCCATGCTAGAGGAGAAGATGCCGGTGAAAGCATTCAATGGCAAATTTATTGCAGAATTAATAGCATGAAGACAATTTCAACTCAGGGATGGCTTTACGGAGATCAAATTGATGGAGAAGTGGTGACTCATCCGGCTCACCAACAGAAATTAATGGAGGCATTTATTTGCAGCTGCGGATGAATGCAAGTGGCTTTAGATTTTATCTTCTCCATTTATGGCGGCTGACTGCACTGATTTGCCGAAGGGTTAAGTTCTATCCGGACTTTGATTTTAAATGGATTTTTATTGTAAAACCCGGGTCCTAGGGTTTAGAAAGATAAGATTTGCAGTTATGAGAAGAAGATATTTCTGAAAAGATCAGGGTCTGTCCTGAGTCTATAAATACTTCTTCTCAATGTAATTGCGAGAGGCGGAGACTTAGAAATAAAAGGCTTATAAGCAATTTCTTGCAAATTTTGTGAAATCCTTTGTTTCTGGACTTGGAGTTGATGTGCTTTAGCTTTTTTGTGATAGCATGGCCGGGAGCCTAATCTTTTGCGAGTGTGATAAGTGTATCTTCTTTTGTTATCCGTTCCATTAAAGTTTGTTAGATATATCTTGTGAATCTGCATTATCAAGTTTAAATATCTTTGTTAGGCTTCGGTTGTTCTATTGTCTGCTAGGGAAATTACAGATTTGAGGTTAAGTTTGTTCTAATTGCTCTGTCTTCCTTTGTGTGAGCTAGGTTGTCGGTGAAAGATACCAGTTTTAACCAGCTGCCCTTGGATTTATAATTTTTTGCTAGATCTGTTTCACTCTGCCTTGTGCTCTTAGTTGAAAGTGATCTTAGATTGACTGGACACTTTCTTCTTTGATTTGTTCTATTGTGAAGCTAGTAGCATAGATAAGATTGATAGTTTAGGTTTTACAGTTGAATGTCTGATAAACTTCTCTTTCTGCCCTACCCTACCCTCTCTTTGTTTTCGGTGAAATGATCCATTTTTATTTTCTTTGTTTGTCTTTTATTTAAATCTAGTGACCCATGAGAGCTAGATCAAGAATTCAAGTTAAATCTGATAAACAACTTCTGCAACTACTGAACAAGTTCAAGAACCCCCTGTAAGGTAACAGAGCAGTCCATATTGAAATCTATTCCAAAAGTGGAAAAGAGTGAATAGCCATTCGACCCAACTCTGTAACTCGCACCTTGGATAACCAGCTAGATCCTAAAGTGAGTGGGATTCGTCCCGTGGGTGTCTCCGGGGCTTCCTGCCCATCCTTTCGCGGGGTGCGTATGAAAGCCGGACCAACACCTAATTGGCGCTAGAAGGAGGGCCGAGAACATCTCAGTTCAAGTTCAGTAGTCTGTTAAGTATTGTAAAGTTGTATGTGCTGAGTCTGGTATTTTATCTTTTGAATCCTTTTCCCTCCTCCTCAGCTCTTTTAAATTTTGTTGTCTGAGTTTTGCCTGAACAGCGGAACTTAACACCAACACCTAATTGGCGCTAGAAGGAGGGTTTGAACTCAGTTCAAGTATTGTAAGTTTGTGAGTGTTGATTTAAAATTTTTGGTTAGAGTTTTTGCAACAGGGACTTATCACCAACATTTTAAAGGCGGTGAAATCGGCGTTTGTAAGTTGTCAGTACGGTTTTTAAAATTGCCAGAGAAGACCTCAAGTTAAGAACAGTTTTATCTCCACTGGCAGTTATCCAATTACAACTCAGAATATCACTATCAGCCAAGTAATAATGGCAAATTGGTTGGGCCCCACTGCTTTGAATATCCCGGGTATAGCCCATGACCTGCCTAGAAGCCCGAAAAGGTATCTCCCCAGATATAAACATGATGGGACAAGAACTGCAGAAGAACATCTGCTAGCTTTCAAAAATGCTTTAAAATTGTTGAATATACAGCATGAAGATGTTGCCTGCAGATTGTTCCCGTTCACTCTCCAGGAGGGAGCTTATGGATGGTTTTTAAACCTCACCAGCAATTCCATTACTAGCTGGGATGACCTAGAGAAAGCTTTTATATCACAATTTGGGGAAGTGATAGACCCCGGTGTGTTATACCAACAATTTTCCAGCATCAAGAGAGAGTCGGGAGAAACTGTCAGGTCTTTCAATATGAGGTTCCAAAGAGCTTACGGTAGAATGACTGGCCATTACATCCCAAATGCAAATCTGGCCTTAGAAATCTACAAGAATGCATTGGATTCGGTGACCTCTATTTTCCTCAAGAGAGACATCAATATCACAACCCTGGCAGGGGCTTATAAAGAAGCCTTAATTCTTGAAAGACAGTTAGGGCCTCAAATTCTGAGCAGTCCTTTGATATCCTATGTTACACAGAACATGCCTATTTTGAACCCCATTCCACATCATGAGTTAGTGCCAACATGTCATGCTCTACCCAAGGAGACTCCGTTAACTGTGACATCCACTCAGCATGTGCAAAATACGGAGAAAAGTTCGACAAGTTCAAAGTGGAAGTGCTTGAACTGAACAGTTGTGATCTGGCATCACCCAAATCCGAAGTTTTTCCTGGTGAGTTAAATTTTCCTAGAGATCAAAGAAATATTGATATTTCTAGTTCACCCAAAAATAGTACAACCAGGGTTTCAGATTCTGTCACTTTTCTCGAAGAGACAGAAAGTCTTGTACAGACTTCTGTGGATGAAATGCAAGATTTTCAACGGTTCAAAATGGACGAGTTATAATTTGAGATGTCAGAGTCCGAACTTAATAATGATCCTTCCTCATCGGGAGGATGATGAAAGTGAGATTCAATATCACTATGCGAAGTAAGCGAGGAGGATAACATCATTGAGGATATGAGGGAACTTAAAGCGACATCACCCTCTATGAACTGCCTCAGATTGTTGAACAAAAGGTTAACTTGATTGAGGCTTACTCTGGACCACTTGTTGAATTTCAAGAAAAGGAGGAAAAGATAGTAAATATGAATGTGGTCAGCCAACTTGGAATTGATGAGCTGTCTCAACATAAGCCTGCAACTTCTGAACATAATGTCAAAGAAAAGGCTATAAACTGTGTTGATGCAGATATTGGATCTTATAATTTGGCAACGAGAAGGTGGGAACGGTTCCGACTCTAATCAATCACAACGATGATGGTTGGATATTGCACATTGATGAGGTTAAATCTAAGCAAGGCTCGGGTGAAAAGGAAAATTGTAAACATTATGCTAGAGGGATAAAAATTGAAGTCCTGGATATTGAAGCGATACAGACAACCACAAAATGTTCAAGTTGTTAAGAACCAGGGCATACGAGATAAAACATGATTTCTTTCAGTTGTCACATAATTTTGAAGATGTGGTGGTCTAGGTCTGTCAAGATTTTAAGGTATTTGATCCTGGGGGTTTTTTACATTCAGTCCTTTTGAAAGAACTCTGCAAACCCTTCAATTAGAAGCATAAACATGTTATCATATGATTTGTTATTATATGATTTGTTTAATTTGAAGGAGTTGCAGATTTGTTTTCAAATGGGACGGGGAAGACAGATAAACACAAGTCTTTCCCCGGATAGCAAATTTTTGAAGCATAGTCCGGAGTGCATTTCGTCAACGGGACACGAAAGGTAATTTTTCTAAATTACTTGCACATGGTCAAAAAATTTTAAGGCACCATTTCTCTGCTTTCCCAACTGCTGCATTTTTTGAGTATGAAGGGAAGTTGTAACATATGTATACATTGTAAGTAAGCTTTGAAGTTTTTCAGTTTTATTTCTTTAATTGTCTATACAGTTTTAGCTTGTGCAGTTTATTTCTTTTGTCAGTGCTTTTTATTTCCTTTCTTTGTCTTTTTATGTCAGCTTGTTGTTTAAGTCTGTACAGTCTTTTGTTTCAGTTTTATTTGCTTTAGTTCTTTATTGCAGTTCTTTTTCTTTGTTCTGTAGATTGCTTTAGTTTATTTCATTTTAGTTTATTTGGTCTTGTTGCAGTTTAGCTTTCTTGGTTCAGGATTTTAGTTGCTTTGCTTGATTCTTTTAGTTTATTTCTTTTATTGCTTTCGTTTTTATTTTCTTCCTGCAATTCCTTTTCTTTCTATCGTACCTTTTGTTTATTTCTTTTTTAATTTAATAATTACGTGCTTTAGTCATGCGGTTTTATTTTGTTTTGCTTTAGAAGCTCTGTCTGTCCTTGGATGCCTGTACAAAGTCCTTCAGCTTTTGAATTCTATCCTTTAACCTCTGCCTGAGCAATCAATGAAAAGTCAGCCTGCTGAAAATTGTTTTATTCTGAGCTGATCAATCCACAATCCAATGCCCATGTTGTTCACCATTCTAATTGAGATAGTCTGCTTACTTTGAACTGTAGAACTATTTTGTTATTCAGGACAAAGGTAGAGAGATGATTGGATCTTGTGTCTTACTTGCCACAGTTGTTTTAATGATAGAAAAACTGCTATGCTGTTTTGTTGGAGGAACTCCCGGGGAATCCAAGAAAAGTTGGTTATAAGAGGGGACTATGGTTCATGCAATTATTTGGGTATCCACGAGAGGCTATCAATGCCTAGACTGAAACAGTTCCAGATTGATCAAATGATAAAAGAAAATTGTAATTTCTCTAAGATCATTTCAGATATTGATATATTTCAGAGGAGAGATATAAAAAAAAAAAGAGAAGAGAAAAGAAAGAGAAAAGAATTACATAATGAAGAGGCAACCAATATTAGATTCTGCCCTACAGTTGTAAATTTGGGTCGTGTAAATCTAAAGGGTAACTCTGTCTAGGCTGTAAAAGGCTAAACTAGTAAACAGAGCTCTACTCGGTTTCCCCTTTTACAATCTAGAAAAGCTGATCAGTCCAAAGTTTATCATTCAATCCGGTCATCCTTGAAGAAATTTTTATACCCTTTGTAATTGCACATCAGAAATCTTCCTTGAAGTAATCCAGCCTAGTATGTCCTTGGGAAGTTTTAACGACTAGCGGTTAGCGGTCAATTTATTGTGAAGAATGTCTGTGGCAAGGCATGATGCATGGTCTTTTTGTTTTGAAACCAGAGTCTTGGGTTCTAAAATAGTGCTACTATTTTACCCTCAGATATCGCCATTTGTTGAGAAGCAACACACCCCCACTGAAAAATGAGATTCCATCCTTTGAAAACTCTGAACTTCCATTTTTGCGACAGGGACCCTCTTGATCATTTTCGGTTTTAAATCCAAATTTGCTTGCCTCCTTTTTAAAGTTGTGCTTTTTCTTGCATTCCAGTTGTGTTATCCAAGAATTCACTTTTTACATGCTAGAATCATTCATGCACAAATAAAATCTTGCACAGGTACCAAGAAAAATCCAGAAAATAGTTGCATAAATTCATGAAAAATCAAACTTTCCATTTTTGGTAGTGTCGCGATATCGCGACACTTCCATTTTCGAAAATGTCGCGAAATCGCGACAGGTAAATCAAAAAGCAGCTAAGTCATTTTTGTGTAGCGAAATCGCGACACTTTCCATTTTGGAAGTGTCGCGATATCGCGACATTTCCATTTTGGAAAGTGTCGCAAAATCGTCCGGTCGGAGGAGAGAGAGAAGAAAACGTACGGAAGGGCACGATTTTGCGACATGTCGCGAAATCGTGACATGTCGCATTTTCACGGTAGGAGAGAGAAAGTGGGCTGCAGAATGAAAATCGGCTAAGTCGCAAATGTGTCGCAAAATCGCGGTCAACGCGGTCAACGCATGCAGCTACGGGAACTGTCGCGATATCGCGACGTGTTCTATTTTTGTGGGTTGATAGGAGAAAAATGCTTAAGTACAAAAGGTGCAGCGCGTCGCTAACATGTCTCGAGAATCGTGACATGCTTTGAAAAAGTTGTACGAAGGCTAGCGGGAGGCGCGATTTCGTGACATGTCGCGAAATCGTGACATGTCACGTTTTCGCGGCCGACGAGGGAAGAAGTTGCAATGAGCTGGGACGTCGCGATTTCGCGACATGTCGTGAAATCGCGACATGTCGCATTTTTGCGATAGGAGAGAGAAAGTCCTCAAAAGGCCAGAAGTGCATTCCAACGGGAAACAGAAGGCATCCTGGGGTAGCGACACGTGTCAAAGCGTGTATGAGACAGAGCAGAGGCCGACATGCAAGCTTATTTTGCGGTTTTTAATCTGTTTTAATGTTTAAATCTTCGATTTAATGTTTATTAAAGTGCTAATTAATCTTTTTGTCTTTCATACAGGATTCCATCCGGCACTTGCGGGACAACCAGGAAAGGCCATAAAGTCAAAGTTAAAGTGTGGATTTGATCGAGGACCGCCATGCTAGAGGAGAAGATGCCGGTGAAAGCATTCAATGGAGATTTATTACAGAATTAATAGCATGAAGACCATTTCAACTCAGGGATGGCTTTACGGGGACAAATTGATGGAGAAGTGGTGACTCATCCGGCTCACGAGCAGAATTAATGGAGGCATTTATTTGCAGTTGCGGATGAATGCAAGTGGCTTTAGATTTTATCTTCTCCATTTATGGCAGTTGACTCCCCAGATTTGCGGAAGGGTTAAGTTCTATCCGGACTTTGATTTTTAAATGGATTTTTATTGTAAAACCCGGGTCCTAGGGTTTAGATGTGATAATATTTGCGGTTTAAAGAAGAAGATATTTCTAAAAAGATCAGGGTCTATCCTGAATCTATAAATACTTCTTCTCAATGTAATTGCGGGAGGCGGAGACTTAGAAATAAAAGGCTTATAAGCAATTTCTTACAAATTTTGTGAAATCCTTTGTTTCTGGACTTGGAGTTGATGTGCTTTAGCTTTTACTGTGATAGCATGGCCGGGAGCCTAATCTTTTGCAGAGTGTGATAAGTGTATCTTCTTCTGTTATCCGTTTCATTTAAAGTTTGTTAGATATATGCTTTGAATCTACCATTATCAAGTTTAAATATGTTGTTAGGCTTCAGTTGTTCTTTTGTCTGCTAGGGGAAATTACAGATTTTAGGTGTGAGTTTGTTCTAATTGCTTTGTCTTCCTTTGTGTGAGCTAGAGTTGTCGGTGAAAGATACCGGTTTTAACCAGTTGCCCTTGGATTTATAATTTTTTGCTAGATCTGTTTCACTCTGCCTTGTGCTCTTAGTTGAAAGTGATCTTAGACTGACTGGACACTTTCTTCTTTGATTTGTTCTGTTGTGAAGCTGGTAGCATAGATAAGATTGATAGTTTAGGGTTTTACAGTTTGATGTCTGATAAACTTCTCTTTCTGCCCTACCCTACCCTCTCTTTGTTTTCCGTGAATGATCCATTTTTATTTTCTTTGTTTGTCTTTTATTTAAATCTGCTGACCCATGAGAGCTAGATCAAGAATTCAAGTTAAATCTGATAAACAAGTGACAACTACTGAACAAGTTCGAGGAACCCCCTGTAAGGTAACAAAGTAGTCCATATTGAAATCTATTCCAGAAGTGGAAAATATTGAATAGCCATTCGACCCAACTCCGTAACTCGCACCTTGGATAACCAGCTAGATCCTAAAGTGAGTGGGATCCGTCCCGTGGGTGTCTCCGGGGCTTCCTGCCCATCCTTTCGCGGGGTGCGTATGAAAGCCGGACCAACAGATACTAAAGTCCTATCACAACAAGCCATGTGAAGGGCATTTTTTAGGGAGGACTACATATAAAGTGTTACATACCAGGTATTTTTGGCCCACTTTATTCAAATATGCAACCACATATGTTAGTAGGTGTGATGAATGCAAGAGAATGGGTAGGACAACCCATAAGGACAAAATGCCCCTTCAACCTCATGTCCATATAGAGCCCTTCAATAATTGGGGTATGGATTTTATGGGATCCATCAACCAACCTTTGTTCGAGAGGATATATATCCTAGTCTGCATAGACTACATTACTAAATGGGTCAAATTCTAGGTGATGAGGGACTCCAATGAAGGGATAGTGGCTGAATTCTTGTTCACCCATATTTTTATGAGGTTTGGGGAGCCCAAGGAAATTACAATGGACTAAGGGCCCCAATTTACCTCCAAGCTAATTGAGGATTTGATGGAGTAATATAGGGTTCAACACAACAGGACTACCCCTTACCATCTGTAGTAGAATGGGTAGGTCGAAATGACCAACAGGGAAATTGAGAATATCTTGATGAAAACCATGCAACATCACAGGAAGGATTGGGTTGTAATACTATCGAAGGTAGTATGAATGTATAATACAACATGGAAATTGACCACAAGATTTACACCCTCTCGACTAGTATATAAGAAATATGCAATAATGCCCATCGAGTTTGAGGTTAAGACGCTCAGAACGATGGTAGAACTGGACCTAAGCCTAGAAAAAGCATAGAAGGAATGAATTTGGTAGTTGAACCAGATGGACAAATTTCAAATGGATGCCCTATAGAGAACATAAATTATGTAGAGGCAAAGGAAGCAGTGGCATGACCACCACATTAAACAAAACAATTTAAATAAGGGGATTGGGTACTGTTGTACGATTCCAGGTTCCAAGAATGGAAGGTAAAACTAATGCAAATGTGGATGGGACCATACGAAGTGGTGGAAATCATTAGAAATGGTGTCATGCACATCAAGACAATTGACAGTAGCAACACCATTCTAATAGCTAATGGCCACTGATTGCATCTATACCACACGTCTAAAAGCTTGCTGGTGTAGTCCAGAGCAGGCATGGGGGAGACCTCATCCAAGTAAATTTTTCTATAGTTCTCAATAACATGGTGGATTTAGAGGTGTCCACCAAAAATAAGTTAGCATAGTTTCCTATTTTTTTAGCTTACGGTGTGTTTTGTAGGAACAACGCCCGCATGCAAGCTATAGGTATCCTGAGAGCTAGGGCCTAATAGGTGTGGATTACATTTAACTGCATATTTTTTTCTTCTTTTATCATTTTCATTTTGTATGTAAATGGCCTGATTGCTCGAATAATAGGCATCTTGCGTAACAAGGCCTAGATTGGCTTAGCATCCATGAACCTGCACATTTAGGAAATATTTATCCAAGCATGGGGTGGGCACCAATTCCCTTCAAAGGAAAAATTACACACCCCCGTGCCTGTATGAAGTAGATGCCAATGTTGTACGAAGAGAATTTTTAGGAGGATTTATCAACCTCGCATGAATGGACATGTTAACCACTACTAAATTTTTAGGTGGGAGGACGATACACCCTGGAAGGGAGGCACCTTACTATGGTGCCTTACTCCGGAAGGAAGGCACCTTACTGTGGCACCTTACTTTGAAAGAGAGGCACCTTAATCTTGTGCTTACTCTGAAATGGAGGTGCCTTACTCCGGCAACTTAATCTATAAGGGAGGTGCCTTACTCTAGTGCCTTACTCCGGAATGGAGGTGCCACACCAGAGGTGTTATTTCACTCAATATATATATATATATATATATATATATATATATATATATATATATATATATATATATATTCAAGGAGGCACCTTACTATGGTGCCTTACCCCAGAAGGGAGGCTCTACCCCGGAGGTGTTCACAAAAAAAAAGGATTTGTTAAAGCACCATGATGTTATCCATCAATGGCGAGAAAGAAAAAAAAATGATGATCAAGTGGTGCCTTACTGAGGTAGGTGCCTTACTCAAGTAGGCACCTTACTGAGATAGGTGCCTTACTGAGGTAGGTACCTTACTGAGGTAGGCACCTTACTCAAGTAGGCATCTTACTCTGGCACCTTACTCAAGCAGGTGCCAAGCAGGTGCCTTACTCTAGCAGGCATCTAGCAGGTGCCTTACTCAAGTAGGTGCCAAGCAGATGCCTTACTTAAGAAGGTGCCTAGATAAACTCAAAAAAACATGCACAACTTGGCAGTACATGGATCAATCGAAGCTAACACCATCATCTCATGTGATGGAAATCCAAAAGCACCCAAAAATATTTCAAAATTATTGAACAGGATCTGTGCACGCCCCATTGAGGAGATATGCATCCCAACGTAAACCAATAGGATCCACAATATTTTTAGCATAGGACATTGAGAGAACTAAAATTGCAATACTCAAGGCGATGTAATCAACGCGTGGAAAATATATTAAGTACCAAATTGGAATACTCCACGCAACACGACATGACCAATCAGGTATGCGCATGGTTTAATTTAAATATATATGTAATTTTTCATATGATATGCCTCTCTAAAAATAATTCCAGTGCAAGAATTGAATTCACCCCTCATGCCTAATACATCATACCAAAAATCAATTCGGGTGGCATACCCTACCAACCCCAATGCAAAAATAATTTCCAGAGTTAGGTGCCTGAGTCTATAATGAGGTGCCTTATTGAGAACATGGCATCAATCCAGTAAAAATCAATAGAGAATTCACCATGGGAGGACGTTCAAATAATCATACACTAAAAAAGCATGAGCCCCGCAACACTGAGGGGATTAGTGGAGAAGTTCACAACTGATTCGAAGTGGCTGAGTGGATGAATTACTATCGCCTAGTCAACCAAGACCAGGACATAGAAACAACAAAGGAGTTTGCTACTACTGTGAGTAGAGGAGTTACCTAGTTGTGTGGACTAGATATTCTAGTCCCCCTAGAGCACATTGCTCATGTCACCGGTCTCCCCCTCATTGGGTAATGCACATACAAGGAGGGTGTGACAAAATAATACTTATAATTGTTGCTCAAACAGAGGAACGTTTGATGCGACCATGGGGACTCCTAAAGTAGGGACTCCTATGCACCTTAGGAAGCTCTTTGAGAATGTTGTGAGATACTTCACATGCACTAGGAAGTATTCACACCTGAATGTGAATCATATGCAGTTCCTAAACCACCTGGTGCACAAGCAAGAAATTAATGTCCCGTTCTACATGGAAAATGCCCTGCAAGATGAGGCATCATGATACCAGAGAGGGGCATTATCTACTCTAGCCCACTACAGGATAATTATAGTCCTGATACACCATGCAAAAGAACATAGGGGAAGCACGTCGATGGCAAGGGTCGAACACTCTAGTGTGTGAGAGCAGGTGGTGGTCAAACCAGAGGAAGAGATCAAATTATTGGTAGTGGCTGAAGAAATTAGGGCCAAATATTATGATGTGCAAGAGCAGGAGATATCAGAGGCTGAATATGAGACCGAATTGGGTGGAATTGCCAAAGAGAAGCAACCCCAATTTTTAGCAGATGCTACGGAGGAAAGGTAGAATCCTTTACCTAATTATATGGAGATAGGTCAGAATCCTCCAATCCCAAATCCATAGTACGATGGACAAAGTGCATACGTGATTGGAGATGTCTGTGATGCCTAATCCTCTTGAGCAAGGAAGAAGAGGAAGATGTAGAGCTTGGATTTGTAGCCCAAACCATACAAAATTTGGATGCCCATAGTCCACAAGACCCGTAGCCTTTACCAAGCCTGCAATAGTAGTTTGAGGTGCCAATGGGAGAGGATTGCACTAGGCAGAGTGAGAATTTCATGATGTAGACACTATTAGAGGAATATAAGGAGATGTGTGTAAGATAAATTTAGAAGTAGGAGGCCAACATTGCCCAACTATAGCAACTGATCTAGCATCTCAAGGTAGAAAACCAATAGTTGAAGACCAAGGTGATTAAGAGACAAGATGCCTCTACCCAAAATTATTGGGAAATTGAGGTGCGCATGAACTCTCCAACCTCACTAGAGAGGGTAGTCTCATATGGGGAAGTCAGGTTAGATGCCTGAAATGAAGAATTATAGGTAGGAGAGGGTTTGTGTGCCTCTGATAGAGCGAATGTAGAAGAACAGGGGAATTCTATTTTTCAAATAGAAACCCCTATTATTGATATTGATGATAATGAGGAGCCCTCAGGGTAGGTCCAAGGGCAAAATCCTAAACCCGAGGCCAAGAAGGACTCTTTGGAGCACCAGGTACCTAAAATTTAGGGACCACTACCTGAAGAACTAGAGGAGCAGGCACCAAGCAACCAAGAAGCAGGGGACCTAAGATCAGAAGGGCATATTCCTAGAGCCTCTACTAGGGTGGCATCTCCCATAGGAAAAGAAAACATACCCATGCAGGCCACTGTACCACTAGATAGGAGAAAAGGGAAGGTACCTCAAAAAATGTAGAATAGGAAAGGCCAGAGTTATATTTTCCAAATCGAACGCCCACTCGAATGAAGAATGGGAAGAAGGCATGCAAGCCTTCACTAAACAAAAAGAAAAAAATTGAAAATATCTGTGAGGAGTTCTAGGAAGCAAAAACATCTAGGAAAGCTACCAAGAAGGCCAAAAGAGGGCCCAGTATCTATGTGGACCCTGCCACGAATGACCAATTTTGGTAAATATATGGTTCATCACAGGGTCGACATTCCAATATGAGGAAATGGCTAGAAATATGGGGGATATACAGACCAAAGGTAGAGGCAGCAATGATCACAGATGAAAACACTAGTCTCACCCCTAAAGAACTTTAGATGTACAATGCCAGCATGGTCATTCGAAAGAGGGACAATTCCAACATTCCCTTTAGAGAGTTACACTCTCAACTTGCTGACCTATGGTAGGAAGTAGAGGCGGCCTTCCAGAAGGGAGAAACAACTATGGCAGTAGCACCCAACACATGTGTTATGCAAAACATGATAAGGAGGCATATCCAACACATGAAGAAGCCAATTTCGACTGAAGGCCAACCCAACATAGTCAAAATCTAGAGTAGTCAAAGGTTAGCACAAGTTAAGATTGCCCCACAATAAACCAGTGCCTCACAGCAAAAATAGAAGCCTTAAATTTAAGGGAAAGCCAAGGCCACTAGTAAGAAAAATAAATAGGGAGAAGTGGCCTATCAGAAGGAGGTAATTACCAGTTTTAGGCTCCATGAGGGCATGGAACATATTAGGCATGGGGGGATGATGAGCACCAGATATGCTCATATTTTTGTATAAGTACTAACAATTTTTGTGCAACAATATATCATGAGTTGTATATTTTTATGACACATTATGTATTTATTTAATGAAATAATGTGTATTATCTAATCTATGCATGAAGTGTGTTTTGTGTAGTTATTCACCTAATTTTGTTGTCTTTTGCTTAGTCGAGGTCCTACATGGACCTAGCATGATTCTGCTCAAACAGACTAAGGCATACTGAAGTAGGTGCCTTACTGAGGTAGGTGCCTTACTTAAGTAGAGGTAGGCACCTTACTGAGGTAGGCACCTTACTGAGGTAGGCACCTTACTCAAGTAGGCACCTTACTAAGGTAGGCACCTTACTCAAGTAGGCACCTTACTGAGGTAGGTGCCTTACTCAAGTAGGCACCTTACTAAGGTAGGCGCCTGACTCAAGTAGGTGCCATACTCAAGTAGATGCCTGGATTATTCATGTTGACCAAATGGCTAGAGAAGGACCCCGTTGACCACCGTTCCATGTCATTTATGGGAAACTATTGAATGAACAAGCTATCCCAATCGGAGTGGATGAACACGTAACCACTCATGACGCAAAATTGTAATGAAACAAAAATAATCTGATTGCCAAGAAATTATGTAAAAGTTGATTATCGTGCATCGATTATAGTAACTAAACTATCCTAGTTTAGACTATAATCGGGATGCCTATTGTAACAGAACTACAATAGGAAGTCTTGTGTGTGTTATATAAACACACAGAATTATCTGTAGTAGGAGAGGCTTATTTCATAGAATATTATCGAATGTAATATTTCACTACACTGTTAATAAAATCTTGAGCATTCTTTATTTGCACGTTGTCTTCATGATTTGTTGGGTGGGATCTGCTAGAGCTTGGGCCCACTCCAAGCCAGTATTCCTCCCCTGCACTTAGTTATTTTCATAAGTTTAATTATGCATTATAGTATTTTTATTTCTTAGATTAAATTTATATGCTTTTGAATGGTGTGCTTTTTAATTATGTAGGTGTATTTATAGCTTTTAGAGTGGTGTGTTTATATTTACATATTTTATTTATGCATGAGCTTTATTGGTGTGGATAAATCAATTGTTTTTTTACAAACACCCCCAATGATAGTTGAACGGATTCATCTCGAAAAAGTTAGTATGAGCAGTCTCAATCTTGGAACTTCAAAATTCTACGAGCTCTCTGGTTTGACAATTTAAATGCTAGTGCTATGACATATATAGGACAAATTTAACCAGTGTTTGGCACCCAACAATAAGTATTGGTGAAGACTTGAGAGTAGATTTGATTGATTTATTTGTTCAAGCTTTGTTTTAAGGCTTGGGGAAAATCTAATATGAGTTGATTTGTGATTGGATCAAGTTTTGTGTTAAGGCTTGAGGGAAAATTTGAGGACAGAGTTTGATGCAGATTTTAGAGCATATTTGTGCTAGAACTAAGATAGAGTTAGAGTAGATTTGTACTAGACTGAGGATAATGTTTAGTTTAGATTTTAGATAGAGATTGAGCTAAGTTGATAGTAATATTTAGAGGTGACATAGCAAAGGATAGTAGTCTCTAGTGGATAGAGATCCATTATCTAGGATAGTGAGGATAGAGGTCTTCTAAGTGAGGATAGAGGTCTTCTATGTAGAAAGATCCATAAGCCAGTGTAGTGGGGGAATTAGTCTTCTAGAAGATAACCAACCAGAGTAGAGGAGAAAGAGTTCTCCTATGGATAGAGATCCATGAACTAGAGCAAGGAGAAAGATTTATCCTATAGAGAGTGATCCACGAAGTAGCTAGGAAGATAGAGTTCTTATGTGGAGAGAGATCCACAAACTAGTTGAGGAGAAAGAGTTATCTTGGGTCAAGTTCCAAAAACTAGAGAAAAGAGGAAAGAGTTCTCTTGTGGAGAGAGATCCACAAATTAGAGCATTAGGGGATTGGTGTCTCCTTTAGACAAAGATCCATAAACATTATAATAGGGAAGTGATTCCCAAGAGGATTTGTTGAGAAAATTTAGTAGAAATATTTTCTCTGTGGAGTAGCCCACATTGGGTGAACCACATTAAATTGGTGTCTCTATTGTGTGTGATGATTTGTGCATTACTTTGATACTACTATTGATATTGCCATTGATAATATTGGATAATATTATTTGGAAAGGAAATGTAAAATTTGGTCTTATACTGTTCACCCCCCATCTCAGTTAAGCTTATGTTCTTCAGAAGGATGATCTTGATTATAATTAGCTCTTTATTAGCCTTATGAAATGCACACATAAGCATCTACAAAGCATTAATAGAAAATGTACAACCTCTCAATATGAGGTCTATTTCATGATAATGCAAAAATGGAAAGAAAATGCGTAAAGCAGTAAAGTAATGCATGAAATAATGAATAAAAATGCGTTAATCAAGGTTATAAACATAATTAAAAACTAATAAAAAAAATATAAATGATAAGATAGAGAAAATTGCACATCACAACATGACTTTCATTGATCAGAATGGTTGGCTCTACTAGCCGTCATCGGGTTCAATGACTACACCTGTAGGCCACTATCGAGCACATCAGACACCAAACCAAGACTCTATTCTCTGAGATCAATGCATGGCAAAATCCAAAATGCTCATCAAATTGATTTATGTTCTTGGTGCATTCTTGAAGAATGAATTACTATGGGATTTGAGTCGAATTCATGTTGAATTGATGATGAATGTTGATGGAAATTGTTCTTAAAAATCTCCAAAGCTCCATGGATGTGAATGCAAACTTCATGATGAAATATCAACAACACATTGATGCTTATGAGCAATTGAGCTCTCTAATCATAAAATGAAAGCACTTTGTTATGTACAATTTAGGATCCTTTAGGTGGAGTGAATGCTCTAATTTATAGATTTCCATCAATTATAATTTTGGCTTGCTGGAGAAGCCAAGATCAAGATTCAGTTAGGCTCAGGGAGGTGAGGTGTCACTTTGGAAGCTTCTAGCATGTAACCGTTCAATATTAGTTGCTCTGTAAATAATTTTACTTAGCTTAGGGAGCCACAGTTAGTTATAGACTCAATCATCATTGGTCAGAATGGTGGGCTTGTGGGTCATCATGAGTCACCATGATCATGATGAGGCCATTATGGACCATCACAGTGGTACTGGATCCATCAAAGGACCATCACAATGATGGAAAGACCATAATGGACCATCATAGTGGTGTTGGAGCCATTAAAGGACGATCACGGTGACGGTGGGGCTATCATGGACCATCACATCGATGTTGAAACCATCATGGATTATCATGGCTTAGGCTAAAATAGGTAAAGTTGCCCCTGTTTGAGTGGTTAGAACCACTGTTAGGTCTTGGGAAGGCCCAAGATGAGTCATATGGCCTGAAAAGGTGTCCACATGAGTAGCCTCCTCAACATGATGTGTTTTAGGTGTCTACAAATACCCCTTTTTGAGATGCATTGTGTGAAAGCACAACACTGAGAAAAAAATAGACAACCTAACATCACATTGTAGGTTGATTGATGTTCATTGATCTAGTCAACGTTAGATGCCCCAATCATGGAAAGAGCATACATCTCCAAATCATTACCTCCAACAAAATGGAAGGCTTTATTTGAGTAAAAATTTAACAAATCTGGTAGGCATACGGGTAGCATTGTCAAGCTACAAGGATCGTAGGTTCAGACTAGACAAAGGTTTAGATTATAATTTTTGCTTTTTCCCCAGCAAAAGGGTAGCTTTATGATAGTTGTTAGCAATGATTCTTGGATGAACGCAATTTGCATGATTAAGTGTTTGATTGTTGATTTTGATTATGAATTATTTGATTATGACTACCCCCTCAAGCGATGAGTCGATGAGGAAATGGCAAGTGATGAAAGTGATGAGTCACTTGACCAAGATGATTGATTTGGACATTGCAAGATGATAACCTTTGTAAAGGAAAAGTCCTATTACAGCTATGATTTCAACTATGATAAGTAATTGTACATCTCTATCCCATGGAGCAGTCCAACCACATGGCTTTCTTAGGGAATCAAGATGATAGCAATTCAATTAAAGCTTGAGGTGAATCACTATGTTCGATGATTTGATGAAATTTCATAGAAGAATGAAATGTACGCCTCATTCCCATGGAGCAGTCTAACACAATGGCCTTCTTGGGGATTGAAGTGAAGACATTTCAATTCATCAATGAATGATTTGGTTCAAATGGCCTTATGGTAATTTACTCATCTTATCGGATTGCATGGAGAGCAAGTCACTACAACCACCAAGTGTATAGGGTAAATAACTAGGTACAAGGTGCATTTGAGATTTTTTTATTTGATTTTTTTGTTAATTTTAGAATTTTTGATGAATATGGACCAGTAGATGTGATTAAATGTCCAATATGAAGCTCATGGTGTTGATAAAATGAGTGCATTTATTATTGTCTCGAGGCCATCCTTGGGTACGGTGATGATGATGTTCAAATTTTGGGGTCATCATGGGGTGCAATAGCCGCGTTGGAATGTGACCATCCTCAAGGTGAATGACTACCAAATTTAGAAAATATAAAAGGAATTATGGTAATTTTAACTCATTTTACTAGTTGGCAGTGAGAAAAAAGTGAGCTCTAAGGGAAAAGAGAGATAACTTGACTCAGAATGCTATTGGAAATGCCATAGATCATAATGGCAGATCAACCAGAAGCATCCATGAGTGGGGGAGCCAGAGCTCCTAAGGTAGACTCTCCATCTAACTCTCGTGAATTGTGAAATTTAAAATGAACTTCACTAATTAATGGGTTAAATGAACCACATTAAACTACAGGTAATGAACCTCACCCCTAGTTTAGGATTTTAGCTTAGGTTAGCTTAAGGGGAGGGAAATTTTAATTTTTTTGCATTTTTGGATTGGGAAAAGACCCTTCGTGGGGGCCACTATAGGGCCGTCCTAGGTAGGAGCAATGGATGTCTAGCCAAAAGGGGGCCGTCAGGGGGTCTGGCGGTGATGTTTGAATTCCAATGGTAAAAAATTTGACCTTTGGTGATGGCCATCATGGGGCTCAACAACGATGATGGTGGTTGTTGGGGCCTAGAGCAGTTGCAAACCTTAGGTTTAATTTTTTTATTTTTTTGGTTATATTTCTATTATTATTATTTTTTGAATGGTTTGATGATATTTTTTGTTGTTGTTGATTTTTTGAGATGATTGATTGATTGTTTTGAACTATATTCTACTAGGTGTCAGACCCTGACAACATGGACTAGGGAGTCTGACCTGTTATTAGAGCTATGGGAAGTGCTTAATGATTATGATTATGAGTGGTTTGAGGTGATCAACCTCAAACAGGTTATGCGCTTGTCGATAGTGATGTCTTATCAGTCCTATATTATGACATTGGCTCATTGATGGGATAGCAGGACCAACACATTTCATATCTCGACTAGTGAGATGATAGTGACATTGGAGGACATCTACTGGATTTATAGGATCCCAATTAAAGGATTGGTGATTACCTCTACCCATGTTCGAGATCGATCGAGGGCTCTGGATCAAGTTTTTGATGATAGGATAGATGAGGCCTTCATAGATATAGACCATAGTGGGGCCCTGGTCAGTAGATGGTATGAGGCATAGGTGTTCTCTCAAAAGTAAGTGGTAGCCATGTACATTATTTCTAATTTACTACTACCTAAATCCTCATGAGTGAGGTTCCCTTGGAACCTCTTTAACATGGTACATGACTTAGTTGAGTGTAATCTACAACAATCGATCATTATGGCATGGGGTATACATTGCTGGAAAACCTCTATGATGAGTTGTATGAGATACAACATTGATAGCGAGTGGGATTAGGATGCAATCTATTGCTCCAATTCTAGTGCTAGGATCATATCAATATGGATTGGGCCATCATACTACTAGTGTCCCAAGAAGATTTAAGCGATACTGATATAGGTTATGCAGCTATGTGGAGATGGGATCAAGATATTGGATAGAGCTGACTAAAGTGGAGCTGAGTGGTGCACTACACTAGGTCATTGGATAGGCTTCAGTAAGACAATATTATCTAGAGGTCTTATTTATATTACCTTCATTTGCCTGAGGTGATAGGATGCCTAGCTAGGATTAGACACAGGAGATGGCTCATCAAATTCCATGGGACTGAGAGAGTATTTCCATTACTCTCATATGACTCAATATTTTAGGATTTCACAGGATGTCCCAGAGGATCCAGTACTCTATCATCACCGTAAGGTGAGATACAACTTGAGTTACCTTGAGTGGAGGAATTATCAAATGAGGTGGACCCTATAGTTGCAGAGATGAGTTTAGAGGATCTAGGGACCACTATAGAGTTTGATAGTTTGCGGGTCACTCAATTATGGTAGGGTGGCAGTCCTATGAGTAGGCCTAGAGAGGTACTAGTGGAGGAGGGTGGTGATGGGGATGAACGATGAATTCATCATAGGATAGGGGGAGAGTGGGGGTAGGTTGTAGGCTAGGTAGATGAGCCCTAGGTAGAGGAGGAGGGTGAGGAGGATGCCTTGAAAAATGAGGTGGCACAACTACAAGCATAGTTGTAGAGTGTACAGATATAACTACAGACCTCCCAAATGTGGTTAGCAAAGAAGGATACTAGTATCACAATTACCCATAGTTAGCTCAACACTGGACAACAATAATGGTGAGGATATGCTAAGGAGAGAGCTATTATTTAGGCTCAGGTGGATATAGCCATGGCAATGATAGATACTCTACATGCATATCTGGTGATCAAGACCGTTGATATAGATGCTAGGATCGTAGAGTGAGATGCTTTCAATGTGCAGTTAGTAGCTACAACTATAGCTCAGACTACACCATCTACTCTAGCCACTTAGGAGCCAGTAGTATCATATGGGGATGTAGATATTAGGATATTAGAGCATCATAGAGGAGGCTTCGGTGTAGTGCATAGTATATTTAGCATACATCATTGCTCTAGAGACTCGGGTTAGGCTATGTGATGGTACTCTACTAGAGAGGTCTATAGTAGGGGGCTCCTAGTGGAGTAGGCGGAGTGAGTCTGGGTAGTCATCAATGCAGCCTAGTCATAGGTTAGCTTCTCGATCAGAGATATCGATAGGTGCTAGCTCTAGGTAGCCTCGTAGAGATGGGGCTGAGGGTGGAGGTGACTCTAAGGGTGCAAGCCCCACTTGATATGATACGATGTATTTATCATTTTTGAGTGTAAGGTCTGAGGACCTCAATAGGTGTAGCCTATGGGTATATTTGTACCACTATGTACTCTAACATATTCACACACACACACACACATATAAAAAATATATATATATGATATCTTCTTTTATGGCTCATTATGTGTTATGGTTTTGATTTTATGTTCATGGATGCATTAATGTATGTAATGCCTATATGATGATGTGTTTTGTATATACGATGTACTAATGACATGCAATAGTTAGATGATTGATGTATGATTAGATGTTGTGATCTAGATGTGTAGATGTACTACTATGTATGCTTATATGGATGCAATAGTGAATGTTAAATGCATGTTTAGATTTGTTTCATTGATTTATGCATTTAATTTATGTTATATGATATGGTGGATGTAATGCATTAATTTCATGTGGATGGTCTAATGCAAATGAACTTGTATGCTTTAATCACTTAAAACATAATGAATGAATCTAATTTATGTTTAACAAACTAATGGCTGACACCACAGAATGTATGAAAATCATGAATGAAAATGTTAACCCTTATCATAAGAATTAATCATGTATACATCCATATGTGAGATGAAATGATGTGAGATGTAGGGGCTTTCCCTATAAGCTTCTACAAACTAAAATATATGCATAAAATAGTCAGTGGTCATCTAAATATCATTGTTGATATCCATCTGGTATCTATCCTATTTTATGAACACCCCTTAATAAACAAAATTTCATAAGGAAAATTGTGATTGTTTGATGAGATGATTTGTTGCTATTAGAGGATTTTTGAGGTTTTCCATGAGACTCAAACACCCTAGTTGATTGATCAAAAGTTGTATAATGACTACACAAGACTCCTAAAAGATACAAGCCTGTTAAGAAGACCCAGATATTCACTATCCCTATGTGTGCAAAGTGAATATATTAGATGAGGCATAAGACTACCTCATTTCTATGTGGGTTTCATTCAACCCATTGTTGTAATGAGGATCACCCTATGGTCATCATGATACTAAGTTTGATTACTGAGGATTCTAGGGATTCAAGCTCATTACCCCCTTCTTTTATTTTGATTTCTTGGGATACTTGCTCATGCTTAGTGATGATAATCACTATTTATTTTGCATATTTTGTTTTATTTTTGAGCAAGGGATTTGCTTAGTGATGAAAATCACTGTTTATTTTATATTGCTTTGGGAATTTGCTCATTTTGTGAGAGAGCAAGGGAATTATTTGGGTAGGGGGGAGCTTGTCCTTTTGTCAATTATCAACATTCTAGACCATGCACATAATAATATGAGCAAGGAAAACCTTTCGCTTAAGGTGACCAGGACCACTTTGTAGTGTCATACTTCCTTGTTCAAACTAGGATTGTTAATGTTTATAATTGTGTTGGGATTTTGATATATGCAAGGTACTATCAAAACTAGACCTTACCTCCAAAAGCCAAGATAGCTTTCTACAAAATCTGAAAAGATAACTAGGGATGGCTGAATGACCAGAAAACCCTAGTATACACCTTATAGCAACTGATTAAATGTGTTGAAAAACATAGTTACTCACAATGGAAATATGAATGATAAGGATATGTGGATTCATGATTGACATACAAACATGGTGTCATTCGTAAGAATGTAAACACAACCTATCCTAATGCAAGTGCAATGGATGAAGATGCCTAATGCAATGCAATTAATGAGTGCATGTAATGAAATGCATGATAATATAATGTAAATGTTTTTTGTATTTTAATGATTTTTTTGATTTGTTTGGATTTTTGATGATTTTTGTTGTTTTTGTGATTTTGATTGTTTTATGATTTAAGTATAAAATACCCGTAGGTGAAGAATATTGAGAGGTTCAGGCTCTTCAACACCTTCTAGTGAGGTTAGGTGATAAGTTCCAGGTCCTATCTTCTCTGTTACGATGAAGGGACCTAACCAATTGGCCATAAATTTATCTCTTAGATGAGGTAGTAGGTTTGAGTTCTGTTGGTTCTCTTTAAGCACAAGATCCCCAACCTTAAAGTCTCTTGGATGGACTTTAGTATTATAAGCTCATTTAAGATGATCCTGATAAACATGGAGATGCTCAAGAGCATTCACTCATCATTCATCAAGAAGGGTCAATTGATCAAGGTGAGCTTGTCACGATGTGTCATCATCGATGAACTCTTTCAATGAGACTCGCAATGATGGAATTTATAATTCCAAGGGCATAATGGCCTCAGTGCCATAGACTAGCAAAAATGAGGTTGCCCTAGTGGGAGTCTGAATGCTAGTGTGATAAGCCCATAAAGCTAGAGGTAATTGAAGGTGCCAATCCTTATGATTATCCTTAACGATTTTCTTCAATATGGCAACTATGATTTTGTTAGAGGCCTCTGCTTGCCCATTTGCTTGTGGATAATATGGTGTTGCAAAGTTGTGTTGAATGTTATATTTGGACGTTAAAGCCCACACATATTTGTTCTTAAATGATGTTCCATTATCCGATATGATTTTGGATGGAATACCAAAATGACATATAATATTATGGAGTATGAACTCCACAATACGAGCTCCAATCATAGAGGTCAAAGGGATTGCTTCCACCCATTTGGTAAAGTACTCAGTGGCCATGATGATGAATGTATGGTGGCTTGATGAAGGAGGAGAGATCTTCCCAATTAGATCGAATCCCCACTGAGAAAAAGGCCAAGTTGATTGAATCGGTTGCAAGGCCTGAGATGGTAGGTGCATGAGATTAGCATGATGCTAACATTTAATACATTTCTTGACATATGCACAGTAATCCTTCTCCATCATGGGCCAATAATAGCCCATTCTAAGGATGCACTTAATGATAGCCATGCCACTAAAATGGCCACCGTAGGTACCATCGTGAGCTTGCAAGATTGCCCAAGTAGATTCTTGGGGCTCAAGACAATGAAGGAGGACTCCATCATAGCTCCATCGATACAGAATATCTCCTAGCAAGACATATCTAATCACTTTCTATTTAAATGCTCTTTTTGTAGCATGCGATAATCCCTAGGGGATACTACCAAGTTTTAGGTAATATTTTAATTGGATGAGCCAATCTTGATAAGCTATAGCTTCAACTATCTGAATAACTTGTTCCCATTGTGATTCATTATGCATAAATGCAGATTGGGAGATAACCTTATGATGAATGGTAGTACCATTCTCTGAAGGACCCTACGAGATCAAGGACCCCTAGGATGCCTATTTTAGAAAGTCTTGTGCTTTGTAGAACCATTCATGGTTTGGTTCTATCTGAATCATGTGGACTGATTCCTTCTTGTTTGGAGCCTCATGCAACATCACTGATTGCGAGAGCATTTTGACATGGATGGTAGTAAAATCAATGGAAGGATTCTGAGGGATTAAGGATCCCAAAGAGGCCATTGTATCCACAAATTGATTAGATGTATGAGGGACTACCTCAATGTCATACCAATCTAGTTGGGCTAGATATGTGTCCACAAGCTCTTTGTAAGCTTTTAGGATGGGACATCTACATTGATAAATTCCTTTCACTTGGTTTACTATGAGCAAGGAGTCACCAAAGATATTTAGATTTTTAATCTTCATGGTGATAGCTATTTGGAGACCCAAGATTAGAGCCTCATATTCAACATTATTGTTGGTGCAAGGGAAATCGAGTTTAAAAGACAAGGGTATAGGAGCTCCTTATGGCATGAAAAACATGATCCCTACACCACCCCCTTGCTCGCATTTTGAACCATCAAAGAACAAAGTCATGTCTGCTTTGTTATCTGGTTCTTCGAGTTTGGGTGACTCTGATAATGCAAAGATTGCATCATCAGGTAGTTCTATGACAAGAGGCCTATCATCCTGAAGAGGTGCCTCTACCAGTTGATCAACTATGACCTATCCTTTGATGGAATTTTGACTGATAAATTCTAGATCAAATTTTATCAATAGCATGATCCACTTTGTGGTACGTGTATTATGATAAGTTCGACTCATCATGTACTACAAAGGATTTTGTTTGGATATGACATACGTGGTATGACTTAGCATATAGTGGCACAACTTCTTAGTAGCAAAAACCACTGCTAAACAGAGCTTCTCAACGTATGCATATTTTAGCTCGTAGCTGACCAAGGTTTGACTAATGTAATATATAGCCTATTCTTTGTCCTCTTTGTTCTTCTGGGCTAACATGGTTCCCAGGGCAAAGTCCATGGCTGATATATATAGCAAGAAAGGTACACCTGGTTGAGGTGGAGCTAATACTAGTGGTGTCACTAGGTATTGTTTGATCTCAGCAAAAGCCTTTTGATAGTCTTCATCCCAATTGAATGGGACCCCCTTATGTAGCAGTCGATTCATGGGTCGATATTTATCCGATAACTGTGCTATGAAGTGCTTAATGGATGCTACTTTGCCCTGTAGGCTTTGAAGTTCTTTGATGTTTGTTGGGGGAAGCATTTCCAAAATAGCTTTGACCTTTGTTGGATCGACTTCGATCCCTCATTTAGAGACTATGAATCCCAAGAGTTTTCCTGATGTAACACCGAAAACACACTTCTTGGGATTCAACCTGACATTATGCTCTATCAGGCGATCGAAGACTTTTCGTAGAACATTTGTGTGCTCTTCACGCAATAATGATTTGGTAAGCAAATCATCAATGTAATCTTCTAGGATTTTGTGCATGTAGTCATGGAAAATGTATGTCATGGCCCGTTGATATGTGGCACCAACATTTTTGAGGCTGAATGGCATAACTTTGTAACAAAATGTACCCCATGGAGTGGTAAAGGTTATTTTATGTTGGTCCTTGGGTTTGACCTAAATCTGATTATAACTTGAAAAACCATCCATGAGGGATAACATCTCATGACCTATAGTTGCATCTACAAGAGCATCAATGTTTGGCAATGAGAATGCATCCTTTGGTGTTGCCTTATTTAGGTCTCTAAAATCCGTACAAATATAGATCCTCCCATCAGGTTTTCCTATAGGTACCATGTTTGATACCCATTTTGGATAGTCGATGGGTTGAATGAACTCTACATCCAACAACTTTTGCAATTCATCTTTCACCATCAAAGTGATGGTTGGATGCATCTTCCTTAGTTTTTGCTTGATAGGTTTCATATTAGGGTCCAATGAAAGGTTATGAGTAACCAATTTAGGATCTAGACCCGACATGTCTTTGTATGACCAAGAAAAAATCTTTGACTTCTCTATCAATAGAGGTATGAGGATGGCTCATTCCTCAGGAGATAAAATTTCTCCAAACTTGAATTTCTTAGGATTAGTTGGATCTTTACCAATATCCACTTTGAAAGTCTCCTCTATTGACATATGGGATCCCTCCTCAAGCTGGTGAGGTGTAGGGATCAGATGGATGTCATCTGCTGGGTTCAGGTGATCTACCATTTCATATGTGACCTTAGTATTATAGACATCATGAGCACAGCCTAGACCAAAATGGAATGGTTGAAGCATTTCTTCACATGGGAAGAAATCCTCAGGTGATGGGGGTGATGCGACATGATCAAAGTCAATGGCCTCAAGGTTGAGGTGCAACGACTTTGAAGGGTCACTTGGATTATGGAGTGGTGTGGTTAAATCAATGGAGATCATATTAATGGATAGTTGGTGATCTCCATGGCTGTGTGGGTAGGACCTATTCATTGTTGGTTGCTCTCCATGCTCCAGGTGTGGTTTAGGAGGTATGGGAATCTTGGGATCCACTCTAGGAGTAGATAGGACAATGGGATCCTCAAGGGGAAGCAACTATCTCCAATTAGGTGGAGTGAAGAATGCCCTATGATAGATTTCATCTATGTCCATAGGGTGTCTAATAGGTTCAACATCTCCTATGGAGTTGTTGAGATGATGAAGGTGGTGAGGACCTAAATAGGCAATTTTAGTTGCATCCTCATACTCATCATCTTCATCTACCTAATCATTCTTAGAAATATCTTCTGATTTAGATTCCTCTTCTATGATGGACTCATGATATACTATAGGTGGTTCTATAGAAACCATGGTGATTGGGTGATGATCCCTCCATAAATGAGAAGGGTTGGGGTCAGCGTATGGATTCCAATCAATGTCTTCCCCGAAGCCTAAGCTTAGGCATTGTAAGGAATCAGCTAGGAGCTCATCCGATATGCGTATAGAATACCCTAATCCAAACTTATCCATAGGTAACTAGTACTATGGTTGGAAGGGTGTTCTACGACCCTACTCGTATAGACCTAGACCATTTCCATGCCAATGGAAATGGTAGAAGTATCATAGAGCAAATTCGGGGTTTGATATGTAATAGACATTTCCTGTAAAAGGTTCATCATCTTGATGGATAATAGGAGAATGATTTGAGGCTTGGTCAAAACCCCCATAGATAAAATTGGTTTGGTTAGGTGGTATACCTAAAGGCACCACCATCCCAATGGGAAAAGAGGGAATGTGAGGTCTCCCCATATCTTGCATAGACTCAATAATTGGCATGAAAGTCACATTTTGAACCAAATATTTTATGAGTCTGGGATTGACTAAATGCACTATCACCTGAGGCGTGGATGATCCCATCGATGAGGTAGGGGATGCAGGTTGAGGTATATCCTCCATCATGTCAGGTGACTCTTCCTCTTCCATGGGAATAGGAATCTCTATAGAAGATACATGGGGGATGACTTCAGGCTCATCGACCATGGGTGCCTTTAGCTTCTATTTGTTCTTTGGATCAATTGATGAAGATGGTTTATCAGAAGGTGTTTTTTTGGTGATGGTGGTGGTGCTAAAGTGGATGGGTCAACATACACTACTTTAGATTTACGCTCTGGATGCTTAATAGGTGAACTGGGTCTTATGTCCAGATGCATTGATGGTAAGATGAACTCCCCCAGATTGCTAACTTGGTTAACATATTTAAAGGGCTCATCATCTGAGGGGATGACATGAATATTTCCTTCATGAACATATTTAATGCATTGATGTAAGATGGAAGGAACACACTTCATATCATGGATCCAAGGTTGATCGAGAAATATATTATATTGCATTGCGCCTTCCAACACATGGCATAAGATGGATATGGTTTTCAGTCCCACCTAAATAGGTAAGACTATGGTACCAACTATCGAGCATAATGCATCATTAAATGCTCATAATGTAAAATTGGATGCCACTATGTGTGATGTTGGAATGCTTAGATATTCTAAAGTATTCATCATTATGATGTTAATCGATGAGCCTATATCGATTAACACTCACTTGTATAGAATCTGGTTTATACAAGTGATAATATGCAATGGTGGATCCACTACATTAGCTAAAACCTTCTTGATTTTATGATCATAGAAAGTGATCACAGGCTCTTTGCATTGTTGGATATGCCCCACAAAATTAGTGAATGCATTGGGGTCCTGAGGCTGAAGCTCAATGGATTTTAGAATTTCCATGAGCACTTCCCTATGCCTAGGGGATTGAATAATAAGCTCATAGATTGAGAGCTTAGCTAAGGCTATTTGCAAACTTTGAGTTAGTCTATTTTTAATAGTAATCACCAGTTGTGTCGGTGGACCTAGCAACAGATTTTGCACTAGCCTTTGTTGTGGTGTAGTAGGTATTCTAATGGGAGCTACATGGTGGCTCAGGTTGGTTATACCTCCTATTTTGGGTTACTATGTTAATCATGCCAATGAACCCCTATGTGGGTGGATCTGTGTGAATCTCATTGACATGCCCCATTTGATTACCTTTAACCTCATGGTTGGGCAAAGGCTCTTTGAATATTCCTAATTATTGATTATCTAGGGCTAGAGGATTATCTATTTGTAATTGGTTCTTATCAAACATATTTTGTACTAGGTTTTTAAAATCGTAGCACCCTTGGATATCATGTCCATTTTATCTATGATAAGAGCAATATTGATCCTCTCTATACCCTTTCATTTTAGGGTGTGCTGGATCTAGAAGGTGGATCTTAGGTAAGGTTATCACCTTGGCCTCGCATAGTCTATTGAATAAGGATGCCAAAGACTCAGGTAATGGTGTGTATGTACGAGGTGGATGATGTTGTTTGTCCTTACCTTGATTATATTGGAACTATTTATTGTATTACATAAGAGGGGTTGAGCTTGATAGTTAGGCTATTGTTGGGATTTCTCCACTTTTGGAACATTAAGAATAATCTGATTGATCAGAGCTAGTTTCACTTGATGATTGTTGTTGCAAGGGTTTTTGTTCCACTCTTTCTTTCGAAGCTTAATATCACCCTCCTAGATCTTAATGTCCTCTATGACTTTGGCTTGCGCCAAAGCTTCTTCAAAATTTTGGTATTGCTACAATTGTAATAGCAATGATATGTGCTTAGAGAAGCTCTTAGTGAACATCCGTGTTAATTCAAAAATAGGGATGGTAAATGGTAATTTTAACATGATCTTGCACCATATATTTTCATAATCCATGACTGGCTCATCATCATATTGACATAGATTCGACAAGTCAGACAGGTTAGCCTTCTTCTTAACTCTGAAAGAGAAGCATTCGAGGAAGGTGTTGGCTAGCTATTCAAAGCTAGATATATTGTGCCTAGGTAATTGATTGTACCACTCCAAGGTAGAACCAGAGAGTGTGATCACAAATGTGCACAATAGCAAGGCATCATTGTTTTGGAGCTGGAAGCACAAGTTCATGAAACTTGTGACGTGCTCCTAGGCATCATCATCCCTCCTAAATTTATCCAACTTAGGCATCTCAAAATGCTCTGGATAAGTTGGACTAGGCACATATGGATTAAGGGGTTGATTATATAATTTGTTTAAAGTGGGATTTTGGTAAACCACTCCCTATTTCTCAAGTGATTGGATTCACTCTGTGAGAACTTTGTATGCCTATGATGAAATTATCTCATTCTCTCAAAGAGATTTCTTGGGAGTAGGTGGTGGAAGGTTCTAGTTTGATTGAGTTGGTAGATTTTGATCATTCACCAAGTCTTCACAAGATGGCTCAGGATATGTTTGGTCCTGTTCATCTACTTTTATCTCTTCATATCCCTCATATTCTGATGGGTTTGGTGCTAGGCATTATATTTACCGAGAATTATGCATAGAGGTGTGAAGAGGACGGGTGTCTATCTACCTAGGAGGTATGGGTACCTCATCATGAGCTATCCTACATGATTGTTCTTCATGTAACCTCTATTCTAAGATCCTTTCTTCATGCATTTTGTGTTCATACAACCATTGGTGATGTAATCTCTATTGCTTTGTGTGCTCATGATCTAATTGTTCTCGTTCATGATGCAAATCCTCCAATTGATATTGAAGCAATTGCTCTCTCTGTCTAGTATTAGGTCTAGGTAGTTTATCTATGTGATCCACTATGTGTGGCTGATTACTTCTCATCTTGATATGAGGGGTTTTAGCTATTTTAGTTCTTATAGAAGGGATAACTACCCTCTTACCTCGATCAATTGAGGTTGCATTTACTCTATGTTCAACCCTAGGGGTGATATCCTCATGTGAATGATGGTGCGAGTGTGTGGTGTTTGCAAGTGGAACACTCTATGTGCACATGTGTAGGATAAACTATATCTTCATCATGCCCACTCTCGGAATGAGAATGTGTGGAAGAAGGGGCTCTATGGGTTGGATTTGGACCATACCTGTCTAAATGATTTAACTTGTGAGTTTTCCAAGGTTGGTTTGGAGGAGTATCTCCCCCATCTCGACTAAGCAAAGGCATGTACTCTACCCCAAATTTGAAAGGTTTATAGATCTGTTGGGTACATGGATGCGTGCAACCCCTCTACTAGGCCCCTCATAGGGATGAATCTTGTCTAGAAACAACATGTGATGAATGAGGTCTAGAAGGATCCTCATCTTGGTCATGAGGAGTTCCCATAAGAGTCCTCCTAGTAGGGGTCTCTCGATGAGTAGATCCCCCATGGGTAGAGTTGTCTCCATGATGACTACTTGAACATCATTCAGGTAAAGGTTGGTCATGTGGGCTATATCTAAGGCATTTCGAGCCTTCTCATGCATTACCAGTCACCTCAGTCTGTAGCTAGGCCATGGCTTCATGTAGTGACCATTTTATCTTTATTATGTATATGATTAGGAAACAAATAAAGTATACAAATGATTATCTCGTTTAAGAATTAATTGTGTTTCCTAAAATTGGCTTGTGTGTTGTAATTCATTGAATTTCTTACCTTTCTCTTGTTCGAGTTTGAATATTAGTTGATGTAAATACTCGAGTTAAAGGGTTTTCACTTGTATGCCCTCACACATGAGTCTAGTGATGAAGTCTAGACTGTGAAACCCACCAAAATATGGAGATGAAGCCCATATCCGATGAGGGAGCATAGGTCCTACCAGTCCTCACCCAGTTCACCATGATCAGTGATACACCTTTCGAAGAAGAGTGCATGCAATTTTCACAGCTATGATGGTTCTTGGAGCTGGCCTTGGCCAAGAATGGGGTTCAAAAATCCACAATACAAGCCAAACAGGTGGTGATGAAGGCCACCATTGGTCTTGATCAATGGTTGGATGTCACTTCCAACTCACTTGATGTTAAATTTGATACGTGATGTGTGTGTGGATTCCTTTTATTTTATGCAAAAGCAAAATGCAAAATAGAGCATACAATGAATTTTCACTAATGCATAAAAGATGTTTCAAATTCCCAAATATGAATAAAAATGTTTTATTTTTAGAAATTTGATAGTGCAAACCTAAATGAGAATAGCCTTTAAGTAGGCCACATGCAAGTAAACCCTAACAAACAATTTAATCAAGGGTCATCACTATGTAAAATGGTCTGCAGTAGAGGCCATCAGACATAGGAATGATCAGATAGAGGGGTCATTGTACCCTAGGGTGGCTAGTAGCAGAGGATGCTATTCCCAAAAATGGTCACAGGAAGAGTATTCAAAAATTTAAAATTTCTAATATTTTTCTCTATCAAAGCTAGAAATCTACCTTTTCTATAAAAAGTAGGAAAATCAGGAACAAATCTACTTACAGGTGTAGCCAATTGTTCGATGAAGATGTCACAATTTAATTTTTTGCACTCTATTATAAGGTTATAAAAGGTTAGAGTGGTGGCTCTGCTATCCATCATAGGGTATGGCGATGGTGACTGTGAGCTACACCATCTCAGAACGACAATACCTATAAATACAAATAAATAAAAAAACACAAGTTAGTAAAATTAGGAAAATTGTGGGAATAGTCCCACACGTGATCACCACTATAGAATAGCAAAATATCTAACATCTACAGAATGTAAAATGAAATCAACTTGATAAAATAAACTATGTAACCATCATGACAAGAAAATAGAAAAATGAAAGTGCCCTTCTCATTGATATTCAAGAAATATTTTTACAATGGGTTACAATAGATCCCTCTTAGGGATTCACCAAATTGATACAAATTACATCAAGAATCAAATAATAGATGTCTTCAAAATATCTTCTGTAATCTCCCAAACTGATTATGGAGGGTTTTCCTAGTGACCTTCACTTGATGATGCCAAGAAGGATGATCTTGATGATGATTAGCTCCTGATAAGGCCTGTAACCTGCACACATAAGCACCTACAAAGCATCAATAGCAAATGTAAAGCCTCTCAAGATGAGGCCTATTTCATGATAATGCAAAATGGAAAGGAAATGCATAAAATAGTAAAATAATGCATGAAATACTGAAATGAAAATGCATTAAACAATGTTAGAAATAAAATTAAAAGCTAATAAAACTAATCTAAATGATAAGATAGAGAAAATTGCACATCATAGCATGACCATCATTGATCAGAATAACTGGCACTACTAGCCATCATCGGGTCTGATGGTTGTGCCTATGGGTCACTGTCGGGCATAGCGATTGCTAAATAGAGACTCTTTTCTCTAAGCTCGATGCGTGGTGATGTCCAAAATTCTCATCAAATTGATTGACGTTCTTGGTGCATTCTTGAGGAATGACTTAAGGTAGAAATTGACTTGAATTCATGGTGAATTGATGATGAACAGTGGTGAGATTTGTCCTTCAATCTCCAATGCACTCCATGGATGTGAATGCAAACTTCATGATGAAATATGGGTAGCACCTTGACGCTTATGAGAGATTGATCTCTCTAATCACAAAATGGTAGCACTTCATCATATACGTTCAATTTAAGATCCTTTGGGTGGAGGGAATGCTCTAATTTATAGATTTTCCTCAATTACAATCTTGGCTTGTTGGAGAAGCCAAGACCAAGATTCAGTTAGGCTCAAGGAGGTGAGGCATCTCTTCTGGAATCTTATGGTGTGTAATTTTTCAAGATCAGTTTCTCTATAACTACTTTTAATCAGCTTGGGAAGCCTAATTTAGTTATAGACTTGATCATCATGGCCTAGAATGATGGCCTTGTGGGTCATCATGATTTGCCATGACCATGATAGGATCATTGTGAACCATCATGGTGGCACTAGGGTCATCTAAGGACCATCACAATAGTAGTAGGGTCATCGTGGACCATCACAGTAGCACCAGATCCATCATGGATTATCTTGGATTAGGCTAAAATAGGCAAAGTTGCTCTTGTTTGAGTAGTTAGAACCATTGTTAGGTCTTGGGAAGGCCCAATATTAATCATATGGCCTAAAAAGCTATCCACATGAGTAGTCTTCCTGATGGGACATGTTTTAGATATCTACAGATGCCTCTAATTGAGATGCATTGCATGAAATCACAACACTGAGCAAAAATAGAAAACCTAACACCACATTATAGGTTGATTGATGTTCATTGATCTTGTCAACATTAGATGCCCCAATCATGGAAAGAGCATACATATTTGAATCATTACCTCCAATAAAATGGAAGGCTTAACTTGAGTAAAACTTTGACAAATTTGGTAGATATACTGGTAGCGTTGTCAAGCTACAAAGACCATATATTTAGACTGGAAAAGATTTAGATTATATTTTTTGCTTTTTCCCCAAAAAAAGGGTAGCTATATGATAGTTGTTAGCAACGATTCTTGGATGAACGTAATTTGCATGATTAATTTTTTTATTGTTGATTTTGATTATGAATTCTTTGATTATGACTACCCCATCAAGCCAATGTAAAGTAGCAAAAACCATACATCTAACTATGTAATATGTAATCAATTGGAAAAAAATATTAAGTAACCATCATGACATAAAGATAAATAAAATGTGATGCTCTTCTCTTTAATTATTTGGAATTTTTCTTTACAAGAGGTTACAAAATATCCCTCTTAGGGATTCACCAATTGATACAATATTACAATATGAAACCCCAAAAGGGGAAGATGCACTCCACAAAGTTATTTCTCTTTCCAAAACTGATTATGGAGGGTTTTCCTAGAGACCTCCACTTGATGATGCTAATATTGAGGAATATTGAGATGATGTACTCCTAATAAGGCCTGTAACCTACACACAAAAGCACCTACAAAGCATCAATAGCAAATGTGAAACCTCTCAAGATGAGTCATATTTCATGATAATGCAAATGAAAGGAAAATGCATAAAAATATAAAGAAATGCATGAAATATTGAATGAAAATATGTTACACAATGTAATAAATTGAATTAAAAGTTGATAAAATTGATCTAATTGATAAAATAGGGGAAATAAAACATCACAACAAGGCCATTATGGCTCATAACAGCTGGATCTATTGACCACCAAAGGGTATGACAACTCTACATGTGGGTCATTGCCAGGCACAAAAAACACTGAATAGAAGCTCTGTTCTCTACGCTCGATGCATGGTGATGTACAAATTTCCTATTAAAAGAATTAACGTTCTTGGAGAATTCTTGAGGAATGAATTAAGGTGTAAATTGAATCAAATTTGTGGTGAATTGATTGTGAACAATGGTGATATTTATCCTTCAATCTTCCATGCACTCCATAATAAAATGGCAACACTTCATTATGTTCAATTTGGGATACTTTGGATGGAGGGAATGCTCTAATTTATAGATTTTCTTCAATTGCAATATTGGCTTGCTAGAGAAGCCAAGACCAAGATTCAGTTAGGCTCAAGGAGATGAGGCATCACTTTTGGAAGCTTTTGGTTTATAACCATTCAAGATTAGTTGCTTTGTAATTGATTTTACTCATCTCGAGGATCTCGAGTTAGTTACAGACTTGGCAATCATGGTTTAGAATGGTGGGCTTGTGGGCTGCCATGAGTCACCATGGTCATGATGATGGGGTCATTGTGGACCATCACGGTGGTGTCAGAGCCATCATGGATTATCATGACTTAGGATAAAATAGGCAAATTTTCCCTTGTTTGAGTGGTTAAAACCATTGTTAGGTCTTGGGAAGGCCCAAGATTAATCATATATCCTTAAAAGGTGTCCACATGAGTAGTATTCCAAACATGACGTATTTTAGGTGTCCATAAACCTCTCCATATTTGTAACACCTTCATTTCAGCATTAAAGACAAGGAATTCCAAAGCATAAGCATTGTTTCTAGTACCAAATGAGGACATTAAAGTGTTGTTATATTCAACTAAAAAGGCACTAAATAGTGTGGTTATACAACATTCAAAGGTAAGGTTTAAATCCCATTTATTATTACTTTCACTTTAGGGAGATATAAGGGTTATAAGCTAAGGTCAAATATTAGATTTAGAAAGCAAAAACCATAAGGGATAACTTATCAAAGTGAAATAATATTTGCAATTTAGACTAGGAGAAATAAGGAATTCTACTTGGGATTAAATTATTTAATATTTTGAAAATATTATTAATTTTCTATTTTTCCAAATTTGGGAGTGATACGGGTTACAACATCAAACTAGGTTATTGGAAATTAGAAACACTTGAATAAAATCTTAAGGGTTAAAAAAGAGTTTATTAAGATTTTTTTGTTAAGGTTTGAAATTTATAATTTTCTTGTCTCAAAATTTCTCAAAAGGGATAAAAGAAATCCAACATTAAAACCTCTTCAAAATTGAAAAGTGCTTAGTTCAATAGGAGTAATAAGGTGTTGGAAAAGTTGATTTTTTGTCTTTACAAAAATTGTACAAAATCAACCAAAATTTAACTATACTTTACAAAAGCACTATATCATACTCCAAAATCATTAGGGAGTCATGAGGTATTCTACAAAACTATATAATAATAATATCTATCAAATATTATCAGGTTAGAAAGATATAAGCTTTCTTCAAAACCTAAAATTAGGTGTTCATACTCTCATTACTAGGGAGACATAAGGAAGTCTAGGAACCTAATTATTAATAAATGTTTTACCAAATCAAGCTTATATACTTCAATAAAGGATCATATACAAGTAGCTATAAGGTAGACTACTCTATCTCAAAGAATTTAGGTTATACAAATGACTACTAGCATGCTAAGCAACACTCTTAGAAGTGGAATAAGAAAAATACCAATATGGATCAAAAACCTGATGAACTATAATGATGAAAAGGACAAAGAAAAGGAAGAATAAATACAATGCAAAATAAGGTCTGAAATCAATAGCTATGTGAAGAAAGATTCATTCAGTGAATCTAATGACCAAAATAGGAAAATGTTGATCAACAATTTTTTATTAAAAAATAAATAGCTTCAATTGTGCACATATGGTTAGAAGGTCTTATCAAGGAAATATATAGATATGATATTCCTAAGATAGATTACAAAAATATCAGATCATCTCTATTATGCACTCATTACAATCAATAAGATCATGAAAATACCAATTATTGGAGTTTACATCCATGCAAATATTGTGATGGAAAAAATCACTCATATTTCTCCTGTCACTTCAAATACAGGTACTATCAAGATTATGAAAGAAGATTACTTCAAAGAATAAATTATCTTCAGAAACTTATTTCATATGGACCTACAAAAATTGAGCTCAAGGTTGATATTTATGAAGAATAGATAAATAGGTCTTACATAGATACAAATAAAATAAGAAGAACCAATTCAGATCTACTCAAGACATGCAATATCATGAGAGCAATGGTACATCAAAGACACCTAACATCAAGGAATAAAGAATAGAAAAGGACAAGAGGCCATGACATGAATATTGAAGCAACAAAAAAAGAACTAAATCAAGACTGCTCTAAACAAGCCAAATATCATCCAATGAAAGAGGAATCTTTAGCTTCAACTACAACTTACTTTACATCATATGAAGACACATATTACCTACTGAATTTGAATACAAAGAATGCAGAAGAAGAGTACAAAGTTCATAATGAAGAAGAAGAAGATCCATATTGAAGACTAAAGTATTCAATACCCAAATAATGTAATACAAGGGGATGTTAAAAATAGAGTATTACATCATTTGGGTCATGTAAATGTACCTTCCAAGGTACATACTTAGGACAATAGATTACTTTAGGAGGAATTTATCTAGTTACTCATGCAATGTAATAAATGCACAAGTGTCAATGTGTAAGCTGTATATGTGCAAGTTATCCCTTGCATAGCTAGGTAGAGTTTTGGCCAAGAAACCTATTTTCCTATATAATAAAGGCCTCATTATAATACATATATAGAGTCAAGGGACATAGTCATATAGTGTAGCTTAGAGCATAGTACAGTTCTGTGTAGATCACCATCCATTGGTGATGGGTGCAATGTAGTTCAATAGATTTATTAATGGAGTGTTCATTTTCTCCATAGCTACATTGTATTATTTTATATAATTTCTATTTATAACATATTTTAGTCATCTAGTAAATTTACTTTCTTTCATATTATTTTGCATCTTGTGATTGCTATCTCCCAGTGCTCATTACATCAAAAGCTAACACTATCAAGTTAAGTAAATTATATTCAACTTGCCTTATTATTAAGATATTCTTTATATGTCTTTATATTAAACATATTCATCATCTTCCTCAAATTGTTAAATTTTCACAGTCAACTCCTTGTCATCATTTTTATTAAGAGATAAAATCGCACTCATCATATTACCTTCTATAATTTGAATTTTGTCAAGATGAAAATCAACAATGTAAATGACTACAATATTTGTGACCCAGTTTCCATATATAAATATGTTGTCTATAATAACTTGTCAATTCTTTAATACCTCTTTTTTAGGGGTCTTATTCATGCCCCTAATATTCCAAGGTATCATATTCATAATCAATTTTTATTTGTGGGATTAGCCTTGCTTCTTGTTAACACTTATGACATTTACTTTTTTTTCCCATATCAATATCCCTCTGAGTTTATTTTTCTCTTTTTTTGTTAGCAAAGAATAGATTAAGCCAAAATAGCTATCCGAGATATCTAATCCTAACCTTAATGATAAAACATGACCTTTACATTCAAAAGTGGCGTCTACTAATTATTAATTAAACTATTTCAATAAAATAAATAAAAATGGTTAGGACATGAGGTCCTAAAAAAATATATAATTTGGACTTGTAGAAGCTTAAGGATCTCTTTATTCATTACTACTTCAATATTAGGGTTAATAGGCCTTTGTTTTTGATGAAACGGTTTAGCTCCAAGTTGTAGCTCTATGGTATGTTTTATGAAACTCCTATTATAGAATTTTAGATTTTTGTATGACTAGGCAATGATGTCATTATACTTTCCACACAACTCTTTGAAAATACTTACTTCCTCTTCAATGCATTCATTCCCTAGGGGTATGTTTTTACCTTTATCCATTTTGAATAAATGATATGAAGATGCTTTCACCTTAGTCTTGAAATTATTGAAGGTATATTAGTTATGTTAGAGAATATATTACATTATTGGGTACATATCAATGTACCACCTTTGGTACATTACTAGAGTAGGAGTTTACTTTAGAGTTATATTAAGTAGTTACTTGGGAAAGAAGTAATAAATGGATAAGTGTTATAATATGCAATAATAAAAATGTGCATGTAGTCCACATGTACATAATCCATAGGAATAGGTAAAGTAAAGTCTGTAGAACTTATCTTATATATATATATGTACCTTGAGCTATACACATATAGTGTGAGTGAGAGAGATAATGTTACTATAAAGTAGTGTGTAGGTACAATGTAGATATTCATTGTAAAATTATGGAGTGTTCATAGTCCTCCATTATATTGCATTGTACTATTTTTGTGATCTTTCATTAATGGTATTTTACTTAATTATTGTAGAAGTCTCTTCTCATATTTTCCTGCATATTTAAGTACCATTATCATATAATTATCATAGTCTACATATTTTATATCTTGTGGTTGCATCTCCATTAATATGCATAACCAAAATCTAACAGTGGTATTAGAGCACACGGTAGATTAGATAGGAAATAGGAAGAGCCATAAGTGATATTGAGAGAAATATAGAAATCTCATTTATATAATTTTTGAGATTGCATTTGGTTATAGTCTTTCCATAAGGTTACAAAAAACTCATGAAGACTAGGACTCAACATGGATTCCACTATATTGATAAATCAACTAGTGAATATTCGTCATCTCTAGATTTAGAGTTTCTTCCATTATAGTCCTAATACTTTATTACAGGGAAAGGAGATTAAAATCAAGTTGTGAAGCTTCCTACAAAATATCTAGGAATAATATCTTCTTTAGAATCAATCCAGAACCAAAAGAAACAAATGGAAGAATAAATATTTGGAGTCTTGAAGAAAAGGTCCAGTTACTAGAGATTGCAAACCTATAATATGTAGAAGAAGAAAAGGCCATAGGATCCTTGTTACAGATTCAAGGGAGAGAAGAAAACTTGAGTGAAGAGTCCTAATGAAGATAGGATATCAGTGATCTCTAGTGCATATTACCTTGAATAATTTGAAGAGACCCTTAGAAGATCCATTTAAAGAACTCTCAAATCTGGAATATTGGAGGTTGGTGATCTCCATTAAATAATGCAGATTGTAGAGTAAATAAGGACTAGAAAACATCCTATTCTAGATTACAACAAGAGTATATTTCATAGATTTAGGAAGGAGATATCACTATCAACACTTCCATAGAAGAAGGTTGAAGGAAAGTTCTCATTGGAAAGACCAGAGAAGCTGTAAGAGTGAAGACCCTACATAAAGGTCTCAAGGAGAAACAAGGATAAGGCTTGGTGAGCCTTAGTGAATGAGATTTAGATAAGGCCATTAAATGAGTTCCTAGGAGAACTTATTAGAGAAATTTACCACCAAGGATAAGTTCTAAATAAAGGAAGAACTTGGAACAATTATCACCATACGATAACAAGCCCAAGGGAGAAGTATTTGGCAAGGATTTTGCCAAATTTTGGAGGAGATTGGTGAACTCAAGAATTCCAAATTCTTGAGAATAAGACCTTTATTGAAGTCATATTTTTACAAGGAGGTTGAAGGATAATGAAGACAGAAGGAGCTACCAAATCTAGGGGATTTTAATATTGATTTAGATGACTAGAAGACTCATTCAGAGATAGGGGTTTGTTGAATCTTTAGAAAAATACTAAAGGGTTCTTGAAGAAAAAATTAGCTATGATTTGGGAGATTTCCTTACCAAATTTTTGAGTTTCAAGGATAACATTTTAGTGCAAAAATTAATTGTAAAATGGTAACAATTAGGATAGCATTACTAGCTACAAAACTTTAGATTTATAGAGAGCATTCTAAAGGAGAATCAAAACCACCATACTATTATTTCAAGTAGCAAGTTAGAGGGTTTCAAATATACAAATATATGAGATAGATAACTATTTCGAACAACCAAGAATAACTACAAGTTCATCCAGTTAAATGTAGCAATAAGGTGAATCTAATCACCTTGTAATACTTCATCTACAGAGTTCGTTAAGGTAAGAAACTTTGGTGCAATAGGTTCACAATTGAAAATTAAGTTACATACTTCTTTATTAAGTTTCATTAGGCACCATATCAAATTTAAAGTTTCAAGGAGAAGATTACATATTAAAGTCTTCAAAGGGAGTTCAGAAGGAGGTTTTTTTTAAGGTTTATTACCTACACATTAAAATAGGAGGTAGATATATTTTGTTAGAAAGAAAAATATAATATTTCTAGTATCTAGTTACAACAAAGAATGGTATATTAAGTTATAGATATTATAGTGCATTTAGTAGTAATTACTAGCCCATATTTTAGGGTTAATTTGAAGGAGTAATAAGGTGCGATCAATATTGCACTATATTAGTTGTTCTTAATAGTTTTAAGGTGCACTAAGTTTTTTAAGTTGTAAAAATTAAGTGCATATTTCAAACTACTTTGAGGGTTCATTTATAGGAGAAATAATGTGATATTATTATTATCCTTAAGTGTATTTAGTTAGAGATATTACTAGTACATTAAGGATTGATTACACTATTCTAGTTATTCATTAAACTAGTTATTCTCAAAGGATTATTATGTGCATTGGTTATTAAGTTAGAGTGAAAAACCAAAGAGCACAAGTCAATATACTATCAAAGTGTCTAGAGATACTATTGAAGCACAGAGAACCTGTAGCTTATTGTGGACTAAAGAAGCCACCAAATAGGGTAAAATTCCTCTAAGGAGTGGAGAAGAAAGCCACCATAAAAACCTAGTTTAAGAGAACTACAAAATGATACTAGGAGAGTCTTAGGCTTTAGATGCAAATAAAGAGGTATTACAAGGTTATACAAGCACCAAGTTTTTCTATGTTATTACGTCAAGAGGAGACAAAATAAAAGTGTCATAAGGACACTCTACATAGCCTATCATCCTATCTACAAGCTACCACCATTGGTAGAGGAGAAGCACTAACATAAGTGCTCAAAGAGGAGCCATACAAAAGGGACTCAACATCTACCATTTACAAAGGGTAAGCACTAGCAAAGGTGCTTAAGAAATAAGCCAATCGAAGGGCTTGATATCCACCATTGGTAAGGGAAGAACTACCCAAGGTGATTGAGCAAAGATTCATCCATAAGGCTTGGTATTTAGCTCATTAAGGTATTAGAATATACCTTAGTCCATCACCTAAGGTGATATCAACCTGCAACATAGAAATGAACTATGTAAGGTGAATATAATCTATTACATCCTACGTAAAAATACAATGATAAGGACAATATATTACAAGAAAGGAGGAGCAAGGTATAAGGTGTATTACCATAGCTCTAATGTGGTCAAATAACCAGTCAAGAACCACATCAAATCTAGCATTGGAACACCATTGCAGCACCTGGAATCCATCACAACTGAAGCCAACTTCATCATATCAATAATTTCTTGGAAAGAGAGCATTGAACACAAAAAAAAATAAGGCATTTATTGGTATAAAATGGATGAAGAATAAGATACATTGGGGTAGCTCTACATGCATGGTTTGGGAGTGACACTTGCAAAATCCTACCAAGGATAGTGTGCCACTTGGCACAAATGTGAAATAACATCTCCATATTCATAACACCAAAGCTCAAGAGAAAGGGTGCCTAAGAAATGTAACAACTATCATCATAGCTACACTAATCAATAATATATCTACAATATTCATCAACACCCAAGAATTACATTTGTAACATAACACTTCTCAAGATCCATAATAGGTGTTGCACCACCTAAGGAGGAGATGAAGAGTCTTGGGAAATACCTAGTGCCACTTGGCACTTACTTAAATACAAGGAGCACATGTATAGCCACCAAAGAGCATACACATAGAGGAGGAAGTGCATATTCATCCAGTAGTAAGTGAGAGAATTAAAGATGTGGTCTAGAGAGAATTGAAGGTGCAATTGAGACTGAATTCAAGGGATGTCTAAGCAAGAATTCAAGGAGATGAAGAGTAGTCAAAGGCACATTAAATATGTGCATAAAATATGCTTTGTAAACTTACTACCATTATTTTCATACGTCTATAGTGCAACACCCATCATCAGGGAGATACAACATAATAAATGTAAGGTTTCACTTTGATTAAAAACACTTTCATTCATGAGTGATAAGGTGAATAACTTAAGGTTGAATCCATTTGTCATTTACATTGGAGATATAGGCTAAAACAACCTTAGTAAGTTGAAATAAAATCAAATGAATTGTATATCTATAAAATTATTTCAAATTACTTTAATTGAAATACAAATATTTTAATATTTGCAATTAATACCATAGGAGGTATAAGGGTTTCTACTTGGAAAATCAAAACATTATTATATTACAAATATTATTAACTTATAATATTCCAAAATTAGACTTCCTAGATAATATGGGCACTGAGAAGGAGGTAGGGGTTTAGTGGCACAGTGACATGGCTATTGAGGATGATATGATTAGGCAAGTTAGTGAGCAAATCTAGTGTTTAGCTAATTTGGACAACCATTCCAGAAATATGGTTTAGGAGATTTGTGCTCTAATGTAGATCTTCTTTTATAGTTGTAAGCAAGTCAACAACCATTGTAGAAATATGGTTTAAGATATTTGGCTCCAATGTAAATCTTCTTTTGCTATTGTAAACATGTGTTCTATTTGGCTAGGGTTGGGAGAAGTCTCATTCCAACTTGTAAATGATCTTTGTTTTAATACAATTTTTTTCAAATTATTTTTCAAAAAAAAAATCTAAAATTAGGGAGTTATAAGGTATACTACATCAGAAGTAGATTATTAGAATTTAGAAATATTAAACTATTAGATATTAAGGGGTATAAAAGGAAGTTCATTATTTAATTAAAGGAGTTGGAATTATTTACTTACACTTGTCTCATACTCATACTAAAGGGATAAAAGAAATCCAACCATAGAGAACTTCATCAAATTGAAAAGTGCATAAGGAGAAAGGAAATTAGGATCTGAACATCAAACCATTATATAGTCAAAAGGGATTCATATCAAAGTAAATGTAAAAGTTAAATATACTATCAAGCACTTTATCAAGCTTATAGGCTACTCTAATAACTAGGGATACATAAGGAGTCTTACAAAACCTAAGTTTTGAAAAGGGTTATATTAAGGTAGTTCACATACTCTAAACTAGGGAGTCATAAGGTAGTCTACAACTATTATCATGACAACAAATAAATTCATCCTTACAGAATCTCAACTACTCAAAGGACCAAATTACTCCTCATGGAAAAACAAAGTGAAGGTAATTCTAACAGTTGAAAAACTTTGGGACATTGTCCAAGGAACAATTGCTAAACCTACAAGTGAGGAAGAGATTCAAAAGTATGAAGAAAATGATGCAAAGGCCCTCATGATAATAACATTTGCAATTATAGATGAAATACAACCTTACATTAGTTCAACAACAACTTCTATAGATGCTTGGAAAGCTTTAGCCAAGATATTTGAAGGGAAGAACAAAGCCACTATCTTAAATCTCCAAACTCAATTACATTCCTTGAAAATGAATAGTGGTGAAAGTATAGAACTATTCCTAAGGAAGGTAGCAGATATAAATGGAAAATTATTAACCTTAGAAGAAAAGGTTGAAGATAAGTTTCTTGTTCAAGTAACTATGAGAGCACTTCCAAAAAACTACAAACATTTGGTTACATATTTACAAATTCTAAGTAAATATACTTCCTTTAATGAGTTAGTCAATATTATTCAAGAATACAAAGTGGAAAATATAGTTAAATATGAAATGACTAACAATGCATTAGTTTCAAAAGATACTCCACAGGGAAATGTTACCTCAACTTCGAAAGGAGGAAGACCATGGAATAACATATATTGTCATGTATGTAGGAGAAAAGAACATAGCACTAATTATTATAGATTCAATCCTAGAAATCAAAATTAGGGAAATCAAAAAAACTATGGAAGCCAATCAAATAGGGCATTCCAACCAAGACAATATCATAATCAATACATACCACATCAGTAACAATTTCAGCATCCATATCCTTCACAAAATCAATGCAAATATCCTCAATTGCAATATCGAGAAGGGAATAAAAAGGGGCACTTGGATTAGGATATCCCTAGGATTCAAGAACTAGAAGAATCTACAGAGGAAAATGAAGTTAAAGTGCTCTCAGCAAAGATGATATTTTATGAAGACACTAACTACTTGCTTGCACAAGATACAAACATCAGAGAAGGAGAGGACAAGGTCCATACAGAAGAAGATCCATATTGAAGACTAAAGTCTTCAATACCCAAATAATGTAATACAAGGGGGTGTTAGAGAATATATTAAATTATTGGATACATATTAATGTACCATCTTTGGTACATTACTAAAGTAGGAGTTTACTTTAGAGCTATGTTAAGTAGTTACTTGGGGAAGAAGTAATAAATGCACAAGTTTTAGAATGTGCAATAATGTAAATGTGCATGTAGTCCACATTTACATAAGTCATAGTAATAGGTAGAGTAAAGCCTAAGGAACTTATCTTATATATATGTACCTTGAGCTATACATATATAGTGTTAGTGAGAGAGATAGTGTTAATATAGAGTAGTGTGTAGATACAATGTAGATCTTCATTGTAAAATTATGGAGTGTTCATAGTCCTCCATTATATTGCATTGTACTATTTTCATGAGCTTTCATTAATGGTATTTTACTAAGTTATTATAAAATTTTATTCTCTTATTTTCCTGCATATTTAAGTACCATTATCATATACTTACCATAGCTTGCATATTTTACATCTTGTGGTTGCATCTCCATTAATATACATCACCAAATGCTAACAAGTTAAACAAGATTTCTAATGTGATTAACCACCTAGGTAGTTGGTTGATCTTTAGCTGATTACTCCATATTTATTGTCATACAAATACTTATTCTTTTTTTTTTTTTTTTTGAAAAAATTGAAAAAAGCTTGTATTAAAACAAATGACAGTTACAAGAGGGAGAAAGGGCATCCCAACCAAGCACAAAGAGACCAGAAGGACAAAGGGTGTGAAAACGTGACATGTCACGAAAACGCAACATGTCGCGAAATCGTGACACCTAACCTAACAACCGCCGTGCCACAACAACCAGTCGCGATAACGCGACATGTCGCGAAATCGCGACAAAAAGCGCCGAAGCCACAACACACGAAAAATGTCGCGAAATCGTGACAGCACAGCACCAAATCACCCAAACGCCAAAAACATCGCGAAATCGCGACGAGAAAGCCTGAAGGCACCTGCTCCCCAAAATTGTCGTGAAATCGCGACGAGTTCTCCTTTAATCAGCAACTTTGAGAAAGTGTCGCGATATCGCGACGGCTTTTCCTTGGAGCCCCAGTTGGCCGAAAGTGTAGCGAAATCATGACAAGAAATCCAATGGGCGCCCCATCCGCAAAAGTGTCGCGAAATCGCGACATGTTCTCCCCCATGGTGCCCTTTTCTTAAGCTAGTCGTGAAATCGCGACGTTTTTCCTTCATGCAGTTTTTTCTCTAGAACTGTTGCGAAATCGCTACAGGTTTGCCCCTTTGCTTCATTTCCATAAACATGTCGCGAAATCATGACAGGTTATCCATTGGGAGGCTTTTCACAAAAAAGGTCGCGATATCGCGACGATTTTTCCACTTAACGTAATTTTGCTCAAAACGTCGCGAAATCGCTACAGGTATGCCCCTTTGTGTCCTTTCCTCAAAAAAGGCACGAAATCGTGACAAATTTTCCTTAGAGTAGCTTTCCACAAAAATTGTCGAGATATCACGACGGTTTTTCCCTTTCACGCAATTTTTCTCAAAGCGTCGTGATATCGCGACAATTTTCCTCCAGCAGCAAAACCAACCAAAAAGGTCGCGACATCGCGACACCTTCTCATCAAAGACCGCGATGACGCAACAAGTCGTGAAATCGCTAAAATTTTCCTCCCAAATCCGTGGCAACAAAAAGGGTAGCGAAATCGCTACAGTTATCCAGGATAGGTCGCGACAGAGCAACATGTTGCAACAGAGCAACATGTCGCGAAATCGTGATAGATTTCCAAACAGGGTCGCGTCGGCGCAATATGTCGCGATATCGTGACAAAAACTAACCTTAGTCATTTTTGAGCTCATGGATGCAGGGATCGTTCCAGACCACTCCAAATTTCTTCATCTATCATAGGCATATCACTGTGCAGCTGAAAACCTACCTCTTTCTCAGCACCCATCTTCGCAAGGAAGTCAGCTACCATGTTCAGATTTCTACTCACATACACAGGGATAACATCATCTAACTCCCTCCATAACTCCTTGATTTGGGATATCAACATCCGCAGTCTCCAGGATTTTAAAGAGAAATTCCGCAAGCAATCTAGAGCGCCGATCAGGACTTGAGAATCAGATTCAAGAATTATCCTCCGGTAACCCTGCTTAACAGCCCAGATAGACATTGACTTAATGGCAAAGGCTTCGGCTTCATTGTTCGTGGCTCTGCCCAATCCCTGCAATTCCCAATAAAGAACCGCACTCGAGTGATCCCGACAAACAACACCAATTCCTGCGTTGCCCGGGTTGCCTTTTGCAGCCCCATCAGTATTGATCTTGATCCAGCCTACAGGGGGAGGTTTCCAGCATGCTCTGCCTTGCCTCTCATGACCCTCAACCCCCTCTTCAGGATGCCCAAGAGTAGCCTGATTCTCTTCATTAACAAAAGTAGCAACAGTTTCTGTGACTTTGCTCCAGATGACCTGCCAAATGCCGTCAATCGAGGAGAAAGTGTTTCTAAATATCCGGGCGTTTCTCTCCAACCAAACTTGCCACCAAATGAAGAGAAAGCCTAACTGCCAGCCAGTTCGGAGAGCTATGGAATTGAACCTGCCCCATTTCCATTTTTCCCAAATATTGGTACGGTTGAGAACACCATTAGCCTGGAGTTTAAATTGAGAGAACCAACGTTCCCAAATATGATGAGTAAAAGGACACTCAAAAAACAAATGATCTGTAGTTTCCTCATGTTGGAGGCATAAAGCACATTGAGAGGGGCCATTGAAACCCCTACGTCTGAGATTTTCAAAGGTGAGAAGACCATTATGCATAAGTTTCCAAGCGAAGAAATTCACTTTCGGCCAACCCTTTGAATGCCAAATCCTTCTCCAATGTTGAACCAAAAAAGAGTGTGGGGGAGGCTCAGGGAGGATCTCTTCATATCCAGCCTTAACTGAGTAGACCCCAAGGCTTCCATAGCCCCAGGCTAATTCATCTTCCTCATCCTTCCCCGTGAGGAACCTTTTTGACAAGATTTTTTGCAGGATAGGCGCCAACTCCGGAGAGACAGTAATTGGCCACTCCTCCCACCGCTTAAACTTTTTAAATTTATACCCCCCCAATTGACTGGTAAGAAGATAATTATCAATATGGATCCAGCCCTGGGCTTCTAAGGCGGTCATGATTGGTTGTAGCTCAGGGAACATAACAATAATGGGCGGATGTTGGTCCCAAGAGTCAGTCCAGAAACGAGCCTTGTCTCCTTTCCCCACTTTCCAGAATAATTGATCTTTGATAATCTGGGACCCAAGCTTGAGAGTCTGCCACACTAAGGAACCAGAACCTTCCAAGGGAAAGCGACCCACCTCATTGGGATGAACATGCCCCAAATATTTACTGGAAAGAATTCTGCTGAAGAGGGAGGATGGCTGAGAAATCCACCTCCAATACAGTTTTCCAGCCAAATCTCTCAAGCCCAGCCCTCCTTTGTCCTTAGGCTGGGTAAATTTGTCCCACCCAACCAAGGCCCATTTTTTCTTCCCTTTTGCGCCTTCCCATAAAAATCTTCTAGCCATTTTGTCCAGCTCTTTCCAGATGGTATGAGGGGCAACCGGTATTGAGAATTTATAGATCGACAAAGCCTGAATAACCAACTTCGGGAAGGTTAATCTACCCCCGTAGCTTAGCCATTTATGGGCCCAATGATTCATTCTGCCTTTGATGCCTGCTAACAGATTCTTCCAAATGTCAATATTTAACTTTTTGAAATGAAGGGGAACGCCCAGGTAAACAATTGGAAGAGAAGTCCTTGTGAAGCCCAGGATCTCAATAACGCGCTCCTGAAGCCGTTGGTCAAGATTGAAAAAGACCACTTTGGACTTCCTGACATTTAGAACCTGATTTGAAGCCCTTAGGTAGAAATTCAAAGTATCTCTGATTCCTCTAGCTTCCCGAAGAGTGGCCACACCAACCAGACCCGTATCATCCACAAATTGCAAGTGAGTCAGAGTTTCCTCCCCAACCTTGATACCAGAAAGCAGACCTTGTTGCCTTCTCCTCAAAAACAGTCTGCCCAAACCTTCAGCCAAGAGAAGGAAGAGATAGGGATAACAAGGGTCTCCCTGGCGGAGACCACGGGTGGCGCCGAAAGGAAGCGAGGGAAGGCCCTTGATGAGAACAGAAAAAGAGGGAGAAGAAACACAACTCATAACCCAATCAATCCAATCCTGAGAAAAGCCAAATGCAGCCATCATTTTCGACAAGAAGCACCACTCCACCCGGTCATAAGCCTTGGACATATCCAGTTTAATGAACATTCCTTTGTTGCCCGAAGTTTGCATTGAATGGATGGCCTCCTGGGCCAAAACCACCCCATCCAAGATTTGTCTTCCCTCAACAAAGCCCCCCTGTTCAGGAGAAATGATGCTATGAAGAAGGGGTTTAAGCCTCTCAGCCATTATCTTAGTGATGATTTTGTAAATCACATTGCATAAAGCAATAGGCCTGAAATCAGAGATATGAGTCCCTGCTTCCCCTTTTGGAATTAAAGCAATGAAGGTGTGATTGATCGCCCTGAGCATTCTTCGATTGGATCTGGATTCCTCAGTAACAGCCAGAACATCCTCCTCCAAGGTGTCCCAGAAAGCCTAAAAAATTCAATAGGAAAGCCATCTGGACCAGGAGATTTTCCAGTACTCATACCAAAGACCACATTTCTCAGTTCATCCCTTTCAATGGGTCTAAGCAGGGCCTGATTGTCCTCTTCAGAGATAATAGGAGGAATAACATTAAGAACTTCATTCTGAGCCTCAACATCTTGCTGCATACTTTCCTTAAAAAGTTTAGAAAAGTAATCGATAGCATGGGAATGCATGCCAGGAAGAGTATCGAAGACATTTCCATGTTCATATTTGAGAACTTCCATATTGTTCATCTGTCTCCTAGCACAAGTTGACCGATGAAAAAATTTGGTATTTCTGTCCCCCTCTAATAACCAAGTATTTCTAGCCCTCTGTTTCCAGTATAACTCCTCTTGGTTGTCAATGTCCTCAACCGCTTTACGCAGTTCATCATCTTCAGATTTGAGTTGCTCAATAATTGATCCTTCCCTAAAAAGTTTCTGAACCTCCTCCCATATAGCCACCAAGGGGGCCCTTTGGGACTGGAAATCTGACTTTTTCCTTTCCTCCTTCGTTTCAATTGAATTTTGACAAATTGAAGCTGTTTATGAAATTTGAACATTGCTGTCCCAAAAGGTGGACGGCCTTCTGTCCACCATTGAGAGATTTTTTGTCGAAGGTCCTCCTTTTGTAACCAATAATTCTCAAATTTAAAAGGCCTATGGTGCTGCCCTCTCGAAGTCCCTCCCTCAAGCAAAATGGGAAAATGATCCGAAATAGGGCCCTCCAAAATCTGGAACTTAAAAGTCCATTTAACAAAAGCCTCCTCCGAGACCAAAAAGCGATCTAACTTGACCTTCCTGCTATGTGGCTCCTTTCTCTTGTTTGTCCAAGTGAAAAAAACACTAGGGCCTTGAACGTCCACTAAATTAAAGGCCTGAACTTGGGCAATCAGAAGCCGGTCCCCTGGATCCAAAACAGGGGTGCCACCTTCCTGGTCCCGAACAGATAATTTTGCATTAAAATCCCCTGCAATAATCCAGTCATAACACTCCCTGTATGCTCTCATGTTGTGAACAGCGTCCCATTGGAGCCTCTGGCCATCAAGATCTTGGGCCCCATAAAAGTTGGTGATAAGGACCAGCTCAGAATTGAAGTTATTTCTGAAGAGAGAAGTAAGAACACCCCTGCAAGCTACATGTTCTAAAGCAGTCCAGACCAGAGGGTTCCAAAGGGTAACAATTCCACCTGAAGCTCCTTGGGCAGCCACGTCCATATACCCAGCTCCCCGCCAGATTTTAGTAGCAGTTTTACTCATAATATCTAAAGACATTTTGGTCTCCTGAAGAAGCAAAAAGTCTGTTTTACGGTTTTCTAAGAGTCTTTGAAGCAGTGATTGATGGGTTCTACTGTTTAAACCCCTAACATTCCAAGATTGAATAATCATTGAAAACCTTGAGAGCAGTAAGAATCAATGGTCCTCACCAATCCTCCATTGATTAGCTTATCTCCTTGCGCTATTAGTAGTTCCTTATTGGATTTTCTTCCTGCTCCTTGAGAGTTATTGTTTCTAGATCTCTTTTCCACCTGGGAAATCCCTAAAGCAGGCCTTTCTCTATTTTTATCTGCATTTCCCATGGTGACATCTTTTATAGCCGGCTGTGCTGGGGAGTGTATAACCAATGCCCCTGGATTCTCTGACTGCGGGTTCTCAGCTGGCACAGTCACCTGTTCTACTACAGGAGTGAAGGAAGGAGAAACAAGAGGTGGAGTGTTGAAATTATCACCATTCCCAACCACTCCCTCCATAGATTGGTCCTCCAGATCCACTAATGACTTAAAAATTTCATACCGATTGTTTGGCTTGAGCTGTACCTGCTCCTTGCCATTTTTATTTTTGTTTCTCTTTCGTTTCACCTGTTCAAAGCCATCCTGCTGAGCATCAGGACCTGGAGAATTGCTAGAGGGTTCATTGACCGGACTGGACTTACCCTCTCTAGGGCGGTTTGACATTCCACTCGGAGCCTCCATTTTTGTGCTCACTATGTTTGGGCAGAACCTTGCCAAATGTCCATGCTTATGGCATACTCGGCACCTGAAAGGTAGGGCCTCATAGTCTAACTTCTGGATCCAGGGTACTCCTGCAAGCTCAAGTTCCACCTCAGCTGGTAGAGGCTGACTAATGTCCATATCTACACATATTCTAGCAAAGACAGTAGTATTACCCTCTATGGTATCTTTGGAGACTCCCAAAAATCTGCCTAGGGAATTACCTATTAGTTCCAACACTGCTCACCCCAAAACTCCATCGGGAGAGCGTACAGCTGGATCCAGACCGGGATAGCCATGGGTTCGATGCGGGGGTCGAAACCCACTCTCCAGGGTTGGACAAATAACCCTGCTGGTCCGTGGTTTCTCTTTTCTGATTCAAATGCTCTGTTTCTATCTGCTAAAGAAGAGAAACTTATGATGAAATACCCATTTCTTATAGGCCATAAAGAGTACTCACCATGTGGCTCCCAGTTCTGGCGAACCCAGGTATGCAAAAAATTTAGTGTGGGCTGGATGCCCATGAATTTGCAGATCAAGTCGTGATTAGCTCGGTAGACGATTGTATCTTCGACCAGCATTGGTTCTATAACAATCTTAGGCCTGGAAGTGGATTGCGGGAGGCATCCATTAACACGGTGAGCATTTGGGCCATTGGCAACATTCTTGAGTATCGATTGAAAAGCATTCCGCTGCGCTCCATCCGTGGAAGGCGAGGGATTATCTTTCAACTTCTCAGCATATGAGGTCTTTCTCCCAGCAGGAGAAACTGGAGGAGACCCCATCGGGCCCTCCCGGGACCACTAAAGAACCTTCAGACGAAATCAAAAACAACCCCCCAATGCCCCAGGCAAGATCTTCGGGCCAGAATCCCTCGAGCAACACCAGACGTCGTCACAAAAATTTTCCCGCCAAATCGCCAAATCGCTAGAGCCGATTCCCCCCAATCACCAGATTTTTTTTACCTTCAGATTATTTTATTGTTATCCAAATACTTATTCTTTTACTTCATGTGTTGAACTTCTTTTATGATGAATTCTATAATATCTTTATCTTTATTAAATACCTACCAATGATAGAAATTATTAGGTACAATGGGTTTAAAAACCACCTCGAGTTATTTTTGTTTATCCCATATATAACTTGTAGAGTTAAATTTAGTTGCTATGGAAGCCAAATAATATACTTGAGTGTTTAATTCTATAGGAATTACCTTAATATTATAGGTAATAAATCTTTCTAATAAATCATAAACATTATGTTTGTATGATTTTAGGTGTTTGTTCTTGGTAGCACATTTTGAATTAACTTCATTTATGACTAGCTTGGAATCATAAAAAAATATTATGTTCTTAACACCCATCCTTTCAAATTTTCTTAGGCCTATAGAAATTTCATATTCAACCATATTATTTATGCAACTTAACAATAGCCTATAATCATAGTTTAGCCAATTACCTTAAGGGTCACTAATCGAATACCAGTGCTAGATTTATTTCTTGTTTTTACATAATCAAAATGCATGGTCCACATGCCATTTGATCCTTGGATGTATTTCCTAGTAAATGTCATGATATTTATAAGCTCTTTATAATCAACAACTTTCTAATATCAATTTATTTAAAACTTACTTATGGATCATTATCTTCCTGAAGCATACCTACGATCATGTCAATTTATAAAATAGGATCACCTTTAGTAAGTTCATCCAAACTTTAGGGAGTTTGTTCCAGTTCATCACCACCACATCATCAATTTTATGCAAAAGGTAGTTACATGTAGGTTCATTTTCAATTCTATTAATTTTTTCATCCCTAGGAAACTCCATGTGCTTAGAGTCCATCATTGGGCATCCATTTATAAACAACTTAGTCTATTCTCTTGATAGTATTATCTCGAAGTTAGAAGGAATATCAACCATAATGATATCTTGTGCAACTACTAGTTATAGGTGATTTGATATTACCATGATAGATCTTTCAAGACTCCTATGGCATTAACCTTGGTCCATTCCATTTATATATAGTTGTATTTTTCATGAATGGCAGTTTTATTTCCTCATGTAAATACTTTGGCCTTACCATTACAAACACTCTTGAATCCACTATGTAACTAATTAGCAGTAAATTCTTAATTTTTAGAGTCACATAAAGTTATAGTGACTTCGACTATAGTTTTGGGATATTTAGTATATTAGTTTGCATTGAACTAAATATCAAATTGTATTTTCGTATAAAATTTTATTATTTAACAATATTGGGATGTGTTTTTTGTGGTGCCCCTTTCTTACCCTTATCATAACTTTATTCCTACTCCTTTAGATATTTTTGGAGTAGATACCTTTGATACAAGGCTAGGGCTTTGTGCATGCTAATTTTAGTTGGAGTCTTTTTCATTTCTTTGCTGGTGTGCAATCTGAATTTAGTGGTGCTACTTTCATTATGTGATGTAAATTTCTAATATTATTTTGTCACAATAACACGTACTTCACTAGTAATGAGTGGGTATCTTAATGGTTTTCAAATTAATTTTGTAACTTGTCCCTTTCCTTATCATGTCTCTTATCATTCTACTTATTGACCACCTCTTAGTTTTTTTCATTTCAATTTCTTTTTTTGTTTTAGTTGGCATGCTAGTTGATTGTGTCATACTTGGTTCCTTTTATAATTTATTTCTATGTATCTTTTTATCCATATTTCATTTACCCTTTAACCTTTATGTGTAGCTATGAACTATGTCTTGTTAACATTGTGATGCTAGCACTAGATTCATCTTGCTTGTTATGGTTATTATTTTGAAACCACTTTTCTTTTACTCTTATCCCAAATACTTGTTGATTTATACCTGTGACACAATATTCAAAAGGAAAATATTCATAATATTTAGAAATGCCAAAAAATATGAAACCTACATTATTTAAATTTGACAATGTTTGGACTATAACTATCTAATTAACTACACATCATTGATTTGTTACTAGCACTATTTCCAGGTTGCATCTTGTTGATCCTAGTATTATTGATTATGTGGCTACAACACATTTGGTAGGATTATGTCCAAAATTGTAAACAAAGAACCACAAAGTATTAACCTCTAAATTTACATTTTTTATTAGGTAGGAGTTTTGAAAGGGATCCCAAACCTTTTACAAATATACAACCAGGACAAGAGAAACTAAACAACAAATCCTAAGACTAGAAGTAGGACAAGAAGAACAATGATCACATAGATCTAAACCAAACAAGGGATAAAGAAAGGAGGAAGGTCCTCCAAACAAAACTACTCCAAAGACACCAAAAACACCAAGGTGAAAGAGCAACCTTTAAACCAGGGAATCATCCTATTCTTTTAAGAGTTATTCCTCCATATCTAAGGAGTTGTGATTATGCTCATGATTTGGATTCCAAGATATCTCATTTACATAAAATGCAGATATTTTGACTATCCTTCTGAGGGACTTCACAAGATCCGTACTAGATTTTTCCACCTTACATGGAGTCATGTGGCCATCCTGAGACTTTAAAATTTTATTTTCCCCATAGAGGTTACCGAAGGCCTCATATTCCTATTTCTTAGTTGAATTGGAACGAACTCTTATGAGTCCTTCAAGTATTGAATAACAAGGGTAGAATTATATTTTCTAAATATTTTGGATTTCAAGTGGTTCAAGCACCTGACACTTTTATCATCTACCTTAGGAGTCTTTTGTATCTCAACCTTAATCATCGACCTATGACCTAGTTCTCCAACCCCCATCATAGGGGCACATCATTATCCACTCAAATTAGTTCAATAGGAACATGGGTAGGAACTTCCCTACCAACTTCCAACATATTTCCAAAAACCAATTTGCCAAGAGTAATTATGACATTCACATAATCCACCCTAATATTCTTCATAACAACATAGTCGAAGATCAATTTTATTAACCCTTGATGATTATAACTAGAAGAATCACCCTTCTACACATGATTGGCTAATATTTCTAGAGATTTGGAGATGAAACCTGGAAAATTCATAGTTTTTCCCCTTGAAGTTGATTGACGATTTCTAGGTGAAAAATTCTCACCACATCCCTATTACAATTAGGGGTAAAGTAATCAATAATGGCAAGAACCTCTAAATTTAAATTAACCATGCTATTCTACACCTAATTTCTTGGCTATCCCACATTTTCTTGAAGGACTTGATCCTTTGTGAGGTATAGGGTCTTCCATTATTATCAATTCCACTACTAACAATTAAGTCGTTCCATACAAAGGTTGATAATTACTTACATAATAATAGGTCTAATGGAAGCCCAATATTGATTAGAACTAGGAATAACATAGTCAAAAACTGAAAATGATTAAGGAAATTTAATTTTGATGACCACCAAGTGGCATAGATGAAGGATTCTATTCTTGTTTGGATTTATTAGCCATTATAATTTTTCCTTTTAATGGAGTTATATTTGTATTTGATTAAACTTTTTCCTCTTTGTGTATCCACATGGTGGTTTTCTTCACTTTCCTTTTCACAATTTTCCTTTAATACATTATAAGTTTGACTAGAATAAATTATTTGCCTAATTGCTACATATTTGAGTACACATTTATAATCCTACATAGATAGATTTTATAAGTTAGAAAATATAATGATTTATCAAAGAATCAATTTTTTCTATTATGTAGGGTTAATTGCTTCCAAACTATAGAAAAAAATCAATGAAAAAAGGTGGAGTGATGTGCTCTAAGCAATTTGATTCCAAAATTTGAGTGAATAAATCTTCTAAAACACATATATTTTTATTTTTCTCTGGGTGAATTGCTTCTCTAGAAAAATCATTCCCAAAAAGGAGTGGATTGAAACTTCAAAAGAATCCTTCAAACCTTGACAAATCATTTTTGTCCAATGGCAAAATATAATTTGGGTATCAAAATTAGATAAAATTGATGAATATTCATGAAATTTAGTACCACTCTATAATAAATTTAGATATTTACTAAAGTTTAAAATGGAATCACCTCAAGGGAGAAAATAATATGAATATCTCGAGTTTTCTATTCAAATATCTGGAGAAAATGTCGATGGACATTGAAAATGGTAATGTTTCTATTCCTAACCATCAAGGCTTGTTCAATCTTATATTTAATTTTATTTCCAAGAAGAAAGGCTCTTCATATTTGGTCAAAAGTGGAGGGGTTTTGTTTGCCTCCTTGGATACTCCGATCATGGGGAAATATGGTGACTCCCACTACACTATAATTGGAAAATATGGTGGATCTTCCTATCCAGTTATGAAGAAAGAGGATATCTCTTCGTGCCCTATTCTTGGGAGGAGTGAGCTGACTATGTTAAAATATGGAGACAGTAAGTTAAGCCTTTAAAAATTGATTTGTATACCATTGGTTTAAATATTATTGGGGATAAGAGTCTAGGTAATAGGTTAAAGTATGAGGAGCCTTAGAAGGATTCTCTCCCTTCCTCTACCCTATCCTCTTAGGATTCATATGACAGTGACTCATCCTCTCTGAAAGAGAATAATTTGGACAAGAAAATAAAATTTGGCTCATTGAATAAGCTTAAGTCAGATGTCAAGGGAATGAGAAAATACATTAAGATCAAGTTCAAAGCTATTAAGAAACCAAAAAAAATTCAATTCTATCAACTCAAAAGACCCAAAATACTCTAAGGTGCACCTTATTTTAAAGGAGATATGAGAAAATATAGCTATGCCCTCCAAGAACAAGATCCAAGATGGATATTTTCCAATACCTAGCTCCTCTAATCTAGTTAAGGATATCCTTAGAGTGACTAAGAGATATGCCAACTAGACCATTCACTTTGTTAATGAGCTCTCTTGGGTTCTGAAACATACCCTAAGTACCCCAATGATGGATCTTATTATCTCAAGTGATACTTCTCAGGACTAAGTGTAACAACCCTCCTGGTGCAACTATTATTTATAGATAGATTGATAAACTATACTTGCTTTCTGCTCCTAGAATATGGTACTATTGATGGCTTTTGTTATTGCAAGAATATGTTTACCTCCTTTAGTGGGTATATAAAGGTTAAACATAAGAGGTAAGGAGGGATATGATGGAGGTGTGAAATATCACCATGAATCGTGAGTACATGGAAGCTCATACTGAAGAACACAAGCTTATGCTGAGAGGAGGGTGAACAGTATAACATAAAAAATTTCTTTTCAAACCAATAAATACAATAGTTTGAATGTAATAATCAATAAATGCACAATTTCCATACACATAAGAGACAATATTTTTACATGGAAACACCCTTTTTAGGATAAAACCATGACAAACTATTGCTTATATTTTCTTCAACAAATTTTGTGGGCACCAGCCCACAGGAGACATCGATCCCCTATAAAATTTCATGGGAACCAACCCACAGGAGACACCAATATCCTATACAATTTTGTGGACACCAATCCACAAGAGACACCAATCCCCTTATACAAGTTCATGGGCACAAACCTATAGGAGGCACCAATCCCCTATACAAGTCCATGGATAGCAATCCACAAGAGATATCAATCCCCTATACAAGTTCGTGGACACCAATCCCCTATACAAGTTTGTGGAAACCAATCCATAGGAGACACCAATCCCCTATACAAGTTCATGGACACCAATCCACAAGAGACACCAATCCCATATACAAGCTTGTGGACACCAATCCATAGGATATACTAATATCCTACTACAAGTTCTACTCCAATCCCTTATAAATGTTGATTTTGATTTACAAGCTGAATGGAGTAGATGTTATTTGTGAGGGCTATCTTCCTTGTTCTTCCTTCACTATCTTGTGCACATTTCCTTCTTTTAGATGGATGGATTGTCCTTTCCTTTATAATTGAATGCTTGGGTGAATATGTGCACTAATCCTCTTACTCTATCTTTTGAATGCTATGTGCATTGTGTGATGCCTACAACCAAAATACCTCCAAAGAAAATTATTTTAAATTTCCTACTTGTGTGGTCAACTCACGATAGGTCAATGAATGACTGCATAGGATAAATTTCAATCAGACTCAAAATTTGATGATCACTACAAAGGATCGAACTCAAAATCCAACGGTCACAAACTCGAAATCCAACTATCACTAAAAAGGGTCAAACTCTAAATCTAAAGGTCACAACAAAGGTCAAACTCTAATTCTACCATGTACACCCTCCAAATGGGCATACCCATGTGGGGTATAACAAGCATCGTGAGGTTCTCACAAACAACAAACTATGTGAATTCACTTTTACAATGTCCCACGCCCTTCGTAGGGTAGATGTGGGATCAAAATTCCCACATAAATTTAAATGAAGATTTTCAACTTTAGAAAATTAAAACATATTGCTTGCCTATTTGCATTCAATATCACTCGTCTCATGTAGTATCACATCTCTCTAATTCTTTCACTATGCACACAGGGGTTTTGGTAGCTACGTGGCCTTCACTACTACTTTTGTGATTGTTGGTTCGATTTCATTCACCTTAGCTCTTGTATAATGCTTCCATGGTTGATATAGGCATTTGCGCTTGCTTGTAACATCATTGCTCAACCTCCATTTAGCTTAGTTGGTCAATCTATGCTACTATTTATTATATTAATAAAGAAAATACTACAATCTTACCACTATGCAACCTCTGTTGGCCGTGTGACAGAACTATTCTCAATGCTTCTTTCTTGTTGTTTGATTTTTTTATTTTTCTAGATGTTCTCTCCCCACACAAAGGATGCAAAAATTATTCCACATGTTCAATGACACTCAACAACCTCTTTTATAATAGGTCCTTCACATGCTTTCCAATGCTATGTATGCTATGGTCTTTTCATGACTTCAAACGGTGTTCTCAATCTCAACGCTCTCTCTTGCACACAGAACACTATCCTACAATGATTCCTTCACAAAAATCTGCCACACTTGGATGTATCATTGCCTCTAAACTCACCGTGCTTGTATGTATCACTACCTCCAAACTTGTTGCACTTGGATGTATCACCACCTAAAAACTTGCTACGCTTGGATGTATCATCGACTCCAAACTTGTGCTTCTTTTATATCATGAAGACATTCAATTCGATACATCCATTTGGAATTATTTTCAACATATATTTATATCCAAACTTTACCTTTTAGATTTGACACCCAAGAATTTGGCCCACTCAAGATTTAAATTTTTAATTTATATATCAAACTTTGAAACCTTAATATATCACTTTGATATTTGAATCTTTAATTTACATATGCCAACCTTTGATATCGCCCAAAATCTACCTTGAATAATTTTCCCAAGCATGCCATCATTTTCTAGCAACCAAATAAACCTTTGATATCAATGATAATAATTCTAAAAATATTTCCCTTTGTCATTGACAACAACCCTACAAAGAAAACTATCTTTTACTTCAAAAGGATCATAAGTTGCTCCCCCTGACAAGTTGCTTCCTTTTATTGAAACTCTCCCATTTTGAAATTAATTGCAAAGGCTCCTCGAGGCTGAAAGATAAGACACTTGACATCGACCTCTTACTACCTGCTCTTCTTGAGATTTTTAATTATGAGATTAGAGTGAAACTTCCAAATTACTATGCTCCTTTTCTTATTCTATTTTATTTTTCCAAACTTTGGAGGGCATATGCTTTTGAAAATTTTGACCATCCTCCTTATTACTTGAATTTAGAATTTTAGGGAACACCGTTCTACACCATTTAGATCTATGCCCAAAATTATTACATTTGTAACAAATGATGTTGTAGTCCATGAGAGGTGCAAATGAATTGAAATTCCTCTTGGTGAAGCCAAAATTATTTTTAGCACCAACCCTGCAATGTGTAGCTTTATGACCAAAATGGTGACATGAAAAGTAATAAACATGGAAGAAATATTGAAACCTATCTAATTGCCTTGGAGTATATTACCACATGGTTCTCTCATTGCTATTTCTATGATGGACTTCGTTCCTTGATGATGCTTTGTTTTCTTCCTCCTTGATGCTTCCACTTTTCAACACATCAGTATAGGTCTTAGGTTTTTCCTTTGATGCCTCTATTCCTTTTGAGATTGACTCCCCCTTTAATTTATTTTGACCTTATTTAAAACCAAACCTAGTATTTATAACCGAATATCTTTGTGCTTTGATAATATCATCCAATATTTTTGTGCTTTTCTCAAGCATAATATTTTGCTTTAGCTTATCATTATATTCTTCCACTTCCTTCCTTAAAGAAACAACTTCATGTTTTAGTTTTTCACATTCAAAATATTTTGCCTTTAAATGCTCATCCATACCTTCTTCAATTCACTTTACCTCTTCAAATTTAACTTTGAAGTCAATGAGTTCTTACGACAACTTTACCTTTGTCATCTCATCCTCTTGTACTTGAGTCTTCAATATTGAGTTATTTTTTCCAATCCTTTTCAAATCTTCAAGAGAAACAACAAGTTCCTCTCCTATATCAACTATGGCTTTCTCTTCATTTTTTGGATCTCTCTCTTTTTCTTAATTTTCATCGACAAGAGCATATTCTTTCTCCGCTATAGACAAAAATAGTATTTCTTCTCTTTCACTATTGGAGAGTCTTTCATAATTGTTGGAAGAACTGATTGCTTCCTCAACATAAAGACTCTTCTTGTACCTTTGAAATATCTTCTCATGTTTGCTTTGACCATGCCTATAAATTTTCTTTCTTTTTCTTGTATTCCTTTTCTTCTTCACTGCTACTACTTACAGCTTGTGGGAAATTATATGCATAGTGATAAATATTACCACAACTAAAAAATTCATAGTATGCATACCTTTGTGTTTTATTTGACCCTTCTTATTTATTCGCACAAAGTTAGCTTCTTCTTCATTGCTTGATTCTTCACTTGACTCTAGTTATTTATTCTTTATCTTCTTTGAAGGTTTAAACAAGGCCTACCATTTGGATGTTTGATATTGTTTAGTCCTCATATCATAGGTTGTAATAATTCCATGTAGGTCATCCATGCTTAAGTTTTTAAGATCATTCATTTCTTCAATTGCTGAGACCTTCGCATAAAACCTCATGGGAAGTGAGCTTAATATTTTCTAAATAATCTTAGAGTCATCAATACTTTCTCCAAGTCCACAAATGGTATTCACAATTTCATCAATGTAGAGAAGATATTTAGCAATATCTTTCTCATCTTTCATATTCAAGTCTTCAAAATTCCTCCTGTGGGTTTGAAGTTTTACCATTATAACCTTGTTGTCTCCTTCATATGTTCTTTGCAACTTGTCCCATATTTCTTTTGTAGAGGTGCATTGCATAACTTTAATGAACTCTGATTCACATAAACCACTTAGTATTGCATTCATTGCCCTGACATTGTTTTCAAATGGTTTCTTGCCATATCGATCCATGGGAGGGGTATCAAGTGGTGTGAACCCATCCACAATGGATTTCCATATATCATAGCCATATGCCATAAAATAGATTTGTATCCTCACACTCAAAAAAACATAGTTAGTCCCATCAAACAATGGGGCTCTATTTTATGAAAAACCTTCTTGGAAAGCCATGTGTGTTCTTGTAAGATATTCCTTCAAGCTGTTAGGCTTTCACAAAGGAACCTTCTCTAATACCAATTGAAGAACACAAGCTTATACTAAAATGAGTGGGGTGAACAGTATAAGATAAAACTTTTATTTTCAAACCAATAACTGCAATAATGTGAATGTAATAATAAATCAATGCATAATTTCCATACACATAAGAGATAATGTTTTTATATGGAAACACCCTTTTGATAGAAAACCATGGTAAAATATTTCTTATATTTTCTTAAAAAAAAATTATGGGCACCAACCCACAGGAGACACCAATCCCCTATACAATTTCATTGGCACCAACCCACATAAGACACCAATCCACTATACAAGTTCATGGACATAAATATGTAGGAGACACCAATCCCATTATACAAGTTCATGGGCATAAATCCATAGGAGACACCAATCCCCTATACAATTTTATGGACACAAATACATAGGAGACACAAATCCCCTATACAAATTCATGCACACCAATCCACATGAGATACCAATCCTCTATACAAGTTTATGGACACAAATCCATAGGAGACGTCAATCCCCTATATAATTTCATGGACACAAATCCACAAGAGACACCAATTCCCTATACAAGTTCATGGATACCAATCCATAAGAGACACCAATCCCCTACTGCAATTTCTGCTCCAATATCTTATAAATGCTGATTTTGATTTGCAAGCTGAATGGAGTAGATGTTATTTGAGAGGGTTGTCTTCCTTGTTCTTCCTTCACTATCTTGTGCACCTTTCCTTCTTCTTGTAGATGGCTAGATTATCCTTCCCTTTATAATTGGATGCTTGGGTGAATATGTGCACTAATCCTCTTACTCTATATTTTGAATGCTATGTGCATTGTGTGACGCCTACAACCAACATACCTCCAAAGAAAATGATTTTAAATTTCTTGCTTGCATGGTCAACTCATGATAGGTCAATGACTAACTGCATAGGATAAATTTTAATTAGACTCAAAATTCAATGATCACTGCAAAGGGTCAAACTCAAAATCCAACGATCACAAAATCAAAATCCAATGGTCACTGCAAAGGTTTAAACTCTAAATCTGATGGTCATAGTAAAGGTCAAACTCTAAATCTACCACGTGTGACCTCAAAATGGGCATTCCCGTGTGGGGCATCATGAGCATCGTGAGGTGCTCAAAAAAAAAAAAATGCATGAGTTCTATTTTACAACATACCATGCCCTTTGTAGGGTAGATGTGGGATCAAAATTTCCACATAAATTTAAATTAAGATTTTCAAATTTAAAAAATTAAAACATATTGCTTGTCTTTTTGTAATGTTGCATTCAATCTCACTCCTCTCATGTAGTATCACATCTATATAATTCTTTTGTTGTACACGTAGGTGTTTTGGCAACTATGTGGCCTTCACTACTTATTTCATAATTACCGGTTTTATTTCATTTGCCTTAGCTCTTGTATAATGCTTCCATGGTTGAGATAGGAATTTGTGCTTACTTGTAACATCATTGCTCAACCTCCATTCAACTTAGTTGGTTGGTCTACACTACTATTGATTGGATTAATGAAGTGAATATTGCAATCTTACCACTATGCACCCTCTGTTGGCCATGTGGCAGAACTATTCTCAATGCTCCTTTCTTTTTGTTTAATTTTTTATTTTTCTAGATATTCTATCCTTGCACAAAGGATGTAATATTTATTCCATATGTTCAATGACACTTAGCAGCCTTTTTTATAATAGGTCCTTCACGTGCTTTCCAACGCTATGTCTGCTATGACCTTTTCATGACTTCAAATGATGTTCTCGATCTCAAAACTCTCCCTTGCACATAGAACACAATCCTACAATTATTACTTCGTAAAACTTCACCACACTTGAATTTATCACCACCTCCAAAATCATCACACTTGGATGTATCACCACATCAAAACTTGTTGCACTTGGATGTAGCATTGCCTCCAAACTTGTTGCGCTTGGATGTATCACCGCCTCCAAACTCGTTGCACTTATTTTATATCATGAAGACATTCGATTCGATTCATCCATTTGGAATTATTTTCAACATATATTTATATCTAAACTTTACCTTTTAGCTTTGGCACCCAAGAAGTCAGCCCACTCAAGATTTAAATTTTTAATTTATATATCAAAATTTGAAACCTTAATATATCACTTTGATATTTGAATATTTAATTTACATATGCCAACCTTTGATATCACCCAAAATTTACCTTGAATAATTTTTCCAAGAATGCCATCGTTTGCTAGTAACCAAATCAACCTTTGACATCAATAACAATAATTCTAACACATATAATTGTATTCATATAGGTGCATCATGAATTAATCACTTGCATTGTGTGTATGTGTTGTTTTGAATGCATTATTATTGTTGATAAAAATTATAAATATTTAACCTTTTATTGAAAGGAAAGTGCTAAAGCATGGGAGCTATTCTCTTTTTTTATATGGAAACATCGAACTACCAGTGTGGGAAGAAGAATTGGAGGTATAGATTGATTTGGTATTTAAATAGCCATTTTATGTTTAATTTTATAATTTATCATTTAATTAATATAAATTTTATCAAAATATGAAATAATTAAATAAAATAAAAATCCTTTTTATTTATAAGCATGCATTTTATCATACAAGCTATAAAAAAAAATGATATATCCACTATAGTCATTTATAGCTTTACTACTACTTGATAAAATTTAGTATAGGATTATCACCCTGGACGGGTTTCTCCTTCTCTATTGCAGATTTTAATTTTTTCCTGATGGTTTTATCTAGTCTAGATACCTCTCCAAGGATGAATTTTCTTCCTAGGTGGTTTTGATTTCTGGTTTCTCCTTGGTGGGTTTCAGTGTTCCCGTTTGGGTAGGAATTTTTAATTTTAAATTTTTTCCAGCGTGGGTGGGATTCTCCTTTTTGACTTCTGGGCTCTTTTGGTGGTAATTTTTTGAATTATTTCTATACGGATCGATCTTGTATCCTTGATTGATCCCACATGTGGGTTTATCCCGCATCCCAATTTGATCCGACGTACGGGTTGATCCCGCATCCCAATTTGATACCACGTACGGGTTAATCCCATGTCCAAGTTTGTAAATATAGTTGGTGACCGTCCTCATCTGCTCTATTTTTTATTTTCATAAGGCCTACCATTTGGCCCTCTAGATGGTCTATTAAAATTTTGTAAAAATGTTATAGGGCCCTTTCAAAACCCACTTTTAATGAAATTTTTTTACTGACCAATAAAAAAATTCTGTATAGGATTAAGGTGGAGATCTGTATGTAAATCCAAGTGTTATCTCCATTGTATTTTTCTTATAAGTTTGAGAATGAGGAAACCTAAAAGTATGTTATGTTAGATTCATTATGATAGTCTATGAAGATTATATTGGAAAAGTAGATTGAGATATTGCTAAAAAATCCATCAAAATATAGGTCAGGATCTCTATAGATTAGTGATAGTTAACTTAGTGTTGTTGATGATTTTTGTAAAATAAATGGGAAGTTGTGCTATTGAAAAGATGTCATATGAATTATATTTTATGTGTCTTATTCAAAGTTGTTTACTTTATTGAATAGTTTTATTTGTGGATACATAAAGTCCTTGAAATATAGTGCATGAGTTATTTACCTTCTTTTCTTTCCATTTAATCTGTGATGTAGGGAAGAAATGGTTGGGTGTGATGTTTCTAATATAACTAAAAAATGCTATGATATATGATATATGAGTGTAATTCTACTACCCCAAATCATTTTAATGGAAGGCACTCATCCATTTAGCCACTAACATGGATTTTTTTCTGCAATAACGATATTTAGGTTAGCAATACCTAATGTATAAGGTTGGGTGCATCATGTTGTTTGTGTTGATTACATTCTAATAATTATATGTTTCCCCTAATAGTATAAAATGTTAAAGTTTGTTTTGGCAAAGAGATGCATGTTGTTTCTTATATCGGAATGTGTGTGATGTTTATTGGTATTTAATATTTTCTCTCCTTTAGTCTACATTGTGAACTTATAATAATGCATTTAGTAGTTGCATTCATACCTTGGCCCTATTGAGCCATTTTGATCCCATGTGGAACTATATTTGTCATTGGTCATGGCGATAAAAAGAGCTATTCGAGAGAAATAGATACCCAATATTCTTTCCACCAAACCTCAAAAATGGAGTTTGATTTCTTATTAGAGGAAAGTGTGAGCAATTTTAGGGTGTCATGACAATGCTAGTTGAGCTTGTATAAAGCAATCATTATTATTTAGACGCAAATATATTAATCTTGGGCTAAAACATCATTTGTAATCAAGACCCCAAATACAATCTTCTCTCATAGCGAAATATCCATAGCTCTCGATTTCAGTGAAAATTTTCCACTCTATGATTCCTTTAGTGAAACTTTCAATTTAAATAGATGTCATATAAACTATATGTTGGTTTCATATAATTTAAGAATTAAATCATTGTGATCTATTAAGAAGAAATAAGTGTTTCTTCTAAACGCTGATTACAAAATAAGATATACATTATCATTTTTGTTTTATATATAGCCCAGATGGAAATCACAAAATTAAGGGGTGATTCTTATTACCTTTCATTTGTTTGATATTCAAATTTATTTTAAGTGTATGGAAATAATATTGTATTTAACTTCATTGTGTAAGAATTAAAGAAGATCCCTTTTAGAAGCCATGTAGTTGATTTTAAGAGTCTTAATTATGAGAATTATATAGTAGGGTTGTTTTTTATTTTACCGATGAATCTAAGGGTACTACAAATCTCTATTTACAAGTTGTTATAAATGGATTTGTTCCAGAAAAACCTTATATGCTAATTCTAAGCATAGACTTTATTATATAGTAAAAGGCATGTTTGATGTTAAGTTTAGATGAATGGAAATATTTTATATTATGACTTTAGAATTGTCTGATAAGTTTTACCTCTTGACTAAATAAAGAGTTACAAAGTTTACTAATAGTTTTAAATAACATGTTTATATTAATTATTGGCCTTGGTAGCATCTTGAATCTGCAACTGCCCTTCTTGAAGTCGTGACTATCCTTCTTGAAGCACAACAACCGTGCATTTAGATTTTACCCTGTTCAATATTTATAAATTAAAAGACTGAAAGAAATATTAAAAACAATTAATTTAAATATGGCATATGAATAACGCCCTTCGATGGCATCATATAATACATCATAAGCTTCTCGCTTGGTTTAAGTTTAAAATATCTTTTTGAGATGTTCGATTCTTATGCATTCATTAAAAATAAAGAAGAAATATTGATATTCACTGAGTAAGTTACAAGTTAATAGTTGTTTGAGAATGATATTAGGTTGGATTTAAGAACTTAAAAAAAAAAGGTTTGGTTTGGTCATGTTTTATTTAACTTTTATAGAGTTGCCACAATTAGAGGTGTATCTTTATAAATAACATATTGTTCTCAATTAAATTATCATAAAGTGAATCTTTTTGTTGTTAGATAAATTTTCTATAGCTTTGTTAGTATGATATGATAGTTAGATTTTAAATAAGGTTAGAGTTATTAAGTCTTCTTTACTATTTATTTTTAAAATTTTATCCATGTTTTAGAAAATTAAAGCTTAAATTATGAATACATGCCTTAACTAATGTATTAGGAAAATAGTTAAATTTTATTTGAATAAAAATTCATTAGAAAGGAGATATTAGAAAAATAATTAAGATTTATCTAATTTGAAATTCATTAGGAATATGATTTTCCTAAATTATTTTTAAACTTAAAAATAGAGTAAAATGAAAAGCTTTCTAGAATTTTTAGAGTGATTAGTTATGGACTCTATATTTTATTAAAGAAAGAGATTTTATTAAGCTTATGCTTCATTATTTTATAGAAATATATGACCCTTGTGATTTAAATTATTTGAAGAATAAGGTCTAGATTATTTTACCATCTTTTTCCTTTCTTGTTAATTAAGAAGTATATCCTGTTATAAATTATAAAGGATGGAATTATCAAATGGTCCATAATAGAAAATTATTACCTTTAAGAGAAGAGATCTAGTGCTAAACCTTAAGCCAATAATTGTTCATCGCGAAGGATGAATAACCATAAGTAACTAATATCCTTCATCATGAAATATGAATGTCCGTAAACATCTAATACCAATGGTTACAAGTTGGCAACCACTATGATTTGAGAATGACCGCTTTTTGAATAAGTGACCTTTATCAAAACAAGTGATGAGGGGTAGTATGGGATGTCACCTCTAGGTCATTGTGTGAGTAGTATGGTGATGGATCATTTTTAATTTTATGATTAGGAGAAACCTAGAAAGATACCAAAGCTAGACTACTCCACGATGGTTGGTATGGGATAACTCATCATTAATCATACCTTGACAAGAGATACCAGGTATAGATCCAATATATTGGCATGGCCCTAATTAAATATAGTGTAGTGAATAATCAATTAGGCATTAAGCATATATGCTAACCCCTTGCATGTTTAAATCAAGATAAAAATACCAAATGAATATTAGGAGCTTCATGCTAAGGGACAAAGAGAGTATGTTTTCACCCTATAGATGTTATGGGCCCTAGAGGATAACCCTAGTAGTGAATCTACGTTCACATGAGGATGAGAAGATAAATCCACAAAATGGCACCTTCCATAGGATTTGTCTAGTCCTATTCACTTAGGATGTCATCTGCAATGGTCCTAATGAAGAACACAAGATTATACTGATGGGAGGGAGTGAACAATATAAGATAAAAAAATTTACTTTTCTTTCCAAAGTAGTATTATAAAATATTATCAATTACAATAATGAAACAATGCATAGATCATCACACACATAAGAGACACAAATTTAATGTGGTTCACCCAATGTGGGCTACATCCACAAAGAAAATATTTCTTATAAATTTTCTCAAAAAATCTCTTGGAAACCAAATCCCTATTACAATATTTATGGGCACCAACCCAAAGGAGACACCAATCCCCTATGCTCTAGTTTTTGGACCTCTATTCATAAGAGACACCAATCCCATTTACTCTGGTTCATGGACCTCTATCCATAGGAGACACCAATCCCCTTTGCTTTGGTTTATGGACCTCTATCCACAAGAGACACCAATCCCCTTTGATCTAGTTCATGGACCTCTATCCATAGGAGACATCAATCCCCTTTTCTCTGGTTCATAAACCTCTATCCATAGGAGATACCAATACCCTTTGCTCTAGTTCATGGACCTCTATCCATAGGAGACACCAATCCCCTTTACTCTGGTTTGTGGACCTCTATCCATAGGATACACCAATACCCTTTGCTCTAATCTACTCCAAACCTTTAGACAAGGCCTACTCAAATTTTCTCCAAGCCTACACACAAGGCTTGCTCAAATATGCTCCAATACCTACTCTTAACTCTGGTCAAATCTACTTCAAGCCTACATACAAGACTTGCTCATATTTTCTCATCAAAATATGCTCAACCTACTCAAATCCTGCTCACAAGGCTTTCTCAAATCTGCTCCAAACCTACTCATAAGACTTTCTCAAATATTATCTAAGCCTAATCACAAGGTTTGCTCAAATCTGGTCATAGAACTACTCAAATCTGCTCCAAACCTTCTTACTAGGCTTGCTCAAATCTGCCCAACACAACCTGCTCAAATCTACCTCAAACTTACTCACACAACTTTCTCAACTCTACCTCAAACCTACTCATAAAAATTGCTCAATCCATCTCACAAAACCACTCAAACATTCCCAATTATTGCATATAAACCATTGCATATATCTTTCCCAAAAGTTATTTCTTTGACTAAAGTAATTCAGACATATTCTACCAAGAATTCTTTTTCTTCATGAACATATAGAGAATGATATGCATTACAAAAAATCAATATGTTCTCACATTCATTAACTTTGTCGATTTCAAATACCTCATATTTATTTGCATTCACAAGATAGCTCTAGTCTAGCACTTGATAATTTACCTTCTTATGTACTCCTAAAACCAATCAAACCAATGCACACGTTTGATTCATAAAACTGGTCTATAACCCTTGCAAATTTACTCTCAATATCAATCACAATAATGTACAAATTTGTTTCACAAAAACTAGTTTATAACCCTTGCAATTTTTTACTTCAATTTAACTCGAAGCAATGCATAATTATTTTCTCAACCACTTACACTTTTTATTCCCAATATCATTCAATAATCATGCACAACTTGTTCTCAAACCCTAGCTCATATATTTCCAATTTCAATAAAAGAAATGCACAATTACTCTCAACTTCAATCAATCACTAATGCACATCAAATCAATCCTTATACCTCCAACCATATTTCAACAAAATATTTTCCTCAAACAAAATCACCTTGAGAAGGAGTTAAATCACCATACCTCTAAAAACAACCTTGATGAAGATGTACCCTCAAAACCTATCACAAAATAGTTTTCTTTTCTTTTGCCACTTCAAAAATAGGTTAGCAAATATCATTTTCAAATCATCCACATTAAAACCCTTCTTAAAAAGATATGCACAATAATACTTTATAATTTCTTTTTAGTCTCACAAAATAAAGCTTGTAATAATGACTAAACCCTCAATTTTATTTTTTTATGATTTACCAAAAATACAAATAGCAATGATCATAAATAAACCTTATTTATTATTTCTAAAAACATGCAAAATTACTAGTCACAATAATCATAAATACACCTTATTTCTCCTTTCTGAAAACATTCAACAATTAAAAATAATAATAATATCAAATATACCTTATAATATCTTCTCAAACCTTATTTCTCCTATTAATGATTCTCTATAATCACAATACTTAATATTTTCTAAAAAGACCCCTTATTCTAACACCACCACAAACCTTATAACACATTTTAATAATATGCAAAAATTTAAATCATTTAAACCAACAATTTATACCTTATCTCTCCTAATACACTTTATTAAAATTTTAAACCTTTTTCTTCCACAATTCAAACTCCTACCCTCAAGCAAAGCAACACTTTTCTAAGTGCTCTACAACCAACTGTGCTACCACGGATGGTAGCACCAAAAGGGGGTCCACAATATATAACCTTCTCTCTGCCTCAACAAATTGTGAAGTAACTCAGAAAACCATCGTCGAGGGGACTTGACCCTCAAACCTCCTCTATTGTAGTGCTCACACACAAAGCTAGTGACCAGATGGGCTACACCAACAAGCAAGACTCAAAAGTAAATTTGAAATATTTATCTTAGGTTTTTGCACATCAATAATTTTTTTGTCTTCACTTATTTGTCATTCGCTTTATCAAAAATTATTATTCTATAAATAACTCATGCGATACTTAAATCCCAAAGGCAAATAAAACATCATGTATTTATAGGCACTCCTTGGTTTTTGATGAAGTCAACACTTTATGATTTCAAAAACTTCATTCGAACGTTGGTGCCATTTTATTTGATTATAATATTTAAATTTTTAATTTAAATGTTATAAGGTTAACATTTTTTTTAAACCTTGTAGTGATTAAAAACTATAGTGGCCCAACCTTGAATTTATTTGTATAAACCTTTGTCTTTTCTTTGAAAAAAACCTTTGGCCTTCCTTTTATAAAACTTTGGCCTTAAGCCTTTGAAACCTTTTTGTCCTTCTCTTTATAAACCTTTGTCCTCAATCCTCTTGAAACTTTATAAACTCTCTTTATAATATTTAAATATTATATTCCTTAAACGTATTTGCCTTGCTTTTCATTGTCCAACCTTGTAAACTCATCATTCTTGAAGAATATTTCTACCTTGAATACCATGATCTTTTCACATCAATCCTTTGACATCAATGACAACTCAATATTTTCAACAATTTCCTAAAAGTGACATAATATACCTTGTACTAATTAAACATTGGGTGAATATCAAAATTGTTGACCCCAAAATTTCACTTTAGAGTATCTCTAGCCATAGTGGTTGACCAAAAATTTTTCTTTGTGGAACCAGTGAGCTATAATGGGTTGTACAATCAGGTGTGTTAGACCTGGGTTGTTACAATTGGTATCATAGCTCTAGGTTACAAGATCCTTAGGTTGTAGTATTCTAAGTGTCATCTTTTGTGAGCTTGGTAAACCTAAACCAAATAATTAACATAGATCTTTTATGCTCAGAGGGAAAAAGGAGGACCTTGTAGCTACAATCAAATTTTTTCAAGGGTAGTTGGAACAATCCACATCCATTATGAAATTATTAATGAAAAAAAAAGGAATTACAACAACAGATTATAGAACTTCTTGTTAAGCGAGAACATAGAAGTAAAAAGGAAAAGCAAGGAAAAATATCAGGGTTCATGAAGAAAATTAAAAATATCAATCAGGAAATTAAATCAAAGAATCTAGATAACCGATAAGAAATAGAACTATAATAATGACTTGAAACCTATAGATACTCAAGAAGGTATGAAATCAAATATTTGATAGAAAGAAAGCACCTAAAGAGCAACCTCTTGAAAACATGTACAAATCCTAGAGTTTCAAGCTGAGAAGAGAAATACACTCCTAATATTTGAGAGGTAATATAAGCATTCTACTTATAGTAGTGCAACAAATAATTTTATTTTAATTAGCATAACAAGGAACATACCAAAAAAGCTAGGATTCTTGGAAAATATGTGGAAGATGGAGTATGGGCCAGGATAAACTTACATAGTTAATCGATGCCTATTTGAACCACATATTACCTTACCTCAGGGAAAAAAATTTGGCACTTATATGTAGCTTCCCTACATGCCTTTGATATTGTTCTTAGTGTAGATTTGCTTAGAGCCCATAAAGCCCTCATTAATTTTGAAGAAATGTGGTTAGATTTCACGGATGAATCTAATCAACACATTCAGGTCCATTGTGATCATAAATACTTTAGACCATATTTATTGTCATCCATGCAGATTAAGAAATCAATAAGGAAGGATGGTATAATATATTTGGTTAATTTGAATAAGAAGGAAGAAGCTGATACCTACTCAAGTTTTCTTCAAAGGTACCTCATAATGAATGAGTTTAGGGATGTATTCCCTAAAGACTTGTTGGGTCTTCTGCCTCAAATAGAATTTGATTTCTCTATAAAAATTGTGCCTAGATTAGCACCAATTGCCATGTTGCCTTATGAGTTACATGAGCTCAAGATACAACTTCAAGACTTACTATAAAAGGGGTTTATCAAACCTAGTGTGTCACCATGGGGTGCTCCTATTCTCTTTATCAATAAAAATGATGGATCCTTAAGGTTAAGCATAGATTATCAAATGCTCAATAAGGTCACCATCAAGAATAATTATTAACTACCAAAAATTGATGATATTTTTTAAAGGAGCCACTATATTTTCCAAAATTGATCTAAGATCTAGATATCATCATCTAAGAATTCGTAAAGAGGACACCAAAAAAACTGAATTTGAAACCAAATATGGACACTATATTTTTATAGTTTTACCCTTTGATTTGAAAAATGCTCCAGCTACTTTTATGAACCTCATGAATAGTGTATTTTGGAAGCAACTAGATCATTTTGTACTCATATTTCTTGATGATATGTTAATATAATCCCAAAATAAAGAAGAACATGATCAACACATGAGGATTGTACTTGAAATACTCAAGAAAAATTAGTTATATGGAAAGTTATCCAAGTGTGAGTTCTACACTTCTCAAGTACAATATTTGGGGTATATAGTCTCTATTGATGGGGTTTTTGTGGATCCCAAGAAAATTGAAGCCATCATAAATTGGCCTGCACCCACAAATATCACTAAAGTTCAAAAATGGCATACTACCATAGACATTTTTTAAGAGGGTTTTTAGAGATTGCTCATCAAATAAAAAATCTCCAAATAAAATGGAAGGTTTGCAAGTGGAGTATCTAGTGTGAGGAAGCTCTTAGAACTTTGAAGGAGAGATTAACTATTGTTCCAATTCTCAAAATACCTGATCCCTATAAGAAATTCATAATTTGCATAGATGCTTCTATTGAAGGATTAGGAGGAGTCCTTACTCAGGATGAATTAGTTATTATTGTTAGAGTATATTACATCATTTGGGTCATGTAAATGTACCACCTTTGGTACATAACTAGAGTAGGAGTTTACTTTAGAGTAAAGTTAGTTGGTTACTTCAAGTATTGTAATAAATGCACAAGTGTCAATGTGCAAGTTGTAAATGTGCATGTAGTCCACATGTACATGAGTCTTAGGTAGAGTAAGGGCCAAGGAATCTATCTTCCTATATAAAGGCCTCATAGTGAGTGATTATAGAGAGCATAGTAAATATAGAGAGTGTGTGGTATAGTTTAGTAGTATGGTACAATGTAGTCTTTTCATATCTGTTCATGGAGTGTTCATGTCCTCCATTATATAGCATTGTACTATTTTCATCACTTTTATTAATGGTATATTTTTGAGTTATTTGCAGATGTTCATCTCATTATTTTCCTACATATTATTGTGCCATTAGTTTATAGTTATCTCAGATTAGTTATCTTGCATCTTGTGGTTGTTCTTCCTATAATACTATCCCATCAAAAGCTAACAGTGGTATCAGAGCACATGGTAGATCAGATAGGAATTAGGGAGAGCCACAAAGAGAGACTGAGAGGAGTTCAAAAATCTCAGTTCCAAAATTTTTGAGATTACATTTGGCTAGAGTCTTTCCACAGGGTTGTAGAAAAACTCGTGAAGACTAGGACTCAGCATAAATTCCACTAGATTGACAAATCAACTAGTGAAGATTAATTATCTCTAGATTTAGAGTTTCTTCCATTACAGTCCTAATACTTTGTTGCAGGAAAAAGGAGATTCAAAGTGAGTTGGGAAGCTTCCTACAAAAGAGCTAGGAAGAATATCTTCTTTAGAATCAATCCAGCACTAGAAGCAACAAACGGAAGAACAAATATTTGGAGGCCTGAAGAAAAGGTCCCATTACTAGAGATTGTAGACCTATAGAGTGCAGAAGGAGAAAAGGCCATAGGAGCCTTGTTACAAATTCAAGGGAGAAAAGAAGACTCCAGTGAAGAGTCCCGGTGAAGATAGGATATTGGTGATCTCTAGTGCAGATTGAAGACTTCACCCTGAAGAAGCTAAAGAGACCCTTAGAAGGTCTAGTTACAAAACTCCCAGATCTGGAAGATTGGAGGTTGGTGATCTCCATTAAAGCCTATAAATTGCAGAAGTGAAGAAGGACTAGCAAGGTCCTATTCTAGATTCTAGTAGTAGTAGATTTTAGATATCCGAGAGGAAGATCTCATTACCAACACTTCCATAGTAGAAGGTTGAAGGAAAGGTCTCATTTGGAAGACCATAAGAAGCTGTGAGATTGAAGACCTTGGTGAGGTCTCAAGGAGAAATAAGGAGGAGGCTTGGTGAGCCTCATTAAAGGAGATCCAAAGAAGGCCATTAAAGGAGTTCTTAGGAGAACTCATTGGAGAAATTTACCACCAAGGAGAAGTTCCTGATAAAGGAATATTTTGGGACAATTGTCACCATCCGACAACAAGCCCAAACTAAGATAGATTTGGCAAGGAGCTTGCCAAATCTTGGAGGAGATTGGTGAAGACCTCAAGAATTTTAGATTCTTGAGAAGAGGGCCTAGATTGAAGTTAGAATTTGATAAGGAGGTTGAAGGAGAAAGGAGCCAAACATTACTACCAAACCTAAAAGGTTTGAAGACTTCCTTTGAAGGCTAGAAGGTTCATTCGAAGATAGGGGTTTACTTGAATCTTTAGAAAACCTGAAGGGTTCTTGAAGAAAAACTGCGATATTTGGGGGAATTCCCTACCAAATTTTTGAGTTTCAAGGATAGCATTTCAATGCAGAAATTGACTAAAAGGGTAGCAATTAGGACATTATTACTAGCTGCAAAAATTTATATTTCTAAGATACATCCTGAAGGAGAATCAAAGTCACCTACTACAGTTAAAGGGCAACAAGTTAGAGGTTTTTTGGAGCTACAAAAAGGTGAGTTAGAGAGCTATTTTGGATAGCCAAGAATAGCTGCAAGTTCATCCAGTTAAAGGGCAACAATTTGGTGAATCGAATCACCAAGAAATCCTTCATCTACATATATCATTAAGGTAAGCAACTTGGGTGCAAATAGGTTCATTAATTGAACTTTAAATTAATTCATTATCAAGTTCCATTAAGCACCATATTAGAGTTTTAAGAAGTTGCAAAGAGAAGGTTGCATATTATAGTCTTCAAAAGAGTGCAGAAGGAAGTTTCTTTTAAAGGTTTATACCTACACATTAAAATAGGAGTTAGATATATTTTGACAAAAATAAAAATATCATCTTCCTATTATTTAGTTATAGCAAAGAAGACTACATTAAGTTACAAATATTATAGTGCATTTAGGAGCAATTACTAGTGCATGAAGGAGTAATAAGGTGAGATCAATATTGCACTATACTAATTGTTCTTAAAGAGTTTTAAGGTGCACTAAGTGTTTCAGTGAAGGTGAAAGTTAGTGCAAAGATTAATCTCTCAAGAACATATTGTTTACATGATTATTAGCTTGGATTCATTGTTACTAAATTATCCAAGTGAAGGAGTTAGATACTAGTGTTTTCTAATAAGAAAGGCAACAATACATTGCTCTCAAGGATTAGAGCAAGTAGCGGCCATATCTAAGAAGCAAAGGAAAATCTTCAGATCTATCTACATTTATCCTCAAGCTATACAACAAGGAGCCATCATATCATAGGAGAAAATAACATCAAAAGGAGACAAGGAACTCTCAAAACTTTGGTGCAAAATAGAGTTTCTTATTTATATTACATTGGTGCACCATATCCCTCCTAAAGAGGATGAAATATAGAGTGTCTCAAGACACTAAGACAACAGGTATTCTACATCCACTATTGGTGAATCATCAAAGGCAGAAGGTGCAAACTTTGGGTAGAGAAGGTGAGCCAACCTAGGGCTCATAAGCACTGGTTTTGGGTGTCTAGAAACACCATCTCAGTTACCAAAGCAAGCACCCATGAACGATATCAACCTGCAGCAACATAAGGAATATTTGCACCCATTACATACCTATTGCAAAGCAAGGAGAACAACAACTAGGAAAGCTACGTAAAAGCAAGTTGAAGGCTATGGAGTATTACCTCAATCAAGCATCGAACTGCCAACTAGGAAGTGAGCCATCAAAGCAACCAAGAGCATCAACCGATTGATGACATATCATATACCAAAAGGGAAATATTGGATTCATAGTTGGAACCAACCTTGAAGAAATAATCACTGGAAAATGCAAGCTTGCACTCACTAGCAAGAAGGAGGAAAGCATTGGAGAAAATATTGAACAACTTGCATCCACTAGAGAAGATATAAGGATAAAAATAATGTTGAGGACAACCTCACATGCAAGTGCCACTTGGCACAATGTAAAGAGGTATTACACATTTCAATAATGCCCACGTAGGAGCCCAATGAAGGAGTAATACTTATCTTGAAGCATTGAAGGAAGGAGCCCAACAAAGAAGTAATGCCCACCTTGGAGCATTGAGGGTAGAGACAATCATTACATATTGGAGCATTGGAACCCAGGTTGTAACCTCTACAAAGTAAGTGCCACATGTTCAAAGCATCAAGAAGGCATTATAACACCTCAAGCAATCCATGTAGGGGAGATAACACTATTAATAACCCAGGTTGAAAGATGCACACACATCGAAGTGAGAATATCAAAGCAAAAGCATGTGGTTTCAACAGGGACGTTCACTCGCACAAAGAGGTCAAAGCAGAGATGATCATGGTAAGACTTTCATGAAAGGAAGAGCATTGAATGCTCATCTTCATACAGTGAACACAATACCCAGAGATCCATTGAAGAGAGTGAAGTCTTAAGCAACTCGATGTACTACATTACTAAGGTAATTTCAAGATTAAATTGCTTGCTTTAATTAAAGTGACATAGGAGTTATAAGGTGATCAAATTTACTACTACATTGGAATAACAAGCATTAACCAAGCATTAGTAAGTTATAAAGCAAGTTCAAGGTACTATAATTGAAGTACATTCTCATATTATAATATTTACAAATAACCAAGTAGGAGATATAAGGTTGTCAACCTTGGTAAACTCAAATATCAATTTGCAAATACTATTATCATTATTTTCTAATATTCCAAAGTAGGGAGATATAAGGTATACTACATCAAACATAGATTATTGGAATTTAGAAATATTAAACTATTGGATATTAAAGGCTATAAAAGGAAGTTCATTATTTACTTAAAGGAGTTGGAATTATTTACTTACACTTGTCTCATACTCATACTAAAGGGACAAAAGAAATCCAACCATAGAGAACTTCAAATTGATAAGTGCATAGTTCATTAGGAGAGATAAGGTAAAATAGGAGTTGATTATTGATTTACAAAATATTACAAAATCAACCCAAAAGGTGAACTATTACTTACTAAGCACTTTATCAAACTTATAGCACATTCCAATCACTAGGGAGACATAAGGAATCCTACAAAACCTAAGTCTAGAAAGGTTTTATCAAATTGGTTCATATACTCTATACTAAGGAGCTATAAGGATGTTGGAGAATAGGGGTATAGTATTCCTATAGGGGGAGGTTATTTATAAGGTCTAGAAATGACACCCAAAATCTCAAAAGCAATTTATCCAAATCGTACAACTTGTATGGTTTGTCTTGTACAATTTGTCAATCTTGTAAAACAACTTGTATGGATTGCAAATCGTACAGTTGTACAATCCAAATTATACAAAATTGTAGCTTGTACAATTTTCCACTTAGCTAATCCACTGGAATAAGTTTTGCAACACAATTAGGTCGATTTTGTAATCGATGTTGCTTAAACACCAAAATTTCCTTATTTGGCAGGTTTTGGATTGCAGTTTTATTACCAAATCAGGTAAAAAAACACTTGTACGATTTGGTATGGCTTGTGTACGGTTTTAAAAAACCCTTGCTACAAATTACACTTATATTTACCAACCTACACAACCATTCTCTTCAATACAAGTTTTGGAATGCCTTCCTATGACAATTACTTACTTTCCCTCCAACATGCAAACCCTAATTCCTCAATAATGAATTATAATCATCAAAGATATTTCAAAAAATTGTACAACTACCTAGAAACATATATGTACATCCATAAATAATTGTGCAATCATTTCATATCTTCACACCAGGTTTGTAGGATAATCAAAGTCATTTTTAGTGCAATTCCAGTAAATAACATAACAAGTTATGCATTCAACATCAATCACACAACCTGCAATATCCAAAATATACAATGGAATTCACAAGGACATGTAATAAAAGAGATTTGTTGATATATTCATTGTATAACATTCCTATACAATACATTATTGATCACAACATGGATTCAACAATGGATAGCATGAACAATCAAGAACTCATTAATGAACAATTCAAAACTATCAACGAACTAATGGGAACTATGAATAACCCCTACAAAAATGAATGGGGGGGCTAAACAATGCATGCCAAGGTTATTCCAAAGTGGTTTCTAAGACATCACATTAATTACAACTGCCATCCCAAATTATCTCAAAATAATTCATTACAACATTTTACTAAGTCTAATTTAATTTTTATCAAATTCATCCCAAATGCACATTTCTCCCAATTTCATTGACATTTCACATAGTACATTTGCATCCTTGTACATTTTACACCTACTTGTACATTTTGAAACTTGTGCATTTTAATAAAAATTTAACAAAATTGAACAAAATTATGCAAATCCAAAAATCATTTATTCTTCTAGGAGGTGGATCTTTTGCCTACATTTGCCCTCTCCTTTAAATCAATTAGTGTCCTCATTGATTCAGTCTTATTGGTTTTGGCCAATGATTCTTGGTGGTACTCATCAAGATACATATGCAAAGTGGTACACTCATCCTTCAATTCAGTTGTGTATTGACTAATTTCTAGGGATTTTAACCTGTACTCATTGGCTTTCTCTTCTACAGTAGCTAGAAGTGCAACTAGCTCCTTATCGTCCTCAGATGATACCTTGTGTAAATTCTCTATCAACATGGCTTTTTTTCTAGCTTCTACAGATAAATCCTCATTTGTTTCCATAATGACCTACAGGTTCTAATGAATTTCATCTTCATAAGCTACAATACGCTCATACTTAGCCTTAAGTCAAGCCTTATGATCCATAATGATCTCATTGTAGTGCTTGGCATCCTTTTCCATCTCCTTGATATTATGATTATTATCCTATAGTTGTTCCTCCACTGCCTTCAACTGGTTTGCTTGTTTGGCAAATTGTTAATTTTGTGCTTCTAGCTGAGCTTCCAACTGCTTCATGCGCTCTTCCTCTTGTTGGATCACAAGCTACTTTTCCTTCCGTGAGTACAGCTTATCCTCATAAGCCTACTTGATGTTAACCCATTCCATTTATGCCTTCTTCAATATTTCCTCGACCTCTATTTTATGGCATACCGGTTCTTCTTCCATTACAACCATCTCATTTTAGTATCTTTCGCTTATTCTCACTATGCTTCCTTGGCTTGATAAATTTGCTCAAGAACCAAGCTAAGCCACTCGATCCCGTATGTCAAGAAATTCAACTTCCTGAGGGTGAAGGCCAATTCTAAAGGTACTCTTCAAAATTTTGTACCCACTGTATTCAATGGACAAGTATGGAAGGTTGCCTTATCCAAGTATACTCATGGAAACTTGCAATAATTGGTCTTCACACCCTCCAGTAAATCTTGTCTTCCTAACATCATAGTTACCTCTCCCCTAGGTAACAACCATGGGTGTTGTGCATGAATGTGTGCTCTCTACCTCGTACGATATTCATTACACACCCATTCCACAATCTTCTCCAATTCAGTGAAGGTGTTCTCCCTCCACTATTTTAAATGTCCAATGCCACCAATACAAAATTACAACCTAGCACTAGAAAATATTCCGCTAGCTTGTTGAAATAAATGCTCCACCTGTTCATCAGTATTTTCACCCTCATCCCCAAAATACCAAAGTGAGGTACTTCAACCAAAAATATTGTACAAATACCTACAATATTATCTTGTGGTGGGGTCTATCCTTCCTCTTCATCTTCCTATGGATTTGAACTTCCTCCAACTTCTTTGATCACACTAGCTACTTTCTCTTCTTGTAGAAGAATGTGTGCTACTGTCTTGTTTGTCTCTCCTTATTCAGGTGATCTATTCTCCTCAACATTGATGATCTCCTATAGATATTGCTACTCTATCACCAATGCTTGGAATTCCTATTATGGGTTTGGTAAGTCCTCCTATTGCATTTTTTCCAACCCTTCCTCCTATGGGTTCGGTTACACTCCCCTTAGAGCTATAATTATTTGATTAGGAGTAAAATCTTCTTGTGGTGGCTATGTACTTGCTTGATCCTATTGAATGTTACCACCTCTCATGATAATATTATATTTTTCCATTCCCTCGGGTTCCTCAAATGGAACTTCCACCACTTATTTTTCTTTTGGGGATAGTGGTACCATTGTTTTTCCTACCAAATATCTGGATGAATCCAAAAAATTAAAATTAGATATCTAAAGCAATTTCAGAGATCCCATTGCTCCTCGTACTTCTTCCATACCAGGTATATTAAAATTTAATAAATCCAACCCTTTCATGTCCGAGTACCCTTCCTATGGTATCAACTCAGTTTGCTCTTTCTACATGGGATTCTTCTATTTCTCCCATCACCTATGTGTTTGAATCTTTACAGGAATGTATTGTCATTCTACTCTCTCCTGTTAAAAATAGGTTGGATGCTCTTGTAGTTTTTGGTCCCATGCTTGCTATTCCAAGGTAGGTTCCAACTATCTTCTTCTTTTTCTCTTTGGATGAACATATTAATCAGATGTAGTCTTAGCCTCTTCCTACATTGGAGGTATTGGCTATTTTGTGCCCTTATTGACCTTATATTTTTTGAAGTTTCTTTTGATAGAGGCACATTATTTTCCCATCGTAGTATGGTAGGTTGATCTGGTGACAAATCTTGAGGTTGGATCCTACCAAAAAAGGAAATGCTCATTTTGGATATTGCATCTAATAAAATATCAATGGCATGAAAGGTCATGGTGAAAGTATTCCTCTTAGTTGTTAGTAAAATCTACATTCATTCCTCTAAATAGGTTCCCCAATTATATTTCACTCCATTGTAGACACATTCTACATTCTGTGTCATCCAAATTGGCATCTTAGAAGTTCATGATTATCATGATAAGCGAGCCATAAAAATATTCATTGCACATGCTAATTCATCAGTATTCAACTAGCTCTACTCTATACCATAAGTTCCACAACTAGAAATATTGGCTACCACAGGTGACTTCACCGAGGTGAGTGTCATAATCAACCTGTGAGCCTCAATGGGATATACCATATTCTTCAAAATCAAAGCTCCCTCCTTGGGAAATTCAAACGTTCTTCAAAATTCCTCCACTGAAAACTCCACCTTGATGTACATATTATCCACTCTCACAATAGTGTGATTTGAAATGGTTTCGTAGGATTGAAGAATTTGCAGTAACTATTCATTGAAGAATACTTTATCTTGCGATAGGATTTACACAATATTGCTTACTTCGGCCTTCCTCAGTGCAATAATTAATGGATATTTTTCCTCACTTCTTTCCAACCATTTCCTAAAAATTTTTGTTGTTGGTTGTCCAAAAGTGATATCCCTAATACCCACTTGCTCTTCTTCTACTTCACTAAGCAGTTTTTCTTGCTCTTTTGGGGTCTTCTCTTGATGAACTTCACTGCAAATTTCCCTTCGGTGTGCCATGGATGGATCCATATCCTCCCTCATAAATTGTAGTGGTGTACCACCTCTACTACCATGCCAATATCTCTGATCCCTCCATGGTATATACCCTCTCCCTCTCCAAGGATAATTACCACGACTCCCGTGTGATTAAAATCGATGTCCTTGGTCTTGAATGGGGTAAACTGAATGAGATATTCTAGGTTATGAATCTCTCTGGTGTAGTGGTCTTAGTTATATTTCCACCATAGTTTCTATAATATGATTGAAATGAGCTCATAACTCTCACTTGGAGCTCATGCTTCTACCATCATTGAGTGGAAACCTCGTTCGCACACTCTTTGGTCAACTTGGAAATTTAGGACAACTCCATGTGAAATCACTCTAAAATCCATACGAATACTTCCAAAATGTACTAGGGCTATTATAAATTGTACAATGTGTCAGCCAATCATACATGTACATTTTGAAATCATACAATTATTTCCAACTCGTATAGTTCCACCCGAAATTGTTCAACTGCACTCGATTTTGTACAAATGCATCAAATCATATAAATGGGGTTCCAAATCATATTATATTAATATAAAATCATAAAATAAGTCCCCAAATCATACAAGGTAATCTCAATTCTATACAATCTCATCAAATTTCATACAACTACAAAACAATCCATACGATCAACTCCAAATTACACAAATCAGGTCCCTGGAAGCCCTGAAATCATACAATATGCTCCAAAATCATACAATCTCACCTTCAAATCATAAATATAGCCTGAGAAAACTTCACTTGACTAAAAACCCTCATTTTTGTCAAACTAATATGATTTATGGGAAACCCATTTGCCGAAAGTATGCAATCTCCCTTTTCGGTGCAATTTCAATGCAATTGTGCATTTTATCCTTCAACCGGTGCAATTTATCTTCAAAGACAATTGTTTTGGAAATTTGGTAATGTTTTATGATCATCATTTTACTATTTTCCCATGCATGCAAATTCAAAGAAATATGTTTTTCTTTTATGGCTGATTTCCTACTATAGGGTTTACTATTTTTGCCTCGCAATTCTCGCACTTCACTATTTATAAAAAAATAAAACCCTAGCCCTATTTTTTCTGAAATAAGGGTTTCCTTGGGTATATCATTACTTCAAAACCTCATTTTTACAACAGATTTTCTCCACCTGCAACATGATTTCTAAAAAACTAAGCTCTTTTTGGAGTAAAACCCTATCTTGTGTAGCATTTTATCCAATCTGGTTTACTTTTTCAAATGTAAAAAAATTTTGCAGTGCAAATATAGAATGGGTAATGAAAATGTTTTAGTAAACTGATGAATTCAAATGCTCATATATAAGAAAATTATTCAGTTGCACCCTTTCTGCTCTCGAATCCTTCGAATTCCAAATTGCATGTGTATGATTTGTCAAAAAGTTGTATGATGCCTACTTTTTATTTGTTTTTAAAACCCCAACATATTGATGCATTAAATTCTACAATATTAACCTCATTTGCATGTGATTTTTTCTTCTTGTAAAGATGATTGATAACTCATCTTCCTTGTGCATGCGATTTTATATTTTTCTTATTTTTGTCCTTTCTTTGCTTTTTAAATATTTTGTTTTATTTTATTTTTTTAGAAGGGGTTATCATTTTTGGTTTTCAAACCAATTCTAAACAACATACTAGTATTACTTATCATGCTACTTTTACTTTTACCTATTCCAAAGATCGGTTGAAACTTGCTTTACTTCAATTTGTAGCTCACACCACCTTGTGGCATTAGATATAATCAAGATGACCAACATCATCAATATGATGGGTAATGCATGTCACCACCTATGATAGAAGTCAAGAGTGTAGGATCCCCCTTGCAATATCAAGGGATAGCATCCCTTTTAGGGTTGAGGGACAACATCCCTCGTGTGTTCCCTAACATCAATAGTGAAACTAGGAAAACCTTCACTATCAAAGTTAAATTTTTCTCTTCATCGATACTTTGGTGGCCTCTCCCTAACCCACTTAAATAGCTCACCATCGACTCCATTTTGCTTCTTGAACTTACCTATATTAACCATTGATTGAATACCTTGTATGATTTTGATTTATACGATTTCACATTCTACGATTTGATAGTGAACGGTTACACATTATACATTTTGACTTGTAATCGTAAAAACTCTATCAATTGTATGATTTCACTTACCAGTTGTATGATTTGTATCAACTATACGATCACACTCATCAATTGTATGATTTTTGCCAATTGTACGATTTCACCCACAACTCCCTCTTGCAAAATCATACAATCCCATTCTTCCTTAGGCAATTTTAATTGTATGATGGGTTGTTCTATTTGGGAAATATCTTCCATAACATCTTCCATAACAACATCTTCCATCACAACATCTTCCATAAAAACATCTTCCATGACAACATCTTCTATAACAACATCTTCCAATTGTACAATTGGTCTACCCTCAATATCATACAATATTTTACCTCTTTTATTTCTATGATGAGTGTCACAAACTGCATCACTAGTGACAACCTTCCTCTTTACACCCTGGCTTTGGGATACATATACCTATGATGATGATTTTGCATCACTTTCCCAAATAAAGGCATAATCCAAAGCCTCTTTGTATGATCTTGGATAAAATGTCTTCATCTTCATTTGATACATAGGAAGAAGTCCATCAATGAACCATATCTTTATCAATACCTCTGATTTGTATTTCTCCAAATAGTCAAACAACCCACTCAACCTTCAACTATAAGAATGAACAAACTTGTTATCTCCTTGATCTTCATAAATTTCATCATTATCATATGATAAAAATTATTCCACAAATGCATCATGCAATTATTCCCATGTATGAAACTTATCCTCTGGTAATTCTATATACCAATCTATTGCAAATTCTCAAAATGTTGCAAGAAAAAACCATATCCATTCTACCTCATTGGTCTGCCCAATTGCTTTCCACACCATGCAATGAATTCTCCAATACCAAATTGGGTCTTCCTTCCCATATCTTATGAAGAGTGGGAACCTTTGTTTCCTTACTCTCTTGGCTACACTAGCCATTGTTGGTGGTCCTTCCTCATCACTTGATGAAGTATCTCTTGGAATCCTTGACTGATTCCTTCTTGTAGATGACTCATAATGTTGGTCCTCATAGAAAGTATCTACTTGAGGTTTATTATACTCACTAAAAATTCATCTACAAATATACTATGTGTCTTCACTTTCTGATCTACTTTGCTAGTGTGTAGGTTGGCCCTAGTATTTTCTTCGAAGACCTTGCACATTGTTGCTCTGGTGCTTGACTCCCATCCATTACACTCCTTTGCAACCTATCTGCAACTTTCAGGTGTTAACATCCACTCACCTTGATATCACATAGTTTCCTCATTACCATATTAACTTACACCAACATTATCCTTGATTATAGGTGCTTCTTGCTCCTCTCCTTCCATTTTTATTAGCAATGTATCCAACCTCTCAATATCTCCTTTGTCAGATGTCCATACTTGTTCTATCACTGGTTCATGCATATTATGTTTAGCACTATTTATATTCACTATTTGAGCAATTATCATGATAATCCTAACTGGAATATCTTCTTCTTGATCTTGTCTCCTACACCTTTGCACACTTGTGTATGTCATTTACCTCCAATTTAGTAGTACTCATAATTTATCACTTTGTAGGATCTTTTCGACTTCAACAATTTTGACTTATTTTTTACAAAAATTCCAAATTTTGATAATGAAATGGTGTCAAATGTATAATAGGGTTGTATTATTCCTATATGGAGGAGGTTATTTAGAAGGTCTATAAATTATACCCAAAGTCTCAAAAGCAATTTACCCAAATCCTACAACTTGTACAATTTTTCTTGTGCAACTTGTTAATCTTGCAAAACAACTTGTACAGATTGCAAATTGTATTATTGTATGATCCAAATCATACAAAACTATAGCTTGTATAATTTTCCACTTAGAAAATCCACTGGAATAGGTTTTGCAACTCAATTAGGTCATTTTTGTAATTGATTTCTCTTAAACACCAAAATTTCCTTATTTGGTAGGTTTTGGCTTGTAGTTTTATTACCAAATAAGGTAAAAAACCACTTGTACGATTTGGTACAGCCTGTGTATGGTTTGTACAAAATATTTCTACAAATTACACTTATATTTACCAACCTACACAACCATTCTCTTCAAGACAAGTTTTGGAATGCCTTCCTATGATAATTACTTACTTTCCCTCCAACATGCAAACCCTAATTCCTCAGTAATGAATTATAATCGTCAAAGATATTTTTAGAAACTGTAAAACTGAATATAAATATATTTGTACAATCATCAATAATTATGCAATCATTTCATATCTTCACAACAAGTTTATAGAATAATTAGAGTTATTTCTAGTGCAATTCTAGTAAATAACATAAAAAGTTATGCATTTAACATCAATCACACAACCTGCAATATCCAAAACGTAAAATGGAATTTAAAAGAACATGGAATTAAATATATTTTCTGATATATTCATTGTAGAACATTCTTGTACAATACATTATTGATCACAACAATGGACTCAATAATGGATAGCATGAACAATCAAGAACTCATTAATGAACAATTTAGAACTATCAACGAACTAATAGGAACTATCAAGAACCTCTAAAAAATTTAATGGGGGGCTATATAATGCATGCCTAGGTTGTTCAAAAGATATTTTTGAGACATCACATTACTTACAACTGTCATCCTGAATTATCTCAAAATAATTCATTACAAGATTTTACTAAGTCTAATTTGATTTTTATCAAATTCATTCCAAATGTACAATTATCCTAATTTCATTGAAATTTCACATTGTACATTTGCAACCTTGTACATTTTACACCTACTTGTACATTTTGAAACTTGTGTATTTTATTCAAAAATTAACAAAACTAAACAAAATTGTGCAAATCTAAAAATCATTTCTTCTTCTGAGAGGTGGATTTGTTGCCTACAAATGTCTACTCCAAAGAACACATTAAATAATGTAACTATAAAAGGAGCAAGTAAAATACCATTATGGCTTAAAATCATGATTGATGATTCAGAAAACTCAATGGATAATAAAGAAGATACAAATGGAAGAGAAGAATCAATAGAATTTAAAAGGATTTCTAAAAAATCACAAACTAATAGTTTTGTGAAAGAAGATTCTTCAGGCATATCTTCTAATGAGATAGTAAAGGGAGTTGATGATAATACTAATATTGAAGATCATATTCAAAAGGAAGAAAATAACATTGATCAAAAATATCTCATACAGATCTTTGAAAAAGGTAAATATAGAATAACTTCAATTGTACACTCATGGTTCAACTATTTCATCAAAGAAATGGATAAACATGATATTCCTAAAATAGATAACAAAGATAATGGGATATTTTACTATGCACCTACTATGGCAAATCTGGTCATGATAAAATTAACTACTAATGTTTCCATCCATGTAGATATTGTAGAGGAAAATACCATTCATCTTACTGATATTACAACAAAGATAAATACTATAAGAGATTCAAGGAGAAACTAATATTTAGACTAGACTATTTCTTCCAATATCGTATTTCAAAAGCATCCACTAACAATAAGCTCAAGATTGAATTTTATGAAGATCAAGGAAACATATCATATAGGAAACCAATGAACAGAAAAGGAAGTAGTTAAGATCCACTGGTGACTTTCAAAATTATGAGATCATTAGTCCATCAAGGATACCTAGAATACTACAAGGTCAAATATTATTCCAAATACTCAGAAACGGTGAAAGGTAGTGGAATGAAAATGACAAGAAGAATCAACGCAAAAATATAAGGAGAAGAAGAAAAAGAAGAAGAACCAGACCAAGTTGAATATTATTCTAAATATAAAGATCCATATTGAAGACTAAAGTCCTCAATTGCTAAATAATGTAATATAGGGGGTGTTATAGTGTATTACATCATTTGGATCATGTAAATGTACCACCTTAGGTACATAACTAGAGTAGGAGTTTACTTTAGAGTAAAATTAGTTGGTTACTTTAAGTATTATAATAAATGCACAAGTGTTAATATGCAAGTTGAAAATATCCATCTAGTCCACATGTACATGAGTCTTAGGTAGAGTAAGGGCCAAGAAATATATCTTCCTATATAAAGACCTCATAGTGAGTGATTATAGAGAGCATAGTAAATATATACAATGTGTGTGGTATAGTTTAGTATTATGGTACAATGTAGTCTTTTCATATTCTTTCATGGAGTGTTCATGTCCTCCATTATATAGCATTGTACTATTTTCATCACTGTCATTAATGGTATATTTTTGAGTTATTTTCATATGCTCATCTCATTATTTTCCTACATATTATTGTGCCATTAGTGTATAGTTATCTCATATTAGTTATCTTGCATCTTGTTGTTGTTCTTCCTATAATACTATCCCATCAAAAGCTAGAAATTACCTACGAATCATGGAAACTTAAGAGGCATGAAGTATGCTACTTATGACCTAGAGTTGGTAACAATCATACGCTCAATATTTGTAAGCATTACTTGCTTGGAAAAACCCTTGGAATCCTTGGAAGAATATGACTTTGAGGGTAAAGAAAATAAGATAGCATATACCTTGAGTTAAATATAGCACATAACTACTAAATCCCAGTGTTAGAAAGACTTAGTTAACTAAGTTAAAGAGTTGTAATAGAGGGATGACTTTTGTAATAAGTTTCAAGCTTAGGTTGAGCAAAAACCTAACAAGGACAAAGATTTTATGTTTAGTGATGATTTGCTACAGTTGAGAAACAAATTAGTCATTATGGATAGAGGTTTAAGGGACACTATTCTAAAGGAGACACATTACACTTCTTACACCTAGGTAGGGGAGAAATATGAAGAGTATATAAGGGAAAACTTCTTATTATGAAGGCCATTAATAATTTTATGGCTAGGTATTGGGAATGATAGAAGGATGAAACATCTACTATTTTTAGTAAATCCTCTAGAGAAATAAATTGGTTTTGTGAACCTTCTAAGTTTACCATTTTTGATAGAGATTTCAAATTCACATCAGAGTCTGTATAGATCTACTTTGAACTTAGATTCAGAATTGGTACTACTTATCAACCAAATATAGATGACCAGTTGAAGAGAGTTGATCCTATTTTTTGAATAAACGTATCAGTTCTATGGAAATTTAAATAAAATAAAGTAAGGATAAGACTGAATATTATAAAAAATATGGAAGAATGGCTTAGAATAGTTGAACCATATTCCTAAAGAAATAATGCACTTCAAAATATTATCGAGGTAATTCTCTAAAGAAAGGTAGATATTTTCTAAGGGTGAAATTCAAAAAGATATCATCATGGGAATTATCTAAAGTAAAGTAGAGCTTCCATAAGGGTGGAAATTTAAAATTATATAGAATGGGAAGACTATTCCATTTTTCTTGTATTAATAGCCATCATGATTTTCAGGGAATGGCTCCATTAAAAGCCCTAAATGGGAAACAATATAGAACTCTTATGTTGAGAGACAATATGAAAGATCGGGCCAGACATTGTCAAGAAGATACAGGAACAACTAAGAAGAATATGTCAAATGTTCAAAATAAACCTAAAATCAACAAAAAGAGCTATGTAGAACTTAAAAGTACACCGAGGGAATTATCTTTAGGAGATAAAGTCTTCTTAAGGGTGAAATTTGAGTAAGCCCTCTAAAACTTGATCCAAAATTTGTAATATCTTTTGCGATTATAGGCAAGATTAGTCTTCACACATATAGGCTTTCTTGCCACCTAGTTTGTCAAAAATCCATGACACATTCCATGTGTTCCTCCTTAGAAAGTGGTTTATTGATCCATACCACATTTAAAATTTCTCTATTTGCAGATGATAAAAACTCCTCCACCTTGAGAATCATCTTATCCAGATGTCAAGATTCAGGATCAAGAACATGAGAAGAATTTAAGAGCAATATTTTGACAAAAGTGTCACATAGAAAAACTTTGATAATATCAAGAAACAATTTCATTTGAATGTATATATTCTAACTACTGCATGGATTTATGTATGAATGTATATTTTTATTACCATTTGGAATTGCATTAAAATATAGATACTATGTTTATTTCTAGTATAGATTGATTTGGTATTTAAATAGTCATTTTTATGTTTAATTTTATAATTTATAATTTAATTAATATAAAGTTCATTAAAATATGAAATATTTAAATAAAATAAGAATCCTTTGTATTTACAAGTATGCGTTTTATCATACTAGCTATAAATGAAAATGATATATCCACTATAGTCCTTTATAGCTTTACTACCACCTGGTAGAATTTGGTATAGGATTAAGGTGGAGATCTGCATGTAAATCAAAGTGTTAAGTTATATCCATTGTATTTTTATTATAATTTTAAGAATGAGAAAACCTAAAAGAATGTTATGTTAGATTCATTATGATGGTTTGTGAAGATTATCTTGAAAAAGTAGATTGAGAGTTTACTGAAAAATCCATCAAAATATAGGTCAGAATATATGTATATTAGTGATAGTTAAATTAGTGTTTTTGATGATTTTTGCAAAAGAAATGGGAAGTTGTGCTGTTGAAAAATATGTCATAAGAATTATCTTTTGTGTCTATCTCTTATTCAAAGTTGTTTACTTCAGTGAATAAAGTCCTTGAAATATATTGCATGGATTATTTACGTTCTTTTATTTCCATTTAATCTATGATGTAGGGAAGAAATGGTTGGGGATGATGTTTTTAATCTACATAAAAAATACTGTGATATATGATATATGAGTGTAAGTCTACTACCCCAAATCATGTTAATGAAAGATAGCCACTAACGTGGACTTTTATTTGCAACAACGATATTTACGTTAGCAATACCTGATGTATAAGGTTGGGTGCATCACGTTGTTTGTGCTAATTACATTCTAATAATTATATGTTTCTCTTAATAGTAGAAAATGTTAAAATTTGTTCTAGAAAAGAGATGCACATTGGTGCTTATGTTGGACTATGTATGATTTTTATTGGTATTTAATGTTTTCTATCTCCTTTAGTCTGCATTGTGAACTTATATTAATGCATTTAGTAGTTGTATTCATACCTTGGCTCTATTGAGTAATTTTGTTTCCATGCAACACTATGTCACTACCCCAAATTTTATCTTTTCTACTTGTATGTTATTTTTTGATACTAAAAACCTATAATTTACTAAAGCTTTTTTACATATTTGTTGAATATTCCTTATTCCAAGATGCACAAGATACATCTATCCCCACATCATGTATATATTTGTCTACACATGAGTATTAGGTGTTATCTTCCTAATACATTTGACCCATCATAAGTTTTATCTATCCCTAATCCATGTATATATCTATTTACACATGAGTATTAGGTGTTCTCTTTCCATTAAAGCTATCTATCTTAAATTATCTTTTGAGTTAGCTCAATACTTTCAATATTTAAAAAGGTTGCTCAATCATTTTGCGCATTGCACAAGTCCATCTATGCAAGCATCTTGAGCCCAAGGGTTAATTATTTTCAACTTATTTTTGTGAGAGTTGATTACCCTTTGATAGGTCACTTTCTGCATAATTATAAAATTAGGTGTAGGCAGAAAATCCACCTCCTAGAAGAAGAGAAAGTGATCAAAGGTATTTGCTCAATTTTGACAGTTAGTACCAGTTTTTCAAATCATCCAACCAGGAGGGCAAACCATACAATGTGAAGGTAAACCGTTCAAGGCAAAGGTAAACCGTAAAAGGTGTACTAAAATGTAATGAAATGCATAGAAAATGTAATTTCAGGTTGAAATGACGCATAGGTTTGATAATTTAAGTATTAGACTTAGTAAAAGCCTTAATTAATACATTAAGTTATGCATGGGTAGTTGTAAAATAACTAATTTCCTTAAGAACCACTTTGGAATAGTCTGGTCAATGTTATATAAGGCCCCATTTTCAAATTTGTAGGTCTGGTTGTTGTCGGATAATTGCTAGTGAGAATCTAAGTGAGTTAGATTAGTATGTTCTGAGTATTGTAGTAAATATTTTAGATTAGCCATGTTGTAATTGCATTGATGATATAATAATATAAAAATAAGCATGAATACATTCATTCCAGGTTGTGTACGATTTTGACATGTACGAGTGATGATTTATGGCTTAATCATGTTGCATGTGCTTTCTAGTGAATACTTTGGTTAGATTTATGCATTGTTGTAGTAGATTGTAAGAATCTGGCACTGGTGATGCTTTTAGATTGATATGAGATGATGGTAGTATATTTGAGGATGTATTAAAACCTATTGTATTATTTTTGAATGTATCCCTTTTAATTGCATCTCTCTCCAGCCCCGTTGGTATGCTTTGCATGTTGCAGGAAAATGATTAAACTGACATATTAGAACCTTATGAAACATATCTGAGAAATATTGGCTCAGTATAACATCTAATTTAGAACTTGTATGTACCTTCACTTTGTACAAATTGTACACCAGCTTTTGTACATATCGTACAAAGATAATTTACCCAATTTGGTGATTCAGACGATTGAAGGAAATTTACCCGATTTTGCAGTTTTGTGGAACCGACTTGTGGAGTTACAAAACTATGTACGAAAGCCTAAAAAACTAGATCTAATAGTTTGGTTGAGTTTAGAATCATACAAACCATACCCCTGTACAATTTTGGATCATACAGTGTGTCGAACTGACTTTCGTACAAGTTTATCAATTGGCATAAAGGTATAGTCTTAGGGATTGTACGATCGTACGATTTGGTAAACAAGTTAATGATAATACATTGATCATTATAAGCATTAGAAAATAAACTCTCCAATATGAATACTACACCCCTATGCTACATTTGGTGTCGTTGCCTTATTAAATCTAGCATTTTTTGTTAAAACAAGTCAAATTGACAAAGAAAGAATACTACAAAAAACTGGAGGTGAATGACAGACACCAGTGTACAAAGGTGTAGGAGATAGGAAGTACGATAAAATGTTCCAGTAAGAAGGATCATGAGTATTTCTCAAAGAGACAATGCAAGTAACTCAGACCATAGTACACATGAACCAGAAATAGATCAAGTTTAGACATTTGAAGGAGAATTTAAGGTATTTTTGATAGAGACAGAAGATGAGGAAATAGAACCACCTAGCATAGAGGTGAGAGTTGATAGAGAAATAGTGCAAGGGGATGGAGAGTGGATGTTGAAACCTAAGAAAGCAATTAAAAGGTTGCAATGGAGTATAGAGGACGAGAGTTAGGCACTAGAGCAACAAGGCATGAGGTCTCAGGAGAACAGACCAAGACCATCTCCCTCACATCAACGAAGGAGGTCATAGAGTGAAGACGCATGAGAGTTTGTTCAATGAGTGGTGGGAAAAAACAAGATGCCTCGAATAGAAACTTCTAACAATGATGGTAGTAAGACACCCCCAAGGAGGAATTAGATAGAAATTCCATGGGAGACCTCAAGTGATAGTGATGATTATCCAAATATGGCTAACAAGGCAGCCAAACAGAGATGTCTACCATTTTTAGGTGAGGGTAAGGAAGACCCCACAAGATACATTGAAATTTGTATAACCATTTGGAGATAAAATAGTGTAGATAGACCAAACGTATGGGTAATCTTATTTTCTACTACTCTGTGAGGATTGGCAATTGATTGGTATTTGAAGAGAGAAAATACCATAGATTTTTAGACTTGGAACCAAATAAAGGAGAATTTCATTAAATAATTTTGACCTTTGAAGGATGATAGAGATATTGTTACTGAACTTTGCATAACAAAGAAAAAATATGATGATGTGAAATCATGCAACCACAGACTCAAGTAGTTAGTAGATAAGATAGAGATGCCTCTGGTAGATGTCCTGATAAAGTGGTGGTTTGTGGATGGATTACTACCAAAATATAAGAAAATATGAAGGTAGTACCATAAAAAATATATGAATAAGCTTTAAAGCACAAAAAAAAAATTGAAAGCGAATCAAAATAAGCATATACAAGAATTTTATCTCATCCCAAGTCTAATGATTCAAATAGTGGAGAATATTACACTATACAGAGGATAGTAGCATAATTTCATCAAGATTTTGATAAGATAATAAAATAAAAAAGAAGCAAACCTAATAGGAATGACATTTGGTGCATGAAATATAAGATAAAATGTCACACAAATATAAAGTATCCATGCAATGATTATTGTCAAATCTATAATGTAATGGGACATGAGGTAATACTATGTTCGTATAATGCAAGAGTACATCCACAAGTCCTATAAATCCAAGAGTAGGAAGAGAAACCAAAAGCCCAAGAGAGTGGGCACAAAGCAACAAGTGTTGGCTATAGGAATAGTAGGCAAGGTGGAAGACCAAACTAGGGAAATCAACAAGGAGGCCAGGGCTATTTGTAGTATGAATCAAAAGGAAGGCCAATCATATGGTGTCATAATCACCAGGAATGGGGGCATTTTGTAAAAAATTATCCTTCACCTCAGAAGCAAGAAACACTACAAGCAAGTACTACACATATGTGTAGATGGTGAGGTCTAGAGAACCATAAATAAGAAAATTTACCAAAGCAAACAAGTTCAAGTAACCCATAGAATATCAATTATTTAGACATCAAGGTTCCTCAAGTTAAGGAGGAAACCCAAGAAGTATTAGCCATGACGAGAAATTAGGCTAAAAATGATAAGTATCCAGAGCCAACAAAGGAAAAGTAGTGCTGGCAAGTAGCAAAGAAAATATTACAGTATGAAGCACAAAAGGCTAAACAAGTGAAGTTAGATGAAGGGAAGGACCTAGAAAAGCCATCAGAAGAGAAGGTGATTGTGCACAACCTGGCAGCACAGGTTCTAGACACCACAGTAGAGATTAAAGTTTCAAACTTTTTGGAAGTCATTCTAGCATTGTAAAAAGCAATGGTGGAAGAAATACAACTACATAAGGTGATGGCAGTGCAAAGCCAACCAATTCAGTAAAATGGAAGGAAAGATCAATCCATGGATCTGACTATATTGATGATTGATGTGGGAAAGAAACTCACATTAATTCATATGGAGATCCTAGGGCACAAATTAACACAAGTGATTGTGGATGGAGGATCCAACGTTAATGTGCTACCTGAAATAACTTGGCTAGAACTAGGCACTCAATATCTATGGGAACCGAGCTTCCAATTATATGGTGCTGACTAGTATGGTATCGAGACAGGGAGTCTTGATAGTACAACAAGTGGTGATAGCTGACCAAGAGTTTGTCTTGGATTTTGTGGTGATTACAATGCAAAAGCTTGCATATGATGCTCTCTTAGGGAGAGGATGGCTATGAGTAGCCAAAGTTAATCATAATTGGGGAAATAATTAGATCACATTCAATAAGGGATAGCATAAATATATGATTAATCTAGCTAATAAAAAAATTAGTAAGGATGTAGCTATGATGGATGAATCAGGAAACTCCTCGGGAGATGAAGGGTATGAACCTGATGGAGAAGGAATGTTGTACCTAGATGAATATAGTGAAGATGAATCCATATATGATAGTGGACTTCTTCATTGGAAAATGGAGGAATACAAAATTTTTTAGCCCAACTTCTTCTATATTGAGTTAGAGGAGATCAAGGAAAAACAAGATGAACTAAAAGTCAATCAAGAACCTAAGAAGGAGGTAGAAGAGAAATGGACATTCCCAAAACGTTTTGTAGAGTACACAGTAGGATATGCGGAGATTGATACAAGGCTGGCATACCCAAAGAATGTAGAGAAAGCAGCAAGTGAGCTGGAAAATATCAAATATGAAGGACCTCAGATAATGGACATCAATATAGGAATGAAGGAGGAACCTAGGATGATTCACTGTAGCAATGATTGGAACCCTGTGTATCGCTCCAAATTTTTTGCATCCCTACCTTCAGGCTATTGGATCCGTGCCCGGAAGGAGGATGGGAAAAGGATGGTGCGGTACCTCAGACGAGAGGACTTTACGAAGGTCCCGCCTCTCAAGGGAGGTGTGTTTTGGTGATTTTTCGACGGATGGTGGGTTCACCGGGAAACATTTGGCGGCTGTTTCCACGCCTAGGTTTTTGGAATGTGTTTTGATGAGTTCGTTTTATCCTTAAGCATTCATCCTAGGTTTGGCCGAATGAATCTAACTTAATCTATATGAAAATGCAATTTAAATGAATACAGCAAACAGAGTAGAAAGCAAAAAATAGAGAATTTGCGGGAGGCCAATGGAGATTACCTGATCCGGAAGTCTGAAGAAGTTTCTGATGCTTGAAGCAGTCTGGATCGTACGGAATTCGACGTAATCACTTGTAATCTGACGAGAATCGTCCGAATCTGACAGATTCGATACGAGACTGACAAAATCGTCCGAAATCTGACGAATTCGTCGACAAATTCGTCAGAGACCTCAAAACAGAGAACAGATGCAAAATACAAGAATTCCTACTGTGCAAACAGAGGCAAAATATGCCAAATAATAAACTGAATACTGAACAAAGTTTAAAAATAGAAATTAAAGTAAATTGCTGTACTTTAATGGCAGATTATGAGCTTAACATGCAATCTAGACTAGATGGGTGAACTCCAGATGCAAAATAGGATAAAAACTAAATAGATTATCTAATTTGTAAAACAAAATAACCGAGGCAAAGTTAAGAAAAGCAAACTCCAGGCATCGATTGCCTCGATGTGGACTGCGATCGAGATCGTCTCGCATCGATGCGAAATCGTCTCGAATTTGACGGGATCGCCTCCGATCTTGACAGGTTCATCGGCGGCGATGGGTGCTGGCTCCGGTTGAAAATCAGTGGTGTACCTGCATAAAAATTGCTATAGGACTAGTGCAAAAATAAGATTAAGGTGTTTTAGTGCAGAGGGATTCAACTTGCAGATAAAATTCAGCCAGGGGTTGGGGAGGGAATGTCCTAGAGTTTAAATAGGCATAGGGGAGTTGTTGGGAGGTTGGAGATCATCCCAATTTGGGAGATCTCCAACAGGGGAAGGGTCCCAACGGCGCAGACAAGCTTTCGCCCGAATTGGAGACCCGTTGGAACAGAGTCTATCTATGCAAATTCAGTTTTGCGACAAAATCGTCTGGACGTTCTAGTCCAGACGAAATCGTCAAATCTGGGGCGATATCGTCTGATCGGCGACGATATCGTCCAACGGTCAAAACAACCTCTAAAAATGGCACGGAAAAAGGGGAAACGGGTTTCTCGGCGGTTAACGGGCGGTTTGGGAGGTTAAATTTGAATTTAAATTTATTTACTAAGGTGAATGTAATTATTCCAATTTGACTGCGCCAATTTTAGGGTGCTACATTTTGCCCCCTCTTTAGCGAATTTTCCGAAGAAAATGCGTTAAAGAAGAGTTCTTCTCGATCTACGAGAAAGCAAAAATTATTCCCATTTTTAGGCGACGATTCTTGGTCGAATCGTACGACGACTTACTATGGTGCCCCCTCCGTGTTTTTACCCAAATCGAACGTTTGAGGTAAAAACGCGAAAAAGCAAAAAAATTATTGTTGAATAAAATTAAGAAAAATAGGGTAAAACCCTAATTCATTATTCTTATTCATTTCTTGTTTTTAGAGCTCCGGAGCAAAAAATGGTTGAGACAGCGCACAAATCTGCAGAGGTCCGATGCGGTCTACGGGTAAGGGTCTAAACTCAATTTAGATTGATTTAAGTTGCTTTTACATGCTTTCTAGATGAATTTTTAAGTGAATTTGGAGCATCGCGGCCGTTTTGGCCGTCGACGTCGTCGGGACGAAATCGTTCTGATTTCGATGAAATCGTCTCAATTTCGACAATTTCGCCGAGGGCGAAATCGTCGAAAGGGGGACGATTTCGTCAAATTAGAGACGATTTCGAACTACGAAATCGGAGACGATCGTGCTCAAATTGGGGACGATATCGTCCAATAGTGGGCGATATCATCAATTACAAAAAATTGATCTTTAAGTTGCATTATTAATTACTGGAATTTATTGATTAATTATTGTTTGTTGTTTTGTTGTTTATGTTTGCAGAGAGGATTACTAAAAAGCGAGAGAGTGGAAGTACGACGGATTGAGAGACGACTTGGCCGCTCTCACCCGAGCGAGAGCGGGATCTGCGGCACGAGCCGGATTGCGGCATGTGGCGAGAGATGCCGCCAGGTTTCCACAGACATGGGGCTACTGACAGCCCTAGTAGAGAGATGGTATCCGGGGTCTTCCTGTTTCTGGTTACCGACAGGGGAGATGACTCCCACACTGGAGGATGTATGGAGGATTTTGAGAATCCCCATACAAGGACGGATGATCACACCTACGGCCAATCAGGGCCACGCGATGGGACGGCTGTGCGGTGACCCGAGCTTCGCCCTGGAGAAGGGCGGAGTTAATATCGAGGCACTACGCCAGATGCCTAGGGCATCTAGACTCACACGGGTTCTGGCTGGAGTAGTTGGTGGACTTCTGCTGTGCCACCAGAGCGGGTGCAGGGTGCCGTGGATGCTGGCAGATGTGATCTACGACATGCGGGACCACGGCTACGAGGTTCTCATGGGGCAGCTTTGTACTATGCCGGCTGTACGGGATCCTTTACGGGGTCATGTACAAGGGCGGGCGATGTCTGGTGATGACATCGCTACTACGGGTTTGGTGCTTGGGAGCACATTGCGGTGCGGAGGCCGGTAGGGCTTCCACTGACAAGGGTAGACTGGGAGAGGCCCCGAGTCTTCTCCTGGTGGCTCCGAGAGAGGGGCACGGCGACGGATCGACCTTTCGGTGTCCCGGAGACTCCTTGGATGACCTTGTCCCGGACCGAGATCACTGGAGGCCATGGAGGCGGCATCCGGGGTGGGCGAGAGGACGGACGGGAGCGCTCGCATCGGGCGAGTCTGCTGGGCGAGGATGGAGAGGGGAGAGGTGGAGCTCCACCGCTACGACCGAGTTTTGCGACAGTTCGGTCTACGACGGGGGATCCCATCTCTCGGGGATTATGAGTTTTCCCGGACCGTCCGGGATAACACCACGGTTAGCGGGGCTCCGGACATGCGGCGATTCTGGAGCCGGGACTCGGATGATGCCCCCATTCGGCCGGTGGATGGGGACGACGTAGAGTAGCCGATGGCTACGATGCAGTATGCAGGCATCCGCCCTCCTCGGATGACGAGGGCACGGGGTCCGATCCACGCGGTCGTGCGTCGGATAGGGAGGCGATGCCAGGCGGCGATAGAGGCAGCCCGGGGTCACGGCGGGAGAGATCGAGAGGAGGCCACGAGGCACGGGAGCGGCCACGAAGAGAGAGAGGGAGAGGATGGAGGCGAGACCCCCATATCCACAGAGGCCACCATCGCCGATAAGGGCAAGGGCATGGATATAGGAGAGAGTAGCGAGATGGCTACTCTCCGGGCGAGAGAGATCATCTGCGGACTCGGTGCGGACACTACGGGATGCGGCCGCACAACACCAGGCTGAGGTGTCGCGGCTGCGAGACGAGAATGCACGTCTCGGGGCACGGGGTGGAGGGGTGAGCACTCGGGAGCTGCTGCGGTCGGTTTCTCAGACCGCATTCTATCAGGCTCTATACTACCAGGCGGTGCCGGAGGGCCAGAGGGTACAGCTGTCGGCTGCCATAGCAGATCCGATCAGGACAGGGTCGTCGAGGAGCTCATCCCGATCGACGACGAGGACTCGCGGTACCACACATACTGCGATGGGACCACCTCGTCCTCCGTAGGGCGGGGGAGGAGATGAGGCTGAGAGCTCTAGGGGCTCTCGAGACACTGCTCGGAGGACACTTGATTGAGTATGCCAAGATATCGATTGTGGCATACCAATCTATCTGATATGATGTACATATATATTTTTGAGATATATATATATAAATGAGATATTTTTGGTCATATGACTTATGTTATGAGTATATTGATGATGCTTTGATTGATTGATTTTGATAATGCTTGTAATTATGTCGTTGGAAAAGAATTTATACCTTTTGATGTCATGCTGTAATATTGATGAAATAATTCGATGTAACAAATTGGTTGTTTGTGATGCAATGATTTGATAAAAGAAAAGGGGACTTTTAACAATAATTTCAAAGGACATTGTCGCTATTATAGACCATTTCATGGAGTCGCTGCTCACTCGGTCGTCAAGCTAATCCCATTTATAGAAATATTGTGAAAAGTGAAAGAGTGCTTAAGAGACTTGTCTTAAGACTTTGTTGTGATGATGCAAATGATGATGATGATGATGGTTTGTTTTCAGATTTCCATAAAAATATTATGCATGAAATATTTGTAAAAAATGATTTTTGCTAGGCATAAATTCCTAAGTGTGATAAAATTGTTGAATAATTCCTTAGGAATTATACCGTCATTACAAAATTGGAGGTTGACATAATGACATGAAATAATGAAAATGTGCATTCTTTTGAAAAGCAAAATTTGTGTAATAAAATGAAGTCATATGGTTTTTATGAGTTTTGATAAATGGGGGAATAAAAATTGTTACAATGGTTTGCGCTAGGCATAGAATATGTAGGTATAGACTTATACCATCATCGCGAAAATCAAAGAAAATAGATAGTTTTATTGCATGATTGATTTTTGATGAACAGAAAATATGAAAATGAGGACTTGCGCTAGGCATAAAATTCCAATTTTGGTTTTAGAACTATACCATCGTCGCGAAAGTCGATATGATATATATGATATGTTTTGAAAGAAATTTGTGATTTTTCTATTATATAGTTGTCTTTATTAAAAATAATTGTACTTGATTATTCCAAACAAGTTGCAAAAATAATATTTCAAAGTATTTTGAAGACAAAAATTAGATTTATAAGGAATCCCATGTGCATATGTGAATTCATTTCCAATCTTGATTTATCATAATGATAGACAAAATCTCTCAAATACAAATGTGTGTGCAATTGTATTGTTCATTTACCAAGTTTGAGCAAGATACTATGATACAAGTGATTTGAAGAAACCAAATAAGTGTTCATTAACCATGATGTAGATGCATATAACCATATTAGACTACTATGTAGATCGGATTATCAAGAGCTAGCTAATCCATAAGCGAGACATAGGTCTGTACAAAAGAAGGTCGCTAATGTGACGGACATATCGCCACGCTAGGAGTTACCCAAGGCCAAGCGGGTTGGGCACAAACCACTGTTATGGGGCTTACCTCACAGTTTTCGAATAATTGAGAATTCCAAGGATTCAAGCTCATCAACCCTTCTTTTCTTTTCAAAGGGTAGGGAAAGGGATTTTATTGCTTTCTGCTTTCTTTTGAACTTTGTTTTTTTTCTTTTGTTTTTCTTTTGCTTGATAATGCTTGGAATATTGCTGAAATAACATTTTCTTTTCTCTTTTTCTTTCTTGAACTTTTTTTTTTTTTCTTTTTTTGCTAGGGATACTTGCTCGGATTAGGTTGTAGAGCAAGGGATTTTTATTACGGGTAGGGGTGAGCTTGTCCTTTTGCCAATTCTCAAAGATTCTAGACCATGTGCATGATAGGATAGCAGGGGAAACTTTTCACCCAAGAAATCGGTTCTACTATGTAGCAAAACATGGAAATTACAAATATAATCATTTTATTGTGAAAAGATGTGCTTGGTTTAAGTAAATAACAAGATCAATTCTCTATGCTCAAACTTTATTTAATTTGAATTTTGTGAACTTTGATATAAGAGAGATTAGTAATCATGCCAGATAAAATCAAGATATTTATTGTTGTGAGTGTGCAAGTGAGGGATGCCAAATAAATGCTAATTGTATCCAAAATAAGTTGAAACATATAAGCTGCAATAATTGTAAGAAAATATATATACATGATTTTTTTAGAAGTTGGGAGAATGTTGACTCTCTCTTTCTTCCGTATATTGTTTTGGTTTCGAAAGAGTCAAGCATATAGCTGTTTTTAGATTTTTATTTAGATTTTTGTTTTTGAGCAAAAAGAACTTAACAAGTGCTTTAAATAAATGCAATAGATAGTTTTGAAGATTTTTGGAGATTTATAAATGTTTTTGATGTTTTTGAATTTTTTTATAAATTGAAAGAAATATAAGAGAGTAACTTTGAACAAATATATACATGGATGAAATGACCAAATTTATGCATAGTAACGTTTGAGATGTAAAATATTCATGGGTTCTTTAAGTTCTTTACCATCTAAGGTAGATAATTTATATGCTCTGATTCAAATTTTGCAGTAATGATGTATGGTCCGAGCCAGTTGGGCTCAAATTTACCTTTAAGTTCTTGGGTTGCATTTGTATTTTTTGATTTTCTTTTAGAACAAGGTCGCCAATCTCAAAGGATCGATGACGAACTTTCTTATTATATGCTCTTTTAAGCTTGTTTTGGTATGCACGGAGATGCTCCAAAGCATTGATGCATTTTCATCTAGGAGTTCCAGTGGTGAGTCTGCCAGCACGATATTCATCTCCTACTTCGGTGTCTTGAAGTAGCAGAGCCAAAGAAGGAACTTCCAATTCAAATGGAAAAACTGCTTCGGCACCATATACCAAAACAAATGGTGAAGTGCCCGTGGGAGTCCGAACACTAGTTCGATAAGCCCACAAGGTTGGATATAATTGAATATGCCAGTCACGGCCAGTTTTATTGACCAATATTTTGAGAATTTTGATTAAAGTTTTGTTAGAAGCTTCTGCTTGACCATTACCATGAGGATAATAGGGAGTAGACCAGCGGTGTTGAATCTTGTATTTTTGGCATAATTTCTTAACATCTTTATTTTTAAAAGGAGTTCCATTGTCGGGAGATGAGATTGGCGGGAATTCGAACCTGCAAATGATTTGATTAAAAATGAATTTAGAGACCTGTGAACCAGTGCAAGAAGCTAAAGGCATAGCTTCAACCCACTTAGTAAAATACTCGGTGGCGGTTATGATGAACTTGTGTCCATCGAGAAGACACGGGATTGATTTTACCAATAATATCCAAGCCCCATTTAGAAAAGGGCCAAGGAGACGAAATAGCCTGCGGCTCTTGTGCGGGCGCATGGACAAGGTCGGCATGTTTTTGACACTTGTCGCAATGGCGCACATACTCGTGTGCATCCGTTTCCATGGTAGGCCAAAAGTATCCTATCCGAAGGAGCTTTTTAGCAATGATACTACCACTAAAGTGTCCTCCACAAGATCCATCGTGGGCTTCACTCAAGGCTGATTTAGATTCTTCTAAATTTAGACATCTTAATAGGATACCTTCAAAAGATCTCCTATACAAAGTATTGCCAATTATTACAAATCGACTTGCTCGTCGACGTAATAACCATGGTTTCTATTAGAATTAGTAGGGAAAGTCCCATTTTGGAGGAAATCAAATATGTCGTATACCAAGGTTCAGGAGTAATTTCATTGATTAGAAACACATCCAAAGGCTCTAAGCATGACTTATTTGAGGCGGGTTCCTGGAGTCGACGAATGATGATAGTGGCATATTCGTCGTCTAACTCCAAGGGCAAGAGGGATGCAGCGACGGCCATAGCATCGGCTGCACGGTTGCTAGTTCGAGGAATGGCTTCCAAAGTAACTTGATCAAACAAGGACATTAGTTGTAAAACATAGGCCTTATATGGGCGAAGTTTATCATCTCTGGTCTGATAAACTTCATTAATTTGGTTTATAACCAATTGGGAATCCCCAAAAACTAAGAGGTTTTTGATTTTTAGCGCTAAAGCAGCTCGTAATCCAAGGATTAGAGCTTCATACTCAACAGTATTGTTGGTGCAAGCAAAGGTCGGTTTGAAGGACGAGAGGAATAAGATGTTTTTGCGGAGATATTAAAATAATACCCGCACTGGCCCCACTCATACATCGGGCTCCATCAAAGTATAAGGACCATTGTTCGGGATGGTCGCCTCTAATTGAAGGCATTCATCGGAAACTCGATGATGAGAGGATGAGTAGACTCTAAGGGTGCAGCGACTAATTGATCTGCTATGATTTGACCCTTAACAGACTTATGTCCTATGAATGTGAGATCAAACTCGCTTAGAGCAAGAACCCACTTGGCTGTGCGACCCGATAAATAAGGTCGACTCATGAGATATCTTAAAGGATCATATTTGGCAATGACATACGTTTTTGGCTAAGCATGTAATGTCGTAATTTTTGCGTAGCAAACACGACTGCTAGACATAACTTCTCTAATGCTGTATAGCGGGTTTCATAACTGACGAAAGTTCGGCTAATGTAATAATTAGCACGTTCTCGCTTTTCATCATCAAGTTGAGCTAACATAGCTCCTAAGGCAGAATCTGAAGCAGAAATATATAGAAGAAATGGGCGATCAGATTTAGGCGGTGAAAGCACCGGAGGGTTAAGGAGATATTGTTTGAGAAGTTCAAAAGCTTCTCTACATTATGTGTCCCAATTAAAGGGGACGTCCTTCTTAAGGAGCTTAAGAAAGGGACCAGTTTTGTCCGCCAACTTATCAATGAAGCGACGGATAGCTTGAAGTTTACCTTGTAAACTTCGTAGTTCAAATATATTAGTGGGTGCGGGCATATCTGTGATGGCCGCAATTTTGAGAGGGTCAATTTCGATACCACGTAAAGAAACTAAAACCCCTAATAGTTTGCCGGATTTAACTCCGAATATGCATTTTTCTGGATTTAATCGAATGAGATATTCTCGTAATCGATTAAAAACTTTTCTTAAATCATCTAAATGATTATTTTCAATAAGAGAGCGAGCTATAATATCATCTACATAATCATGTAAGATATCATGCATCATATCATGAAAAATGTAGGTCATAGCCCGTTGATAAGTTGCACCGGTGTTCTTTAAGCCAAATGGCATCACTTTCCAGCAAAAGGTACCCCAGGGGGTAATAAAGGCTGTTTTAGCCTGGTCTTCGGGAGCTATCCTGATCTGATTATAACCGGAGAATCCATCCATTAAGGACATCATCCCACTTCCGGCAGTGAAGTCAATAATTTGATCCATATTTGGAAGAGGAAAGTCATCTTTAGGGCATGCAGCGTTAATATCTCTAAAATCGGTGCAAACCCTAACTTTGGTAGCTTCTTTCTTAGTAGTTGGAACTACATTTGAGATCCATTCAGCATAATCAATAGCTTGTATGAAGATAACATTCAAGAGTTTTTCTAATTCCCCTTTGACTAGCAGAGCCACTTTGGGATGCATTTTTCTAAGTTTTTGTTTAACCGGTTTAGCATCCGGATGGACCACTAGATGATGCATGACTACGGAAGGGTCTAGACACGGCATATCTTCATATGTCCAAGCGAAGACATCTTCGTACTCTTTAAGGAATGCAATGTATTGTTCTTGTTTGTCTTGACTTAGTTCTGCTCCAATATTGATTATGTGAGGATTGTCCTCAGTTCCAATATTAATTTTAATGACATTTTCTACCTCCATGTGTAGATCTCTTTCAAAATTAGGTGGGGCGGGTGAAACGCCCAACTCTTGTAATTCTTGTAAAGTTAATTTAGATAAGTCATCTTGAGGATTAGTGGTCTCAAGCTGAGCTATGGTTGGTATAGAACCATCAAAATAGAATCCATTGTGCAACATCTCTTCATCGAGAGACATCATGGAAGATATCTCCTTCCAACTCTTCATCGGGGTCGACAATCATTTCGGGGTAGGCTATGGATAGCATGTTGCATGAAAATGACTGATTTTTAAGAGGCAAATCAACATGCCTATCCAAATAATCTTGATAGCATATGAGGTGATCATCATCCTCAAAAGGAAAGGGTTGTCCCTTACTAGGAAATAAGCCCACACCACAGCGGGCAGGCCACGGTTCTACCTCGAAAGGTTCTTTCATGCCATTTTGGAAAGGTCCTAAGCCTTTCCCTTTATATCCCATTTTAAGCATCATGGGTTTAGCTTTAACATAATCATTGGTAAAATAACAGCGAGCGTATCCCTCATGATGAGTTTTGATATTCCGAGGGATTCTTCCCCAGTCATATCCTTTATAAATGAAGGCACAACTCCCGACTTGGTAAGTACTTCCCAAAGGTTGTGGGAGGCCCAAAGTACGAGGAGAGGGCGGCAAATTATTTAAAAGGTTTGAATCTTGCATGAAAGCGTTCATTTTTTCTGATATTAAGGTTGTAGATAAATCTGGTAAAAGTTCATCAGAAAGGGCATAAGATGTAGAAGGTTTATTACTTATGTCTTGAGATGTGGAAGGTATGATGGATGTGTCTAAAGGTTTTGAATTTATAGGAATAATAGTTGAAGGATTAGTTGTAGATTTGAGATCCTTTTGAGATTCTAAAATTTGTTTAGAAGGTTGTTGGTCTATATAGGAAGATGAAGTTAATGGAGGAGGAATAGATGAAGTTATGGGTTTATGTTTCACGAGTTTTAGATGAAAAAGAAGAACTAGAATGTGTGGATGACAGAGCGAGGGCAAAATTGCACTCCAACGGGTTACGCCAAAGCACACATATCAAAAGGTCTAGGGTCACCATGAATAGTGACCAACTGATTTTTAAACTCAAATTTCACACATTGGTGTAAAGTTGACGGGATTGCTCGCATGGCGTTAATCCAAGGGCGACCCAAAAGTATATTGTACGATCCTTGGGCAATGTACAATAAACACGGTTGTTTCTAGGGTTCTAGGACCAACTTGTAATGGGAGGGTAATGACTCCACACGTTTCTTGTGTTTCGTCATTAAAAGCTTTGATAATCATATCGGTTTTCTTCATTTCATCACTTCTAAAACCAAATCGTTGGTAGAAGTCAAAGGTGCAAATGTTTAGAGATGAGCCATTATCAATCGGGACTCGTTTGATGACTACATCTCCAATTAGAGCGGTAATGTACAAGGGATTATCCTTGTGTAAAGCTGTGTTGTGGGATATCTTTATCCCGAAAGTCAATACAATCAATCTCTCGAGTGATGATAGTATTGGCCATAGCTTCAGGTTGAATGTTTTGAGGTACCATCATTTGGCTCAATGTAAGCATCAACTCATCCCTATGTGTGGGAGAGGATCTTAATAAATCTAGAAGGGAGATTCTAGCCGTGGTATTAGACAATTGTTCATTAATGCTGTAAGGGGGTTTAGGTTGAACAATAGGAGCATGATTCCCTTTATTTGGGTTTTTCAAAATGAATGGAGCTGATCCATCGTTATGGTTTGGTTCTTGTTGGGAGTTTTGAGCTTGTTGTCGAGTAACGACTCCGATGGTACCTACAATGTTATAGTGACGACGTTGAAACGGTCTCGGTTGAGAATTTATGGCTTGTTCATAGGGAAGGACTACATTAGAAGAAGGTCGAGTAGTGACTCTTCTAGGAAATGGTTCTTCTGGAACATTAGCATCTGTGACAGGTTGAATAGGATCTGATTCGTTTTCAGAACTATTCGATTGAATAGTGTCTACTTCACTTTCACTATCTGACTCTATATCACTAGAATCAGAAGTTTGAAAATTATGTAAGGGCCTGGTTGTAACCAGGGATAAGGTTGTGTCAAATGTTTGAGAATCCTGAGCGAGGTAATTGTCCGCTAATGGTTCCTACATATCGAGTAGGAGGGGGAACATTATGATGTTCGATTTGATTGGCTACCTCTTTACCATGTCTTGGTAAAGGGTGTTGAAATATGTCTAAAGTTTGATTGGCATTCTGATTTTGATTTTGGGGAGCAGTCTTTTGGGCATTATTAGGAGGGTTTTGTCTAGGTTGGAAGGCTTGCACTTCCATTTCATTATTGTCAATCAAATCTTGTATTTTATGTTTCAATCTCTTACAAGCGTTGGTAGAATGTCCAGGTCCTCTATGAAAGTCACAGTGCAAATCAGCTCTATATCCGGGTATACTTGGGTCAGGTTCTCGGATAGCTGGTAATTGGATTAAACCTCTTTCAAGCAATTGAGGTAAAATGGTTGACAAGGGTTGGTTTAATCTAGTGAATTCTCGAGGAGGCTTATCAGGAGGTTTCAATATGAATTTTTCTGTTGTCTTTGTTGCATTGACATTAGCAACATTTCTGCTGTCAGTGACTCCATCACCAACAACTTTGTTTGTTTTTATATTGATTTCTAGATGTTTTCTCATCATCCTTCTTCCTAAGTTGGCCTCTCCTAATGAGGGCATCTTCTACTCTTCGAGCTAAGTCTATAGCTTGATCGAAGGTAGTCAAAGTAGCTGTTGATAGCTCATAAGAGAGTTGTTCTTGTAAATTATTGATGAAAATGTCTAGCATTTCCCTATAGGGTAGCACAAAGTGCAGTTTTCCTATCAATTGCCTCCATCTAGCCAAGAAATCAGCAAAACATTCATCTTTATCTTGTTTTAAATTGTATAGGTCTTTAATAGTTACATGTCTCTCGATGTAGGCACTAAATTGATGAACAAATGATTCAGCTGTTTCTTCAAAGTTTCTTAAGGAGTGAGTGGGCAATTGATAGTACCACTCTAATGCCATTCCACCTAAACTTTTGGGGAACATTTTTAGTAATAGCAAGTCGTCATGCGATATGTCGTGACATGCTATCCTAAACATGCGAAGATGTTCTATGGGATCTTCGGTTCCTTTATATATAGGCTGGACGGGCATGGGAAAATGTTTAGGGTATGGTTGAGCTACCACTATGGGATCCAATGGTTGGCTACAAATCTCTCGATAATTGTACGAGGGACGGTAGGGATCTATCTGGTCCATACGTGAAGCCAATTGTTTCACCATAGCTTCCAGATTACTAGTTTGCCCCCCATATTGATTCGGTAGGGCATTGACATGAGTTTTATGAGCATAGGATGGAGGAACATGTAGATTAGATGCCATGTTACTATTGTGTAAAACTTTAGTAGGAAAAATGTTATGGAGGAATTTTGAAGTTGGATTATGTTGTGTTCCAGATTGTTGAAAATTTGTATTTGGCTTTGTTTTAGATTTCTGTTTATTTAAAGCATTTTGCTCAATAGTTTGGCGGAACAAAGTAGTGAAGGGAATTTTCTTTTGTGCGGGGAGTGGTTTTAGGTTGAGTAACGAGGTTCCTTAGGAGGTTGGGTAACTTTGTTGTTTTGACATGGCTTGGGCTATAGTGACCATATCCGTATTGGATGGTCCACCCTTATCACTCTCTTGATCAACAAAAGATAAAGGATTAGTGTGTATATCAAGCGCCCGTTCTATAGCTACTTGAGCGTCACTAACTTCCCCTCTATCAATACGGATTGCTACATTAAGGATGTCGATATTATGATTGAGAAATTTTTGAAAATGTTCTGCGTTGTCAAAAGTGATGCCCCCATTGGGAGCTATTCTAGGGGATGAGGATTCATTCTCTTTAACATTTCCTTCTTGTTCCTTATCTTCACCTAAGTCTTCATCTGACTGACCTAGAGTTTCTCCTTCCGGATTTGTATCTCCAAGAAGGACATTTGGGTTTTCAGTTGTATCTTGCAACCAATCTTCTCCTTCCCCTAAAGTTTCTTTACCATTCCTAAGTCTAGTCATGGTGCTAAGTTTTGATTTCAGCAAATATATATATATATATATATATATATATATATATATATATATGCAACAAATTAAAAGGTATATATTTATATATACCTAATGCAATATTTGAAATGAAATGTTTAAGTTTTTACTATGTTGTTTTTTTTTTTTTTTTTAGTTTTCTTTAAATTTTTGAAATAATACAATAAAGACAGCAAATGAAACAATAAAATGCACGCAATAATAATAAAACTGAAAGTAAATGAACTAATCTTCTATGAATAATTTATGAATATCATTAATAGGTTCAAGTTGTTCAGGGGTCATGAAATGTTCTTCTTCAAATTGAAAGTTTTCTTTTAAGAATTTGATGAAAAGGGCTATGGTGATATTGTCTATCTCAGATCTTGGTTGATAAAAGTAAAGCTCATGGCAATACTCTCGATATAACATAGCTCTAGGAATTCTATTCCATATTTCCCTATCTGTAAGAACAACTTCTTGGTCTTCTACAAGGCCTAGGAATCGGTGTACAATGTACTGCATTCTCGAGGTATTCTTCGAAGTTGAATAATTTTGAAGATACTAAAGCTCTCCTATAGGCTAACCATCTATGGGAGGCTCTCTGAAGTTCATGATAGAAAACTAATTGATGAGGATCCAGGATTCTATCCAAGACTAGCCTCTTGATCTGTTTAAGTTGTGTGGACCTAGATGAGATGAGACTAAGTCTCCTGACAAGTTCGTCCCACAAGGATTGATTTCTACTTGTTTCGGGGATATTAAGGACAGAATTAACTTCTATAGCTGCCAATTGGTTTTCTACGTTTATAGTACCTGCTAACCTCTTTTTAGGAGCTACCATCTAAACATGATTTTGAACCTTAAATGTTTTAAAATGCATCTAAGTTTTAGTTGTTCTAATTTTTTGTTTGTTTTTGTTTTTGTTTTTCAAAAGGTTATGATGCATTCACGTCGGGTTCACCAAAATGTATCGCTCCAAATTTTTCGCATCCCTACCTTCAGGCTATTGGATCCGCGCCCGGAAGGAGGATGGGAAAAGGATGGTGCGGTACCTCGGACGAGAGGACTTTACGAAGGTCCCGCCTCTCAAGGGAGGTGTGTTTTGGTGATTTTTCGACGGATGGTGGGTTCACCGGGAAACATTTGGCGGCAGTTTCCACGCCTAGGTTTTTGGAATGTGTTTTGATGAGTTCGTTTTATCCTTAAGCATTCATCCTAGGTTTGGCCGAATGAATCTAACTTAATCTATATGAAAATGCAATTTAAATGAATACAGCAAACAGAGTAGAAAGCAAAAAATAGAGAATTTGCAGGAGGCCAATGGAGATTACCTGATCAGGAAGTCTGAAGAAGTTTCGATGCTTGAAGCAGTCTGGATCGTCTGGAATTCGACGTAATCGCCTGTAATCTGACAGAATCGTCCGAATCTGACAGATTCGTCTGAGACTGACAAAATCGTCTGAAATATGACGAATTCGTCAGACGAATTCGTCAGAGACCTACAAAACAGAGAACAGATGCAAAATACAAGAATTCCTACTGTGCAAACAGAGGCAAAATATGCCAAATAATAAACTGAATACTGAACAAAGTTTAAAAATAGAAATTAAAGTAAATTGTTGTACTTTAATGGCAGATTATGAGCTTAACATGCAATCTAGACTAGATGGGTGAACTCCAGATGCAAAATAGGATAAAAACTAAATAGATTATCTAATTTGTAAAACAAAATAAGCTGAGGCAAAGTTAAGAAAAGCAAACTCCGAGACGCGATTGCCTCGATGTGGATTGCAGTTGAGATCGTCTCGCATCAGTACGAAATCGTCTCGAATTTGACGGGATCGCCTCCGATCTTGACGGGTTCATCGACGGCGATGGGTGCTGGCTCCGGTTGAAAATCGGTGGTGTACCTACATAAAAATTGCTATAGGACTAGTGCAAAAATAAGATTAAGGTGTTTTAGTGCGAGAGGGATTCAACTTGCGAGATAAAATTCAGCCGAGGGGTTGGGGAGGGAATGTCCTAGAGTTTAAATAGGCATAGGGGAGTTGTTGGGAGGTTGGAGATCATCCCAATTTGGGAGATCTCCAATGGGGGAAGGGTCCCAATGGCGTAGACACGCTTACGCCCGAATTGGAGACCCGTTGGAACAGAGTCTATCTATGCAAATTCAGTTTTGCGACAAAATCGTCTGGACGTTCTAGTCCGAGACGAAATCGTCAAATCTGGGGCGATATCGTATGATCGGCGACGATATCGTCCAACGGTCAAAACAACCTCTAAAAATGGCACGAAAAAAGGGGAAACGGGTTTCTCGACGGTTAACGGGCGGTTTGGGAGGTTAAATTTGAATTTAAATTTATTTACTAAGGTGAATGTAATTATTCCAATTTGACTGCGCCAATTTTAGGGTGCTACACCCTGTACTAAAAGTGATGACTTTTAAGATATTCTTGGAATATAAGGATGTCTTTGCATGGACATATAAGGACCTGAAGGGAGTACCACCAGAGTTATGTGTCCACAAGATTATGCTAATGCCTGGAGCTCAACCCATAAGGAGGAGGCCATATAGAATGAATCCAAAGTATGCTGCATTAGTGAATGTGGAGATAGAAAAGATGTTGGAAGCAGGAATCATCTTCAGGGTGACAACTAGTGAATGGGTCTCACCTATAGTGATCACCTTGAAGAAGGAAGTAGACAAGATCAGAATATGCATGGACTTTAGGATTCTGAATGTAGTAACTATTAAGGACCCCTTCCCCATTCCCTTCATAGATTCTATCTTGGAAGAAGTCACCGGACATGAGATCTATTCATTTTTGGATGGGTTTTTAGGGTACAATCAAATCAGTATAGTCAAGGAGGATAAACTGAAGACCACATTTATTGTGGAGAATGGCATCTATGCATACAATCGAATGCCATTCGAGCTCTGTAATGCCCCAACTACATTTCAACGTATCATACTGTATATATTTGATCAGTTGGCAACAGGGAACTTTAAAGCATTTTTGGATGATTGGTCCATTTATGGGAAGATCAAGGAGCATCTTCCTACCCTCAGTGAATGTATGAGTAGGTGCAAAAATGCACAAATATCATTAAATCCTAGGAAATGCTACCTGATGGTACCATATGGGAAATTTTTAGGACACATAGTGTGTAGTGAAGGATTAAAAATAGATCCTGATAAGATCCATGTGATATTGCACATGGAAGAACCATATGATGTGAGTTCACTTAAAACCTTCTTGGGATCGATGGGATATTATCGAAGGTTTATCAGGAATTATGCACATGTATCCTACCCATTGGATTCATTGACGAAGAAGAATATTCCTTTCAGATGGATGGAGGAGCACCAAGGAGCCTTTGAGGAGTTGAAGGCTAAGCTTGTGAGTAGTCCGATTTTGGTGTTCCCAAACTGGGATAAGGAGTTCCATGTCCATATTGATGCTTCAAATTTTGCAATTGGATGTGCTTTGGCACAAGAAGGGTAGTTTAGGCTAGATCAACCTATTTTCTTTGCTAGTCACCTTTTGTCAAGGCCAGAGAGAAATTATAGTACAATAGAAAGAGAAGCTTTGGGAATGGTATATGCAGTCTAAAATTTTAGGCATTACCTATTGGTAAATCCCTTTGCCTTCTATGTCGATCACCAAGCTCTATTGTACTTGATAAATAAGCTGGTGATACAAGGATGGGTCAGTAGGTGGCTTGTCACCCTACAAGAGTTCGTATTCTGAGTAGTAGTAAGACCTGGTAAGAAGCATGTCATTGCAGACTAGTTGTCTCGGATACGATCAGGAGAGCCTACAGGAATGGGAGTTTCAGATGAATTCCTAGATGCACAATTATTCACCATCAATGTTGTTCCATCATGGTACAAGTTGATTGGCCAGTACCTATCCATAGGTGAGTTGCCACAAGAAATGATGGCAACCAAGAAAAATAAAGTGATCATGAAGTCAGCACCCTTCCAGTTGATAGCAGGATTGCTGTATAATATGGGAAGCGATGGTATCCTACGAAGATGTGTGATGGAAGAAGAAGTCAAAGCAACATTGAAAGAAGCTCATGAAGGCTTAGCAGGAGGGCACATGGGACCAGATGCGATAGCTAGAAAAATATTACTAGCTGGACTATGGTGGCCCACATTGTATAATGATGCGAAAGAATATGTGAAAGCATGCGATACTTGCCAAAGGGTAGGAAAGCTGGTAAAGAGGGACTTTATGCCTTTGCATCCATCACAACCCCAAGAACTATTTGAGTGATGGGGGTTAGACTTCGTTGGACCATTGAAAACATCTCGATGAAGGAAGTGTAGATACATCGTAGTCGCAATGGAATACTTAACAAAATGGGTCGAAGCAAGAGCATTACTTGACAACTCAACAAAAAGTACAACAAGATTTTTGTATGAGCAAGTGATCACAAGATTTGGTATTCCATTACAGATAACAAGTGATCGAGGAGGACACTTTGTCAATGAAATTATCAAAATGTTGATGATGGAGTTCAAGATTTTACACTCATTGTCTAGTCCGTATTATCCCAGAGCTAATGGGCAGGCGAAAGCAACAAATAAAGTCCTGGTATCTACTCTGTATAAAACCTATGGAATAGAGGGAGCAGATTGGGAGGAAAGGCTACCATCTATTTTGTGGGTATATAGAACAAATTTTAAACCTACAATAGAACATACACCTTTCCAATTAATGTATGGATAGGAAGCAATGGTGCTAGTTGAATTCTTGATACCAAGTTTGAGAGTCACGGTAGAGCATCGCTTGGGTGATCAAGAAAGTTTGGAAGAGTGACTGATAACACTGATCAAATTAGATGAAAGAAGAGTCATGGCACAATGGGTGATTGAGGTAGCTCAAAAAATATGGAAGGTATGGCATGACAAACATTTGAGGAAGTTAGAACTTAGTCCGAGTGACTTGGTTCTAAAGTTTAATGGGAAGTAGGAAATCAAGCCTGGTAAGTTGAAGATGTTATGGCTTGGTCCCTATAAAGTAGTTGAAGTAATGAATAATGGAGTAGTCAAGTTATAGAACTTGAATGGGATAGAGGTGCCCAACACTGTAAATGGCTCAAAGTTGAAGCCTTACAAGGTACAATGCTTATTCATTTCTTCAGAAGAGATTGAATGATGAAGATGAGCAAAATCTCAAGGGAGAGCTCAGAGTGAGCTAGGTCCATCATAGGAGGAGCCTGATATAGGACTCACACACTTATTTGTAGAAGAGGAGGAGACACGACCAACCATAGAATAACAAGAGTTGGCACCTCGACCCAGAGAAAGAAGAAGATTGCGAGTACATGTCAGATTTGTGGATGGGACCGAATGAGTAGAGGAAGAAGATGAAGATTGGATTCCTCCAAATGAAAGAGGACATCAGGAGATAGTACTATTACCTAGGAATAGGGGAAGGTAGGAAGAAGCACCCCTAGTAAGTAGAAATATGATGTATCCTTAGGTAGAATGGAGGGAACTACCCCAACAAGTGGAAGGATGAAGAAGGATACGATTAATAGTACGATATGAGGATAGAGTGGACACCTTTGAAATGGAAGTTCTAGAGGAAGATAGGAATGAGACCATCGATCAAGAATTGGTTGGACTTACTCCATTGGCTCAGATAGGGCTATTACAGTAGAGAATGCGGTTACAGACTCAACAACTACAAGAAGAATACCAGACATTGTGAGGTCATAATGCAAGGTTGAGAGAACAAATCATCCAAGAATTGGATAGTACAATATGAAGGCTGGATGAGCAAAGAATAGCTAGGCTACAAGAGCTAGAAGGAGAACCTGAGGATGATGAGGGGATAACTCCAAGGAGTAGTATAAGAAATGATGGAGCAAGCACAAGTTCACAAGTACCACCAAGTGATCCACCAATGATGAATGAAGATGCAAAAATGTTGTGGTGAGACATTGAGGAAGCAACCACATCACCTGAATCACAAGGTAATGTACGACTAGATTTGAGTGACTCTAGTAATGAAGGAATGCCTTGGCTAGTAATGGAACCTAGTACAAAAAGTAGTGATGAGGATGATTGCCTAGAGAACCCCTAGAATCCTCGAGGTAATCGTGATCCCCCAACATGTACAACAACACAATGACAACTAGGGAGATCACAGGGACGTAAAACCAACCTTGACCCACAAGCATACATAATAGCCTATCGATAGTTGAGAAGACAAAGGAGAGAAGTACAAATATTGGAGAGATTGATGAATTTACCAATAGATTGGGTGGAACAGAGAGAAGAGAATCAAAATAACTCAAGTTCTGAGATGGACTTTTCTGATGCATATAGAGAGGTCTTGGCAACCTCATCTCCACAAAGAAGCTTTGAGGAAAGAATATGGAGACATCACCTAGCACGTGTGGATCATAGAATCAGAGCACTACAACAATTATCACCAAGCACAAGAAGAAGTAGAAGTCCACTAGCCAACATTGAGTTGGTAGAGATAACTCTTGATACTCGAGCAATGGGAGGAAGAAACAGAGAAAGACCCCTAAGGCTTCAACTAGGAAGGGGAGGAGGTATTCGACTATGAAATGAGCAAGGACAAGGTGATGTTACAATCAGAGGAGGAAGAGGATGAGGAAGGTTTTGACCTCCTACTCCTAGATGGCTAGGAGATACACCTTTAGCTTGTATGAACTGGATAAGGAATCTATGAGGGTTACCATGGATGAGAGGAATCTTACCTAGCCTCACAAGGTAATATCCATTAGGATGACCACCACTAATCTGATGAGGACCTCAAAGAGTGGTAGGTGGTAGAGGATTACTCCAAGAAAGGGAGGAATCACCATTGGTATAGAGAAACCCGATGTCAAGAGGAATAGGATGGGGAAGACACTCACGTGGGAGAGGCCTTGCTGGTAGAGGAAGAGTGCATTTTGTAGATGAAAGAAACCAGGGATAACTAAGGATCCGATCACCAAGTCTGGAGCCAGAATTGATCTGAGGGGATAGGTGAAGAAGTCACTTGAATGATAGTAGAGTAGTAAGGACACCGCTACCAAGGGATCAATCACCTGTGCGACAAGGAGAAAGGACACCAGGTGAAGATACTCTAGCTTGCAATTGTACAATTCCAAATTGTACACATGGAAGGGGAAGGCCAAGAAATTTAGTAACATCACAAGTGGAGATGAATCGGCCTAGGGAGCAAGTACCGACAGGTGACACAACCACTCAAAATATTATAGTTGAACCTCCAAGAGAAGAATTCGATGGGATCGTACAAGTGAATGTCACTGTACGATTGCCAAGATGGTAAGTGTAAATAGACTAGGATTGAAAAAAAAAGAAAAATAAAAAGAAAAATAAAGTGCCTTAATTGTGAAAATCCCTCGGGATGCAATTAAGAAGGAAGTGGGTTGAAAACTAGAAATGATGACCTCTTCAAAAGAGAGAAAATGGAAAAAATTCTCTAAGTATAAGATCGTACAAGTCAAAATTAAAGATGGAAAAGGCACAACTGTGAGATTGTACAAGTAAAATTGGCAAGAGACATGGGAAATCATACAAAAAGATAGGTTGTATGATTTAGGTCATACACTGTATGATTTTGGGCATATTGTATGATTTTCAACTACCCCATTTAATGTGGCATGTGTGAAAAAAGAGTGGTTGGAGGAAAAAGTGGGAAAAGATAAAATTTTTAAATGAAGTGTTGAGTTGTCAATCATCCAAGCTAGGAGGATGGAAAATATGCAAGGTGGCACAATTTAGAAAATAAATTGGTTAGGGTTCAGTTAGGGTTTGATGAACAATTTAAATAGAGGGTAAATTGGCAATTTTTTTAAATTGTACAAAGAGAATTCAAATTTTTTAGGAGGATGAAGGTGAAAAGCGTGCAACTAAATGGAGAGGACCACATGGGTATTAAAACTCATCAGTAACCTATAGATAAATTCATGACCCATTTTTTAATTAGCACTAAGGAGAACTTTTCGCACTCGAAAAATCAAATCGGAGAGGTAAAAGGGAGAAAAAGCTAGGGTTTGACTCCATTGAAGGGAAAATTTGAATTTTAGCCAAAAATAATGGAGGGTTAGTAGTAGAAGGCATCCAAGTGAGAACTTGGTGGTGGAGAAATGTAAGTTAGGGTTTGAAGGAGTGATAACTTGGAGCCGAAGTGGAGAAATTGCAAAAGGAAGGAATTTTAAACCCTAAATAGAACAAAAGCAAAAGACAAGGGAGAAGATAGTGGGAAGAAGGAGAAGTCGTACAACCATAAATAAAATTTTTTTGAGGATAAATTGCGCCAAGGATGAAAAATTGGAAATTGCTTTCGAAAAGCATTAAAAAGAGATCGGGGCAATCCAATGGTTGGTGAAGAATTCAGAAAAGGAAGTGAAAATCATGAATTTTTGACAACCTAGGGTTTGAAAAGATGTATTGTATGATTTTGTGGTGGAGTGTATGATTTCGAGAAAATTTGTGCAATTTTGGGTAGTTTTTGGGTTTTTTAGCCATTTTTGAGCAAATCATATGGAATCGTATGAAGGGGAGTAGTTAGGGAGGAAGATTATATGGAGTAGTATGGGCTTGTATGATTTCATGTGGTAGTTGTATGATTTGAGGGAGATAGAGTAGTTTTAAGATCGAACAATGATAGTTTGAAGGATTGTACGATCTAGAAGAGGTGCTCCTAAAGGAAACCGTATAGGAGTAGGAAGAAGAGTAGATTGTACGATTTTTAATAGATTGTATAATTTGTAGTAGTTGTATGATTTCCAACACACTTCCAATTGTAGAATTGGTGATGTTCGATTAGCAAGACAATCGAAGGTATGGCAAGAAAATGATCTCAGTAGAAGAGTTTGGATATCGGTTGAGAAGGATTGCAGCCAATAGGGTGGAATGATCACTAGGACCTCTACATGAGAGAGATTCATGACCATGGTAGTACCAAGGGTGATAGTCTCAGTCCCATGATTGGCATGGTACTCATCCTTGGAGAAGAGGAGGATATAGGTCATGGAGAGGTCAGAGGTATTGGAGGGCTGACATAAGAAGAACACCACCAAGATATCGAGAGGAGAGAATGGCACAAGAAAGGGTTTTGAGAAGGGAATTGAGGAGTGAGGTACATATTCTAGATCAGGATGAGGATCTGAGTAGTGGACCTGAGGAAGGTTAGGTGGAGATAACAAATATTTCATTCGTACAACATGGAGGAGAAACATGCAGATGATGGTGGAATGATAAATGAAACAAGAACCATCCATGGAGGAAATGGTTTGAGGAGGTTGGTGTAGCTATAATAGCACAAGTGCCACCACACTAGAAAACCTTCTTTTACAATTATCTATTGCAGATGGTTCAAGCGTATAATCCTACGACTAGAACTACCTTTGTCAATGTGGACAAGAGGTCGATGAAAATAGAAGTGATGATAGATGCATTCAGGAAGACATTCAGATTGCTAATGTATGACATAAAGATAGTTAAGAAGTTGGTTGATCTGATTGAGTCATATCGTATCATCACTTCATTAACTAATGTGAAGTCATCGACTACTACAAAGATCTCGGGTGTAGGAACTCAAGGGATTAAATAGAGCTAGCTAAAAGGAGATGATTGGCCATGTGCTATGAATATAGTAATGGCTCAACTGTTAGGGGATACACGAGCTATGGAGATGCCAATATGGATGGCTCAGTATGTAGAAGGTATCACCCAAGGAATCAAGTATGATTGGGGTACCTATCTAGAAAGGAAAATGCATGAAGTACTAATGAAAAGATCAAAGAATTTTGGAATGACTTTCCATGCCATTGGATTATTATTAAATGCTATCACAGAATTGGGAATCCACTTTCCAGGTTTGATAGAACCTTGGGAAGTTGGGGAAGGATAACCAACCATTTTGAGGTGGGCAAAGTTAGTACCTATTAAGAAGGAGACTTCGGAGAAGCCTCGAACAAAGAGGGAATAATAGGCCATGGAGGTACTAGAAGATACTCCTTCGGATGATGAGGATGTACATCCTCGGAGGAAAAGGACAAGGATATTGGAACCTGAACTGGAACAACAAGCAATGCAGCAATGATAGTAGGAGCAGCCATCAGTTTAGGAAAGGGAGGAAAATATGGAGAGACAAGTAAGCCCAATTTGAATAAGAATGAGATGACAATGGGAAAGAATGGCAAAGAATCCCATTACAAAAAATCAAGATGAGCCTCCACAAAAGGATCAGTAGGAGGAAGAATAGTCAGATTCAGAAAATATGGATCTGGAAGACTAGAGTTGGGTAGAAGTAGAGAAGATGGTGGTATCTCCACAAATTTTCCAATGTGATGAATTTGAAATCTTGGATGCTTCAAAATTTTTGAAGAATATAGAGATGGGGTAGATAGCACAAGAAGTGACAACCACCACTCAGGAGGAAAAAGAGGAAACTGAAGTGAGAGTGGAAGCCTCAGAGGAAGAGTCTAGGAAAAAGAAGAAGCCCCTATTCAAATTTGTGATGGGAGGAAGTTCAAAGAAAAATAACCCAAGTGATGCGCAAGAAGAGGCAAAAGCATCACAAGAATAGGAAGAACCTATTGTTGAGAAGGTCACAATAATGGGGACACAACAGAATCTAGAGGAAGAGTAGGTGACTGAAGAGCAATAGGTGGGCTCCACTGAATAGGAAGAAGCCCAGGAACAGATGGAGCAACAACAATCTCAATAGGAGATTGTGAATATAGAAGATAATGAGGAGGAGAAGATTGTAGAATAGACTCCACCTCGAGAAAATATAGACATAGAGAGAGCACTTCGAGAGCTTGGGGGAAGCTCTAGCCACCACATGGAGGAAGAGGAAGAATGAACTCCTACAGAAGAGGAACGATGGAGAATGAGAACAAGTTACCTTTTGAAGGTACCATAGTTTAGCAAGATCAAAATGGAAGAGGAGGTGAAAGGAGTAGAAGATGATGTGGAACATTTCTTCTCATAGATAGGTGATGCCATAGCCAATGCCAAATTATAGTTTTGTATTGGATGCATGGGAGAATTAAAGTTGTGGGAGGAACAAGTGTCTCTCAAATTGGAGAAAATAATAGAATGGGTGAGTAATAAGGAGCGTACAAGGAGAATCATAGATATTCATGTACAACACCCATGGAAGTTACCTAGGGAAGAGGTAACCACAATGTTGGGAAGAGATGACTTGCTAGAAGGAGTGATAACCAACTATAGGTAGCATCCGAGGTTGTACTTGGATAGAACCAATCACCCAACTTGTCCAATGAACATAGGAGAATTGGAGTACAAGAGGGTCACTACAGATTTGGCTATCACTCTGAGGAAGTTGAACTTTCTCACACATTGGATAGAGTGGTTGAGCATCGGATTGGAGCAGATTTATCAGCTCAAGGAAGCTCAGAAGGAGGAGATGAAAGCCACTCGAATAGAAATGATTGCAATGGAGGAAGAATTGCAAAAGTGTAAGGCTACAACAGAGGAGAAAATAAAGAAACTGGAGGAATATCTGACAAGCATAAAGGTTGAGTCTAAAACTAGACTTAATTTGCTTGAAGAAGAGAAGTGATAGATCTCCCAGATAGTAGAAGATAGGATTAAGGAGTTGGAGGCACAACTCAAGGCAAAGGATGAACATATGACAACCTAGTTGGCTGAGAAAAATGAGCAAGTGGTGACACAGGCCAAGCAGATAGAAGAACTTCAAAAGGACAACAAAAGATACAATGAATTGGTCCTGGAGAAGCAAGCATAGTTGAAGGCTAGAGAAGATATTGTTCATGCCTTGGAGGCTGATATTCATCACCACCTAGAGACCATTGCTGAGAAGAATGAAGAACTTTAGGTGGTGACTCGAATAGAAGCTCACTTGTAGGAGAGGTTGAAGAGGAGTGCCACTGATCAAGAAAAGCAAATGATGGAATTCTTGAAGACTGCTGAAGAGAAGGCTAATTTCCATGGGGTGAAAGCAGTGGAAATGGGAAGCTATGCAGCCAAGTTGAAGAATGAACGTGCAATTCTTCAAACCAAAGTGACTGACTTGCAGGAGATAATTGTGGACTACGAGGCACAACTAAAGTAGAAAGGTCAGTCGGTGAGGACACCGACCAAAGTAAAGGGGAGGGCAGATGTAGGCAGCAAATCCACCTCCTAGAAGAAGAGAAAGTGATAAAATGGATTTGCTCAATTTTGACAATTTTGATAGTTAGTACAAGTTTTGCAAATCATACAACCAGGAGGGCAAACCATACAACCAGGAGGGCAAACCATACAAGGCGAAGGCAAACCATACAAGGTGCACTGAAATGCAATGAAATGCATGGGAAATGTAATTTCAGGTTGAAATGGCGCATAGGTTTGATAATTAAAGTGTTAGACTTAGTAAAAGCCTTAATTAATGCATTCTGTTATGCATGGGTAGTTGTAAAATAACTAATTGCCTCAGGAACCACTTTGGAATGGCCTGGGCAATGTTATATAAGGCCCCATTTTCAATTTCGTAGGTCTGGTTGTTGCTGGATATTTGCTGGTGAGAATCTGAGTGAGTTAGACTAGTATGTTCTGAGTTATTAGCTATAATTGTTGTAGATCAGCCATGTTGTAAGTGAATTGATGATAGAATAATATACAAATGAGCATGAATACATTTGTTCTAGGTTGTGTACGATTCTGGCATGGATGAATGATGATTTATGGCTTAATCATGTTGCATGTACTTTCTAGTGATTGCTTTGGTTAGTTTATGCCTTGTTGTGATAGAATGGATTAATCCAGAACTGGTGATGCTTGTAGAATGATATGAGATGATGGAAATATATTTGAGGATGTATTGAACCCTATTGTATGATTTTTGGATGTAGCCCTTGGAATTGCATCTCTCTCAAGCCCCGTTGATATGTTTTGCATGTTGTAGGAAAAGGATTAATTGGCATATTAAACCCTTACAAAACCTATCTGAGAGAGATTGGCCCATTAGAATATCCAATTTAGCACTTGGATGTACCTTCATTTCGTACAAATCGTACACCAGAGTTCGTACAAATCGTACAAATACAATTTACCCGATTTGGCAATTCAGGCGATAGAAGGAAACTTACCCGATTTGGCAGTTTTGTGGAATCGACTTATTGAGTTACAAAACTATGTACGACAGCCTCCAAAACTGAATATGATAGTTTGGATGAGTGTAGAATCATACAAGCCATGCCACTGTATGATTTTGGATCGTACAGTGTGTCGAACTGACTTTCGTACAAGCTGTTCATTGGGCGTAAAAGGGTAGTTTTAGGGACTGTACGATCGTACGATTTGGTAAACAAGTTAGGGATAATACATTGATCATTCTAAGCACTAGAAAATCACCTCCCCACTAGGAATACTGCACCCCTATGCTACAATTAGGCATATTAAATCTCTTCACATAAATAAATATCACAAAATGTTTCCCCATATTAAACCTTTTTAAAGAAATATTAAGGTAACCCAACTATAATATATTTTAGAGACTAAATCCCTATGTTCTCATTGAAACAAAAGAAATTTATTTAAAATATTTAGTAATCCTCTACACAATTACCCAATTCACCATACCAATAGCTACAATTATAGTAAAAATAATTCCTTATGATGAACATGTTCCAATCCCTTAAGAAATACGTACTGTTCATCCGGAAGACGTTTCCATTCTTAAATTTCTAACCTAGAACTCTGGTTAAACGTAATAAAAAAACCATACAACAATAAATAATATCTTTAATTAAACAAAATACATGATCCCCATTCGATTGGTCGCTAAAAATAAAGTTATTTATATTAAATACTTAGAAAAACTTCCATCATCATTACAAATTACATATATCTTTCATAATACTTTGGCTCTAACAAACCCCATCCTTTCTAGAAATATGGAGTGGATGTTTAATAAATAAATATCTTTCTTTTACAAAACTTTACAAAATATTCACAATGCTTTTTCATCTTAGCCTTCATATAGAGAAAGTGTTCCTTGATGACTCGGATCATCATACACCTTTGGCCTCTCATTCTATGAAACGTATTCACTCACACTCATCGAGAAGGAATTATTATGAGGGATCAATGCAATCAATCCATATGAAATACATATACTAATACACATATGACCTTTCAATGCATTCAGTATTTCTAATCAAAAGAGACACACTCCTTCATGCTACTCATAAATCTCATAGATAAATGAAGCTCTCATTGAATGAAGAATGCATCAGAAATGCAAGAAGAAAAACATACTGACCTTAGTAATATTCTCCAAATCACTTTCTTTTTCATAGACAGAAAGCAAATACATAACAACTACAAATATTTCCTTCAATGGAAGTTCTACTATTCCATGAGAAACAAAAGTAAACCAAAACATGGGATTTTTGATAATTATAAATTGTAAACTACTGCAATTTTACTTTTATCATCTTAAACACATGTAGTTTAAAAAGCATTACAAACATAATAACTGAATGAAGCATAGAAAACTCTACATTGCTCCCAAATATACCTTAAAATCTTTACACACTATATTCAACAACTAAAAATCCTTAAATATGGATGATTAGCACTCCTTTTCAACCAGACCCACTATTCTTTTCACTCATACTCTTCAGGTAGATGACTGAGTAAACTATCCAAGTAAAAATTCACCAAAGACTCATTACATTCAATCTATAACATGTTAAGTTTTGATACTTGGTCAATAGTTTCACCCTAGTTTCTCCTTTGTTTCAGTATTAAGAGTTGAACATCAAACAATTTCTAGTCTAATGAATAATCAACCAATATAAAGTTCTTATACAAGTTTTAAGTAAACCTTCAACATCATTTTAATATTCTAATTGGCAATTCTATTCAATTAAAAATTGGCAAAACAACAATATAAACACCATCTAGATATTCACAAGTTTCTTCGATCCGCAACCGGAGTTTTAATTACCCATTTCACCCTTTTGGTTCTAGATTCCTCCTATATACTTACTGATGGTTTTCATACTACCATTCTTCTTCCTATTCTCAATTTTATTTTGGAACATAAAACAAAGATAATATGATCCGATACCCAAGCAGGAGAACTAAATCACATCAAATGAAATATGAAGTCTTTAAAATGTATGCAAATTTTAAATATGTAGACTATAAAATGACTCTTCTATCTCTAATAGTCAATATTCATTTACAATAATTTTATTTAATTAAACTATAACCCTAGAACTTATTTAATTCAAGAACACAATCTTATTTTCACCAACAAAAGACATAATAATTCAAGTGAAAATTTAACTTCAACAAGATCTACCTAATACATGCAATCAAACTCGTTGAATTTCACTGGAGAAATACAATAATTCCTCCTCTCAGCTCTAATTTTCCACATTTTTTGCTCTACCTATTTTTCATTCTTTCCTCTTTTTTCTATTTTTGTAAGGTAATCTCTCTTCCCCCCACCAACGTCTGGTTTTGCTAAAATATTTCTAATGGTGTGCACCCACTTTGCACTTCCTCTAGATTCAGATTCAAAATACCAAGGAGCACTACCTTAATGGACATATCTCAAGCAAATATAAAGGAACATACATTATTTCAACTAGATTAGTGGTGATGTTTCTGTTCCAAGTCAGTTATGCTTAAATCAATCAAGCACTGAATTACTTGTGTGTCTATTAAAAAGTTAACTCATAGAATAACACATTTGCTCCACCATGCATTAAACTTCTATATTCAATGAAATCCTATTTAGAAGAATATTATAATAAACAAAATCACAAACAAAGACATATTTTCAAGCATCAATGATTTTATTCTTACATAAATATATCTATTTTCCTTAGGTAAGCTATGTTATGTACCTATATGAAATAGGAATTTATCCCAGTTGCCTGAAATATTTCATAAATAACACTTCACATTATTTCCCTCATTCCATTCTCGATGGTTGAGTCATTTATCTCACCCTTTAATGAACACCTATTACTACAAAGAGGTGCAATTCCATTAGCAACATCATATTCTACTAACTAAAATATATTTGCAAAAATTACACATGAAATAATAAATCATTTCAGTGATAAGAAATATCATATTTTCCATATAATCCAATATCCTAAAAAATTCATAATGAGGTAGTAAATAATTATACCAACAATATTCATCATAAACCATATTTATCTAAGTGTCTAATAAAGGAATATCCAAGCATTCCATTCAATAAAATACACAACAAAATGTGAATCCATCAAAATAAAAAGTTTACCAAGGGAGGGTCATGACATCCTCCCTCCCTTAGGCTTAACACAGTCCTCTATGTGCTCTCATAGTTTAAAAATAAAACTAATATTTACATTTCTACATCAAATAGGAATAGGAAATATTTTTGTATCTCTGCTACTTTTTTCCAGGTAGCATTCCTATCGAAATAGTGGTCCCATTGAACCTTTCACTGCTACAAAATTCTTTTCCTCATCGATTTAGATCAAAAATCAAGGATATTTATTGGTTGAACCTTTATAGCCTCTAGATTTTCGATCTAAAAATTAGAAAAAATCCATACATGTTTAGGATTAGCAATGTACTTTCTAATCAAAAATATGTGAAAACAGTCATGAATTTTGGGTAAGCTAGGTGGTAAGGCAAATTGGTAAGCCACATGACTAATATTATCGATAATCTCAAAGGGTCCCACAAAATGAGATCCAATTTTGTGGACTTAATAGCACTCTTCTTTGGTCTCACCCTAAAAAATATTTTTACCCTACAACAAATTCCCTTGATGATCTCTTAAGATCAACATAGCTTTTCCGATGGTTTGATGCTTCTTTTAACCTTTCCCTAATTATCCTTAATTGTTGCTCCATTTCTTTGACCATGTTTTGTCCTAGCACAATCTGATCCTCTAGACTATCCCATGACAAATATGTCCTACATATCCTACCATACAAAGCTTCGAATGGAGCCATGCTTAAGGTCAAATGATAACCATTATTATAGGTAAATTCTACAAGTTGCAAGTAATCTTCCCATCAGGTATTTTTATCCATATAGTCCATGTGAAGCATATATTCTAATACCTGGTTCACTCTTTCTATTTTCCCATCTATTTCTAGGTGATAAGTTGAGTTGATTTTTAGTCTTGTTCCAATGGCATGATGTAAGGCTTGCCAAAACTCAGATATAAATCGCGAGTCCCAATCTGATATAATTACTTCTAAAAAATCATGAAGCTGAAATATTTGTTTAGCAAATATATTAGCCACAATGAAAACATAATCCTTGGTATTCCTGGGTATAAAGTGTGCAAACTTTGTCAATTTATCAACCACTACTAAGATTACATTATGTTGAAACTTGTTTTTAGGAAATCCTATAATGAAATCCATTGAGATCATCTATCTTTTTTGCATGGTAACATCATGTGGATACAACAACCCAACATGATATCTATGTTTTGATTTTACTTTCTAACATTCTAGGCATTGAGCAACTAATATAGTTATATCTTTCTTCATTCTTGACCAATAGAATATTTTCTTCATATTTCCCCATATTTTGGCTCCACCTGGGTGAAGAGAATACAGAGATCTATGAGCTTCATTCATGATCATTTTTCTCAATTTTTTTGGTCTTAGGAATTACTACCCTGTCCTTAAAACATAAGAAATAATCCTTGATTCTAAAATCCTTGTTTTCCTTTGGTTCTTTTCATCCTTTTACCAAATTTTATTGTAATATGCATCTTGATGTTGCATTTTCCTAACTTGTTCCATCAAGTCGATGTGGATGTGAGATAAAATAACTATGTATCTCCTGCTTAGTGCATCAGTGGATTTATTCTCCTTTCCTTTTATATACTCAATGACATAATCATATTCAATGAGCAATTCCATCCACATTCTATACCTAGCATTTAGTAAAGGTTGAGAAAATATATATTGCAAACTTTGATGATCTATCCTCAACTCAAAGGGTCTCCCTACCAAATAGTGTTGCTAACACTTGAGAGAAAATACTATCGCTACCAATTATAGATCATGGGTTGCAATAATTAACTTCATATAATTTCAATTTTATTGATACATAGGCTATCACTACTCCTTCCTATGAGAGTAATCCTCACAAACATTTCATTGATGCATCTGTACAAACAAAAAAAATTCCTTAAGGATCGGGTATCTTTAGTATAGGTGATGTAGTAAGCTTTTGCTCAAGCATATCAAAAGTTGCCTCACATTTATCTATCCACATACATTATTTCTCTTTCCTTTAAATGTTATTTATTGGAGAGGTGATCTTTATGTAATCCTTTACATATCACCTATAGTATTCAGTCAAGCCCATGAAACTTTAAAATTCTATCACATTTGTTGGTGGCAGTCAATTCAAAATAGCCTATATTTTCTTAGGATCTACAACGATCCCTTTTTTTGTTATAATATACCCTAAGTATTGCACTTTTGGCTCATAAAATTCATACTTGGACAAGTTCCCATATAACTAATTATTCCTTAGAAGTTCCAACATAATTCTAAGGTGTTTATCATGCTCTATTTTATCTTGATAATATATCAATATATCATCCAAGAACACCAAAACAAATCTATCAAAATGCTTCCTAAATATACTATTCATTAATTTCATAAATGTTGTTGGAACATTTGTTAGACCAAAAGGTAAGACAATAATGAAGAACACAAGCTTATACTGAGAGGGGGGGGGTGAACAGTATAAGACCTCTTTATACTTTTTCCATTATACTTCAAAATAGTAAAGCAATATACCCAAAGCAATATCAAAGCAATGCACAATATCATCCACAAAGTGACACCAATTTTAATGTGGTTCACCTAGAATAGCTGGGCTACGTCCACAAAACTTTTCTCTAAAAGTTATCTCAAAGTTCTTTGGGAATCCTTCCCAATTACAATGTTTATGAGTCTCAGCCAAAAGGAGATACCTTCCCCCAATCAGAATTTATGAGCCTCTGCTCAAAGGAGATACCTTCCCCCAATCAGAATTTATGAGCCTCTGCTCAAAGGAGATACCTTCCCATCTGCTCTAGAAATGATCCCTCAGAATATCAACTGCCTCTACCTCTTGCCAGCATGTGGAACTCCTTTCCACCGAAGACCTCCTGTCCTCAATGCTTAGCCTAAGAGACCTCTGCCTTCTATGATCATGTCCACAGTAGCTTAGCAACCTATACCAAACACAATCAGTCAATCTAGTACAAGTCTTCCTCTGTCTGTCAGATTTGTCCAACTCTTGAACAAATCAATCCTCTGTATACAAGCCTTCTCAAAGACTTGCCAAATCTATCCTCAGGTTCTTCTCATAGAACCAGTGCACCTCTGTCCTCAAGTTCTCTGATAGAACTATCAAACTCATCTCACAAGTCCTCTGCTAGGACCTGTCCAAATATGCTCACAAGTCCCCACTGGAACCTATCCAAAATTGCTCACAAGTCCCCACCGGAACCTATCCAAAAACTGCTCACAAGTCCCCATCGGAACCTGTCCAAAAACTGCTCACAAGTCCCCACCGAAACCTGTCCAAAACTTAGCAAGCTCACCAAGAAAAACTTTCTTAGTAGGAAATCACAAGGTGAATTGTTAGAGACCCAATGTGATTTGTCAAACCCATAGAAGCATAAAGAGAATTGTTAGAGACTCAATATGTTCTATACTCAACTCCCAATCTCAAAACTCAACTCAAATCAACTCAGCTCAATCTCAATCTCAAATCTGAAAACTCAACTCAATATCTGAAATGGATAGGATAGAATGCTTTCTTTCAAGAACATGAAACCCCAAAAATTGCCAACTATGCAAAGAATCACATAACAATGATACTCATGTTATTTTCACCATCAATTAGGGCTTCAACAACAATGCTCATCAAACAAGGTTCAGTCAACACCATTCAAATCAAAACACAACCTTGAAGCATTTCAAAATCAACATCAGAAAAGGAAACAAGTAGAACTTCTTTTCTCTCCAATATTGTTTGAACAAAAAGCATCCACCAACTCAAATCTCAATAGCACAAAACAACTTTTCAAATCATCAACAAAGGAGTAAGCCCAACACTTTAACCAAGTAAAGAATAGCTTGATTATAACCAATTTAATGAAAGCTAATGTCAATCTCAAAGCTGCCCACTTAAGGTTTCACAACTTCACACAAGAAGCAATTCTAACCTTAAAACATCATGCTTTCATTTCCATAATCAACCAAAAGCACTCTCAACATTACAATAAATATTTATCCCTTATACACCTTATTTCTCCCTTATAGTCTTATCAACAAAAAAACTTTATCTCTCATAAGAATGCAATAAGATAATGCAACCAACACTTTCAAAAGAATCTTTTATCAAAATAAAGCAAGATTCAAACTCCTTATAACTCCTAAGATGTTTTTCTCTCTAATAAGCTTCCTCCAACCGCAAAATACACTAGCAAAAATTAATTTCAAAAATACCTTGGCCAAAACCAAAAATCGTGCTATGGAGAAATTGCGCATGAACTCTAACACCACCCGCTGCATCCACTTCAACAAAGAAAAAACCCTTTCGCATTATTCAAATGCAGAACCTCCCGTTTGGGTAGCGTGCCAACAGCCTAGCCGCTACCGATGCGCCAAAGGCGTTCGATGAGGTTTAAATCTCACTCTGTTTCCCTTGTACCTTCTATGCTAGGGCTAAAATAAACAACAGGCCTCCCTGTCTTCTGACGTGAACGATGATGACGAAACCTTACGACAGATACAAAAATGAACGGTGGATATCCAAACAGCAGATCATGAAATTACAGCAAGGAAGAAATCGAACATCAAATTGCGAATTCACAACGAGCAACACTTTTCGAAAATGCGGATGGGATAATCTTTTATCTTCATCATGGGAGATTTATATGCATATTTCCCATAAAATCTTGACGTCGGCGAGGATTTTAACACGTCGACGAAGGAGTTTAACACGTCGACGGAGGTCTTGGCTAGCGCCCACAAACTTAGAACATAGCGCCATCAAAGTTAAGACATTTGCACCATGGGTTAGGAGAACCCAATGCAAACAAATATTTATTTAAAAATAATTAAAAGGAACCTTAACAAGGTTTTTAATTATTTAAATAAATACTTCCTCCTGGACCCAAATGCATTAAACTAATGCATCCACCCGTAATATTTAAACCTGCCAACTTGGGGTTTACAAAAGACCTTTGAAACTGTCATGCCGTAACCTTCATCAAAACAAGTTATTTGACATCAAATAAAATTCCTTCAAGATCTTCTTGACATCAATGACAACTTATACACTTGAGCAAAGGCAATGTACCCAAAGTACCCAAAATTGCCAACAATCTCCCCCTTTGTCATTGATGGCAAACCTTTACTGAAAACACTTCTCAAGAGCCAAAACTAAAACCAATTGTGCTAACAACTGACCAACTGTGCCCACAACTGAGAATCTTCCTTTGAAGTTTTGCTCCCCCTAACTTGAAGCTCTTCTCTTCACTTTGAAGCTCTCCCCCTTACTCATATCTCTCCCCCTTTGTCATCAATGGCAAAGGGTCACATTTGGGACTCGAGACTAAGAATGAGCCTCTTAGCTTAGTCCCTCCCCCACCTCCTGATGAGGTGATTAATTTTGGGGTGGGATTAAAACTCCCATTAGGCACTGATCATCATCAGCATCTATAACTTCCTTGTCGGGCCTTCTCTTGAACTCTTTGCCCATATTCTTGTTCTTGTTCTTGTTCTCATCCCTGTTCTTGTCCATGCCTTGATCCTTGGACCTAATCATGCCACTGTTCCTCGTTCTCGTATTCGGAATTTCAGCTCTACACTCGTCCGATTGTGTGACCTTCATTGTTGCACTTGAAACACTTGACGATGTTGTTTCTCTAAGATAAACCTGATCTTTGAATCCACCAGCTTCGACCAAACCTGTTACGACCAAACCTCGTTACGACCAAACTCGTTCTCGCCAAACTCGTTCCGACCAAACCTGTTCGACAAAACCTGTTCCTCGTTATTTGCCTTGCAATAAACTGCCTTGTGCCCAAACTATTGACAAGAGTATCAATACCCTTGAAAGTAACTAGCACTTTTGAAACTGTCATTTACCTTCTTCACTTGAGCCATGCAATGTGAAGCCATGTGACCGAACCTGTGACAAGAAAAACATCTGCCTTGAAACTTCCCTTTATTTGACCTCTTAGGTTCTGAAAACTTCTTATCATTCTGAATTTTTTTTTCTGTTTATGTGCTTCTATCATTCAAGGACTCCTTTTCTGAAATACTTTCCTCATCATAACTCTCTTCCTTTTGGAGTCTCTTACTAGACTCTCCAACTTGTTCCTTGTGTGGCTTAACAAAACCAAGGCCTATTTTATCTGTTGTCTTTCTTTGACCTTTGATGAGTGACTTAACCTTTTTGGAGCTATCTTGGAACCTGTAAAGCTTATCCCTGTACTCTTTAGTTTCCTCTTTCAAAGAAGCCATTTTCTGTTCTAACTCACTATGCTCAAGAACCTTAGACTCTAACTCATCCTTGAGTTCCTGTGTCTTAGCTATAGAGAAGTCAAGACTTTCTATAAGATCATCTCTCTCCATACAACATTCACCTAACTTATCCTTGAGTCTAGCATTCTTTTTTCTTTCCTTTTTCAAAGCACTAAGAGCACCAATAAGTTCACCTTTAAGATGTTTGATAATTGCATGATGAATCTTTTGATGGATGCTATCTTGCCTTGTAGGCTTCACAATTCCCTAATTTTGGTAGGGGTGGCCATTTATAGTATAGCCTTTACCTTTGCAAGATCTACTTTGATGCCTCTCTTGGATACGATGAATCCCAAAAGATTGCTAGAAGTTATGCCAAACACACACTTCTTAGTATTCAATCAAACATTGTGTTCTATGAGGTGATCAAATATTTTTCTAAGGACTTCGGCGTGCTCTTACCGCAATAGGGACTTGGCCAATAAGTCATCCATGTAATATTCCAAGATCTTATGCATATAGTCATGGAATATGTATGTCATAGCCCATTGATATGTGGCACCAACATTTTGAGACCAAATGACATCACTTTGTAACAGAATGTTTCCCACGAAGTAATAAAAGTAGTTTTATGTTGATCTTCGGGCTTAATCCGAATCTGTTTGTATCCCAAAAAACCATCCATTAGGGAGAGCATTTCATGACCTGCGATTGCATCTACAAGAGCATCTATGTTTGGCAACAAGAATGAATCCTTTGGTGTTGCCCTATTTAAATCTCTGAAATCCATGTAGATACGGACTCTTCATTAGGTTTCCCCATGGGTACCATGTTTGACACCCACTCAGGGTAGTCGATAGGAACTATGAATACTACATCCAGTAGTTTTAGCAATTCGTTCTTCACCATCAAAGCGACGGTTGGATGCATTTTCCTCAGATTTTGCTTGACTGGCTTCTTCGTGGGATCCAATGAAATATTATGAACAAATAACTTTGGATCTATCCCTGACATGTCTTTGTAAGTCCAAGAAAAAATATCTAGCCTCTCCTTAAGGAGAGGAATTAGGATGGATTTTTCCTCTAGAGATAGACTTTCTTTGAACTTGACTTTCCTTGGTTGGGTAGGATCATCGCTGATGTCCACCTCGAAAGTCACTTCTATAGCCATATGTGATCCATCCTCTAGCTGATGAGGCATGGGTATCAAATGAATGTCATTGGTGTGATTCATAGGACCTACCAACTCATGTTCCAAATCAACATGGAATACATCATACGCACAACCTAATGCAAAATGGAATGGCTATAACATTTCTTCGTTGGGGAAGAGGTCTTCAAGATCTATGGGCAAATTAGCACGATCCCAATCAATAGCCTCTATATCAATATGCAATGATTTGTTAGGATCTGCTAGATTATGAAGTGGAGTGGTAAAATCAATGGAGATCATGTTAATGGATGGAATGAAGTCTCCAGGACCACATGGGTGCAATCTTGTCTTAGGGGTTTCCCTTCCATACTCGTGATGAGGTTTTGGAGGAATGGGAATTTCTGGATCTGGCCTATGAGCAGGGCGGGCAATAGGATCATTGGGCTCTAGCTACTCTCTAAATGTAGGTAGAGGGAGATTTACCATCCGATGAATAGGTCAATATGTATCCTAAAAATCATAGATGAGGGTCTATAGCACAAAGTGTCGCCTCTCTCTCTACTAGCTTGTTCACTTGCCGAAAGTGGTGATGTCCAAGATAATCCATCTCGATCTCATCCTCAAATTCATCATCACTTATCCAGAAAATGTTAGAATTGGTATGAAGCCCTAAGACAAGGGGATCATGTATTGGACCTAAGTAGGCCATATCTATTTCATCTTCATATTCCTCGTCACTTATGAAGAATTTGTTTGTATTTTTCTCTTGTACCAAAGTCAGGGGTTGATGGCTTAGGCCTAAGTAGGCTCTTTCTGTTGAGTCTTATGATTCATAGTCACTTTCATCTGATGTATACCCACTCTCATCGTGGATAGACCATGTGAGTCTTTGTAAATAGTGAGGTCCCTGATAGGCTAAGCCAATTTGTGCCTCATCATCACTTGTTTCATATCCATTCTCCTCATCCCACGAGTTGTATCCTATTGGGGTGGAATCAATTGAGATGTTTGGATGATAATTTTTTGGAGGCGGTATGTTTACCATAGCCACTTGTCTGTTGCTCAAATTTCCTATTCTTAGGGGATGATAATAAATGAAATCAGTGTCTTCTCCTAAACCTAAGCTTAATATTTACAATGCCATTGCAAGAGAGTCATCTCGACCTCCGTTATAATATCCTAAGCCAAATCTATCGGAGGGAAGCTAATATTGTGGCTCGTATGGCTTCCTGTGCCCCTGCTTATATATGCCAAGGCCATAGCCATACCAGTGGTAACACTCAAAGTAGTTTAGAGCAAACTCGAGGTTAGAGAGGTAACGAACATTTACTATGAATAATTCATCACTATCCTCTTCTATATCTGAAGACTTATGAGCGCAGTCCAGGCTGATGTAGATAAAATTGGTTTGGTTGGGAGGGATTCCAAGTGGAACCACTATTCCCACTGGCGGCCTTAAGTCCTTAGGCCTTCCCATGTCTTGTGCAGAATCGATGATAGATGTAAATATGATGTTCTACACAAGATACTCCCCTATGCCTGTGCTTGCCAAGTGTATTTATGCATGCGACGTGGATGACCCTACGGATGAAACTGGCGAAGTAGGGTGATAATCACTATCTCCATCTTGATCTTGAAGATATTATTATTCTATAGGAATTGGCATTTTAACAATGGCTATAGTTGGCACTTCCTTGGGATTTTATTCCTTAACTAAGGGTACCTTTACCTTTTGATTATATTTTGGTTTTGACATTGATGGCACTTTAGAAGCATTGACTACTTTGAGTGCACTAGGAGGTTCTGATGTGCATGGGTCTTTTCTTACCCCTTTGTCTTCGTTATCCACTTGTGTGGTTGGGGATGAAGGTGCCACTTACAGGTGAGTATTCAGGATTACAAATTCTCCCAGAATGTCCACATGATTGATGTATTTAAAAGGCTCTTCATCGGCCAGAACCACATAGACTTTGTTATCGTGCACATACTTGACACACTGGTACAAGATCTAAGGCACACACTTCATGGCCCTTATCCAAGGGTGCCCTAAGAGGATGTTGTACTACATAGCTCCTTCCAAGACATGACACATCACGGGGATGGTCTTGTGCCCCACCTTGATGGGTAGGACTATTGTTCCCACAATATTGCATAAAGCATCATTAAAAGCTCTCAATGTGTAAGCTCTTGTAATGATATTGGACTTGAAAATTTTGAGGTGCTCTATTTTTGTTGTTGTAATTATGTTTATTGATGAACCTATATCGACCAAAACCCTCTTGAAAGGTAATTCATTGATTTTTGCTACGATTTTTAGTGGAGGGTCTGGTAAGGCAACAGGAACTGTCTTAATCTCATGATCATAGAATTGGATTAATGTTCTTGGCATTCTTGTGCTTGTCCCACAAAGTGAGTGAATGCATTTGCATCTTGTGGTTGGAGCTCAATTGTCCTTAAGATCTCCATTAGATTATCCCTATACTTTGGGGACTATTTTATGATCTCATAGATGGATAACTTAGTTGGAGTTGTCTGTAGGTTTTGCTCCAATCTACTTCGAATAGTTACCACAGGTCACGTTGGTGGACTTGGAAGGTTGTATTGCCTTTGCCTAGGAGCAATTAGGATGTTCATGGGAGCTGCAGGCAGTTGCGGTTGACCATACCACCTAGTACTTGTTTCTATGTTAATAATATCAATCATCCCAATGCATCCGTGGATAGGTATGTCAGCCTGAACCTTATTGACTTGGGCCCCTTGCTCTCGAGGGGCCTCATGATTGGGCAATGGGTTTTTGTATATGCCCATGTCTCTATTATCAGAAGCTAGTGGGTTGTCAAATTTGAGTTTTGCTGCCTCAATCATGTTTTGCACTTGATGCTTAAAACTGACGTTAGCCTCAATGTCATGCCCTGATATCCTTTGATAAGGGTAAAATTGATCTTCCCTATATAATTTTGGCTTAGTATGGTTGGGATCTATAAGAGGTATATCAAGAAATCTAATCCTCCTGGCCTCCCTCAACTGATTAAATATTGATCGCATTGATTGTGTTAGAGGCATGAAATAATGAGGTGGCTTGCATTCTCGGTTTCTTCCCTGATTGTTCTTTTGGTCGTAGTTGTCTGACGGGGGATGTGCTTGATAATTTTGGTGTTATTGTGCACCCCCATACTTGGGTGTAGCCAACACGCTTGATTGACCAGATTAGGGTTGCCATGCTTCTGTTTATACTTGTCATTCTTACCATTCTTGTTCCACTCCTTTTTATTTTGGATTTTAATGGTTCCCTCATCTACTTTTATTTCTTTGATGAGCTTAGCCTGTGCCAAAGCTTCCTAAAAGGAAGGATATTTCTAAAGTTTTAGCAAAAGGGAGATGTGTTTAGACCAACTTTTGGTGAACATGCGAATGATCTCTTCTATGGGAACGGAGAATGATAATTTTTGCCATGACTTCTCTCCATCTATTTCCATAATCCATTACTGGCTCGTCATCATACTATTTTAAGTTGGCCAAGTCTGAAAGGTTCACCTTCTTCTTAGCACCAAAGGATAAATGATTTAAGAATACGTTTAATAGTTGTTCAAAGTTGGTTATTCTATGCTTAGGTACTTGGTTGAACCATTGAGTGGCAGCACCTAAAAATATCATTATAAATATTCTTAGCATGACAACATCACTCTCTTCAAGATGAAAATAGGCATTGATAAAATTGGTGACATGCTCTTGTGCATCCTCTTCACCTTTAAACTTTTCTAACCTAGGCATCTCAAAGTGCTTAGGATATGGAGGGCTAGGGATTGATAGGCATAATTGTTGGTTGTGTATTTTTCTCAATGTTGGTGAGTTCCCAACTGCCTCTTGTTTCTCAAAGGTTTTCATATTTTTAGCAAGCTCTTGAAATGCATTTTATACATGTATTTCCTCCTCTTGTAAGCCTATTCACATTGGCAATGGAGGTAACTCTCTATCAATTTGATTTATTCCATTTTCCTCCCTCCTACGAGGGGATTAAGGATTATGATCTTGGTTTGTTGTGTTTGCCCTTCCCCCATTAGTTGGATTTTGTTCATGGTTTGGTGGGAGATTTCATTGTGGGATATCTTGTCGAGTGTGCCTCTTGTTAGGTGAGTTAGTGCATCTTGTTCATTGGTGGTCACCACCATTTTTCTATAAATTGTTAAGAGATAGCCGCTCAGCCTGCTCTCTTAAACGCTGCTCATGTTGGTGCAAGAGTCTTTCTCTTTATTTTTCTTATTCGAGAGATTCCACTAGATATCGTTCCTTACGTTATGCATTTTCTAACCACCTCATTAGGTCAGTTTACGTGGTTACAAAAGACTCATGTTTATCTAACTCTATTCTTGTTGTCTTGACTCATAGATTCCTCGAGGAGGTTTCTACTGTATCTGTACTCTTGCTAGCTAATGTGACTTGTTTAGTGTATTATTGAGTATCCCTATGATTAGACTCCATGCATCTACTGCGAGGTTGCTCTGAGGTACCACCATACTGAGAGATGTGTTTAGAAGTCATTATTCATGAGCTTCTAGATGCAGAGCTCTCAATAGCTACAATTCTTTTAGTTGGTCATGTAGGAAACCGATCCAACCCATCTAGTTGTCTTGTTTTCCATGGCTGGTCCCGTGGGGTGCCATTCACTCCTATGAGGTCATAGTCTATGAGAATATTTCCTTTTGTGTGAAGGGTTTCTTCTATTTGATTCCCATGACTATATGTAGCTCTAGTTTCCTGCCCTTCAGTAGGAAATCCTATTGCATATGTTTCTTGTGAGTCTTGAGGTGTTGCAATTCTTGTTTGCCTTCTTGATGAAGAGGGCTTTGTGGTAACATGTTTTCTCCACATGGATGAAGATTTAGCTATCTCATCATCCCTATGTGAAGAATGAGTTTTAGAACCTTATTTATGTCCATATGAGGAGGAAGCCCTTGAAGCTTCCTCATGTCTTTGAGATGTTTCTGTGTGTTTAGAGGAGGCCCTTGAGGTCTCCTCATGTCTCCTTGATGAGGATGGTTGTGAAGCCTCTTTTTGTTTATGTGATTTTGTTCCATGATGTGGCTCCTTACTTGGGGTTTCTTGAGGAGATCCCCCAAGGGTTGAGTTATCACCCCTTAGGCTCACGGAGCTACATATTACAGTATTATGAGTAGGTCGTTCAATGTTACTACGACTTTGCCTATGGGTATGCGTTGCTTCTGTCTCTCCCTTGGTATCAGACCGAGGTTCCTTCTTGTTTTGACCATGTTGTATATGAATTGATATTTTGAGTTGCAATTTAGGAATAACCACACAATACCAAATAAATGTTTATATTTATTACCAATTTGAGTGTTCCCTAAACTATTTGGTGTGTTTTGATGTATTTTTATTTCGATTTATTTGCTCTTGTTCTAAAAAATTAGTGGTGGTCCCACTGTGATCACCATCTATAGTGACCCCAGGATGCACGCATCGACCCTTGTTAACCCTACTTGCAATGTTATTAAAAAAAAACAAGATGAGATTAAAGACAAGAAGAAAAAACATATAACATGAAATAACAAAGATAGATCTCTTTATTGATATTGATGCTCGGTTACATGTCAGTCCCTCTTAGGTATACCCATTTTGATAGGATAAGTTACAAATAGGCAAAGAGTGCCCCTTTTGTGAAGAGGTGGTGCACTTATAAAAGCTTTATGGTTTTGTACACAAAAATGTATGAGGGCTTACAGATGCCTCCTTCTCCAGGTCTATTTCCTAGAGGGATCCCTTTTGCTCTCATATGTTGTAAACTTCATCCGATGAACCTGTGGCCCTGTAAGAAATGAAACAACAACACACACTTAGGTTTCCGAGATTGCCTCCCCGGATGAGGTTGTTAGTAATAAAAGAATGTAACATAAATATTATGAAACTATGCCATGAAATCATGTAAATCTATGCTAATAATATGAAAACATAAAGAAACAAAATAAAAGAAGCTATGTCTAAAATATAAGCTAAGCCTACGGGCCACTGTCCAAGACAACGATCGCTAAGGTAAACCTTACTCTCTTTACCCCAAAGTTATGGGTCAAAGCCTGTATTTGATGTTGAAATAATAGGTGTTATGCTCTTCAATTCATCAGGTCTTCACCATACACTTGATCTCCAAGGGAAATCTCCAAGTCTTGAAAGCTCTCCTCAATAAAAGATGTCTCGATGATAGAAGATGATCTCCTATGATATCTTGGTGCTCTTAGGCTTGCACCTTTTATAGTGTGAAACCCTAGATCTATGTCCAAGCCATAGGAATGAATTTCTTATGAGTAGTTCAAGTTAGCATGAGATATTATGTCCTTTGTCTATGTTTGAAGGACAGTTAACTAAAATCTAACAGCCCACTTGAGTCTCCTATGCAAATTGGCCGTTAGCATGAGAAGCTTTTGTCCTTTGCTTATGCTTGGAGGTCAATTAACTAAATTTTAAATGCAAACTCAAGTCTCCTATGTGAACTGGTCATGAAAATGAATGCAAAGTTACTCCTGTTCACCTTTATTGCATGCATACTGCCACTTCTACCTATGATTAGGCCTGTTTGTCAATAAACTATTGTTTATGGCTTAGCCACTGTCATATATAGCGGCTAAGATTTGGTTGATGTCATCTACAATAGCTAAGATCTGGCCACTCTAGGCTTGAGAGGCTAGGATTTGGCCACTCTTAGCTTGAATGGCTAGGCTTGGATGGATTGAAAAGGCCCCAAATGAGTGGTGAGAACCATTGTTGATGATTGGAAAATCTAAGATTATGTATTATGATCTTATGAATGTGTCTATGTGAGCAGCTCCGCTAAGCATGACATGATTAAGGTGTCTACAGGATGACCTCTCTTTTGGAATTGGGTGCCGTATCTAGATGAGATGGCCTCATTTGAAACCCAAAAATCAATTTTATGACAATTATGGAGGTCATCTCGATCTGAGACAACCTTGTTTGTAGGTCATCTTGGGCCAAGATGGCCTATTTGATTTTGAAGGTTTATTTATTTTTTATGTGGTTTATATGATTTTGCAATTAATTGCTTAGTATTTGAGGTCCTAACATAGTATTACCACTATTTTTGAGAGAGAATGGGATGCACTTTCTAATGTTGTTCAGGACTAGCTTGGGGCCATTGGCCTTAAGCGGATTAGGAGGTTGGAGTCAGCCTATGCAGACTAGGCTTATATAATGGTCTTGGTAGACCATTAGGAAACCTGAAACAACACTTTTCATCTTCTGACTGGTGAGATAAAAATGACATTGGAGTATGTTTACAGGTTTCTTTGTGTTTCAATTGAGGGACACTCCGTTGTCTCTTCATACATTATCCAGCAGAGTAGAGTGCTCTAGAGGGTGTTTGTGAAGGACTGGGAGGTTGCACAATGCAACTTGGATAGTAGTGGAGTGCTTGTGGAGCATTGGTATGAGGTAGACATCCTCTCATCGAGACATGTAGTGGTGATGTCACTCATGTTGAACATACTACTACCTAACTCTTTAGGAGTAAGGTTCCCATGGAACCTTCTTGAGTTGGTTTAGGATTTGGTCGAGTACAATGGAGGAGCCATTGATTATGAGTTGGGGGATAGCACTACTGGCACACTTGTATGATGAGCTCTATGAGATCTACCAATGGGGTTGATCTTGTTTGGGCTATAGTTTCCTCCTTCAGATCTAGGGTTGGGAGCACATTTGGGTGGATAGATTGAATGGGCTACCTTGGGTGATGTGAGCTTAGATGATAGATATAGAGGTTGGGTATGCCATGTGATGGAGGTGGGATGAGGAGTGAGGCTGGAGTCATTATTTTGTAGGTATGATTCAACACTATAGTGACTCTTATGATGGATTGAGGTCGAAGCATATCATATGGTGGTTGTATAGGGATTGTCCATGATAGGATGAGGTAGACCGATAGATGAGGTAAATTAGGTGTAATCGATGGGTGATCAATCACCATGGCATTAAGCAAGAGTACTTCTAGTACTCTTGCATTAATAAGTAGTTTAGGGTGCATCAGGATATACTTGGTGAGCCCATCATATATCGATGTTGTATAGATGAGACTCAACTAGAGTGGTCTCGAGTGGAGTCAATGGGTGAGGAGGTGGATCAATCACTAGTAGATCTAGGGGTAGAGGACCCAGGCATGATCATAGAGTATGATGCATGGTGGGTCACATGGCTATGGTAGGGTGGTGGATTGATGGGTGGGTAGGCTAGAGCTATGGTAGAGGAGGGCTTAAGGGATGAGGTAGACTTGGGAGAGTGATGAGTGCATCATCAAATGGAAGGGGAGTGGGGGGAGACCTCTGGGAGAGGTGATCCATAGGGTGAGGGTGGGGATGATGAGGATCCCTAAGATCAGGAGGCTCTACTTAAGGAGTAGGTCTAGAGCTTACAATGATAGTTGGTAGAGTGGGATACCATGGTGGCATTGCTATAGAGCCATTTAGATAGTGGGAGGTAGTAGTGGAGGAGTTTCTCTGAGGAGAGAGACACTTTGAGGGCTCAGGTGTAGAGTTCTTAGGAGGATATTGATAGGTTGATAGTAGAGTGAGATGCTCTATGGATGTAGGGGATGGCTATGATAGTAGAGCGAGATGCTCTACAGACTCAGGTGGTAGCCTTGATAGCTATGTAGGGATTAGTAGGGATAGGTAGCTAGGCTATAGGTGATGCAATGAGGCTACAAGTTGAGGTGGATAGATTATGGGTGTTATTAGGTGACTATCAGGCTCGACATTGATTTGATGGGACCTACATTTAGGATTTGGAGGATCAAGTAGAGTGACTTGGTGGTCGACTACCTGCTCGCTCTTTAGTAGGAGGATCCCATAAAAGCTGATGTAGCGAGTTTGGATAACCTTCTGTGAGGCTATGAGCTCCTAGGTCTATAGGTGGGCTAGAGATGTTAGTAGCTAGTGGTTTAGGATAGCCTCATAGGGATGAGGTTAAGGGTGGTGGTGAGACGGTAGGTTTAGCCTAATTTGATATGGATTGTACTTCTCTTTTTGAGTGTGAGGTTTGAGGACCTACTCTATTGTAGCCGGGTATTTTTGTACCATGATGTACTATCCATATATATATATATGATATTATCTTTTTAGTTATCTTATCATGTTGTTTTATTGCTTGTGTTTATTTCATGCATGGATGCATATATGGATGCAATGATGGATGATGGATGTATGCCTAGATATTGTAGTATGTATGCATAGATGGATGCCTAGATGCACTTGTAGTATGTTTTTGATGTTATAGATCTAGAATGTATGCCTAGATGTATGCATGTATGTTATGTACTAATGATATGATGATGCAAAATTTGATTTTTATGTTTATATGTTAAAACATAATGAATGAATCTAAGATGCAAAACAACCTAAGTGTAAGCACCACATAATGTATAAAAGTCATTAATCAAAATGTTAACCTTTTCATAAAAGTCATACATTTGAAGGCCAACCATATGTAATATGAGACAATGTAAATGATGGATGGGGGAATAGTGAGAGGTCATAAGGGAACAACAAGGTTTTTCATGAGACTCAAACACCCTAGTTGACTAATCAAAAGTTGTATACTGACTATACATGACTCTTAAAAGATAAAAATATGCTAGGAAGACCCAGATATTCAATATCCTTGTGTGTGCATAGTGAATTCATTAATGTGATGCATAAGATTACCCCATTGCTAGGCCGACTCTTAGAGCCCATTATTGTAATGAGGATCACCCTATGGTCATCATTATCCTAATTTTGGACTCAGTTGGACTAGACTACTAGGCAATACAAGCCACCAAAAGCTAGCTCATCCACAAGCTGACATTGGTCTGTACAAAATAAGGTCGCTAATGTGATAGACATATCACCATGTGTAAGACTACTCCATTGCTAGGCTGATATTTATAGCCCATTGTTGTAATGGATATTACCCCATGGCTTTTGAATAACTAAGGATTCTAGGGATTCAAGCTCATTACCCCCTTCTTTTCTTTTGATTTATTTTCTTGGGATACTTGCTCATTTTTTATGAGGAGCAAGGGGATTTATTTTAGTGGTGAAAACCACTCTTGTGTTTTTTTTAGGGATACTTGCTCATTTTTGTGGAAGAGCAAGGGATTTTATTGCTTTGGGTAGGGGGAGCTTGTCCTTTTGTCAATTCTCAACATTCTAGACCATGCACATAATAGGATGAGCAAGGGAAACCTTTCTCTTAAGGGGCAAGGACTACGTTGTAGTGTCATCCTTCCTTGTTCAAACTCAGATTTAAATGTGTGAATTTGTGTTGGGATTTTGAGATATACAAGGTACTATCAAAGCAAGACCCTACCTTCAAAAATCAAGATAGCTTTCTACAAAATCTGAAAAGAAAACTAGGAATGGTTGAATGATCAAAAAACCCTATTGAACACCCTATAACAACTTACTAGGTGAGGGGAAATAACACAAACACCTAGGATGAGGAATGTGGATGTATATGATCTGATGGATGTGTGTGTTTTCCTTATGAAATTTTGAAAACTAAGAGGTGTGCATAAAATAGTTAGTGGCCATCTAAACATCATTGTTGATGGTCATCTGGTATCTACCCTATCTTACGAGGACCCCTTAATAATCAAAATATCACAAGAAAAAGTGCAAATGATGACATGATAAAAAATGTTTGATTAAGACTCATGATAGTCATACAAGCATGGTGCTCTTTGTAGTAATGCAAGAATGACATAATCTAATGCAAGTGCAATGAATGAATATGCCTAATGCAATTAATCAATGAAATGCAATAATGTGTAATGCATGATGATGTAAGCAATGCAATATTTTTGTGATTTTTGATTTTGTATTATTTTTGTTGTTTTTGTTATTTTATTTTATTTTTTGATGCATTGTGTGTCATGCATGAAATACCCACAAGTGGAGAATGTTAAGAGGTTCAGGTTCCTCAACACCCTCGAGAGAAGCTAAACGATAAGTCCCTAGCCCTATCTTCTGCATGATGATAAATGGGCCTAACCAATTTACCATAAATTTATCCTGCAAGTGGGGTGACAAGTTTGAATTTTATTGGTTCTCTTTAAGCACAAGATCCCCAACTTTAAAGTCCCTAAGATGGAATTTCATATCATAAGCTCATTTAAGGTGATCTTGATAAATGTGAAGATGCTCAAGAGTGTTAATGCATCATTCATCAAGAAGGGTCAATTGATCAAGGTGAGCTTGTCATGCAATGTCATCATCGATGAACTCTTGTAATGAAATGCACAATGAAGGAATTTCTAATTCCAAGGGCATGATGGCCTCAATGCCATATACTAGTGAAAATAGAGTTGCCCTAGTTGGCATCCGAATGCTAGTTCTATAAGCCCATAATGCAAGAGGTAGTTGAAGGTGCCAATATTTGTGATTATCCTTGATAATTTTCTTAAGAATGGTAATAACTATTTTATTTGATGCCTCTGCTTGACCATTACTCTATGGATAATAAGGTGTTGAGAAGCTATGTTGTATGTTGTACTTGGTGCACAATGCTCTCATATCCTTGTTCTTAAATGAAGGTCCATTATCCGAGATGATCTTTGATGGGATACCAAAATGACATATGATGTTATGCAGTATGAACTCTATGATGCGAGGTCCAGTCATAGTGGTAAGAGGAATTGCTTCCACCCATTTGGTAAAATATTCTATGGTCATTAGAATAAATGTGTGATGGCCTAAAGAAGGGGGTGAGATTTTTCCAATTAAGTCAAAACCCCACTATAAAAAAGGCCATAATGAATGTATCGGTTGTAAGGCCTATGAAGGTACGTGTGATAGATTAGCATGATGTTAATATTTAATGCACTTCTTGACATAAGCACAATAGTATTTCTCCATGGTGGGCCAATAATAACCCATTTAAAGGATGCACTTAGTGATAGCCATACCACTAAAATGGCCATCACAAGTACCATCATGAGCTTGAGAGATTGCCCAAGTAGATTCTTGGGGCTCTAAGCAATGAAGGAGAAGACCATCATAGCTTCGATGGTAAAGTATATCTCCTAATAAGACATATTTTATCACTTTTTTCTTGAATGTCCATTTGGTAGCATGCAATAATCTCAAAGGAATATTACCAAGTTTCAGGAAATATTTTAGTTGAGTGAACCAATCTTGATATGGTTGAGTTTTGACTAAGTGAATTGCTTGCTCCTTTTGTGACTCATCTCGCATGAATGTGGATTGGGATATGTTCTTGAGATAGATGGTCATTGTGTTATCAAAAGGACTCTATGGGACCAAGGACCCCTAGGATGCATGCTTCAAAAAGTCATGTATTTGAGAGAACCGATCTTGGTTCGGTTCAATCTGAATCATGTGGACATCTTGCTCATATTTAGAAGTATCTCATGAGATTATGGATTGAGAGAGCATTTTGACTTGAATAGTAGTGACATCATCTGATGGGTTTTATAGAATTAAGGATCCCAAGGAAGCCATTGTATCCACAAAATGGTTGGAAGAATGAGGAACTACCTCGATGTCATACCATTCAAATTTAGTTAATAATTTATCCACAAGGGCTTTATATGATTTCAATATTGGACACTTGCATTGGTAAATTTCCTTAACCTGGTTGACAATGAGCAAGGAATCACCAAAGATGTTGAGCTTCTTGATGTTCATGGTGAGAGTTATTTGAAGACCCAAAAGAAGGGCTTCATACTCGACATTGTTGTTGGTGCATAAGAAATCAAGTTTAAATGAAATGGGAATAGGAGCCCCTTGTGGTGTGAAAAACATGATTCTTACACCACCCCCTTGCTCACATTTAGAACCATCAAAGAATAGCATCATATCAGCTTTATTTTCTAGTTCTTCGGGTTTTGGTAAGTCTGATAATGTGAAGACTCCATCATCAGGTAACTCGATTGTAAGAGGCTTATCATCTTGGAGAGGAGCCTCTGCTAGTTGATCAATGATAACTTGACCTTTAATAGATTTTTGACTTATGAACTCGAGGTCAAATTCTATCAACAATATTATCCACTTTGTGGTATGATTGTTATGATATGTTTGACTCATCATGTACCATAGAGGGTTTTCTTTAGAAATGATATACGTTGTTTGATTTAGCATGTAATATCAAAGCTTCTTTGTGGCAAAGACTACTACTAAGCAAAGCTTCTCAATGTATGCATACTTGAGCTTGTAGCTGACCAAGGTGTGACTGATGTAATAAATAGCTTGTTCTTTATTTACCTCATTCTTCTAGGCCAACATGGTCCCTAAGGAAAATTTAGTAGTTGATATGTATAATAAGAATGACACACCTAGTCGAGGTGGAGCTAGTACTGGCAAAGATGCCAAGTATTGCTTGATTTCATCAAAGGATTTTTGACATTCATCATCCCAATTAAAGGTGACCCCCTTTTGTAACAATCGATTCATCGATCAACATTTATCTAAAAGTTGCGCTATGAAGCATCGGATAGATGCGACCTTCCCTTGTAAGCTACGAAGCTGCTTAAGGTTGGTAGGGGGAAGCATTTCTAGGATTACCTTGACTTTAGCTAGATCAACTTTGATTCCTCATTTAGAGACTATGAAACCTAAGATTTTTCTAGATGTTACTCCAAAAACACACTTCTTGGGGTTCAGTCATACGTTATGCTCTATGAGGTGATCAAAGACTTTTCTTAGAACATCGATGTGCTCATGATGTAGCAGGGATTTGGCCAATAAGTCATCCATGTAATATTCCAATATTTTATGCATGTAATCATGGAATATGTATGTCATGGCCTATTGATAGGTAGCACCAACATTTTTAAGACCAAATGGCATGACTTTATAGCAAAATGTCCCCCAAGGCATTGTGAAAGTCATTTTGGGCTGATCTTCTAGGTTGACTCAAATTTGGTTGTAACCCAAAAAACCATCCATGAGGGACAACATTTCATGACCAGTAGTCACGTCAATGAGTGCATCAATGTTTGGGAGTGGGAATTCATCCTTTGGACTCACTTTATTAAGATCACAAAAATTAGTACATATGCGAATCTTCCCATCTGGTTTCCTGATAGGGACCATGTTGGACACCCAGTCAGGATAGTCGATAGGTTGAATGAACCCTACATCCAACAACTTTTGTAGTTCATATTTAACCATTAAGGCTATTGTTGGATGCATCTTGTGAAGCTTTTTCTTGACTAGTTTAATTTTTGGATCGAGCATTAAGTTGTGCATGACCAGATTTGGGTCGAGACCCGACATGTCTTTGTAAGACCAAGCAAAAGCCTCCTTCTTCTCTGTCAAGAGAGTTATGTAATCGACTTGTTCCATAGGGGATAAAATTTGTCCCAACTTGATATTTTTAGGAACTATGAGATCGATGTTGATATCTACGTCAATTGTTTCCTCAATTGACATATGGGATCCCTCCTCGAGTTGATGAGGTATAGGGATCAAATGGATGTCATCAACTAGATTTGGAGAATCGATCATGTCATCAGGTTTGATCTCAGCTTGAAAAACATCTTTAGATGACTCTGATGAGAAATGAAATGGTTGTAACATTTCTTCATAGGGTAAGAACTTTGAGGGTGATAGGGAAACACAGATCAAAATCAATGGCCTCATGATTGAGATGCAAAGGTTTTGAAGGGTCACTTGGGTAGTGGAGTGGTGTGGTGAGGTCAATGGAGATCATATTGATGGTGGGTGGATAATCTCCATTCTCTAGTGGGAAGATTTGATCAAATATGGGGGGCTATAAATGCATCGAGGGTGGCTATGAAGGTGGTGGAATGATAGGGTGTGGCCTATGTGGGATAGCAATGATTAGATCTTTGGGTGGAAGAAGCTATCACAAAATGGGCATTCTCCTAGGGAATAGATGAAGGTAGAATTCATCAAGATCATTGAGGGGCTCAATAGTAGTTGATTCATCCTCTAAGCTATCTGAAGTAATAGATATTACATCATACTCTTGGTAAGATGAATCGATAGACATGTCATCACAATCTTGATCGAATTCACCATCCTCTTCGATCCAACTATTTCTAGGGTTATCACCTAGTTCAGACTCTTCTTGTTCATTGGTCTCTTCTTCTTCTTAGGCTCATCATCAGAGATCCAACCACTCGTATGCTCTTGATTAGAGGATGAAAGAGGGTCAATTTGAACATGATCACTAAGCCACTAAATGTGGCTAGGACTGAGATACTCTAAACTTATCTCATCCTCATTTTCTTTAGATGCCTCACTAGAAGAGTCAGAGGGCTCAATAGTTATCATCATGATTGGAAGATGATCACTCAGTAGATGAATGTAGCCATGATCGATGTATTCATTCTCATCAATCTCATCCCCAAAGCCTATGGTAAGGCATTAGAGTGAGTCTACAAGGAGCTCATCTGACATATGCATGAAATACCCTAAGCTAAACCTATCTGTAGGTAGTTGATACTATGGTTGGTAAGGGGTCTAGAGACCTTGTTCATATTGACCAAGACCATTTCTATGCCAATGGTAGTGGTAGAAGTATCATAGGGTAAAGGTTGGGTTTGACATGTAACTGATATTTGCTAAGAATGGCTCATCATCTTCTATCATAGGAGATGATTCTAAGGTAATGTCAAAACCCCCATAGACAAAATTTATCTGATTAGGAGGACACCCTAGAGGGACAATGGTACCGATGGGAAGTGGTGGTTAGTGAGGTCTACCTATGTCTTGCACTGACTCGATGAGGGGAGTAAATGTAACATTCTATACCAAATACTCAGTGAGTCCTAGGATTGGTCATGTGGACTGTGACCTACGGGAAGGTGGATGATGATGATGGGGATGTAGGTTGGGATGAATCATCCATGGCAATGAGTACTTCTTCCTCATCCATAGGAGTTGGAAGGGCTACTTCAAAAATGGTGGAGATGGATGGTGGGGTTTTATCGATTGGTGCCTTCGATGGATTCCTACTTGGAGGATCCGATGATGAAGAAGGAATATCAGAAGAGACCAATGGTGATGGCTGGGATGGGGGTGATGGTGATGGATTGGTGGATGGTTGTGATGAGGGATCTAGACCTTTGATAGGATCATTAGGTTGGATGTCTAGATGCATCAAAGGCAAGGTAGACTCTTATGGATGGTTGACCATATTGTAGAACTTGAAGGGCTCTAAGTCTATAGGAACTACATGAACCTACCCTTCATGGATGTACTTGATGCATTGGTGCAATATGGAAGGGATGCACTTCATATCATGGATCCAAGGTCTACCAAGTAGTATGTTGTACTGCATTGCACCCTCCAAGATGTGGCACAATATAGGAATTATCTTTAGCCCAACCTGAATAGGGAGGACTATTGTGCCGATGGTGGAGCATAGAGCATCATTAAAATCTTGAAGGGTGAATGTAGATGCTACAATGTGTGATGATGGAAGATTGAGATGTTGAAGTGCAATAATGGTAATAATATTAATGGAGGAACCTATATCTATCAAGACCCATTTATAAGGGATCCGATTCACACTAGCAATGATATGTAGTGGAGGATCAACTATGTCAGTGGGTATCGACTTGATTTCATGATCATGGAATGTTATAATAGGCTCCTTGCATTTTTGAACATGCCCCACAAAATTATTGAAAGAGTTAGGGTCCTGTGGCTGTAGTTCAATTGACTTTAGAATTTCCATTAGAGCCTCTTGATGTGGAGTTGACTATTGGATTAGCTCATATATGGAAAGCTTTATCGATGCCATATTTAGACTTTGAGTGAGTCTACTTCTTATCATGAGCATTAGGTGAGGTGGTAGAATTTGGATTGGAGTTGGTTGTAGCAATGGTTATGATATTGAAGGAACATGGGTTGGACCTACAGGTTGTGTAGGTTGGTTCAGGTATCTTCGGTTCCTTGTCACTATGTTAATCATCCCAAAAAACCTTGATGTGGTGGGGTTGTATGTATCTCATTCACCTATCTAGGTTGTTCTACTTGGCCCCCATGCATAGGTAATGGATCCTAGAATATGCCAATATTTTGGTTGTTTGTAGTGAGAGGATTATCGATTTGAAGCTCATTTCACTCTATCATGTCTTGCACAAGGTTCTTGAATGTGTAGCAAGTTTGAATGTCATGACCATTCTGATGATGATAGAGACAATGTAAATCCTCTCTATAATTTTTACTTTTTGGCTTATTTAGATCTGGTTGTCGAACCTCAGGTAGATTGATGGTCTTTGCCTCGCATAGTCGATGAAAGAGTGATGCCAATGACTCAGGCAATGGTGTGTACTAGTAAGGAGGATGATATTGTTGATTCATCCATTGGTTCTACTGAGGTTGAGCATTATACTATGTAGGTGGAGGTTGGACTTGATAATTAGGTGGTTGAGGGGTAGCTTGTTGTGAAGGCCCTAGGATACTTAAGACAACTTGATTTATTAAAGTTAGCTTTTGTTGTGTGTAGTTGCCTTTAGAATTTTTGTTCCACTCCTTTTTTAGGGCTTGATCTCACCCTCTTGGACCTTGATGTCCTCAATAACCTTTGCTTGAGCTAGGGCTTCCTCAAATGTGTTGTACTGTTGGAGCTGTACTAGAAGTGAGATCTATTTTGAACAAATTTTAGTAAAAAATTGAGTGAGCTTTATGGTAGGCAAGGTAAATGGAAATTTTATGATGATTAATATTTATCACTTGCCATAATCCATGATTGACTCCTCATAAAATTACGTGAGGTTTTACAGGTCAATCAATGTTGCTTTCTTTCTAATGCTAAATGAGAAGCGTTCCAAGAATGCATTTTCTAGTTGTTCAAAGGAGTGTATGTTGTGTCATGGTAAATGATTATACCACTCTAAAGTTGGCCCAACTAGGGTTATGAGAAATATCCTAAGCATAAGGGCATCATCATCCTAGAGATGAAAGCACACATTCATGAAGCTAGTGATATGATCTTGAGCATCTTCATCTCCTTTGAACTTATCCAATTTTAGCATTTCAAAATGCTCAGGATATGGAGGACATGGCACAAAAGGGTGAAGTGGTTGGTTGCATAATTGATGCAACGTGGGTTTTTGATAACCTATTCTTGAAGCTTGCTTTTCCAATGAATTGATATGATCTGTAAGTAGCTTGTAAGATTTAGGTGATATGATCTCATCTACCTACCTTTTTCCTCAAAGAGGGGGAGGTAAAATATGTCTATTGGGGTGAGGTGGTTGAATGTGGTCATCAACCATATCCTCGTAAAGTGACTCAAGGTACCCCTATTCTTGATAATCTAACTCTAAGTCCTCATAGACCTCATACTTTTGTTGATGATTGTTTGGTTGATGTTGTTGAGACCTATGGTGATGGAGGGGCACATGAGGAGGATGGTTCTAATTTGGCCTAGGTGGTAGGTTATGATATTGTGCAAGGCACCTTTGATGGATTTGTTACCTATAGGTACTAGGGGTAGGAACTTCCTCATGTAATACCTTTTGCAATCATTCTTGATGTAACTATTATTGATGCAACCTATGTTGGTGCAACCTTTGCTGATCTAATTGGTTTTGATCTAGGTGCCTTTGATCCAATCGTAGCTTATCCAATCATAGTTGGTGTAGTTGCTCTTGTCTATTTATATTTTGCCTAGGTATTTGGTCTATCTGATCAGTTATGTGGGGTTGATTGGCCCTCGTATTGATATGAATGGGCTTGAATTGCTTCTCAACCCTAGAAGGGTTGGCCACTTACTTCCCATGATCAAGAGAGGCTACATTGACATGATATTCAGGCTTAAAGGTAAGCTCTATGTACTCGAGTGATGTAGAGGCACAACATGCTTGTATGGAGTACTCTTCATAATGAGTAGGAGGATGATCTAGGTCTTCCTCTTCCTCATCTATAAGAAAGGCATGGGTTGATATGGCTGTCTTACTAGGATGATGAGTGTCGTACCTATCCAGATGAGCATATTTTTGACTCATCCATGGGTGATCAAGTGGAGTGTCTTGCTCATCTAGGTTGGGCCATGGTGTATACTCTTGTTCATGCTCTGATTGATGGATAGAGTGAGCTAAAATGTGAACCTATGACATTGACCTACTAGGACCCCCTATATGCTAAGGATTTTATCTAAAGAAAGCATGTAGGGTATCTTGACTAGGAAGTTCATCACTCTGATCATATTGAGGACCTATAGATGCATCCTGAATAGGGACCTCTTGAAGGTTGGATTCCTTGTAAAAACTAGGATGCCATTCAGGAATGGCCATATCCTCTGGACTGATTTGGAGATGTTCCATATCTCCTTGCAAGTTTTTAGTAGTACTAGCCCTTGATCGAGCTTGGTTGCGTGTTATTACCATGGTCTGAATTAAGCCAAACAGTAAAGAAACAAACAAGCAAACAATGTGTTTATCTCCATGAAGACAAGAACATGACACTTAAATAAAATAAGGAAATCAAATAACATAATAAAACACAATATTGCACAAAATAAATATATTTATTCAATAAGTGGGGGGAGCCAATAAACTCCTTTTGATACAATCTGTCCTCAATGAGAGTATTTGATACAATGATTTACAAAAACACTAGGGTTCTCCGAAACCCTAGCTATAACAATGAAGTTCCTTCAGATTGATGTGTTCTTGCTTCCAACGGGGTGAGTGGGCTTTGGATATCCTATGGCAGACCACTCTAGCTTCAACAACCGTTCAAAAAAGATGTGAAATATGCAAATCTGCATACACAAAAATAGAGAAAGGGGTTAATAAAACCTGTGAGGGCTCCATAATGTGAGGCCCTCAAACATCAGTAAACCCTAACTAAAAATGGATCAAATGGCATGCAAAATCTACAAATCAGGTAACAAAATAAAACCAATAAATATATACCTTGCTTGTGATGTTTCTTTGCTTTGTTTTTGTAGTTTTACAGTAGATGACATGATGCAGTAGGCTCTGATTCACGTTATGTAGTTTTAGTAGGCTCGGGCGTGCACTTGGTAGGCTCTGGAGAGTGCCTATGGAATACAATAGGCTTTTGTGAGCACTTCATAGGCTCTACAGTGAGCCTGACAAGCTCTGGAGGGCGCCTGTGGGTTAAGGTAGAATCTGCAGAAGTAGATCTAGGGGGTGGCGACGAATGCGATATATGGATGGGGGCTACGATGGTGATGGAGGATGAATGGGGGATGGCTGGAACAGTAGAAGTCTTGTTGGCTTAGCTAGGGCTTTAGATCTTCAAACTCTATCTCTCTCTGCTTCACTAGAGCTTCAATAGTGACTCCTCTAGGGTGTAATTTCTAATCTCAAGGTTCCAATTCCAGGGTTTGGGCATTTGAAAATGCCCCTACTTATAATTCAACCTTAGGGTTTTAGCTCAACACTTTAGATCATGTGGCTAAGATTAAATCATATCCTAGGGCTGAGATTGTACTTTTTAGATGTGGCATGGATTAATGAAGATGGACGGTGGGGATTAGATTGGATTGGACAACTGTGGTTAATTGAGTTTATAAATATATATTTTATAATGAATATATTATAGTATAATATAAAATATTATATTAAATATAAAATAATATTAAAATAAGCCCAATTGGATTAGGAAATAACGGGAAAGGGCTAAAGTGGGTCTTTTGAAGGCAAGAAAGGTGTATGGTGGACAAGTCGGTGGTGGGATGGTTAGGATGGAGGATTAGTGGCTGCAATTTGGTGTCTATAGATGCCCCTTTTTGTACCATGTTGCGTGAAACATAATATGGTGCAAAAATACGAGACACCTTCTTGGGCTATGGGCACAAAAATAACTTCTCTCTGTTGTTGGATTTGAGCACTGATGTTGAAGTTGAAAGAATAAAGAATTTTTGGAATTTTGCGTAGCTTACCCCCTCAATTGGTGAATGAGTTACGAATGTGTCTCACAAGCTAATTGAAAATTTTGTGCAAATAATGAATGATGTAGTGGATTTGTGCAATTGATGAATGAATGACATGAAATGCAAATGTGATACTATTTTTACCTCAACGATGGAAAAGGGTTTGGTGTATAATACCATGTGATTGTGGACGATATGAATGATGTAAAATGTGATATCGTTTATGCCCCAACGGTGGAAAAGGGGTTGGTGCATAATACCATGTGATTGTGGATGATATGAATGATGCAAAATGTGATACCATTTATGCCCCAACGGTTGAGAGGGGTATTTGTCTAGTGTAGATGTCATGATCATGTGAGATGGATCCCGTCATGGGAGAATCATAATCTAATGTGGTTGCCCCATATTTGGGGTGATTCGATGTGGTTGAATAAAATGCCCTATAGGCGTCATTGAGTATGCAAGGTATGATATATACATGATGCCATAGGCAACATAAGGGGTCGGGTAGTGATTGTCTCGATAATTTCCACATGGAACCAATCAACCTATCAGGCTTACCTTGTCCGATGACTATGGTCAAATGAATGAGTGATTGTGATTAGAATTATCCGTGTTTTCTTGCCCCACAGAAAAGGACATCAATGACTACTTTTGAGCAAAATATTCTTGGCAAAGTTGCACTCAAAATGTGAGGTGCCAAATGTGATTGTGATTCGTGATGAAGTGATAATTATGATGATCATGGTCAAGTGTCCTTATGGTAGATTATTCATCTTACCAAATTGCATGGACTACCATCGCTGCAATCGCCAAGTTTATAGAATAACCTACTAGATACGAGGCTTGCTTGAATGGACTAAACCAATATTGGATGAAATGATTGATGGATTGAAATATGGTGACATGAAGACATGGTGATGAAAAAAATGTGTTGATGGATGCAATGTATGTGGATTCAATGATTGATTCTGTTTTTGCCCCTATAGATGAAGGGATTTTTGTTATTTGGAAATGTGATGAAATGAATCTATTTTTGCCCTAAGAGATGAAGGGGATTTTGAAATGTGAGCATGTGATGAATGTATCTATTTTTGCCCTAACAGATGGAGGGGTTTTTGAAATGAAATTATTTGTGTCTGTTCATTGCCCTTAACATATAAAGGGTTTTTTGATAATGTAAGTGTCCTGATGGTTATCTATCCATCCTACCGGATTGCATGGATAATCGGTCACTGCAACCATCGATGTCTAGGATAAACCACTAAATACAAGGTTCACTTATGAATGTTGCATAATGATAAATGAATGGATGATGTTGAATGTGAATGTTATCTATTTTTTCCCAAACAGATGAAGGGATTTTTGCAATTTGTAATATGTGATGAGTGTATCTATTTTTGCCCTAACATATCAAGGGTGTTTCGATGATGAAAATAAAATGATTTGTGTTTGTTCTTTGTCCTTAATAGATAAAGAGGTTTTTGATGAGGTAAGTGTTCTTATGGTAATATACCCATCCTACCAAATTGCATGGATAACCAGTCATTTCAATCGGCAAGGTTTCTAGGATAAATCACTAAATACAAGGTTCACTTATGAATGTTGCATAATGATAAATGAATGGATGATGTTAAATGTATGTGTGATCTATTTTTGTCCCAACAGATGAAGGAGTTTTTGATGGATGTATCTATTTTTGCCCTAATAGATGAAGGGGTTTGTGATGATGTAAGTGTCCTTATGGTAATCTACCCATCCTACCAGATTTTATGGATAACCATTCACTACATCCGCCAGGTTAAGTAGGATAAATCACTAGATACAAGGTTCATTTGTGAATGTTTCATAATGATAAATGAATGAATGATGAGTTATAATTTTATCTGTTTCTAGCCCCATGAACAAGGACATTATGATTTTGGAATGAAAATATTGATAAAAAATGTTGAATGAATCTTCGTGTTTTTGGCCGACGGGTAAGGCGAGAAAGCTCTATGTTTTTAGCCAACGGGTAAGGCTAGGTAAATGTGAAGATGTAATTGACTTGTTGATGATGTGATGTGATTGAATGATTGAATTGTTTATTGAACTAGTGGAGCAAGTGTGGAACCTTGAGAACCCTCCATTTGTGATCATGTTTGTTTGATTGGGGTAAAGGTGTGAAACATTGAGCACCCCCAAGTTGTGTTGATGTTTGTTTGATTGGAGGAAAGGTGTGAAACCTTGAGCACCCCCAAGTTGTGATGATGTTTGATTAGGGGAAAGGTGTGAAACCTTGAACACCCCCAAGTTGTGTTGATGTTTGATTAGGGGAAAGGTGTGAAACCTTGAACACCCCCAAGTTGTGTTGATGTTTGTTTGATTGGGGAAAGGTGTGAAACCTTGAGCACCCCCTAGTTGTGATGATGTTTGAACTTTCTAGTGTTCTTGGCATATGCGAGTTTGATATATATACATACATGGATTTTACTTTTGCATTGTATTTTTGTGTGAATGCAATGCCTATCTTATGAATGTTTTATGCATGTTTTATGAAAATGTTTTGACGGAATGCTTAATGGGTAATTAATGCAAGCTAATAATGATGTATATGCATAATATTTATATGGATGATTCATGCAAGCTATATGATGTGTTATGGATGATTAATGCAAGTAAATGTATAATGAATCTAAACTATATGAGAGGAATGCATGGTGTTCGAATGATCTTTTATAGTTCAAAAATTTTAATGGCCATTTTTTTTGGTGTCCATTGTTTATCAGTTGGGGGTACCCATTGCAGTGGCTTTATGCAACTTTAACTTGTAATGAAGGCATGGATGTTGACATGGAAGAAGATATGGATGAATACATGGATGTTGATATGGAAGAAGACATGGATGTTGATATGGAAGACTAAAAGGTTTTCAAAGACTCAAACATACTAGTGTCACCAACAAAACTCACTAGGTTGTCTAACTTTCTTTAGGACCAAATGTGTGTGCGAGTGAGGTTCAATTACCAAGTTTTGAGCATGACAATGACCCTATCCAATCAAGTACCAATGTGTGTGCATGTGAAGTTCATTAACCTATTATGAGTGGATTTAGACATGACCTGTTATGGAGATGACCTAAGTCTAGCCTGTCCTTATGTGCGTTCAGAGGTCTCTCTTTTTGGAGGAGAGACATGTCATCTCGCATGAGATTACTCCACTTCCAGTCAAGCATCTATAGCCCTGGTGGAGATTCACTCCATTGTCCTATGGGATTGATATTTTAGGCCTTGGGGATGACTACCCATCCTTTTCAGGGGCGTGTAGTATGAATCCTTATGACTTTAGGGATCAAGGGTGTTTGGGATTTTATTTGTTAATTTTGTATAGAGATTTGGGGAATCGGATTCTCAACCGAGGTGTGATGAGAATTTTGACCCTATCCTTACTACTCTATGTTTTTACGTTTATGTTTAGAGCAATGTTGGTAGTGGTGAAAACCATTATTTTTGGACTATGTTGCGTAATGGGACAAGCGAGGGATATCTCCTTTTTGCCTTGAGGTACTACCCAAGGATGGTACTAGCCCCTCCTATCTCATAATGTTTTTAAGATGTGATGTAATGTGAATGGTTCAAGATTGTTTTGTGATCGATTGGCCATGCTCAAGACTTTCTTAGTGTATAAATTGTGTTTTTGGTCCTAAAGAAAATTAGACATTCATTTGGATGTTGCTTGCTACACTAGTAATGGCTGAGTGATTGAAAATCTAGGCCTTATGATTTTTGACATGGGATGTGGTTTGACATAAGGCTTTTGCGAGGGTTGCATGATTTCTTCAAACTAGGTACCCCCAATTTTTATAACTTGACTTTTTTTTTATGACCATATCATCATTACTATGCTAGATCATTGAACATGGGATGGGATGAATGCACATGTATATGCCTAATGCAATGGAGTATTTATATGCAAATGGAAAGTGTACAATGCCATGGAATATGTATGATTTAATGTATGCGAGTGAAGCAATGCATGAATACAAAAATGAAAATGTATGTCAAATACCTAAGTGGAAATGCAAATGGAATGTATGCAATGTGGGCATGCCTATTTGTATGATTTGTTTTTTTTTGTAAAAAAACCATGTATATATACATATTTAGTAATCACAGTAAGCATGGAATGCTTTCAAGTGTATGATGTTCATTGGTGTAGGTGTTTCTACTCCCCCTAGCCTAGGAAGCTTATGACCAAAGGGCTTAAGTGCCTTTGGAGCATTTTGAAAATTGAATGTGACCAAAGGGGTTGGGACCTTTAGGGCTTTTTGAAATTTGAATGTGACCAAAGGGGTTAAGACCTTTGGGGATTTTTGAAATTGAATGTGACCAAAGGGGTTAAGACCTTTGGGGATTTTTGAAAATTGAATGTGACCAAAGGGGTTAAGACCTTTGGGGCTTTTTGAAAATTGAATGTGACCAAAGGGGTTAAGACCTTTGGGGATTTTTGAAAATTGAATGTGACCAAAGGGGTTAAGACCTTTGGGTTTATATTAAAAGGGTTTATTTGGGGCTTTTGAAAATTGAATGTGACCAAAGGGGTTAAGACCTTTGGGGCTTTTTGAAATTTGAATGTGACCAAAGGGGTTAAGACCTTTGGGGATTTTTGAAATTGAATGTGACCAAAGGGGTTAAGACCTTTGGGGCTTTTTGAAAATTGAATGTGACCAAAGGGGTTAAGACCTTTGGGGCTTTTTGAAAATTGAATGTGACCAAAGGGGTTAAGACCTTTGGGGCTTTTTGAAAATTGAATGTGACCAAAGGGGTTAAGACCTTTGGGGCTTTTTGAAAATTGAATGTGACCAAAGGGGTTAAGACCTTTGGGGATTTTTGAAAATTGAATGTGACCAAAGGGGTTAAGACCTTTGGGGATTTTTGAAAATTGAATGTGACCAAAGGGGTTAAGACCTTTGGGGCTTTTGAAATTGAATGTGACCAAAGGGGTTAAGACCTTTGGGTTTTTTTGAAATTGAATGTGACCAAAGGGGTTAAGACTTTTGGGGATTTTTGAAATTTGAATGTGACCAAAGGGCTTAAGTGCCTTTGGAGCTTTTTGAAATTGAAATGATGTGGATGACTAGGAGGATGTGATATCCTTAGAGTCCCTACTTTCCTTGGTGATTGATTTTATACCAATGTCCTGATCAGATGAGTTAGTTGGACCATTTAGGGTGAAGACTTTCAGATCAATAAGGTCTTGGACCACATTTTTGGATACTTTATAGTTTTTGATGTCATGGCCTACTTGTTTATGATAAGGACAATACAAGTGCTTCTTGTAATTCTTTGCATATTGATTGTTAGGATCACTTGATTTCATTTTTGGAAGTAGAATCTCTTGTGCTTCATAAAGCCTTTGAAAAATGGCTGCATAAGATTCTAAAAGTCTTGTGTAGTTGCGATGAGGCTTTTTCGGGCACTTGGTGCTTGTGTCCAAGTTTGTTGGACTTTGAATTTGTGGTACAGGTGTAAAAATCTAAGATGTGGGTTGTGAACTTGGATGTTTCAACTGTTGTGATTGCTGACACTAGGCTCAATTGTAACTCAATGTTAGTTAGTCGAGTTAAAATTTATTGTAGAATTTTAGTGTGTTGACAATTTGAATGTAAGCCTCGGTTGGCTTGTTGATTGATTTGAGATTTGATGAATGGATTAATGAATGGATGAGATTGAATGTGTTGTTGGAGGTGTGATGAATTGGGGGTCATGAAATGAATTTGATGATGATGGGGTTGGTGAGTAAATTATTGTGAATGAAGAAAAGGATATGTTGTATGAGGACTATGGATGGGTGGACTCATATGAATGGAATGGGTTTATGGAGGTATGGTGCAAGTTGCATTTGATGTGACAACTTGGGGGTTAGGAACTTGTGAGGCAGCGTTGACATGCTCCTCATACAATGGGTTGGAATAGGTGGATGTGGAGTAAGTTTTTGGAACACTTGGGCTTTGTTGTGGTTGGATCGTGGAAGAAGGCATACCATATTCGTAACTCGAATTATGATATCCTTAGGTAAGGTAGTAGGTAGCCAGTTCGGGTTCTTCAAAACACTCTTGGCTAAGGGGCTCTAAGACATAGTTAGAAGACTTGTAGATGGCCTTCACCTTATCCATGTCTATGTAGGAGGTGGGTATCTCCACATTGTGTGGAAGAGTTCCTACTTGAGGTAGGGATGGATATGATGATCTAGACGAAGTAGTCTAAACCATATTGGATGGGGCTATCGAAGTAGCGGAGGCATGGGAAATGTTTTCCATTAAACTAATTTGATTTATTATTTTCTTTTGATGTCTCATTAGTACCATAAAGTAATTAAACCAAAGATTCAAAGTTTAATCTAAATCACACAAACTAAAAACTTTTCAAAATTTAAATTAAAGAAAAAAATCAATCCTAGGTTTCACCGTGTGTGGCTTACCTCATTCATTAATTATTTTCTTTCGTTAATGTGAGATTATTTTTAGAATTGTTGGCTTGTGTTTTTTGATGTAACTTAATCTTGTTTAAAGAAAACAAAGGTAAAAACTATGGTTTGTCGGGGAAACAAGATTCTTGTTGGTAATGACCTCCAATAAGTTTTCTCGAGGGTAGTCCTATGGTTTCTAGGGCAGATATTGGTGGATGGAAATTACGGCCACCATCACCAAATATCAAGCAATGGTTGGTGATGAAATCCAGCCACTACTGTTAAAAATGTGAATCGTGCAAGTGTGTGTGATTAATTGTATTAGATCTCTTAATTCTCTATGGTGTGCAAAAAATATTAAAGATCACTAACTTTACTAATATAAATTAGAATCCAACACAAAGATGTAAATTTCACCTAAAGAGCGCAGAGTACACCCTTAAAATCCTCTGCCTACAAGTGATTAAAATCACAAGAGCAACCGGAGGGTTCGTCCACCTCTCTTCCAAAGGGGTCAGCCTAGGGCAGGATTACTTTATGCATCAATATGTTGTTCCTATTTAGATATGCAAAATTAAAGTAATATTTAACTCTAAAATGTGAAATCTAGGATGCTTTTTTGTTTCACATGCACTAAAAAATGCAGACAAATCACCTAGATCTACAACTTCAGAACAAGAAATGAATTTGGTATAATAAAATACACACAAATCCTAAATGTGACTTGCTAAGGATTATTTCCCAATTTACTTAGTGTTAAGCTCTTTTTATAACCCAAAAATAGCAAAAAACTGCAAAAAATACAGAATACATAAATTGTAAAACGTCAAACTAGGGTTATGGGAATTACTTCAAATTCTGCATTTTGGTGAAGTCATTCTTAGATATATATTGCTCTTATTGACCTAAAAATTTTTGGAGACATTATATGGCATATCAAGAACCTACCCTCAAAATTTCAGCCCAATCCAACTCCGAATGAGTGATATATGACCAAAACAGTCAGGGCAGTTTGTGTAGGAAACACAACTGAACACCTCTAATCAACACCAGGCACAGTAGGGCGCCTATTAGGCGCAGCGAAGTGCCTATGGTTATCTGCATATGCTATGGAATACCTATGTAATATCTAAAAGTGTTGTAGAATGCTTCAGAAATCCTAGCAACGAAATCGACAACTTCAGCGCTTCTAAAAATTCTGCAATAAACAGAAGTAAAATTAAGTTGGTAAGGTAGATCTACTAAATAATGAAACTCTTGTGGGGTCCCACCATGATTTCCATTTTTGAAGACAAGAACATGACACTTAAATAAAATAAGGAAATCAAATAACACAATAAAACACAAGATTGCACAAAATAGATATATTTATTCAATAAGCAGGGGGAGCCAATAAACTCCTTTTGATAAAATATGTCCTCAATGAGAGTATTTGATACAATGATTTACAAAAATACTAGGGTTATCCGAAACCCTAGCTATAACAATAAAGTGTCTTCATATTGATGTGTTCTTACTTCCAACGGGGTGAGTGGGCTTTGGATATCCTATGGCGGGTCACTCCAGCTTCAACAGTCGTTCAAAAAATATGTGAAATCTACAGATCTGCATACACAAAAACAAAGAAAGGGATTAATAACACCTGTGAGGGCTCCACAGTGTGAGACCCTCAAAAATTAGTAAACCCTAACTAAAAATGGATCAAATGGCATGTGAAATCTACAAATTAGGTAACAAACTAAAACCAATAAATATATACCTTGCTTGTGATGTTTTTTTGCTTCGTTGTTGTAGCTTGACAGTAGATGGTGTGATGTAGTAGGCTCTGATTCGTGTTCTATAGTTGCAGTAGGCTCGAACGTGCACTTGGTAGGATCAGCACTTGCAGGATACAACAGGCTCTGGCGAGTGCATGTGGAATACAACAGGCTCTGGTGAGTGCTTTGCAGGCTCTGCAGCAAGCCTCACAAGCTCTGGAGGGCACCTGCGGGTTAAGGTAGAATCTGCAAAAGTAGATCTAGGGGGTGACAACGAATGCGATGGATGGATGGGGGATACGATGGTGATGGAGGCTGAATGGGGGACAACTGGAACAACAAAAGTCTTGTTGGCTTAGCTAGGGCTTTAGATCTTCAAACTCTATCTCTCTCTGCTTCGCTAGGGCTTCAACAATGACTCCTCCAGGGTGTAATTTCTAATCTCAAGGTTCTAGTTCTAGGGTTTGGGCATTTGCAAATGCCCCTACTTATAATCCAACCTTAGGGTTTTAGCTCAACACTTTAGATCATGTGGCTAAGATTAAATAATATCCTAGGGCTGAGATTGTACTTTTTAGATGTGGCATGGATTAATGAAGATGGACGGTGGGGATTAGATTGGATTGGATGACTGTGGTTAACTGAGTTTATAAATATATATTTTATAATAAATATATTATAGTATAATATAAAATATTATATTAAATATAAAATAATATTAAAATAAGCCCAATTGGGTTAGGAAATGACGAGAAAGGGCTAAAGTGGACCTTTTGAAGGCAAGAAAGGTGTATGGTGGACAAGTGGGTGGTGGGATGGTTAGAATGGAGGATTAGTGGCTGCAATTTGATGTCTACAATCTCTTTTAAATTTTTCTTGTGATTTCTATTACTATTTTTAGTGTGTTTTGATGTTGAAACCCCTATTCCTATGAAAGCTAAGGGTAAACAAAATAAAAAGCTACTAAAGGTAGTTTGAGCACCCCCCTATTGAGGAATATAACTCAAATGAAAAAAAGTGGCTTCCTACACTGGATATGGCTCAAGGTAAACCTATAGAAATAAAGAACCCCAGAAGGGGTCACACTATCTAATGTTCTACTACCGACATACCCATGCTTTTAGGGCATGCACAAGAACAATGGTTGCATCCACTAATTATTTGAAAATCCATGTGGTAAAGGGGCTTTCTAATCCTTCCTACTCTGGGTGCACACAAAAGTAGGGGACTTTTTTATGATGAAATCTAGAAAGCCACTCTCTTGGGGCTACTATGGTTGCTATGGTGTGAGCCAACATATGGATATGAAGCCCACCGCCACTGGTCTTGATTGATGATTTGTGATGAAATCCATCTTGTTGATATTTATAATATATCATGTAGTGTATGGGGTTCTTTTTAATGTTTGCAAAATAAAATAAACCAAAGAGCACATGATGATTATTCAATGCAAAAAAATGTTTGATGTTCAAAAACCCTATATGAATGATTAACCTTTAAGCAAGCAACAAGAAAGCAAACCAAAGTAGTAGCAGATAGAGGCCATCTCGCATATAGATTATTACAGATAAAGGTTGTTTGAACCAAATACAACCATAGATAGGGGTCATATGGAACATATATGACAACAAATAGAGGTCATTTGTGCTAGAAATGATCACAAATAGAGACTTAACAAATTAAATTCTTCTACAATCCTTTTATGTAATTTAAATAGGAAACGAAGGATAGAACCACTTACTTTAATAGCCTACGTCTGATGTAGATTATTGAATTTGTTTCTATCCTACTTTGGCTTTGACTTGATACAACTACTTTTGGGTACATGTAATATGTAAAAACTTATTAGTAATCCACTAGAAGGCTTAAAAAAGGGACCAGGTGGTCCCACCATGATCACCATATGTATAGCAATAAAATCATGCAACCCAAGCAATAGAAAAAACGAAAGATAACAATAATGGAACAATGATGATAAAAATAGCATATATGAAAGTGGTGTCCTTTTATTAATAATATATGTTCTTTCCAAAGTGATTACAATGAGATCCTCTCTGAGGGGATTTGCTACCCATTCAATACGATAAATTAAAACATAGAAATCTGGGTGCACTCCGTAAGATATTCCTTGCTAACACAGTGTAAAAGGTAGGTTTTTCGTGACCACTACTTTGAGCTCGATGCTCAGATCTTGCGTTCCTTGGTCCTCATAAAAAAATTTAATATGCATACAAGGAAAATCAAATTAGTTAATAGAATATGTAGAGCCCTTTGATATAGGACCCAAGATAATTATAAAGAATATTGAAATAAAACTGAATCATATTCATAAAAAAAATGTAAACTACTATAAAAAGCAGGAAATGTGCTATGTTAAACCCTACTAAAAGAAGGAAGAAAGTAAACTGATATTTTCTAGAGGTCATCTCAGGGTAGGATGGCCTTTCTTGTAGTTCATCTTGAATCAAGGCGACCACTATTTTGTGACTATATTTTTGAGGCCAAGTTAGGGGTAATGTTTGGATTCGATCTATGATCTTGTCGATGGATTGGTGCATTCATGTGAATGCCTTAGTGGTTCTTGATAAGTCACTAAAATTTGAGTGTTAGATTACATAGAGAATGTAAATGTGGTCTTCAATCCTTGGAGTAAACTAGTGGCATAACTTTCTATGATGAGAGGGTTCGAAAGTTGTAGAACAATAACCTCTCAGGATGCGAAAGCTTGGGAGCTCATGGTTGGGTTTTGACAGCACTTTGTTGCTTGAAAATTTGAATCTTTGGATATTTTTCAATGGGGGGTGAGTGCCAATATATATATTTCTCAAAAGAAATCTAATAATGGCACCAACCCTATGCATGAAAAGCAAAGAGGTAGTTTGCATTAAGAAAAGTGAATGCCTATCTTTAAAATTTCATGCAAATTGATTAATGCATTGTGATTTTCTATTTTGGCTCATGCAAAGCACTAAATCATGGCTTGGGATCATGTGCAAGATCTAACTGGCAGTTTTGGGTGCTAGTTGGGTCCCGCTTGAATTTTGACCAAAATTTCTTGCAACCATCTCGGGGTAGGATGACCCCAAATTGGAGGTCATCTTAGGGTAGGATGACCCCAAATGCTTAGGTAAATGTGCCCTATTTTGAGTGGTAAGAACCATTATTTTAGCCCTAAGGCTACCCAAAGTGGGTCATATGGTCTAGAAGAGTCCAATTAGGTAGTCTCTTCAATATGATATGATTTTAGTATCTACACATTCAGGCTTCACCTTGGAAATCCCTTCTCAAGATATTGAGTTCTTCCCAAAGACACCATCTACCTGGGGCTGAGTTTAGGGCATAAATATTAGTTAGAATACAACTAACCTTAGAGTCCTTATAATAAAACAAAATGTTAATAAATATCTCTAAAGAGGAAATTGACATTCCTTCAATTTTGGAGTGGTCCCATACGCATAATAATCACCTAGAGGATCCAAAAGCATGACTAGCTATAAAACTTGACTCTTTCCAAATTGCTTTCCTAATATTCTCAATATTGGCTTATCCAAATTTATTCTCTTGGAGGAGAATGATATTAGGATTTATATCCTTTTTTAAAGAAGCAACCATCTAGTGCTTGGGTAGGGTGTTCAGACCCTTTCTATTCCAAGATATCTTCATTTTTGAGGTTTAGAGGGTTAATTAAAATAGAAATTGTTGATTGAAGAAAATGTTAATTAAAATTTGGGAGACATAAGGATTACTAAATCAAAATATCATGGATATATTATAGTGTTTTTATGGTCATAAAGAAATAGGTTAGTAGATCAACGTTAGAACCTTAAGTAGTGCCAGAGCCAAAATCAAAGGATAAAAGCAAGAATCAGATATTGAAGACTAAAGTAATAATCAAATAATATAATATTGTTAGATTTTGATACTAAATACTTAATGAAAAGAAACCACAAGATCTAGATAAGAATACTATATCAAACAAATGACAATAATTAAAGAATATAAAACTCATGAAATACTTCTGCAATAAATAAAAAAACTACCATTAACAAAAGCTCATGAAAATAGTATTTTGAAATAGAATGGAGATATCAAACTCTCCATAATTCATACATGCTCTACATTGTATCTTTACCTTTCTCCTCTACATTGTGTGTATGTGTTTTAATCACACTTACATATATGCCTATTTATATAATAAGAAGTGACTCTTCATATGGAGTACTCTTGGCCTTCTATCTTCTTGTGACTCTTCACTTTCCCATTATATGGACTCATGTGCACATGGACTAACATGCACATTTACATCATTAAATACTTTACACATTATAACAATACTTGTGCATTTATTAAATTACATAGAGTAAATACTCAAACCCTAATCTAAGACACATTCCTAATCTAAAGATGTACCCAAGGTGGTACATTAGCATGTACCAAATAATGTAATATATTTCAACACCCCCTGTATTACATTATTTAGTTATTGAAGACTTTAGTCTTCAATATGGATCTTCATCTTTTGAATATCTTTCAACTTGATTAGGTTCATATTCTTCTTCTTCTGGTTTAGTATTTATCTTGTTTCTAGAAATTTTACTGTCTTTTCTTATTTTCTTCATTCTACTACTTTTTTGTATTCCAAAGTCTTTGATATGATCTTCATATTTGAAATTTTCCTAGTTTTGCTAAACAAGATATCTCATTATCTTACAACTCACAAGTGGATAAGGATTATTCTATTTTATTTCCCTTGGTTCTTTGAATGTCATTTCTTCTTGTTCTTCAAAAACTCCAAACTTGAACTAATTGTTAGTAAATGCTTTAGAAATAAGAACTTGAAAGAGAAAATCTAATATGAATATTAATATTTCTTCAAATAGTTTATAGTACTTGTCTTTATAGTAGAAAAAAAAAATGAGTGAGATTTTCCTCCACAATATTTACATGGATGGAAATTCCAATAGTTTGCTTTTTCATGACCAATCTTATTGCAATAAATACATCTTGAAGATATATCTACTTCTTTGTTATTTCTCTTTAAGATTTCAAATTCATCCATTTCCTTAACAAAATAGTAAAACCACTTGTGTACAACTGAAGCTATTCTATCTTTATTTCTTTCATAATTCTGTAAGAAATATATATTTTTTTGGTAGGTAAAGTAAAATTTATTTACTTACGGGTTGAAGGGACCCGCCCCTATTTACAAGAAGATCATCTACATTCAAAATGCAGGCCAAAAACACCAATTTACAATAGTTCATCTGCATTCGTAATGCAGGGCAAAAACACCAGCACCACAGTCAAAAACCAACAAAAACTAATAGCCAAGCTAAACCAAAACAAACTGACCTATGGTATCGAAGAGAGACCTTTTAGGTGGTTAGAACCACCAGTAAAATTTGGCCACTAATTATTGGCCTTTGCGAACATTCTAATGATGTTAGAGAAGAGGCACCCTCCTACTTCGGCAGAGCTAAGTGTTTGATCTTTTATCATTATCCAAGTTGACTTTCTCGATGACTTCCGTGGGAAAGTTGTCTTCCCAAATGGTGAGGGAGCTCTCTTTGATTGCTATGTTTTCCAAGGTGTCGACCACTTGATTGGCCTCCCTAAACACATGCTTGATCTGGGATTGCTCACTATTGCAAAGGCCTAGCTGGCATTCTTGGATAATGTTTTCTATATTTTTCCCACCCTTGATATCTCTTTGGATGAGTTTGACAATCATCTCTGAGTCCCCTTCGTAGATGACAGGGGCTGTCAGGTTTTTAGAAATGTCAATACATCTCCAGAGGGCCCTGTATTCCACAAAGTTGTTGGTCTAGGACCCTAGATTTTCAATAAAAGCCTTAAGGATTTTTCCACTATGATCTCTGAAGACCCCTCCTACTCTCGCTTTGCCTGGGTTCCCTTTGGAGGCACCGTCGAAGTTAGCCTTGAGCCAACCTTGGGGGAAGGGACCCAACTGACTTGAGATCTATCTTTTCTGGGTTTCTGAGACGTACTACGATATTGGAGAATCTTGAGGGTGGAACAGAGCAATTCTTCAATCCTCGAAGTAGGGCTGGCCTGACAAGGGATGAGTCTAGAATTTTTAGTGGCGTAAGCAAGGGCTCTAGAAGCTATGGCTTCGCGGGTTCTGGGGCCTTTGTTGAAAACTTGCCTGTTGTGCTCCAAATAGAGCTACCATAAGATGTGATGGATGAGGAATTCCTACAAAAAGCTTAGCCTGGGATGCTTGAAGGGCTTAGGCCATTGGAAAATGAACTCTTTGATAAAGTTTGCCCATGTCCAGCTAACCTGAAAGCTTTAGGTGGCTAGGGAGAAAACACTTCTAGAGTAGGGGAAATCCATCAAGATGTGGTGAACATATTCCCAGGCCTGGAGGCATAAGAAACATCTATTTGGCACCATGACCCCTCACCACATGAGATTGTCCCCAGTAAGGATTTTATTATGGATTGTCGTCCAGCAAAAGTGTACAATTTTAGGAATGAGGGATTTGATCCACACCTTGTTAGCGAGCACCTTCTCGTAGCTGGGGGTGCCCTAGGAACCCATATTCTAAATAAGCTAGGTCACAGTCTTGATAGAGAAATTCCCATCATTGGTGCCTTTCCAACATCGCTCATCTCTTCTATTGACACGGGGGAGGAAATTTGATCGCAGGATCTCCTAAATCCATTTCACGGCTTCCCTAATGGGTTCATTTATTATTCTAAAATTTATCTTCTTCCACTTATGGGATTCTGGGCTAGAGGAAATGAATTTTACAACCTTGAGCCTGAATCTATTATTAGTCAAATGCCTAGTAGGGATCAAAACCATATTGCTGATGAGGGGGGAATTCTCGACCCAGGTATCTTCCCAGAAGTTGATGTTGGCCCCATTCCCCAACTTCTAGGAAGACCCTTCGAGGATGATGTTCTGGGTATGAGTGATGGATTTCTAGAAATGGGAACCGTTGCATGGGGGAGGTGCTTGGAGGAAGGCCTAGTGCTGAAGGTACTTTCTTTTCATGATTTTTACCATCAATATTGGCCGTAGTCACTACTATCCAAGCCTGCTTGGCTAGGAGAGCTAGGTTGGCAACTGAGATTCGTCATAGACCAAGACCTCCCTGATCTTTGGGGGAGCAAAATTTATCCTAAGCTACAAGGTGGAGCTTTCTTGAGGCCTTCGATCTAGACCAAAGGAACTACTTTTAAATTTTTTCAATGGCTTCTCCCACCGAGGCCAGGATTTTGAACACAGAGATGAAATATGTGGGGATGCTTTGCAAGATGGATTTGACCAAAGTTGCCTTCCTTGCACTAGTGAGCAAGGCCAATTTACACACAGCTAACTTGTTATGGATCTTTTCCACTATGTTTTCCCACATGGTTGGTTGAGCCCTGCCATTGAACATGGGGAGCCTGAGGTAAGTGGTAGGGAACTCAAAAATGGAACATCCTAGGATTATGGCAATCTTGCATTGTCTTTTGGTTGAGGTCGGGGTATGGATGAAGAACAACTTGCTTTTAGTGTAATTGATTTTATAGCCAGTAGCTTCCTTGAAGCGATTGAGAATATCCTTGATCACCTTGGCATCTGTTATCAAAGCCTTAGTAGCCATCAACGTGTCATCTACAAACTACTGGTGAGTGGTGGGGGGAAGCCCGGATGCTACCCTAATCCCATAAAGCTAACTACAGGAGTAGGCCTCCTTGATAGTTCTCCACAAACTCTCTGCTAGGATGATGAATAGAATGGGGGACAGAGGGTCATCCTACCTCAGGCCTCGAGAACTCGGGAAGTAACCCGCAATAGAACCATTTACCATGATATAGAACCAAGAAGAGAAAATACAGTTGTAGATGAGGTTTACCCAGGACTCATGGAACCAAAACTTTAGAAGGATTTGGTTGAGGAATTCCCTGTTGACTCTGTCAAAGAACTTGTTCATGTCCAGCTTGAGGAAGAAGGTAGCTTTTTCTGAAACCTAGGCTGAATGGATCAATTCATGGATGGTGATGACCCCATAGAGAATATTGCATCCTTTGACTATGCTCCCCTAACACGGGTAAATGATGGATGAAATAATTTTGGATAGCCTGGACGCCAAGGCTTTGGTGAGGATTTTGTAAATGACATTGCACAGGTTGATGGGTGGGTAATCAGAGAGGGATCAAGAATTGGCCCTTTTGGGGATGAGAGCCAAGAAGGTGGAATTCACATCTCTAGGAATGGACCTGGAGATTTGCATTTCCCTAATGATGTTAGAAATATTTTTCCCCACAATTTCCTAGAAGGTCTGGAAAAACCTGGGTGAGAACCCTTCCGGCCCAGGGGATTTATTGGGATTCATGGAAAAGGAGGCCTGGTGAACTTCATCCTAGGAGATGGGGCTGAGGAGAAAATCATTTGATTCCTAGGATATGATGGTGGGGATGATGGCCAAGAGGGATTCCTTGGCCTTAGGGGCTTAGGATGGGCTAGAACCTAGGAGGCTTTTGAAATGATTGATAGCTTCTTCTCTAATTACATGGATATCCAAAATGGGTGCCCCATCCTGCAAGACAAGACTTTTGATCTTATTGGCACTCCTATGCCTCAATGTTGAGATGTGGAAGAACTTGGTATTGGCATCACCTTCCTTGAGCCAAATCTATCTTGAATTCTGGTGTTAAAAAGTTTCCTCTTTTGTGAGGATGTTGTGGTACTCAGACAATAAGGCGCTCTCCTCATCCCTAAGATTGTCACTACCTTCACCTTTCTGAAAGGACTCCTCAATCTGTCTGATTCATGATTTGACCTACTGTTTGTCTTCAAAGATGTTCTCGAAGGTTTCCTTATTCCACTTTTTCAAGTTCCCTTTGATGAACCTGAGTTTTTGGGTTACCTGGTTAATAGTAGACCCCAAGAATTTCTAACTCCACCATGACTATATCAAGCCCTTGAGATCCTTGTGGTGAATCCACATTGCTTCAAACCTGAAAGGGGTCTTGAACTGTGGTCTAGAATCTGATTCTAGGATGCAGGGACTATGATCAGAGCCTATCTTTAGGAGGGCTTGCAATCTGGCATCCCCAAATCAGGGGAGGGCTTCCTAGCAAAGCAAAAATCTATGTAGGTGCTCTTGGATTAGATTGGTGCCCTTCCTTCTGTTGCTCCAAGTGAAGAGGGACCCCTGAAGTTGGACATCCATGAGAGCATTGGAATTAATAAATTTTCTTAGGTCTGCAGTATCTCTGTGAGTGATATTGTTCCCTCATTTTTTGTCCTTGAGGTGCAAAGGAGAATTGAAGTCCCCTGTCAGGATCCAGGGAGTTCCTTCAAAGGCCTGCCTCATTGAAGTGAGAATTTTCCATAGAGCTTCTCTACCCACAAAGCTGTTTGGGGCATAGAAATTTGACATCACCCAAGAATTTTGGGATTCAGTATCCTAGAACAAGATGTTGCTTACCCTATCATGGTCCAAAATAATGTTTCCTTAGAGCTTGGTAGGATTCCAGAGACATAGGAGCTCTCTCGATGTCCCAGAAGTAGAGGAATGAATGAAATTGCAATTTTTCCAAATCTTTCTAGAAATGTTAGGGGACCATTGATCACCCAATTTTGTTTCCTGAATGAGAAAAATGGTTTGATAATGTTCTCTCCTCATGGCTACAACCAGTCTCTATTTGGATGCCCCATTTTGGCCTCTTGCATTCTAGGAGAGGACTTTCATTTCAAACTCTTGGAAATTCTCTTGCCCCCTTTTTCTTGTTGAGCAGAGGGTTTGGATCTTCGAATTTCGTATTTGGAATTGTTTGTTGTTTCTTGAAATAGCATTCTCTAGGTTCCATTGGCTATATCTTTAGCTGCATTTTTATTCCTTATGTCTAAATTAGAGGGTATTCCTCTTTTTTTTTCCCCTCCTACATCCATCATAGATTTTTGGGAGCTTCGAGTTATCTTGGGACTAATTTTCTCAGGGGATTTTTGGTCCTTGAATTCATCATCAGAAGATATAGAGTCTGAGTACACAAGAGAGACTGGGTCTTCAGGACCAAGGTAGGGGGGATGAAGGAGGAGAGAGGGGAGGCAGGCCTTGAGGGATTCTCGGGGAAGTGGGGGCACCGAGGATGGGAGGAGGATTATGGATGGGGGCGGTAGGGGGGCAGACTAGGGATGGTCGAGGGGGTGAGAGGATGGTTGTTGGTTCAGAGGTGGTCGGGATCTCACCTTCCTCACAATCCTCACTGATAACAGAACTATGCAAAGGATTGAATTTATTGATTAGAGGAACAAAGGTACTTGCCTTACGATTGAGTGGGCCAGGAGGGGGTCTAGAAATAGCTATGCTAGCTATTGGTAAGAAATGTGGGGGTTGATGCTGCATCTTCTTTGACTGGTCCCTGACGAGTTTTGACAGTGGCGGGATCCAAATTTTAGGGCACTACAACTGAAGATGACCTTGGTATTGGCACTTAGGGCAAAAAGCTAGTTTTTTTTCAAATAAGAGTGGTTGTTTCCAGTTTAAGTTACCATAGATGAGGTTTAGGTGGTTTGGAAGCTGACTTTACAGGTTCACATTTATGCAAATGCAGGCTTGGATTAGTTGGGCTCTTGCCCGGGGCATCTTCATAGAAGAAGTGGGCTGGGAGATCTGGAAGTCTAACCTATATGGGGGTGAAATTAATGTTCTAGGAGCTAGGGTTGAAGTTTGGTTGTCATTTTTTGAGGAATAAACTTTACCTTCCATAGAACTAGGGCCCTTCGGATAAGATGCGCTCTGGGTCTTCATGGGAATTAAGTTGAATCATGAAAAAACCCCTTATCATTACTGAGATCTCCAAGTTGCCTAGGGTTTTCTATTTTGAAGCCACCCATCTATGAATAGCATCTAAGTCAAGTCACCCACCGATGAATTTGCACGCTCTATTTTTGACACCTACCATAGAAGACTTATCCTCATGCACGGGGAATCACCCCCATTACACTTGGCCAGATTTCATTAGGATTTACGTCTAGCAATAGTTTCGATCAGGGTAAATGTATGCAAAATCCAAGCCAAGGTGGTGATGAAATCCATATTTGGTCTTGATCAAGTGTTGTGGTATTAAGACCAACTCCTTGATGTTAATTTTATTAGGTGGTGTGTGTGTGGTTCCTTTTAATCGTGTAAAGAAAGAAAACATACAACAAAATATGATTTTCACTAATGCAATGATTTAAAGTACATTTTATCTTTCAGAAACAATTAGTAGCAAAAAAAAAGGAAATCACGAAACCTACCTAGAACTGAAACCTATGATGAGGACCTGCCATTGGTGAAAGTATCATGCAAGCAAACCAGAAAATAATGCATTCCTAATCAAGTTCCTTTCATTTAAGTTACTCTATGTTTTCTTTTTTTATATTATTTTTTATTGCAAGAAAGCAAAGAAAAAAAGAAATCTACAGAAACAAAAAATAGAAAAACACAGAGGATGTTCAGAAAACCTACCTCCTCTCTATCCAAACCAGATGCTTCTGAGTTTCTGCTTAGAAACTACACAGAGCTCTAATCGTCCCGGGGTGGAACGAATAGCAGGTTTGTATTCGTCACAGGGTGGGATGAATACGTTTTATGAAGTTTTTCAATTTGCTTTTCCAACTTACCCACCTTTTCTTTGAATATGTCATTCTTTACATAAAAATTTTCTAAGTGGGCTCTGGCTATGACCAATTCATCTTCATCAGTAAACTTTTCAATATCTTTTGTATACTCCTCTATGCGGTAATCTTGAACTATCATCTCAATTGCAGGCTTGCTCACAAGTGGAATCATGGATCTAGATGTCCTTTGCCTTGAAACTGGATCAATGAACATGCTTCTTCTCCTGGTGGCCATCTTGTTAGAAGGTTTAGACAAATTTTTTGCCCAGAAATCATTGATTTTCTATGTGGCTTCCTACTCTTTCTATAAAATTTCTTAGGTAGGGTAACTTGTAGGAAGAGGAGAAGAAGACACACATAATACAAGAGCAAAATCAGCAGTTGATAGTAGTTGTGCAGAAATAGTTACGATAGAATTTGTGACCATAGTGGAATATGTGACCACTGTCATTGTTGCAATTGGTAAACTTATAGAAACTGAAGGGAGACCGACAAATGGGTGAGGGGGTGAAATAGAAATAGTTTTCTTCTTAGACGATGGTGGTGGTGGTAATGGAAAAATTGTAACTATGGGAGATGATGAGAGGGGAATATCAGCTAATGAAATAGGAACTTGAGGTGATGAAGAATGAATTTGGGATGACCTTGGAGGAGATGGATTAGTTTGTACCTCAGTGGTGATTGATGAAGCAAGAGGTGAACTATGAGGTGGATAAGGTACATTCATTACAACTTCTTGCTCAAAAAGAGAGGGATATTTCCTTGGGGAATTTGGAGGAAGAGGAGAGGAGGGATTAGAGACCATACCTTCGCCTACCGATTTAGGGTTTTTTGGAGCTATCTCTATGATCTACAGTTGTTCTTGTTATCGATTCTTCAGCAACTGAAACAATTTTCCCCTCATTTATATCCTCTTTATCCAGCCTCTTCTTATTTTAAATCTCTTTCTCAGCTCTTTCTGGGGCCCTTTTAACTTTTCTTTGAAAAACTTGAAAGGTAAATTTCTCACTTTCTATATCTTCCTCGGACAACCCTTCCTGTACTATTTCCTCTAGCAATACTTGCTCAGATATAGGATTTAATTCCACTGCTGTTGTAGTGGTGAAACTCAGAGGTGTGAACCTAAAGTTCTCATATTTTTCACTCCAGTCTACATTTGTATCTAGAGTTTGTGCACCCAAGGCTAGGTTCTTAGGCCTTTTGACTATTTCTATAATAGTGCACTAACAGTCCTCTCCTTAGAATAGTGTTTTTTAATCATCAACCATGCACCCTTTGGAAATTGTTCTATATGCTCAGTTGAAGGATGAAAAAGCTTCAAGACTTTGGTATTAGTCAATGGAGCATCAGGTTCCTCTTCCTAAACTTCCTCTTCTGAAGGTGGGGATGGGGAATCAAACCCAATTTGTGTCATTTTGTATATTAACACTATATTCCTTGTATCTTTGGACCTCCAATTTTTGACATGTTTGTCATACATTTTAGATAATTAAACATCCATTTTAATCCCAAATCTATATTTTGCTTTACTAGTCTCAATTATCATCCTCCACCAATATGATATTTTGACTTTGTTCTATTTCCATTTATTCTCTACCTTTTCATCACCAGGTTCTTAAGACTGAGGATCCTCTTTATTTTCTATTTTTTCCTCAATATATTTGATGATAGACTCCTTCAACTAATGTTTTACATTATTATCTGGGTTAAAATCCACAATTTTCTCATAAAAGTCTAACCATGGATGAAGCTGGTCCATTTTAGAAATATTCCACTCTAAAAGAGCAGTTTATTTGTTGTTTCTACCTTGTTCAAAATGGGTCCTAGATCTCTTTTCAAATTTGTAGGCCTTTTATCCATTTACGGTTATATTTACTTTATAGAATATATCATCTAGATCATAACTCCATCTCTGAGGAATATAAAATAGACCCAAACTATATAGCTATTGGTCAATTTTTTCACCCTGCCACTTATTTGTAATAGTTATATCACTAACATTTTAGTAGTTCAACATAGACTTCCTCTTTCTCCTAAAGCCATAGTTCAAATCTATATATTATTCTTACCTCAAATATTCTAAGGCAAATAGCCTCTCTGTGACAAAGTGGAGCAGTAGAAAAAGCTTACCCATAAAGCCATACAATCTAATGATTGTGCCCTTTATTAGGAGATACCGGTATCCTTCCTTTGCACCTTCTTGTCTCAATATTTTCTCAGTTAGAGGTGGTATCCTAGGGAAAACTCCATACATTATTTTCAATGTTGGCCATAAGAATTCCAAATTGAATTTGTAAAAATACTCAGTACTTCTCATATGGATAGTCCAGTAATAAAATGGCATGGGTTCTCCTCCACTGGTCTTATCTCTAACTAGAATCTAGGGCATCATATCCCTTACAGAAGCGAAAAACATCTAGACCAGGCTTGAGCAGTGTCAAAAATAATGTGCATCAGAGCTTCTTTTCAGCGCAACTAATTGGTCATGCATTATCTAAGCAAGGAAAGCTAGCCAATAAAAATAGATAACCCTTATACCCTTTTCAACCATGCCTTATTTATACATCCTTTCATTAGAAATGCAATACATAGTGGCTATTTGCCAACTATTCACCATTTTATTAGAGTATAAACCATCCATACAAGCTAACATAGAATATAGCTTTGGGTGTTCAAACTGTTCAATATCAATTGGGACCTGGGGTAATCCCTTCCTAGCCCTAGTGTCCTTCAGTTGTTTATATACCTATTTTTTGAAGGATTCACCATCATTAGGTCACTTCTCCAGGGAGTAATACCTAGCCTGGGTAGTTCTTTTAAACTCGTTTGGTCTTACAGGTGGTTTTGTTCCTAGGGCAAATAACTTGTGACAATTTGTAGCAGTAATGCTAAATAGGATTTTATCTTTAGCATTTTTTAGTACTTTTACCATTGGGTCATAAAAGTTAACAATGGCCACTATTAAATTAGGATAAGGATGAACGAAATCACAAATGTAAAAAGACAATGAGAGCACAACACATCTACCTTTAATCGATAGGGCTACTCCTTTCTTGTATCTATTGTTGATGTTTCTCCTGAGCTTTGATATTTCTGTGAGGACTTGGTATACACTACAACTTATGCTTTGTCTATTTAATGGCCCACTATATTTTTCATCGATTTTCTAGCTTCTTGGGAATCTTTGAAATTCATCTTCGTCAGCAATAATTTAGATTTTCTATGGAATTTGTAGGCAATGCTTTTGCTATCATTCTACTCTTCTTCGCTCAGTGAATACTGCTCTTGTCAAATGAGTAGAATTTTGTGCTTTGATTTTTTAATTACTACTACATGCACATTCTCTACCATTAATGTGGCTACTGTGCAAATTGCCCATTGGCACACTTCTCAACTAGCACTCTATCCCTTTTGGCAGCTTAAAGATGGCATTCTAACCCCTAATTGGTCAAAATTCAAACATGGTTCAACCTTTATATAATCACTTTGTACTTTCTCTTTTGAGCACAATAAAATCAATATTTATTGTGGATATTTTGCCATTTTCCAAGTGATACGATGTGAAATTGCTACATCCCATGGGAAAACTTAGCCAATTTTGTAAAATTTTCTCTCTATTTTTATTTTTTATTTTTTGTACAACATGCTGTTAAAAACAAACTTGATATAAAGTGTAGAAAGAAATGAAATATGATACATTGTATATACATATATTACAATGAGCTTATATTTCAATCAAAATAGATTTTAATATGAAAACCACTAACCGGGATTGGTTGTATGTTTTCCTCTAGATATTTGAGTTGGAAAACATTAGTATCTTTGAATTCTACTATCTTGAAAGGGCCATCCTAGAAGGAGTCAAACTTCTAATGGTGACCTGGTTTTGCTCTTTCAACATTCCACCTGAGAACTGAATCTCCAACCTAGAATTTTTTGAACCTTACCTTTTTATCAAACCATACCTTGATGTCCATATAATATTTTTGAAAGTTCTCATAGGCCTGAGCTCTCTTCTCTTCCAAATGTAGTAGGTGTATCAACCTTGTATCCATTGTATTTTACTCTGATTCTTCTTCTGAAATTATTATTTTGAGTGCTAGAATTTCTAAATGGATAGATAACATTACCTCCTTGCCATATACCAGAGCATAGGGGGAATTCTTGATGGACTTATTGATAGTAATCATGTCTTCCTACAAATATTTGTCCAACATTAGATGCCAACTTCTTTTATTCCCCTCTAGTGATCTCCTCAAAATACTTAATAGGTTTTTGTTGGTAGACTCTACAAGTCCATTTTCTTGAGGGTAATAATTTGAAGTATTTTTAATGGTTATGCCATACTTGCTAGAAAATTCAATATATTTGGCTCCTATAAAGGCTAGCCCAGTGTCACTCACCAAGGTTTTCAGAACTCCAAACCTTGAAATCAAGATTTCCATAAAATTGATCACAACTTCCTGGTCTAATTTCTTGGTAGGAATGGTCTCTACCCATCTTGTGAGGTAGTATGTGGCAGTTAAAATATACTTGTTCTCTACTGAAGAATGAGGGTTGATGACCCCTATGAAATATAGACCCAATTATTGAAAAGGCTCCTCAAATTGTATTGGCTTGAGGGGGAATGAAGCAATTATCATCCTACCTACATGCCTTTGAAATTTGTCACAAACTCTAGTGACTTTGAAGGTGTCACCAAAAATAGTAGTCCAGTAATAGCCTGCTTTTATGATCTTCAAAGTTGTAACTCTACCTGAAAATGTCCTCCAGATGGTCCTCCATGGAACTTCTCAATGACATTTTGTTGTTGATCATATTTTAAGCACTTAAGGAGGACTCCATCAAGGTTACTTTTGTATAGCCCTTTTGGTAGTAATACATACTTCAAAGCTTGAATTCTATATCTTCTTCTTCGTGATGCATTAAGATCAAGAGGGTATAATCCAGTTTGAAAGTAATTGATCATATGGTATATCCAATTAGAGTAGCCTGACTATACTCCTTCAATATAATCATCTTTGGTTTCCTGACAAGTTGTCATTTCGGTTGATGCTACTGCATCTATTAGACCTTGGTATAAGGCCCTACCTCTTACCAACTTTGTGAGGTGTATCTCCACATCTTATTCCTATATATTAGTGATCCATATAGATCTCTTATCTCCTAGTTCACCTTGTAGGACAAATATTCTTACATATGGATAAACAACATATACCATGGTTTTACTTTGAACCAAATACTACCTAAACTTATGCAATGATTTCATGACAAAAAATACTTATTTCTCAATAAAATTATATTTAACCTGGTAATCATGGAGATTCTGACTCTAGAAGAATATGGGGTGCTCCTCACCTTGATCATTATTTTGGGTGAGCACTGAGGCATAACTTTCTTGAGCTCCATAAGCATAAATAATAAAATCTTTACCAAAATCTAGATTTACTAGCACTGGAGCTATGGCAATGGACTACTTTATTACCTCAAAGGATTGATTCCTCACTTTAGTCCATTTTAACTCTATATATTTCTTCAATAGCTTAGATATAGGCCTTACCTTCTGTGTAAAGTCAAAAATGAACTTCCCGACAAAGTTTATTTGTCCAAAGAAGAACTGTAAGGATTTCTTGTTTACAGGTAGTGTAAGGGCAAGAATGGACTAGATTCTATATGTATCTATGGACATAACTTCTTTTAAGACCACATGACCTAGAAAATTTTCCTTATGTACTACAAAAAATGATTTCTTAGGATTGAGGGAAATGCCAAATTCTCTACACTTTTGAAAAACTTGCTCATGGTGTGCTAAGTGGTTATGCTTGTTATGGGAAAACACTGCCATGTCATATAAATAGATCAAAATGACCTTATTGATAAGCTCCCAAAAGGCATAGTCCATGGCTCTCTAAAATGTTTCTCCCACATTGGACAACCCAAAAGGTATTCTCTGGTAGGTAAATGTGCCCCATTTTGTGGTGAATGTTGTTTTATACTGATCTTAATTTTTCACCCAAATCTGGTTGTATCCAGAGAATCCATCCAATAGTGAGAACCTCTCTACCCTTACCACTATCTGTAATATCTGATAAATATATGGAAGGGGGTAATTATCCTTAAGAGATGCTTGGTTAAGATTTCTGAAATCTACACACAAACGAATATCACCATTATTTTTTCTCATAGGTATCACGTTGGCTACCTAGGTAGAATGTTTAATTAGATATATGATCTTAGCATTTAATAAATTTAAGAGCTCTTCTCTCATTATGGCTTTAATCCTTGGATTTACGGGCCTTTGCTTCTACCTAAAAGGCTTTGCATTAGGCTCTAGATCAATGGTGTGTTGGATAATCCTTTTGTCATATACCTTTAGGTTTTCATATGGCCAAACCACAATTTCTTGGTACTTTATACATAAATATTTAATGTCCTCTTCTTCTTCTAGTGAACATTGGATTCTAACCTTGAGCCTCTTTTATTTTTCTATTTCAACTCTTTATATATTTTGTCATTGACTTCCATGGGCCTGATCTCTATCCTGTCTTTATTGTCAAATAGGCTTTCTAGAGTGACCAACCCTGTCAGTATGTGATTATTCCTAAGTTGAATAACATCCTATTGATAAATTTACTCTAGATATTCTTCGTAGATAGTGTAGAGATAAGCTTATCTTACCAAAAAGTCAATGATCTATTCATCACTTTCAAAGACTTGCTAGAAAATCTACTTATTTGGAACTACAAGCCTAAAAATCATTTTTATTCCCTTGTATTTGTTAACTCCAATGTCTAAAGAAGGGTTGAAGTTATCTCCCCTTGCTACTAAAGAGTCTACCAAAGTATTATTTTCTCTGGGAATAAAATTTATATTTAGGGCATCAAAAGATTCCATCAGATCCCATACCCTATTTTTGTATACTTTTAGGTAATGGTGCTTAGTACTAACACCTTTGTCTTACCTGATGGATGATTAAATCAGAGTCACCATATATGTTTAGGATCTTAATGCCCATATTTTCTACTTGCATCAGTCCAAGGCATAGAGCTTCATACTCTGCAACATTATTGGTGCATTACCTTCTTAACCTGTAGGTAAAACTCATTGTCCCTTCTTATTGGGACTATAGTACCACACCAGCATCGACTCCATTTTTGCATATAGCATCGTCAAAGTGCATGTTCCATACCTCTATCTCTCTTAGATACTGATTAGATATAGCATGAATTTTCTTCTCTGATTCTACAAAAATACTATATGTGCCCATGCCTATCCCAAACTGACTGTAATCCTCTCTAAAAGGTAATTCATATTCCAGTTCCAGTTCCTCAAATTTATCCATAATTTCAAATTCTTCAAGGGGAGTGAGGTTGCACATGTCTTATTCATTTTTTTCTATGTGATAAGACATAGGATTTTCAGGTGTTATCCTTATCCTCTTCCCTTTGAAGGTAATGACCACGTTGGAATAATCCATGTACATGCATCCACCTAATTTTGCAGTGAACTCCCTTGAGAGGCATAAACCAAAGTAGGGATCAAGATCAGCGACTATTATTTCTTATACTATAGTCACTTCATGGGTTCTATGTAACCTCATTAGGACATCCTTTATTACTCCCACTATTTTTACAAGTTTTCCATCCAACTATAGTACTCTAGGGCAAGATCGGGTATACTCCATACCCATATCTTCACAGACTGCTTTAGGTATAACTGTAGTTGATGCCCCTAAATCTATCATACAATTTCAGACTACCTAACATTCCATTATTAAATAGATATAGAAAGGAGAGGGTTTATTCTTTAAAACAGTAGGGGATATTTCTTTCTTTTCTGAGGGTATACTAAGGATTGTGGTGGCCTTCCTATCCTATGGATACTTGTTGAGGGAAGCTTTAAGCAAGTTAATCTAGTCAGGAATGAACAGAGTATCATATAAACTAGATTTTGAGGGAATCCTTTTCATCTCTTCCATAATTTTGTATTCAAACTTACCCAAGGTGGTCTTCTCAGGCCTTCTTTCTAGCTCACCATATTTTCTTTTATATTGTTGAGTGGCCTCTATTATTTATATTTTTGTAATAGAAGGTAATCTAAGCCTCTCTTGAGCCTCATATTTAGACTTCATTCGGTCTCCTTTAGTTTATTTTTTAAATCTCTTTAGGAGACCGTCTGTCTTCTATTCCCCTTTAGCCTAGGGAATAGGAAAAATATCGTTACTTTGGGGAAGTGGGTCATTTATTTTATGAGAGGGAACCTGGAATTGTCCCATATTTTGGGATCTACTTGCAAGGTTTTCTTTCCTGACCTTGTCATAACAGTAATTGGGCCATCTTCATCCAACTCTTTTCCAACCATGATTTGGTCAGGCTATCATAACATATTTACTCTTCCCTTTTGATTTCTTTTTTCTTGATCCATAGCTTGTTGAACATGGTGTTGGTACATGACATAATACTATAAATCATGAGGATCATTACATACCAAACACCAAACATTCACTAGAATTATTTCTAAAGAACACTCAGGTTCTTCATATGTTGCATTTACTCTGATACCAGTACTGTTACTAGGACTAGATATTTGATTTTCATTCACATATAGAAATCTCCTCTATTGATATCTCTCCTGATTCATTTTTTCCATTGAATTAATTCTTTTAATCAAAGTTTTTAGAGTATTTTGTATATCAAGAATGGTATAAAACTCTTGAGAGGTTTGAGAAGGAATGAGAGGGAAAGAAACTACAACAAATGGTACTTTCATCTAAGGAATAGGATTCATTTTTGGAGATGGAGATGATAAGGTAAGGGGATCCATGTAAGATGAGTTTGTAGCTTGGCTCTGGCCATTAGTGATTTATGAACTATAAGGTAGCATAGTTTTGGGAGGTAACCTCCCCATGTTCATTAGGATATTCTCTACATGAACTGCTATATTATAAACTTTTTGAAAGGTTTCCACTCGATATTTTTGGGTTTGCAAGCCTAGATTTGATCCAAAAGCTCTGATATAATATATAATCCAAGCATGTAGTTGGTCTAGCTGTAGGGTGGATTCTCTTCCATATTCTGCTAAACCTTAAATTGAAATCTGAGATAATCTCTTGCTGACATTTTTGCATGGACGTAAACTAATTAAGCAAGGAGAAAGGATCAACAAATTCATTAAATTATTCCATAAAAGGTTCAACCAATGCTACCCATGAGGTTATGGTGTTATCCTCAAGAGTCCTAAACCAATGCAAAGTATTTCCTCTAAAGGTCAGGGTTAGGATTCTCACAATAACATCCTCTTCCTTTATATTTTGGATTGCTACCAAATTCAAAATGTCCTAAAAAAGCTCATATGTTGTCTTCCTAGATCCATCATAAGTGGGAATAGGCTTGGATACAATCTGGGGAATGGCATTCATATGGGCTAATATAAGGGGACCAGTTATGTTCTAGTTGGGGTATTTTTGTAATGGCTAATTTGGGGGTACATTTCCTTGATTTGCTACTGCATTTCCAACCATATTTCTAGTTGTAGGTCCTACTACAGGAGTTGATGAATTAACTACAAGAATTTCCTCAGGAAGCTCTTATTTTGAGAGGAAATATTTATTCAAACTTTTGATAATAGTAGACCCTCTATAAGGTAGCTCACAATGAAAATAAGAGTTAGGGTTATTCCTTTTGAAAGACCTGGTATACATGAAAGGAAACTGATCTATAAGGGTAATTATTTTCTAGGTTTAAATACTAGGGAGTCACCAGGTAAATTTGTTATTCTTTTCTTAACAAGGTCAAGACAATTCACCAAATCTTGATTCCTCCAGGTAGAGATAAAACAATAACTCATATGATGGGTTTTCATGTTCCTTATGAACTAGTCCCATCGGGTGTGCCAAAAATTATTTGGCACTAAAATGTCATCAAGTTTTACTTGAAACTATAACTGTATATCTTCCAATTTTATGTCCAGGCATACATCCAATAGTCACATCTCGAAACTCAAGCATTGGATGGACCAAAGAAAAATTCAAACCAACCTCCAGAGTAGGCTAGTTCCTTGTCAACTTAAAATGATGTTGACTCAATTAAAGCTCAAATAGGGTTTTGATATAAGGGTTATAAAAGGTTTAGGGTTAGACATGTTATGAAAAATAGTGTTCAGATAGGCTAATAGCATAGGTAACTACAGCAAAAGGCTTCCACAAGCTATTTCCAGTGTCCCATCACTCAAATTAACATCACCCAAATCAATGAAACCTTCACACATTAAAGCTTAAATATAGAAATATTACAGAAAGAAAATTTCAACATTCAATATTGATAATCCAAATAGCAGAATAGACCAATACTCATATTTAATAGAAATAAACTTCCTAAAAATACAAATATAATCAAGAATAAATTTTAACTACCCTCACAACTAGTAATCCAAAAGCTATAATAAACTAACCATTAAAGTATTAACAAAAATGCAGCTCAAGACTTCGAACCTCTTGTACAAGATAATGAAGATGAAAAATTTGAGTCAAAATATTAGAGTAATGCTCCTTCCATTAGCTCACAAGAATATTTACAGTAGGGCAAGCAAACACACTAGAGCCAACCCTAAAAAATGAGGGTTCAACCTCTATTTATAGTTTGTAAATGAAAGAATATTAAGGAGACATTACAAATATTGTATATTTACAACTCAATAGAGAGTTTTATAGCATTATATTACTGGTTGGAGGGCTCTGAGAAATCTACTATGAGAAATCCACCATGGTAGCATACCTTTGAAATTTTTTGGTTTTTTGGTGATAATTGCAGCTCGAACAGTTGGAGACTGCATCTCATCCATTGATCATTCTTGGGAGTTTTTCTCCACCATAGATCTACAATTGCACCTAGTTCTTGTTCTTGGAAACCCTCATTTCTTCATCTTCCTATCCTCCAACTAACTTTGCTCTGGTCTAGTGAGAAAATACTTTTAAATACCTTAACCGTGTTAGCAACTTCCCACCTATTGATCTTTATCATGGATGGTTGCAATTAAAACCTCTCAAGATACTCTGTAAATTGGTAGGGAAAACCTAGGTGCCATTCCACACTTTTAAGTTGATGACATCATCACTATAACCTTGATCCTATGGAATTACATTCCAACATAAAATGAACTAAGAGGTGAGTGGGATGCAATTCGCTCATTACCTTTCCTTTTATCTTCTTTAGCTTCAAAGCTTCTAAAATCCACACCTTAAAATGTGTTGATGTCACTTTTGCTTTGTAAATATACGGAATTACAAATCCACACTTGGACAAGTGTAAATCATCCTTTGTCTCCATTATACTTTAGTCGTAGTGTAAAATAGCTTCTTATCTTCAATCTACACTTTATACAATGTAAAATTGACTTTGTCACCAATACACAGTTGATGTAGTACCTTCTGCATCTTCATCATAAATCCACATAAAAATAGTCTTGAGACTTAGTGGATTTAGTCTTATTGATTCTTAGTCACTTGGAGCATGCAAGAAATTACTCTCGATCTCCAATCCGCACTTTCTTTTGCACTGATGTCATCATTGCCAAAAACTTTTGCGAAATAAGTTCCTATCGCCAATCTGCACCATTTTACATTATAAACTAAGTGAAATAGCTCAAGGCAAAAAATGTGCTAAGTGTTGGGTGGATTAAGAAATGAATGTAGTGGATCCACTCCAAAATACACTAAAAAGTGTGCGGAATGGAAAATTTGTACCTTAGAATAAATTTGCAATGCTTTCTAAGGATGTGGCCATTTTGGGCATACAATACCCATTGGGATGACCACCACTAATTTTATGAGGACCTCAAAGAGTGGTAGGTGGTCAAGGAGTACTCCAAGAAAGGGAGGAATCACAACTGGCACAAAGAAGCTAGATGTTAAGAGGAACAGGGTGAGGAAGACACTCATGTTGTAGAGGCCTTACTAGGAGAGGAAGAGTACATTTTCTAGATGACAGAAACCAGGGACAACAAAGGATCCGATCGCCATTTTTGGAGCAATAATTGATCCAAGTAGATGGACAAAGGAGTCACTCGAATGATAGTAGAGTAGTAATGGCACCACTACCAAGGGATCAATCACCTATGTGACAAGAAGAAGAGACACAAGGTGAAGATACTCCAACTTGTAATTGTATAATTCCAAATTGTACACATGGTATGGGAAGGCCAGGGAATTTGATAACATCACAAATGGAGATGAATCATCCTAGAGAGCAAGTGGCACCAAGTGACACAACCACTCAGAATGTCACAATTGAACCTCCAAGAGAATAATCATATGGAATCGTACAAGTGAATGTCACTATACAATTCCCATGATAGTAAGTGTAAATAGGTTAGGAAATTAAAAAAAAGGAAAAAAAAGAAAAAAAAGAAAAAATACCTTAAATATGAAAATCCCTTAGGATGCAATTAGGAAGGAAGTGGGTTAAAAATAAAAAACGACGGCCTCTTCAAGAGAGAAAGTAGACAAAAATTTCTCTAAGTGATAGATCGTACAAGCCAAATTTTGAAGTCAAAAAGCATAAATAAGAGATCATACAAGTAAAATTTAAAAAATTACATGTATAATCATACAAAAAGGCATGTTGTATGATTTAGGTCATACAGTGTATGATTTCAAGCACAGTTGTACAATTTTTAACTATCGCATTAAATGTTCGCATGTGTGGATCGATGAGTTGTCAGAAAAGAGCAGGAAAAAGTTAAAAATCACATGAAAATCGATGAGTTGTCAATAATCTAGGCAAGGAAGATGAAAAGACATGCAAAATGGTGCAATTTCAAATTTGGAGCGGTTAGGGTTTGAAGATAGTTTAAATACAAGGCCACCCTAGCAAATTTTAAAACTGTACAAAGAGGAATTCAATTTTTTTAGGAGGACAAAGGTGACAAGCATGCAATAGAAAAATGTGACTACATGGGCATTAAAACTCATCAATAAGCTACAAAATTTATGACCCATTTTTAAACTCGCACCAAGGAGACTTTTTGCATTTGAAGAAATCAAACTAGAGAAGGAAAAAGGAGAAAAGGCAAGGTTTTGACTCCATTGAAGGAAGAATTCAAGTTCAGCTAGAAAGAAAGGAGTTTTTGTAGTAGAAGGCATCCAAACATAAACTAGGTCATTGAAAAACATACATTAGGGTTCGAAGAAGTGGCAGATTGGAGCCGAAGCAGAGAAATTGCAGGGAAAAGGAAGTTACAAACCCTAAATTGGACAAAAGTGGCTAAAAAAAAAAGGGAGAAGATGTAGAAAAGTATGTATAAGACCATACAACCATATTTAAGAGCTATACATTTTCATTTTTGGGGATAAATTGTGTCAAGTGTGGAAGAATTGAGAAATTGCTCTCGAAAAGCATTAAAAAATAGATCGGGGTATTTCAGCAACTGGGTTGGAGAGAAATCATAGAAGAAAAGTGAAAAATACAATTTTTAGGTGGATAACGGTTTGAAAAGATGTACTGTATGATTTGGTGGTAGAGTGTATGATCTCAAAAAAAAAATTGTACAATTTTGGGCAGTTTTTGGGCTATTTTTAGACATTCAAAGCAAACCATATAGAATCATATGGATTCGATGAGGGGGAGTAGCTGGAGAGGGATATTGTACAGAGTAGTACATCCTTGTACAATTTCAAACTACAGCAATATAATTTATAGAAGATCAAACCGTTTAAAGACCAAACAGTGACAGATTGTGTTGGAAATTTTGAGTAGTTTTATTGTCATTGATGTCAAAGGAATATTGGTTTAATGTCGTCGTCATTAAGGACACAAAGTGGTTTTTCCAATACCCGGTGTTGTAGGTGAGTTGGAGAGGAGAGGGAAATCCTCCAAGGGAGGTCCCAGGTTCGAATATCCACCCTACCAAATAATGAATTGGGTACCCAAAATCCAATTGATAATGTTGGTGCGGGCAGGGCTGGGTGCAACTCCCGGGTGACTTTGACGGTGTAGAACCCCCTATTCATGGCCTCTTAGACGAAGGCAGCCCCGCAAGGGGTTTTTTGCTTAAAAAAAAAAGTGGTTTTTCCAAAAGCAAGAAGGTCTTGGAAAGGGATAGGATATAATATTTATTTTTAATATTATATGCCTAAAAAGGGCCCAAAGGTTGAAAACCCGATAAAGGAGAAGCAATATTGAATTAAATAATAATATTTTATTATTATAATATTTCGGGCCAAATGACAAGGTGAAGAGAAATGAAGTCCAAATTAAAAATACCCATGAGCAATTTTCAAAGGTTTAATTTAAATTAAAATATTTTAATTTAAATTAATAAATAAGGCAAAGGTTTTAATTTAATATTTAAATAAATTAAATTCAAATTTTTAAATTCGAAAAAAGGGCTGATGTGAGAAATCAAAAGGTGATTAAGTATTTATATAGGAAATATTTTTCTATTTCCTAAGTCCCATCACACCTTCGAATGTGAATATCGAGCACTATGTTAGAGAAGAGGACAATTTGAATTTCAAAGTGTTTGGAGGGAAATCTGAACAACAAAGCTTGTGTGGTGGTTTGAATTCCCACTAATGGTGGTAGCACAAATGGTAGTTGGGAATGTGTTAGGGTTTGTGTGGAGGAGAATGTGGTTCAATCCACGTGATCGATGTTTTGTAGGAAGAGCCATCATTTTATTTGCTTGGAATTTCATGATGCGGTAGGTTAAGTTGTACATCATGTGCATTAAGTTTCACATGGGTGCACAACCCACTTGGTGGTCTACCTTGGAGTTAAGGCATTGGGAGAGCATAAGTCACGTGGTTAAATCCACTGAAGCTTTTTTTATGGGAAAAACAAACAAAAGGTATGTCATTCAATTTTTGGTGTTGAAATTTGAGCGCTTTGATATTATAGTGGATGTTAAGAGCTTAGGGGATTTATAAGGTAAATAAAAATTAAAATATTTTTATTTTTATTTTTGGTGTTGAAATTTGAGTGCTTTGAGATTATAGTGGATGTTAAGATCTTAGGGGAGTTATAAGGTAAAGAAAAATTAAAATATTTTGATTTTTATTTTGGGTGATTGAGTTTATAAGGTGTGGAGATTATAAGGTGTATAAGGGTATTGCTATGCATGTTGTTTTTAAAGAATTTTTGAGTTGAATATTGTGAGTTTCGAGATTATAAGGTATGCATGGAAAATTTTTAAGTGTTGTGTTATGGTGAAATTGTTGAATTGAATATTGTTAGTTTGGAGATTATAAGGTGTACAAAAGGACTTGTTATTTTATATGAAAAATAATCTTTGAGAAAATTATTTTGTAGAGATTTTGAGAGAGGTTGTGGTAACATAACCCTAGTGTTGGTAAAGAAAGATTTGATTGTGGTTAAGACACGTTTTGAAGACATATCTCCATCAAAATAAAAGGTATGGGTAAATCTTCCTTGTGAGAAAAATACAGCTGGATTGGATGTTGTGAATGCTAAGTTGGAGTGAAAAGGATTGCTTGGTAAGCATTGTTGAGTTTTATTTTGTGATATCCAATATTGATGCTTAAAGGTTTTTCTGGAATAAAGGTTGATGATAGAAACCTTGTTTGATAAGCATTGTTGGAAATATTGAGTGAGCCTTCATGTGTATGGTTAAGGCTTGTGAAAGATCATGAGTATCATTGTTATGTTAAGTTGATAACTATATTGAACTAAGGCTTGTGAGAGATCAAGAGTATGAATGTTATGTGAGGTTTGTTTGATAAGCATTGTTGAAAAATATTTCATTAAGTGATTGGTTGAGTGGAGTTGATTGGGACTAGTTGATTGGAAGTGTTGAAGTGATAGTTCAAGTTATGTGAAATAATTTGTTCTTTATTTCTGAATTGAGTTGAAGGAGATATTGAAATTTATTGAGCATTATTGTGAGTGAAACATATTGAGTCTCTAACAATTCTCTCTTTATTTATGTGGTAAAAGGAGAGATTGAAAGTGATTGAGCATTGTTGTGAATGTGAAGCATATTGAGTCTCTAACAATTCTCTATATATTTCTATGATATTAGACAAGTTCTAGTGAGGACTTGTTGAGAAGATTTGAGGTAAGTCTTGGTGAAGACTTGTTGAGCAGATTGGATAAGTTCTAGTGAGGACTTGTTGAGTAGATTTGAGGTAAGTCTTGGTGAAGACTTGTTGAGCAGATTGGATAAGTTATAGAGAGGACTTGTGTATAGATTAGTGTGATATTTTGTGGAATATTACAATGTAGATTTATGATAAGTCTTTGAAAAAAATTGAGATTAGAGTTGATTGATTGATTTTTTCAAACCTTGGGTTAAGGTTTGAGGCAAATCTAGCATATTTGATTTGATATTGAGTCAAGCTTTGTTTTAAGGCTTGAGGATAGATTTGAAAATAGAGTTTTGTGCAGATTTGAGGATAGGTTTGTGCTAGACCAGAGATAGATATTGAGAAGATTTGTGCTAGATCAAAGGACTATGTTTAGTGCATATAAAAGATAGAGATTGAGAAGATTTATGCTAAATCGAAGAATTGTATTTAGTGTAGATCTTGTTAGGATATCACTATTAAAAATAAGCACACTCACATAAAATACTAAAAAATAACTCAAATACATCAAATAACTCAATAAAACTATGCATAAATCAAATACAAAAATGGAACAATCTCACAATAACATAGAATCGCAGGCCTCTTCGAGGGGGCAACCTCCAATATTTCATTAGCTTGCAAAAAAATTAATTCGTACATGGCTTCATATATTTTAAATAAAAACTTCATGCAACCCTACCTAAAGGCTCAAGAGTTGGCTTACATGCAAAATACCACTCGAGATAGAATATCCTATCTACCATTGGTTACAATCTTGATAAAAATGGTTACATGATATGGCGCCACTTGGCTAGAATTCCTACTTGCCACATAAATTACAAAGTATTAAAAAATAATATCATAATGGTATCCCCCACATTGGAAGTGGGTCATTACATAAGTAAATGAGAATTACAAAATGGTGTTAGGATAGGATCCTAACATGTCCTTCCCCTTTGAAAATCTTTGTCCTCAAAACTAAAAATGAGGAAAATGGTGCTGGAGATGATGGAGAGACTCCCATGTAGCATCTTCTAGCTGGAGTTTGCACCACTGAACAAGAACTTCTATGATGGTACGATTGTAGAGAGTGCAGTTTTGATCCAACAATTATTTAGGTTCGAGTAATATGGACCCTTATTCATCTAATTCTGGTAATGTTGACTGAACTTGTACCTATGTGCCCATAAATTTTTTGAGAGAGGAAACATGGAAAATAGGATGGAGCTTGAAGGTGGACGGAAGAGCCAATTTGTAAGTAGTGGAATCAATTATGGGTGGATGGAGAATTATGATGGTCAGCCTATTGTCACATCCAATTCTGGGCCACATCCAAATTATGCTTCAACTAGCGAAGAACATTGGTATGTTGGTTGAGAGTGGTGTTGACTGCTTGGACCTTGGAGCTACTTGAGATGTATGAAGAAGGTATGAGTGGAGGGCACCCATAAATGACCTTAAAATGGGTGAGTTTGGTTATTGTATGATAGGAAGTGTTGTACCACCATTCGTCCAAAGGAAGCCACTTCGCCCATTGAGTAGGATGATCTGATGCAAAAAAATGAAGATAGGTCTCCAAAAATTTGTTGACAATCTCAATTTGATCATCCATTTGCAGATGATAGGCTGAACTCATTTTGAGTTGAGTTCCCTATGTAACTTATTCAATTATTTCCAAAAATGACTAGTGAAGGTTGGGTCTCAATCGGACACAATGGAGGTGGGCATACCATGAAGGCAAAAAATAGAATCTAGAAATATTTGGGCAATAGTGGAGGCTATGTAAGGATGGCCAAGGGAACAAAAATGAGCATACTTCGAAAGGTGATCCACCACCACAAGAATAACAGAATTACTACAAGATTTAGGTAACCCTTTGATAAAATCCATGGAAATATCAGTTCAAACCTGATTTGGAATGGGTAAGGGTTGAAGAGTACCTAGAGAACATACCATTTTACCTTTAATTTGTTGGTAGGTATTAGAAGCTGCTACAAAATAACGGATGTCCTATTTCATACCTTTCCAAAATAATGTGTGCTTGAGGCATTCATATGTTTTAAGAAATCTTGAATGGCCTACAGAGGGAGCAGTATGTAGTTCCTTCATGAAAACCTCATGAAGTGGGGATATGCAAGGAAGAACAAGGCATTGGTGATAATGCAGGTCATGGCCATCCTAATTGTAGCTCGAGAATAAAGTAGGATCATAATGGAGCAATGCCACAAAAGCTTTCAAGTCTACATCCTGAAGTACCTCTTGTCATAAGGAATCTATCCATTGAGGAACAGGTGAGGAAATGACACATAACATACTGAGGGCCTCAAATTGATTAGAGAGAGCATTAGCCACAAGATTCTCTTTTCCCTTTTTATAGGTGATATCATAATCATATCCCATGAGTTTAGAAAGCCATTTTTATTGTTATGTGGTAGCAACCCATTGTTCCAAGAAGTATTTGAGACTCTGATGGTCTATTTTAATGGAGAAATGGCATCCAATAAGATATGGTCACCAATGAGTTACAACATGTAAGATGGCCAACATATCCTTAGCATATATAGATTTTCCAAGTTACAATCAGAGAGTGCATTAATAGTGAAAGCCAAGGGTCTCCCTTCCTGCATCAACATGGCCTCGATACCATGACCAGAAGCATCACTTTCAATGAAAAATTCTTGGAATAATCTAGCATGTCTAAAACTAGTGTTGTGGTCATAGCATGCTTCAATTCGAGGAAGGCTTAGTCATTGGGCCCCGTCCAAGTAAAATATTTTGTATTTAACATGGATGTGAGGGGGGCTACTATTTTACCATAATTACAAATAAATTTATGGTAGTAATCTATAAGCCCTAAGAATCCTCAAAGCCCCTTGAGAGTGTAAGGTTTTGGTCAGTCCTGAACTGCCTGAATCTTCTTGGGGTCGACCTTGATGCCATATTTGGAGATAATGTGTCCTAGATACTTTACTTCATTTATACCAAAGGAACACTTGGACTTCTTAGCAAAAAGTTGATGTTGTGCAAACATTTGTAATTTTTGATCCACATGGATAAGGTTTTCTTCCCATGACTGGCTATAAACCAAGATATCATCAAAGAAAACCAGGAAGAACTTCTGCAAGAGAGGGTGAAATATGTTTTTCATCAGGCTTTGAAATGTGAAAGGAGAATTTGTCAGACCAAATGGAATTACCAAGAAATCATAGTGACCTTCATGAGTACAAAATGTAGTTTTGGGGATATCCTCATCCTTGAGCCTGATTTTATAGTAGCCAGAATGAAGGTCTAACTTGGATAAGTACATATCTCCATGTAATTCATCTAGCAATTAATCCACTACTAAAATGGGGAATTTATCCTTGATGGTAATTTTTTTGAGCTCACTATAGTCTATACACAATCACCACGAGCCATCCTTCTTGTGAACTAGTAAAATTGGAGAAGAGTAAGGGCTGGTACTTGGTCGAATGACACTAGCTTTGAGCAATTCCTATACCATTTGCTCAATTTCAAACTTGAGGGAATGAGGATATTGATACAATCTGATGTTGGGTGGTGCATAACCTGGTAGTAGGGGAATAGCATGGTCATTTGAATGACAAGGTGGAAGGGTAGTAGGTTCTAAAAAAATGCCATTGCGCTTGGTTAGAACAAGTTGTAAATATTCTAGAATTTGATCCACTATAGAAGTTCTTGGTTGAATTGAAAATATTTGTGCAATGACCCTACGGGATGACTTTTTCAACAATTTCTCCATATGATTGGAACTAAAAATTTGGGAAGGGTCTGTTTTGGCACCACAGAGGGTGTGTGTTTATCCATGTTGTGAAAACTGCATCCATAGTTCTAAAAAATTCCAATTGATAGTGCCCAAGATGATCAACCATTGGGATCAACACAATGTCACATCCTCCCAATTGGAGGGCAAACATGTCTTGTTTGAGTTCATAATCCCCCATATTTATTTTAACATTGTGACATTTACCTTTACAAGGTAAAGTGCCTCCATTTGCCACCATGACTTCAAAGGAATTGCATGTGTGTATATAGCAATTGGCCTACTTAGCAACTCGAGGATCAATAAAGTTGTGTGTACTGCCTGAATCAATAAGAATAGTAAGGCGTTGGCCTTTGAAAAACCCACAACTCTCATGGTTTATGGAGTGGTAACCCCGAAAAGAGCATGGATGGAAATTTCTGCTTGAAGGTCTTGGGTTTCCTCTTCCTATTGAGTTGGTTCTTTAGATGTGTCTTCAATTGTGTCACTCTCCTCTTCACTATGGTCACTACTATCAAGTTCCTCTACATCGATTAAGAATAATCTCTTATTTGCACATCTATGCCCCTTCATAAATTTTATATCATAATTATAACATAGCCCTTGGGCATGATGCGCATCCATCTCAGCTATAGTCAATTTCTTAGGAGTAGGAGGCTTATTATCAGTATTATTTTAGAACCGAGGAGGAAAGAGAAGTCAAGCTTGAGAAATTCGTGGTGTCAACCATTGAGCTGAGAGTTTAGATTCGGCCAAACAGGCTAAACTGATAGCCTCCATCATGGTTTCTGGTTTAATAATCTTGAATTCAGCCTATAGATCATATTTCAACCCACTCACAAAAAAACTCATAAAAAATACCTCATTCAAGCCCCTTGTTTTATTGGCCAATTTCTTGAATTGTGTCGGGTAATCACGAACTATGGTAGTTTGTTTCAGCTTTGGCAATGCCCCTGTAAAGTCTGCATAGTCATTAGGGCCAAATCAGATGAGTAGTTGGGATTCAAAGTCCTCCCAAGATAGATCAAGGGTACTGGCTCATAGCCATTGGAACCAATGTAAGGCTTCATATTCTAAGTTGAAGAAAGCCATCTGAACTCGATGATATATAGGGACGAGTCTAAAGAATTTATCAACCCGATATAACCACCCATCGACATCCTTTCCACTGAACTTAGAAAATTTCAATTTAGGAATTTTTAAGGTCGGATCATGGTCATAGTGAGTGTCTTCAGTTCCCCTTCTTCAGTCTTATGTTTCCCTTCTTCGACCTCATTCAGAGTTTTCAGCTTGGTATTCAAATGTGAGAGTGCCTTGCAATTGTGTCTCCACCGCTGTAAGTTATTTTTCTAAGTGGATTCTAGTGGTATCCTAATCCGTTCAGAGCTCTTGAATCTCTTATATTATGGTGTGGTTTGTAGTGGTCAAGTAGTCAAGGGCTTTTTGCATATCGACCAACATTGTGGCAATTTCTAGCTCCTTTTGTCCACGGGTGCCACTTGCCATTATGAGCCCTCTTTTACTCAGTTACTAAAAATAGATGTGGGATTTTTGGAGTTACTATTTTTAGTAAGGGTCCAAAATTTAATTTGGGAAATGGATTGCAACATTGATTTTTGAATAGGGTCCACTTTAGTGGCTATTTGATCTGAGTGCTCAATGAGGAGGTATACTGAATTTCTTGACTTTTGTGATCTGTTGGTTGTAAGTCGATGTCAAGGTAATTTCTTCCACTTGGACTTAACATTTCACCAGTGAGTCCTTTAGGGTATTTGGTGTAGAATAACAAATAGCTTCTATTCCCAAAAATTTGGATCAATTTGATTGACCGTTGGAAAGTTATGGCCTTGGCAAGAAAAATAAAAAATTGTTATTTTTGGAAAATTGGTACAAAATTTGACCAGGGGCTACCAAGGACAATTTTGTCTGGAATAGAGTGTAGAATTATCTCCTAATTTTTTGAGTCAATCTGAGATTTGTGTGAAGAGATATCCCTATTTTAATAAAATTTCATTTTTTTTCTATTGTCGGTTTCTGATTTGGAGTTACAATTCAAAAGTTGGGGTCTAGGATCAACTGTATCTGACCTGTAGTCTGCACCCTGACCACCCTATCATTATCATGTTCCTTCCTCTATCACCTGTATTGTAGTTATTGATAGGGTTCCTGTCACTGACCCTGCGGATTCTTTGATATTGATAGTACTGTTTCTAACACTAGAAGTCTATAATTTTGAACTGTTATAGAGGGTTGTTACTGTCGACATGACTATCTCTATTATTGACCCAACTATTTTTGTCACTGTCCTAAATATTATGTTTCTAACCACGGGCTATTGCAGACACTTGCAAAATCTATCCTGATTGTTGGTGCATGTAAGTTTGTTTTCTGTGGATAAGGAATGCCTTCTCCGTATGCTCACTTTTGGGGTTGTGAATGTAGGTTAGCAGAACAGGGATGGTGTTGATTTGCAGGTGGAAGTTATGTTTTGTAGAACCAAGGTATGCTAAGTAAGGGAGTATGTAATATCCATAGGCCGTCTGTTATACCAAAATGATGAAAAATAGTGCTCGGACCAATATTTCAGGCCACTATCCAAGGAGGATTCCACACATACCCTTGAGCATACTATCTGCCTCTCTAACAGTATAGGAGGGTGATCATCCGAGATGTTGTGTCCCATGGATTATGGATAATACAAGACCAAAAATATTCCTATTGGATAAGATTTTTTTTAAACCTAGATTGTCTCTCGATACACCCAAAAATGCGTGGGAGCTCAACTCCATGTGCGAATGTTTTCTAAGGCCTAGGTATTAGAGTCTGATCACCCCTCACTTCACTAGACGCTTTATGGGATATCTAGCTTAGCCAATAATGAAAGCTCCTTCATGATATTTTAAAACCCCAAACATAGGATTTCTAACCTACAAAACTACTAAAACAAAGACTATTTTTTTTTGTTTTCTGGATTTTTGGTTGAAAACAAAGGACTGTATTTTTTGGATTTTTTTTTAATAAAGAAAAAATAGAAACAAAAAAACACATAAATTTATACCTAACAGGTGGAATGGCTAGCAAAAATTATCTCAGTTATAGCAGAACTCGGCCCTAGAAAGTGCTCTGATACCACTTGTTAGGATCTCACTATTAAAAATAAGCACACTCACATAAAATACTGAAAAATAACTCAAATACATCAAATAACTCAATAATACTATGCGGAAATCAAATGCAGAAATGGAACAATCTCACAATAACATAGAATCATAGGCCTCTTCGAGATGGCAACCTCCTTCAATATTTCATTAGCTTGCAAAAAAAATGAATTCATACATGGCTTCATATATTTTAAAGAAAAACTTCATGCAACCCTACCTAAAGGCTCAAGAGTTGACTTACATGCAAAATGCCACTCGAGCTAGAATCTCCTACCTACCATTGGTTACAATCTTGATAAAAAAGGTACATGAGATGGCACCACTTGGCTAGAAATCTTACTTGCCACATACATTAAAAAGTATTACAAAATAATATCATAATGGGATACCCATGTTGGAAGTGGATCATTACATAAGTAAATGAGAATTACAAAATGGTGTTAGGATAGGATATTAACAAGATCAAAGACAAATATTGAGCAAATTTGTGCTAGATCGAAGGACTATGTTTAGTGTAGATCAAAAACAAAGATTGATCAGATTTATGCTAGATCGAAGGACTGTGTTTAGTGCAAATTTAAGACAAAGCTGAGAGCAAGCTTTGGAGGTGATAGAGTATAGAGGAAAATAGTCTCTAGTGGATAGAGGTCCAATAGCTAGGGTAGTGAATATAGGTCTTCTAAGTGAGGGTAGAAGTTTTCAGTGGATAGAGATCCATTAGCCAGTGTAGTGGAGGTAACAATTCTTCTAGAATATCACCAACCAGAGTAGAGAGGATTGGTGTCTCCTATGGATAGAGATCCATAAACTAGATTAGAGGACTGGCATCTTCTTTGGATAGATGTCCATAAATATTATAATAGGGAAGGATTACCAAAGATATTTGTTGAGAAAAAATGAGTGAAATATTTTCTCCGTGGAGTAGCCCACATTGGATGAACCACATTAAATTACTATCTCTATTGTGTGTGATGATTTGTGCAATACTTTGGTTACTGCTATTGATATTGCCATTGCTTATTGGATAATAATTTTTGGGAAATAAAAGTAAAAAATGATCTTATATTGTTCACCCGCCCTCTTAGTATAATCTTTTGTTCTTAAATTGGTATTAGAGTCGATTCCTTCAAAAAAAATTTAACAACTTGAAGGAAGATCTTACAAGAACACAAATGGCAAATAAAGGCAAAAGTAGAACCATGAGAAACAAGAAGAAAATAAAACACATGGTCATAAAATAAAAGGAATATGAATTTAATGTTGTTTTTTTGGGATGAGGAATAGAAATAGATTCAAGAGATGAATATAGGAGTGGAGAAAAGGCCAGATTGATAAAGTTTTGTACCAGATGTAGGAAGATAGGTCACCATGCAACTTACTGTCCTCAAGAAGGTGAAGAATATTTTTTTTGTGGTCAACTCGATCATGATGTAGGTTATTGCAATGGGTTTAGTAGTAGTGAAGATGAATATGATACTCTCAAAATTGAAGTCCTAGAGTATGGTTCAGGAAAGATAATAGGGATAGTCAAAACAAGTATGAAGAAGAAACTCTACTTTGGACAATAGAAGAAATTGAAGACCAAAGAAAAGAGAAAAATTCATAAAAAGAGAGAGCCACACTTAAGTAACTTGTTGAGTTGAAAAGAGAGAACTTAGAATTAAAGTCTAAAATACAAGAATATGAGAAATGTAAGACAAATCTTCTACAATATCTCTCTGACTTGAAAGATAAAGTTGAAAAGACAAAGATAGTTGAAAAAGGTATGGTTGAATAATCAAAGGTAAAAGAGCTAGAATATGAAAGACTTGTTTTGATATTGAAGAATTAAAAAGGGAGAACTCGGTATTAAGGGTTCAAGCTCAAGAAGATGAGAAAGCAAAAGCAAAGTTTATACAAGAGCTTACTAACTTCAAAATTAAGGTTGAAGAAGCAAGGAAAATTGAAGAAGGTATGGCTAAAAAATTAAAGATAAAAGATCTAGAGTGTGAAAAATTAGAACATGAGATAGTTTCACTAAGGATGGAAGTGAAAGACTCTAAGGAAAAGCTATACAAGGTTGAGAAAAATTCAAAATCTCTGAATAGTATTATCAATGCACAAAGATCATCAGTCACCAAAACATGACTTAGTTTTGAAGAAGAAGAGAAATAGGAAGCAAAAAAAGAAGAGCCAAGCTCAAGCACCAAAGAAGAAGAAGCTTCAAAATAAGAGAGTATAATACAAAGTGAGACTTCTAAGGATAAGTTGGAAAATAGAAATATCAATAGGGAAAGGAACAATACACAAATGAGAAACAGATGGAATAGAAACAACATAGGGAAGAAGAGACTAAGAGACCAATGGAGTCAAGGCAAGGTTTCTTCAATGGATGATGCTTCTCATATCACAGGTTTGGGTACAAGGCTACACAGTGTAGGACACATGGAATTTAGGAACATGGAAATTTTAGAAGCATGCATATCTTTCAAGGGTATTGCTACTCTTGTAATCAGTTTGGTCACAAGGCAGTAAATTGTAGGGTTCATGATAGGAATGGATATGGCTTCACCAGGAGGAACTACAAGATATTTGCACCTTCAAGGAGTCACAAAATTAAGTGCTACAAGTGCAATAATATTGGGCATATAGCAAGGTGGTGTAGAATAGAATTTCTAGATCTTCCAAGGACAAGCAAGAAAGAGGATTCTCAAAAGGTTCAAAAGGGTATGACTTCAAAGGTATGGAAAAATAATATGGACAAAAATAAAGAGCAGTGTATGTTGGGAGTAGAGATACTCCCACCCCAAAATTGACCACCTCAAAAGAGGAGGTGGGGGAGGGGCTGAGCTAAGATACTTATATTTAGCCCTAATCCCCAAAGGTGGATCTTTGCCATTGATTTCAAATGGGGAGAGATTTGAGTTAGGGGGAGAGCATTTAGTCAGGGGAGCAATTTCTCAAGGAAAACAACTTTTGAAAAATAAAAAGAAATGGTAAAAATAAAGGTGTTGCCATCAATGACAAAGGGGGAGATTGTTGGAAATTTTGAGTAGTTTTGTTGTCATTGATGTCAAAGGAATATTGGTTTAATATCATCATCATTAAGGACATCAAGTGGTTTTTCCAAAAGAAATAAGGTCTTGGAAAGGGATAGGATATAATATTTATTTTTAATATTATATGCCTAAAAAGGGCCCAAAGGTTGAAAACCCAAGAAAGGAGAAGCAATATTGAATTAAATAATAATATTTTATTATTATAATATTTCGGGCCAAATGACAAGGTGAAGAGAAATGAAGTCCAAATTAAAAATACCCATGAGAAATTTTCAAAGGTTTAATTTAAATTAAAATATTTTAATCTTTGATTAAAATTTTAATTTAAATTAATAAAGAAGGCAAAGGTTTTAATTTTTAAATAAATTAAATTTGAATTTTTAAATTCGAAAAAAGGGCCGACATGAGAAATCAAAAGGTGATTAAGTATTTATATAGGAAATGTTTTCTATTTCCTAAGTTCCATCACACCTTCGAATGCGAATATCAAGCGTTGTGTTAGAGAAGAGGACAATTCAAATTTCAAAGTGTTTGGAGGGAAATCCAAACAACAAAGCTCACATGGTGGTTTGACTTCCCACCGATGGTGGTAGCGTATATGGAAGTTGGGAATGCATTAGGTTTTGCATGGAGGAGATCGCGGTTTGATCCACATAATCGATATTTTGGAGGAAGAGCCATCATTTGTTTTTCTTGGCATTTCATGAGGTCGCAGGTTAATTTGGACAGCATGCGCATTAAGTTTCACATGGGCATGCAGCCCACTTGGTGGCCTAGCTTGGAGCTAAGGCATTGGGAGAGCATAAGTCACATGGTCAAATCCACCAAAGCTCCTTTTATGGGCAAAACAAATAAAAGGTATGTCATTCAATTTTTGGTGTTGAAATTTGAGCACTTTGAGATTATAGTGGATGTTAAGAGCTTAGGGGAGTTATAAGGTAAAGAAAAATTAAAATATTTTTATTTTGATTTTTGGTGTTGAAATTTGAGTACTTTGATATTATAGTGGATGTTAAGAGCTTAGGGGAGTTATAAGGTAAAGAAAAATTAAAATATTTTGATTTTGATTTTGGGTGATTGAGTTTATAAGGTGTGGATATTATAAGGTGTATAAGGGTTTTGCTATGCATGTTGTTTTTAATGAATTGTTGAGTTGAATATTGTGAGTTTGGAGATTATAAGGTGTGCATGGAAAATTGTTAAGTGTTGTGTTATGGTGAAATTGTTGAATTGAATATTGTGAGTTTGGAGATTATAAGGTGTACAAAAGGACTTGTTATTTTGTATGAAAAATAATCTTTGAGAAAATTATTTTTTGGAGATCTTGAGAGAGGTTGTGGTAACCTAACCCTAGTGTTGGTAAAGAAAAATTTGATTGTGGTTAAGACAAGTTTTGAAGACATATCTCCATCAAAATAAAAGGTATGGGTAAATCTTCCTTGTGAGAAAAATATTGTTGGATTGGATGTTGTGAATGCTAAGTTGGAGTGAAAAGGATTTCTTGGTAAGAATTGTTGAGTTTTGTTTTGTGATATCCAATATTGATGCTTAAAGGTGTTTTCTAGAATAAAGGTTGATGATAGAAACCTTATTTTATAAGAATTGTTGGAAATATTGAGTGAGCCTTCATGTGTATGGTTAGGGCTTGTGAAAGATCATGAGTATCATTGTTATGTGAAGTTGATAACTATCTTGAACTAGGTCTTGTGAGAGATCATGAGTATCATTATTATGTGAGGTTTTTTTTATAAGCATTATTGAAAAATATTTCATTAAGTGATTGGTTGAGTGGAGTTGATTGAGCCTAGTTGATTGGAAGTGTTGAAGTGATAGTTCAAGTTCTGTGAAACAAATTGTTCTTTATTTCTAAATTGAGTTGAAGGAGAGATTGAAAGTGATTGAGCATTGTTGTGAGTGAAACATATTGATTCTCTAACAATTATCTATATATTTATGTGGTAAAAAGAGAGATTGAAAGTGATTGAGCATTGTTGTGAATGTGAAGCATATTGAGTCTCTAACAATTATCTATATATTTCTATGAGATTGGAAAAGTTCTAGTGAGGACTTGTTGAGCATATTTGAGGTAAGAATTTGTGAAGACTTGTTGAGCAGATCGGACAAGTTCTAGAGATTAAGATTGAGAAGCGTTTGGTGTAGATTTGAGGATAGGTTTATGCCAGACCAGAGATAGAGATTGAGTATATTTTTGCTAGATTGAAGGACTATGTTTAGTGTAGATAAAAGACAAATATTGAGAATACTTGTGCTAGACCAAAGAACTATGTTTAGTGTAGATTAGAGACAAATATTGAGCAAATTTATGCTAGATTGAAGGACTATGTTTAGTGCAGATAAGAGATAAATATTGAGTAGATTTGTGCTAGACCAAAGGACCGTGTTTAGTGCATATTTGAGACAAAGCTAAGAGTAAGCTTTGGAGGTGATAGATTATAGAGGTTAGTAGTCTCTAGTGGATAGAGGTCCATTGGCTAGGTTAGTGAAGACAGGTCTTCTGAGTGAGGGTATAAGTCTTCAGTGGATAAATATCCATTAGCCAGTGCAGTGGACACAATATTTTTTCTAGAAGATCACTAACCAGAGCAGAGGGGATTGGTGTCTCCTATGGATAGAGATCCACAAACTAGATTAGGGGATTGGTGTCTCCTTTGGATAGAGGTCCATTAGCATTGTAATAGGGAATGATTCCCAAAGGTATTTATTGAGAAAATATTAATTAAAGAGTTTCTTCGTGGATTAGCCCACATTGGGTGAACCACATTAAATTGTTGTCTCTATTGTGTGTGATGATTTATGCATTACTTTGGTTACTGATATTGATATTGCCATTGATTATATTGGATAATACTATTTGGGAATGAAAAGTAAAAAGTGGTCTTATATTGTTCACCCCCATCTCAGTATAAGCTTGTGTTCTTCAGATTGAATGGTTTTACAATTTGGAGCCATACAGGAGCAAGTGGAAAAGCATATTGTATGATTTGCAATATATTGTATGATTTTTGAGACACTTCTAATTACAAAATTAGTAATGTTCGAGTAGAAATATAACCAAAGGTATGACAATAAAATAATTTTAGCTGAGAAGTTTGGATACTGGTTAAGAAGAATTATAGCCAATAGGGTGGAATGATCACCAGGACCCTTGCATGAGAGAGAGTCACGACCGCGGTAGTACCAAGGGTGATAGTTTCAGTTCCATGATTGGCATGGTACTCATCCTTGGAGAAGAGGAGGATACAGGCTATGGACAGGTCAGAGGTACTAGAGGGTTGATAGAAGGAGAACATTGCCAAGATATCGAGAGGAGAGGATGGCACAATAAAGGATCCTAAGGAGTGAATTGAGGAGTGAGGCACATGTTCCACATTTGAAGAGGATCTAAGTAGTGACCCTCAGGAAGGTCAGGTGGAAATAATGAATATATCATTCATATAGCATGGAGGAGAAACATGCAAGAGGTGGTGGAATAATGAACAGAACAAGAACCACATCTAGAGAAAATAGTTTGAGGAAGCTGGTGTAGCTGTAATAGAGTAAGTGCTACCACATCAGAAGGCCTTCTTCTACAACTATCTATTGTAGATGGTTCAGGCATATAATCCTACAACCAAAATTACCTTTATCAATGTGGGCAAGAGGTCGGTGAGAGTAGAAATTTTAGTGGAGGCTTTCAGGAAAATATTTGGATTGCCAGAATATGACACGAAGATAGTCAAGAATTTGGTTGATTCAATTAAGACATATCAAATCATCACTTCATTAACCAATATGAAGTCATCGACTGATGCAAATATCTAGGGTGTAGTGACTCAAGGAATTAAACAAAGCCAGTTGAAGGGGAATGACTAGCCATGTGCTATGAATATTGTGATGGCTCAAATTTTAGGAGATACACAAGCTACAAATATGATAATATGGATGGCTCAGTATGTAGAAGGTATCACCAAAGGGATCAAGTATGATTGGGGGTACCTATCTATAAAGGAAGATGCATGAAGTACTAATGAAAATATCAAAGAAATTTAGAATGACATTCCATGCTATTGGATTGTTATTAAATGCTATTACAAAAATGGGAATCCAATTTCCAAGTTTTATAGAACCTATGAATGTTAATTTAGGATAGCCAAGTATTTTTAGGTTGGCAAAGTCAGTACCAGTCCAAAATTAGACTCTAGATAAGTCTCAAACAAATAAGGAGCAGTAGGCTACTAAGGTACAGGAGGATACTTATTTAGATGATGAGGATGTGCATAGATAGTGAATTAAGGAAAAATAGTACACCAAATTATGTGGAACAACAAGTTTATATACCCCATATCACTAATGAACATCAAAAAGAAAGCATGAATGCAAAGGGAAAGAATACCAAGCAAAAGGAATTGATTTAAAGCAAGTATTTTCTCATTAATTTGTTGGATCCAATCCAAGGTTACAGCAGTACCATTGAGGGATAAAAATGGTGATACAATTGTTACAATATTGGGTGCCCAAATACCAAGTATTTCACGGAATTCGGGTGCACATCCAATGTTTCTCTCGTACCCACAATCGAGGTGGGTGATACAATGCCACCGCTGCTTGTATATAGGTTCTCTAATGTCTGATATTGCTTCCCAAATCCTTCTAAGGACATGCACCTGCACACAAGGAAACAAAATATGTCAAATAGCAAGGGTGTATGGTGAAAACATGCAATCCCCACAAGGGAAAAATGGCATATGAATTAAAAGTGCATCAAATGATATCCAAATGACTTGAAAATTTGCATATATGTTAAAGAGGATGTTTTGGGAGGATATCACCCAAAAAATATCATAAATTGCACCCGTAGACCCCTCTATTAAGCATCGCCCGCCTATAACCTATGAAAAGGAGGACAACAAAATATCAAACCTGCACTCATCCAAAACTCATGAAATTTGGTTAGTATGCATAAATTGGCATTTAAAGACAACCCATATGTACATATTTTACAATTAAATCCCGGATCCACTTGCATCAAATTGGGGTGCCCGGATGGGACCTACGAGCCTGTGGAAACTTAAAAATAGCATAACTAATTCATTTTAGCTCCAAATGACCTGAAATTTGGACTGTAGAATCATGGCATAGTTTAGAAAATATAAAATTAAAAATATTAAAGAAATTACTTAATAATTTACCCTCATCCTGGGGGGCCGATGGTGACTACAACTATTTGAGGGGATACCCACCAAATTTAGTCATTTTTTGTTACCAAACCACTGGAAGATGTTACTAAACAACCTAAGGTGTGTTTTCATTGAATTTGGTGAAGAAATTCACCCAGATGGAAAATTTACGCTCGGATTACCTTCTTGAAGTCACCTGGTAACCTCCTTGGCAAAAGGGAGATTACGAGGGAAAAAAGGTGCAATAAGGTGAGGGGAAATCTCAAAAGCACTCCATTGCATATCCTATAACTCCTATCCATTATTTTGTATGGATATGGAACCCATTTTATAGCCCAAAGAGGCTCATGTGCAAAAAGGCATGCAAGGGCATGTATGGCAGGAGGTGCCACTTGTAAAATGGGAGGCATGCACAGGGTGTGGAAGAGGATCTACCAATTTGGCCCTCATAAAGATGGATGTCATAAGGATTACTTGTCCTCTACCTTGCATGCTCTATTTGGGTGGTCAAATGGTAGTTTTTGGGTGCCATTTGGTCGAATTTTGTCTTTTTTTGGGTTAAACTTTACCACCGTCCCACCCTAGGACGAGGGATCACCATCATTCCAGGGTGGGACGAGGGGCATCTACCATCATCCCAAGGTGGGATGGTGGTGAATTTTGGGCTAAAACCTCCCAAAATTGGACCGGTAGCCTCCAAAACCCTTTTCAGAGTGGCTAGAACCATTGTGAGCCTCCTGAGGGCTGCCCAAGGGGCCATGTGATGTCAATTTGATCACTGCTTGTGGGTTCTTAATCAGGTTTACCAAATTTTAGTGTCTAAAGATGCCCCTTTTTGAGATGCATTATGTGCAGCATAGTGCTGAGCAAAAATAGATGACCAAAATATAGAATGATTAAGGTTACTCGATAACCTAACCAACTTTATATGCCACAATCATGAAAATGGCATGCGTTCTTGAATCCTTGCTTCTGAATCATTGAATGAGCATACTTATTCTTGAAAATTGTCTGTCATGAAGTTTTAGGGCCTATTACTTCATTGTGCTAGTAATTTCAAGCATTATAATGTGATTTTGTGTGCTTTTTTGCTGCCCTAAGCGAGAGCATGATTATCTTTATTGAAGATTCATTGAATCAACGCAATTTGCATAATTGAGTGCATGCTTGCTGATTTGGACTGAGTATGACTACCCCCTAAAGCAATGAGTTGATGAGGGAATGACCAGTGAGAAAAGAAATGAGTCTATTGACCTAATTGACTTGTGTTATGCTTACCTTCAGCTTTGTCCCTTGAAAAATAGGGCAATTTGGAGAGGATTTTGGTGACTTTGTTGAGTTTTCTTGGAGGAAAGGAGCTAAAAATTGCATGTTTGGGGATTTTTCTGGCCACAATGGCCTTATTAGGGCATTATTTAACAAATTTTCCATCTGTCCAAGGATCCTTAGGGTTGCATTTTGATCTATGTGAAATTTGGACCCAATTTGAGCTATTTTGGTGCAGTTTTGGACCTGTTTTGGGCCATTCTGGGTTGGTTTGGCCTATTTTTTCTACCACCGTCCTAGGGTGGGAGGAGGTCATGTTCTAAAACCATCACAAGGTGGCACAATATTCTAAATGTGTTCTCGTCACACCCTGGGATGGTGGTGACCCTTGCATCTTTATATAAACCCAAAATATGAAGGTTAGGCTCATTTTTGCATGCTTTCTTTGGTAGTTTGAGAGGTGAGGAGTAGGAGAGTGATTATGAGTAGTGTAGCACTATAAAATTCATCCCACAGTTACCATGAGTTAGTGGGTGGACTCAAATAGTGGAGGAGCCGATGTGAGATAGGTATGCCAAGTCTCTCTTATTGCATTTTTCTAGTGTTAGGAGTTGATTTTCTTGCTTTTATGGTATGTTTTTGGCTTGGAAGCATATCAAACTATATTGTAGGTATTTAAACCTAATTTATGATATATGTACCAAATTTTGTGTTTTACCCATGTTTTTGTGTAATTAGATTGCATTTTGTAGATCAATTTTCCATTGTTTTTGCTATTTTTGATGGCCTGAAAGGCCTTTTTGAGCCCAATTTTTTTTGGAGTCATCCCTAGGTGGTATGGATAGTGTGGGATGATCATAGGCCATCCATTTATGGTTTGGAAATAGGTTTGGGGGAAATTCCTAGGAGGAATGACCACAAACCGGCCTCAAAGAGGGGCCATAATGAGTCTTTTCTTTTGAATATTTTTGGGGCCATGCGAGGCCATTTTGGTGGTGCATTATTGAGCTGCTTATCCCTATCAGGTGGTGAGGATTCAGTATCGAGTACCTAATCTATTTGATTCCATGAGGTATTCCTTGACCACAGAGGACTGGGAGTGGTTGGATGCCCTCGGCCTCAAGAAGGTGACCCGATTAGAGGCTGTCATAGGAGACCATGCATATCTGATTGCCTTGATTGATCTATGGGATCCACACACCAATATCTTCCACCTACCCACTAGGGAGATGATAGTGATGCTAAAGGACGTCTATAAAATTATTCTAATTCCAATAGAAGGGTGGTCGATCCGCATGACACCACGAGACTGGAGGTAGACACTTCTTGAGAGGTACTTCAATTATGATCTAAAGATGACAGAGCTAGACTACTTGAAGGGGGGTATTCTAGTAGGATTATGGCATGAGGTGAAGGTATTGGGGGTGAGGCATACACTACTCATGATGCTCATCTCCAATATGCTACTACTAGATTCTTCTTGAGCAAGGTTCTCATGGAACCTAGTGTTGGCAATTTTGGGTACATTGGGTACAGTGCCTTTGCTCAAGTGTTGATGTTGTCATTGATGTCAAGAAGCGGAAGGGTTTTTGTGAAAACCAAGGCAGACAAAATAAAAGGTTTTATTTAAAACCATGGACAACATATTTGAAATGGGTTTTTCTTAAAACCCAAGTTGGCTCTTCGTTTCGTTGAAAAAGGTGCCCCGGTGATGAAGATATTTAATTTTAAATATTTAGTTTAAATTTTATTTATTTAAAATTTAAATTAAATTAAAGTATTTTCCGACGTGTTTGGAAATGCCGACATGTTTGGTAATGCATCGAAGTGCATATAAAAGGTGGCAATGGAATTCATTAAAGCAAGTAATTTTTTTCGATATGAATCCTCGTGCAATTTCGATTTAGTCGGAGCCCCTACGCTAACGAAGAAAGATGCTCAGGAGCAGCGCCAAAGAGGAGGGCTCACAGTGGAGATTAAAATGATGCTCAGGAGCAGTGCCAAAGAGGAGGTTGAATATTGGTAGAAAATATGACTTGTGCTTTAGACATGTTGAGATTGATCAGTGAAAAGAATACCATGCTCGCTGTTATAAAGATGCAGATGAAAACCTTTTAAAGACGTCGAAAACCCCTACACGATCATCAAAGCTAATATTGTGAAATCTTTTGATTACATGGAAATCGAGAAAGTGTTACTGGTACACATTTCGAAGGGTACAGAGAATCGAACTACTATTGCAGTTTCATCCACCATGACAGCAGCGTTAGGTGCTGGTTTCAGTGAAGGGTCTTCGAATAAATAGGTCTCGAGATCGAGACTAAGCGACAATTGAGGATTAAAGTTTTTTTTCTCCATGCGCCAATAAGAAATAGTGAAGAAAAATTAAATTTCTCCTTGGTTCACGTGGGCAGCTTAGCCCACATGGTTGAGGCCCTAGTGCTAGGGCTTGCACGACTTGAGAGGTCGTGGGTTCGAGTAGTGACGAAGGCTTAAAGTGCTACTAAGGTATGCCCCACATTTTTATTTAATGATGATAATACTTTGTTGTTTGAATTATTAGAATTTGGGAGTTATAAGGTTATGCAATGTGGTGATTTATTTTACTTTTATGGTATAAGTGGTTTTGGGAGTTATAAGGTTATGCAATGTTGTGATTTATTTTATTTTATGGTACAAGTGGTTTTAGGAGAGATAAGGAAGTTGTGCAATTAAAGACTTTGGTGATGATGATTGAAAAGTGGAGTAATGTTGATTATTTTTTGATTTACTAACCTTTGTGAAGATTGGCAAAAGAACTTTGTGATTGTGGCAGATTTCCAAAGGGGTTCCTTCACTTCAATAAGGTATGGGCACATTCTTCTTATGAGTATGATTGGTGTATGTTTTTCTGAAATAAGCTTGGAGTGAAAAGGGATTCTACTAGGTTTCCTTTGGTTGGGAATAATTCCTAGTTTCTGGTTTGTTGAAGACTACTTATGCAATGTTATCATTGATGAGAGTTTTTGTGAATGCATAATTCTGGTTTGAGGTAGTGGAAGCATTGTGCACTAGGGTTTATGTTTGTAAGTCTTGTTACTTGCATTGAGATGGTGAAACCCTTAGTTGGTTGTTTTGATATTGATGGATGAGTTGCTTCCATAGTGGTTGTGTTGATGAAGTTAGTGCTTTACTTGATTCATGATATTGGGCTTACTCCATTAAGTTGATTTGAACAAGTTATTCTTTGCATTTGGTGATATTGTGTGGGTGGATGTTTTGTTCAAATATCTTTGGAGGGAAAAGGATTTCTACTTGTATCCTTTTCTTGTGATGATTGGTTGAATGCTTCAAGGTTAATGTTGAATTGAATGATGTTGGTTAAACCTTGTCTTTGAGCATTGTTGTTGAAGCCCTAATTGGTTGAGAAAAGATATTGGTTGTTGGAAAGAACATGAGTTTCATTGTTATATGAGATATTGCATGGTTGGCAATTGTTGGGTTGTGTTTCATGTTCTTGAGAAAAGCATACTACATCTATCTTATTCTGTTGAGATTGAGATTGAGTTGAGATTGATATTGGGAGTTAAGTATAGAACATATTGAGTCTCTAAAAATTCTCTTTATGCTTCTATGAGGTTGATGAATCACATTGGGTCTCTAAAAATTCTCTTTGTGGGTTCATGCAAAGCAAGTTTTCTTGATGAACTTTAGAGCAGGTTTTGGACAGGTTCCATTGGAGACTTGTGAGTAGGTTGTGGACAGGTTCTGTTGAGGACTTGTGAGCAGATTTGGACAGGTCCTAGCAGAGGACTTGTGAAGCTGAGTTTGATAGTTCTATCAGATAACTTGAGGACAGAGGTGCATTGGTTCTATGAGTAGAACCCAAGGACATATTTGTGCCTGACCGAAGGACTGTGTTTGGTGTAGATCAAAGATAGAGGAAGAGGACATTTGTGCTAGACCGAAGGACTGTGTTTAGTGAAAATTCGAGGACCAACTTTGAGGTGATAGAGTTGAGGACAGAGGTCTCCAACCAGATCAGGGAAGACAGGTGTCTTCTGTGGATAGAGTTCCATTTTCTAAGGGCGTAAGAGGCGAGAGGTCTTCTAGAGGATCACCACCGAGAGCGAGAGGAAGGGGAAGGTATCTCCTTTGAGCAGAGGCTCATAAATTCAGATTAGGGGAAGGTATCTCCTTTGAGCCGAGGCTCATAAACATTGTAATTGGGAAGGTTTCCCAAAGAACTTTGAGATAAATTTTAGAGAAAATTTATGTGGATGAACCACGTAAATTGCTGTGTAACTTTGTGGATGATCTTGTGCATTTCTTTGATATTGCTTTGGATATTTAGCTTTACTATTTTGAAGTATAAAGGAAAAGTAAAAAGAGGTCTTATACTGTTCACCCCCCCCTCTCAGTATAATCTTGTGTTCTTCACCTAGTGGAGATAGAGTTTTCGTTGGTGAGGTCTAATATGGTGGAGCCACTAGTGATGGTATGGGGTACTACATTATTGGCATAGCTTTATGATGATCTGTATGAGATCTACTATCGTCGATGGAAGGGTATTGGGTGTAGCTTTTTACTGCAATGTTGGTATGGTAGTACATACCTGTGGGGTGGCCATAGGGGCTACCCTGGATGACTCAGGCACATCTAGTAGACAGGAAGATAGGATACGATATCCTATGGTAGAGGGCATAGGAGAGAGGATAGAGTCAGTGATTCACAGGTGAGGTGGCCTACTATGCAGATCTATTTGCCCAACTCAGGGTAGTTTAGGTATTCTGGAGGCCATACAGATATTTTCTAGAGTGGGTAGATGCTACTGTACAGCTCCGTAGGATGCAGTGAGGCAGATGGTTAGCTAGACAAAATGGAATGAATCGAGAGTACTTCCATTTTGCTTGGGTGATGTAACATTTTGGGCTATGCTAGGGGGTTCCTAGTGATTTGGTGCTCTATCGACATCATGGGGATGAGAGGACATTGGCATGGCCGATGGTAGAGGCAATGGCACAAGATGCAGATCATGTAGTGGATATTCTATATGTGGATGATGTCGGGACTACAGCGGAGTATGATGCTTGGTGAGTGATAGGCCATGGGCATGGAGAGGGGCCACTGAGGAGGGGTGCAGCTAGGTAGGCACATCAGGATGTTTTTGGTGAGGACCAATGTGAGGTAGGTGATTGGAAGGGACACAGGATAGGGGAGCATGTGGATATCCTGGACTTAGGAGATCGAGGTGACTTGGGGGATGATGATGTTGGGTATGAGGAGGTGTAGGCACCATTGATGGTATCAGGGGACACAGAGGTAGAGTTACGAGAGGAGCTACTCAAGCTAAGGTAGAAGAGAGATCTCCTATGGATACATGTGCACTATGTACAGGTAGAGCTAGCAGTCGAGCAAGCTAAGGTATAGGTGGCTCAGGATGAGATAGCATCTCTTCGGGCATAGTTGTGATCTCGAAGCCCTACACGAGAGTATTCTAGTAGTAGGGAGGTGACTAGGCTATAGGCAGAGGTGACATGACTCCATTCTATGGTGGAGACTTACTAGGCATGATTCCAATGGGGGTAGGCTTATACAGATGAGCTAGAGATTGAGGTAGTACACCTTGGTGGGCATATACAAGATTATGGAGGTGCCAGTGGATCATACTAGAGTCACTACAGTAGGACAAGGCAGTCCTCCTCTAGGTAGGAGGTACCAGGGTCTAAGTGGAGAGCTTATAGGGTAGGTGGTAGCAGATATGGGAGTTCATAGAGGACTCTTACTATAGGTGGGAGTGCAAGTTGTAGTACCAGTCTTGTGTGACCATGGTAGTGGCTTGCGTGACTCTTTTTGTGTTTTTTTGGATTTTTTAGCAGTGTGAAGTCTGAGGAATCACTTTATTGTAGCCAATGAGCAACATGATATATGTTTTTGTCCCATACATATACACATATATATGATATTTTTATGTGGTTTATCATCATGTGTTTATTGTTTTATGAGATGTATGCAAATGTATATAATTTGATTTATGTAATGATGATGAATGCCTATGTACGCATATTTTGTGATTGTGATTTGATTTTATTTTGTACATGCATGGATGTATATTGATATGGATTATTTATTGATCTATAGGATGCAATGTATATACTACATGATGTATTATTCTAGCACCATAGATGATGTATTTTGCACCAACTCATATGTAATGTTGTCATGAGACTTTATATAATGGATTTGTGAATAATGTAATTGAAATGAATGAGGTGAAGTGATATGAATGATATGTTGTTTTGGAAATGCTCATTAGGTTTTCATGAGACTCAAACACTCTAGTCAACTTATCAAAAGTTGTATACTAATCGTGCAAGACTTTTTTACAAGGTATGAATCTACTAGGATGACTAAGGTTCTTCATATCCTTGTGTGTGCAAGTGAGTTCATTCCTGTGAGATGCATAAGGATACCGCCAGTGCCAAGTAGGCTCTCAACCAAACCTATACTGAGGATCACCAAATGAATGCCACCATCGTATATTTTGTACTAAGTATTACTAGACCACTAGGCAATCTAGGTTACCAAAGCTAGCTCATCCACATGCAAACATTGGTCTACACATACGCCCGAAAGCTAATGTGATAGACATATCGTCATGCATGAGGCTATCACCATTGATGGATAGGCTATCCACAAAACCCATAATGAGGATCACCTAATGGTTTTCCAAATGCTGAGAGTTCCAAGGATTCAAGCTTAGGTGTCTTTTGGTTATTCAATTGATTGGGATTATTTGCTCTCATATATAGTGATGAAAATCACTGTTTATTTTTCTCATTTTAGTGACTATAATCACTGTTTATTTTGAGTTTTTTCTTTTTTCTCTTGAGCAAGGGGTTTGAGTAGTGGTGATAACCACTGTTATTTTTTATTGTTGCTTTTTGAGGATTTTGATTTCAAAGTTGAACTTGTGGGATTTTTGGCTTGTGGATGGCATTGAACCTTTAGGCCTTGGGGATGACTACCCATCCTTCTTAGGGGCGTGTAGTACAAATCCTTATGACTTTAAGGATCAAAGGTTTTTGGAAATTTTCATGGGAAGCTTTTGGGATTTTTATTTAGAATGGTGTTGATATTTTAGGCCTTGGGGATGACTACCCATCCTTTGCAGGGACATGTAGTATGAATTCTTATGACTTTAGGGATCAAGGGTGTTTGGAAATTTTGATAGTGGTGAAAACCATTGTTGATTTTGGGGAATTGGGTGGGGAAGAGCTTGTAATTTTTCCAACTCTCAGCATTCTTGAACCATTCGCATAGGGGGATGAGCAGGATGACCTTTTCACTTAAGGTAACCTAGACCACTTCATGGATTTCATATATCTTTGAGCAAAACTTAGATTGTTAATGACTAATTGTGTTTGGGATATGATGTACGCAAGGCATAATCAATGCAAGACTCTACCTCCTAAAAATCAAGCTAGCCTTCTACAAAATCTGAGTAGAGACTAGATATGGCTGAGTGACCGAAAACCCTACTAAAATTCTTTAAAACAAATGGATAAGTGAAGGGAATGGACACGACTATGGAAATGCAAAAAATATGGGTGAAAATGATACTTGTGGTATTTGAACTATGAGTATGTTCGTGACATTTATTTTGAGTGGTAAGTAATGTACCATCATGGTGCTAGACATGTATGCGCAACTCTAAAATGTAAAGTGCTAATGATGAATATGCCTAGATGCAAGTGATGATAAAATGCAATGTGTTGTGATGCAATATTTTTATTTTTTTTTTAACTTTTATGGATATGTATGTATGAAAATGCAATGAGATGCAAATGTTTTTGTATTTTGATGTTTTGATGATTTTTTTGAATTTTTGGTTGATATGTATACACATGTGACCAATGGGCTTATTTGGGAGCCATTGGGGCATTTGGGGGGGACCAAAGGGCTTATGGATGCCTTTGGGGCTTTTAGGTTTGACCTAGATGATCATACATAGTCCAGGAGCATTTTTACTTGACCTATACGATGAGAACCTGCTAAGAGCCTTTTGGGTGACCTAGACGTGCAATGGCACTTAAAAGTGTATACAACTACCTAGGTGCATTTGGTTGTGACCAAAGGGCTTATGGATGCCTTTGGGGATTTTAGGGTTGACCTAGATGATCATAGATAGTCTAGGAGCATTTTTACTTGACCTAGATGGTGAGAACCTACTAGGAGCCTTTTGGGTGACCTAGATGTGCAACGAAACTTAAAAAGTGTTTACGATTGCCTAGGGGTATTTGGCTATGATGAAAGGGATTAGGGATGCCTTTGGGGATTTTAGGGTTGAACTAGACAATCATAGATAGTCTAGGAGCATTTTTACTTGACCTAGATGGTGAGAACCCGCTAGGAGCCTTTTGGGTGACCTAGACGTGCAACGACACTTTAAAAGTGTCTACGACTACCTAGGGATATTTGGCTATGAAAAAAGGGCTTAGGGATGCGTTTGGGGCTTTTAGGGTTGACCTAGGTGATCGTATATAGTCTAGGAACATTTTTACTTGACCTAGATAGTGAGAACCTACAAGGAGCCTTTTGGGTGACCTAGACGTGCAACGACACTTAAAAAGTGTCTACGACTGCCTAGGGGCATTTAGCTATGACCAAAGGGCTTATGGATGCCTTTGGGGATTTTAGGGTTGATCTAGATGATCGTAGATAGTCTAGGAGCATTTTTACTTGACCTAGATGGTGAGAACCTGCTAGGAGCCTTTCGGGTGACCTAGACATACAACGAAACTTAAAAAGTATCTACGACTACCTAGGGGCATTTGGTTGTGACCAAAGGGCTTAGGGATGCCTTTGGGGATTTTAGGGTTGACCTAGATGATCGTAGATAGTCTAGGAGAATTTTTACTTGACCTAGATGGTGAGAACCCGCTAGGAGCCTTTTGGGTGACCTAGACATGTAGTGGCACTTAAAAAGTGTCTACGATTTCCTAGGGGTATTTGGCTATGACCAAAGGGCTTATGGATGCCTTTGGGGATTTTAGGGTTGACCTAGATGATCATAGATATTCTAGGAGTATTTTTACTTGACCTAGATGGTGAGGACCCGCTAGGAGACTTTTGGGTGACCTAGACGTGCAACGACACTTAAAAAGTGTCTATGACATCCTATGGGTATTTGGATATGACCAAAGGGCTTATGGATGCCTTTGGGGCTTTTAGGGTTGACCTAGATGATCGTAGATAGTCTAGGAGTGTTTTTACTTGACCTAGATGGTGAGGAACCACTAGGAGCCTTTTGGGTGCTCTCTAAGAATGAAATGGCCGCAAGTGAAGGATGTTCAAAGGTTTAATATCCTCGATACCTTCAAGTGAAGCTAGACGATAAGTTCCAGGCCTTATTTGATTAGTGATGACAAAGGGACCTAACCAGTTTACCTCAACTTTGTCCTGTAGGTGGGGCGGTAAGCTAGAATTATGTTGGTTCACTTTTAGTACAAGATCACCAACCTAAAAGTCTCTAAGATGGACTTTCATATTGTAGGCTCTTTTGAGTCGCTCTTGATACACGTAGATGCTCAAGTGCATTAATGCAACGCTTATCCAACAACATAAGTTGATCTAGGCGAGTTTGTTGTGCAGTATCATCATCAATAAATTCCTGCATGGATATGCATAGTGATGGGATCTCTAACTCTAGAGGCATGACTACCTCGGGACCATACGCTATTGAAAATAGAGTTGCACCAGTGGGTGTCTGAATGCTAGTGCGATAAGCCCAAAGGGCAAGTGGCATTTATGTTTGCCAATCAATATGATTCTCTTTGACTATTTTCTTCAAAATGGCAATTAATGTTTTTTTTGATGCTTCTGCTTTCCCATTTGCTTGTGGATAATAGGGTATCAAAAAGTTGTTCCGGATGTTATACTTTGTTGTCAAAGCACGCACATATTTATTCTTCAATGATGTCCCATTATCCAAAATGATCTTAGATGGAATACCAAAATGACAAATGATATTATGCAATATGAACTCCGTTATGCAGGGTCCTATCGTAGTGGTAAGGGGAATTACTTCCAACCACTTTGTAAAATACTCGATAGTCGTGATGATAAATGTGTGGTGGCCCGAGGATGCAAGGGAGATTTTGTTGAGCAAGGTGTTGCAAGAAGTTTGTCATTGTTGTCAACACAGGCAGTTAGATCCAATGATGCAGTGGACAGACAGTGTAGGAGTCATTCAGATGCAAAAGATAGAAAAAATTCGAAGAAAAATTCAAGTTAGAAAACTGTCGCGATATCGCGACATGTTTTCTGTCGCGATTTCGCGACAACTCGGAGGAGAGAGAAGATGCAGCCAAAAATGTCACGATATCGCGACAAGTCGGAGGAGAGAGAAGGCGCAATCAAAAATGTCGCGATATCGCGACAAGTCGAAGGAGAGAGAAGGCGCAATCAAAAATGTCACGATTTCACGACAAGTCGGAGGAGAGAGAAGGCGCAATCAAAAATGTCGCGATATCGCGACAAGTCGGAGGAGAGAGAAGGCGCAATCAAAAATGTCACGATTTCGCGACAAGTCGGAGGAGAGAGAAGGCGCAATCGAAAATGTCACGATTTCGCGACAAGTCGAAGGAGAGAGAAGGCATAGTTGAAAATGTCATGATTTCATGACAAGTAGGAAGAGAGAGAAGGCGCAAGGCAAACTGTCACGATTTCGCGACATGTCGGAGGCCAAGAAGCTAAGTCGAAGTAACTGTAGCGATTTCGCTACATGTTGAATTTTCGCTGGCCGAAGCAGGAAGAAAGTGTTAAGTGAAAAAGTTGTAGCGATTTCGCTACAAGTTGCAAAGGCACAACACAAAGGCGTAGCGATTTCGCTACGAGTTGCAAATGCACAGAACAAAGGTGTAGCGATTTCGCTACGGGTAAAAGTTGCACAAAGCAAAGGTGTAGCGATTTCGCTACGGGCAAAAGTTGCACAACACGAAGGTGTAGCGATTTCGCTACCAGACAAAAGTGCAGAACTTAAAGATGCAGCGATTATGTTCAAGTCAAAATTTCATGGGAAAAAGCAAGTTGGAAGCACAAGGCACAAAGTTGTAGCGATTTCGCTACTGCATGAAGCTCAAAATGTACGGAAGTCGAAAGCGTCATGATTTCGCGACAAAGATGAGGATGACGTCAGCGAAAGCTAAAAGTGTCACGATTTCATGACAGGTTGCAAGAAAAGCCGCTAGAAGCCGAAAGCGTCACGATTTCGTGACAAGAATGAGGATGACGTCAGCAAAAGCTGAAAGTGTCACGATTTCGTGACAGGATGCAAGAAAAGCTGCTGGAAGCCGAAAGCGTCGTGATTTCACGACAAGAATGAGGATGACGTCAGCAACTGATCAAAGTGTCACGATTTCATGACAAGAATGGAAGTGAAGCGTTCAAAGGCCAAAAGGGTCACGATTTCGCGACGACAAGGTCAAGAAGGCGTACGGCCACAAAAAGTGTCACGATATCGTGACGTGTTGCTATTTCATGACAATAAGCTACAGGAAGGTGACGAAGGTGGCAGAAGAGTTTGAGGCCGACAAAGTTAAATCAGGGCCGACGGATTTTAGGGTTTGAAGCCGACATCTTTTAGGGTTTCACAGCCGATGTTCTTAGAGGTTGAAGTCGACATCATTTAGGGTTTTACAGTGGATCTGAAGTCGACATCTTTTAGGGTTTCACAGTGGATGCTCTTAGAGGTTGAAGCCGTCATCTTCTAGGGTTTACGACCGACATTTTCTAGGGTTCACAGTCGACGTTTCCTAGGGTTTGTCTCTGAGATTTCGTCTATAAAAGGATGGTTACTTCGGTTGAAAATATGAGGAAGATAGAGTGCGAGAGCGAGCAGAGTGCGTTGCGTTGAGATAATGTGCGAATGCGAATAGAGTGATTGCGCAAGTTCGGCCGTGTAGAGTGCAAAGTTGTAGTTCGAATCTGCATATCGTGATTGCATGGATGAAAAGCGCAATGTGTAGAGATGGAGTTCTAAGTTCAAAATATTAGCGCATGAATAAGCAGAAGTGTCGAACAACCGATTGCAGCAGAGAGTGCAAAGAAGAATACATAAGCGGTCGGATAGTGCGAATCGTGTCACGCAGAAGCAGCAGAATGCAAAAAAATAGCAGACTGTGAGAAATGAGGTGAAAGTTTTATTCTGTAATCTTTATTATTGTTTTCCAAGTTGTAGCTTGGCACAAGGGGTTGGTGCCTCTTTCCAGTAGGTGCTGGTAAAATAGGAGTTGGTGCTCCATTCTGTTGAAGCAGATAAAGTTAAGGGGTTGGTGCTCCTTCCAGTTGGTGCTGGTAAAGGATTATGTAAAGTTGTAGCTTTGCATTGACTGGATTTGGATGGTAGTCCAAGCAGTCATTTTTGAGGAGTAGCCACATTGGTGAACCTCGTTAAATTGCCGTGTTATGTGTGATGCTTTCTTGATGCATTTAGTATCTCTCTTATCTGTTTTAAACTATTGCTGGATTTAAAACTAATTGTTTTAGAAGTTTTTAAAGAACACACTGATTCACCCCCCCTCTCAGTGTCATTGTGATTACAACAATTGGTATCAGAGCCAAGTACCTGAACAGGCTTAAACAGACTAAGGTGATCTTGGAAGTTACGCAATGGCAAGTGGTGAAGGTTTCTCCTCGAACAAAGCACCATTGTTTGATGGGACTAACTATGCATTCTAGAAAATTAGAATGCGGACATATCTCAGTGCTTTGGGTTTTGACATCCGGGGTGCAGTAGTTAATGGTTACAAAGCTCCTGCCACCGCTCCAACAGACACTGCTGGTAAAAAGGCATTTGAATATGATTCAAAAGCAAAAAATGCCATCATGTGTGGACTAGTGGACAGTGAGCTAGTCAAGGTCATAAATTGTGAATCAACAAAAGATATATGGGATAAACTAGAGAACATCCATGAAGGAGATGATAGGATCAAGGAGGCCAAGCTTCAAGCACATCGAGCTCAATACGAATCTTTAAAGATGGACAATGATGAGAACATAGAGACCTTCATGCAAAGAGTCAATGGGATCACCAATTCAATCAGAGGTCTCGACGAAGAATTAACCGATGCTGCTATCGTGAAAAAGGTATTAAGATCGCTCCCTCCTAGATTTGATTCTAAAGTCTCTGCCATAGAAGAAGCCAAAGATCTAAATAGTTTTAGTATGGATGAGATGCATGGTTCTTTGACTGCTTTTGAAATGAGAATAGGAAGGTCTAATCCCACAGACAGAGAAGCAGACTTTCAAAGCCCTAAAAGGCAAAAGCACAAAACAAGAGTCTAAAGAAGAGGATGCTTCAGATGAAATGGAAGCAAATTTTGTCGAAAAGCTGAGAAAAGGAAAAGGAAAATACAAAGGAAAGCTACCTTTTAAATGTTTCAATTGTGGAGGCATTGGACACTTTGCTATCAAATGTCCTCTCCATGACAAGAACAAAGGTGAAGAAACTCAGCATCAAGAAAGAAGTGAATGGAGGAAGAAAACTAACTTCAGAAAAGGCAATTTCAAAAAGAAAAGCTTTATCTCCCGAAATGCAGAATCTTCAGAGGACAGTTCTAGTGAAGACTCTGAAGAAGGAACAGGTGAGGCTCTCTTTATGGCATTTGAAGTAGAAGAATCAAAAGAGGCAGAAAACACACAAAAGAGAGAAGGAATGAACTCTGAAGTATCTATTGAAATAGGTGAGGCTGAAGTTGATTTAGAAGGTGAGCTGGTTTCTGCTCTTATGGAATGGAAATCTGAGAAAAGAAAGAATAAAAAATTGTTAAGGAAGCTTGAGGATGCAAATGACATTATAGCCAGTCTAAAAACACAGACTGAAGAGTACAAGAAAATGTCCGAAGATCTTGAAGTACAGGTAACCATGAAGATAGATTACTGTTGCAAATTGGAAGAAGAAAATGTTAGTCTTCGAATACAGATACAAGAGCTGGATCGAAAAATTAGCTGTCATTTAAAACGTGATGAAAGTTCGATGAAGCTGGACAAAATCCTAAGCGATCAAAGACCCACAGGTATCAAATTCGGTCTGGGCTTTACTGAAGGAGAATCATCAAATGGACCAAAGGCAAGCAATGTTGAAAGTGAAAAGAGTAAAGACAAGAAACAGGTCGTTGAAAGAAAAACAAATCAGGCAAAAGAAAGCAGTAATGCCAGTCCTGAAATAGGAACTGACAATGATGGCTTTACCAAGGTCACACATCAAAAGAAAAGAAGATCTAAGGCTCCCGCAACAACTTGGCCAAGACCATCTTTCAGGTTCAATCATTATTTCTATGGTTTCTATTTTAAATGTAATGGTTATGGGCATAAAATTGTGGACTCGCAAGTACAATATAGGTCCTAGAAGTTTCACTAGTAGAAATGCTTTTGCTCCTCTAATGAGTTATGCAAGTAGAATGCTTTAATTGTCACAACTTTGGGCATATTGCTAGAAACTGTCGTAGTATTTCTGTTTCAAATCAATCTCGAAAAAGAAGAATTCAACCATATAGGGCAAAACAAAATAGAATTTCTTCTGAAGGATATGTGCAAGATTCTGAAAAGGGGAAATCCAAGCTAGAACCCAACACCACAGTTAAAACAGAATGGAAACAAAAAGAATAGCTCAGGAAAGAACAGGAATCTTTAATAGTGCAGACAACTTTTAGAGCTCAGAATAAATATGTACCGTGGATTCTTGATAGTGGTTGCTCAAGTCATATGACAGGTGATAAACAAAAATTTGAAAATCTACAGAAATATGAGGGTGGTTCTGTGAAGTTCGGAAATAATGATGGAGCCAAAATAATAGGTAAAGGATCTGTCAAAATTAGTGAAGGGAAAATCAAGTCAGAAGAAGTTTTATATGTGGATGGTTTGAAACATAACCTGTTAAGTGTGAGTCAAATCTGTGATAAAGGACATGAAGTGGTTTTCAAGAAGCAGGGTTGTGAAGTCAAAAAAATAAACAATGGGAAATTGATAGCAACCGGTTCAAGGACGTCTGGCAACCTGTACACACTCTCAAAATTTTCAGAAGGTATGTGCTTCATCGGACAAGAAGAAGAGAACTGGTTGTGGCATAAGAGGCTTGGACACATAAGTTTTGATAATTTGGTGAAAATCAGCTCTAAACAAGCAGTGAGAGATATTCCAACCATTAAGAAACCTTCAAATAGTGTTTGTGCTTCATGTCAGAAGGGAAAGCAAACCAGAGTTTCATTTAAAACAAAAGAATACCACACTAGCAGGCCTTTGGAACTCATTCATACAGACTTATGTGGACCCATGAGGACTCAAAGCATAAACGACGACAAATACTTTATGCTGTGTATCGATGATTATTCCAGAATGACATGGATATTCTTCCTAAAAGATAAAACAGAAGCTTTTGAAATGTTCAGAACCTTCAAACAACTAGTTGAGAATGAAACAGGAAAAAGGATTAAATGCTTGCGATCAGACAGAGGAGGAGAATTCATTTCGAATGAATTTACAGAATACTGTGGAAAATACGGTATCAGGAGACAATATTCAGCAGCCAGAACTCCTCAGCAGAATGGTGTAGTAGAGAGGAAGAACAGAACTATACAGGAAATGGCACGCACCATGCTGGCAGAAAACAAAATAGCAGATAGATTCTGGAAAGAAGCAGTTCACACAGCAGTATACATTCAAAACAGGTATATGTTAAGAACTCATGAATGCAAAACACCGTATGAGTTGTGGTTTGGTAGAAAAGCAACAGCTAAACATCTCAAAGTATTTGGCTGTAAGTGCTACATCAGAAAAACTGATGACAACCTTGGAAAGTTTGAAGATAGAGCAGATGAAGGTGTTTTTGTTGGTTATTCTCCAAATAGCAAAGCTTACAAATGCTACAACAAGAGACTCAAGAAAATTGTGGACAGTGCAGATGTTAAATTCGATGAAGGGAGGAAACAAATAGCTAACTTTCAAGAAAACTACCCAATCTACGAAGAAGTCATTGAAGGAGATGAAGTGCATGGAACAGAAAATACGTCTACGACTGATGCAGATAACTTATCAGATGACTCAGAGGTGCAAGAAAACAAAAAATTCAAAACGGGCAGCTGGCAGAAAAATCATCCTAGAGACCAAATAATTGGAGATCCCACAGCCGGCATTCAGACAAGAAAGAAAGTAATAAGTAATTACTCTCTTTTATCCAGCATTGAGCCCAAAAACATAGATGAAGCAAGCAAAGATGACAGCTGGATGAAGGCAATAAATGAAGAGTTAGATCAGATTGAAAAGAACAGAACCTGGGAACTAGTACCTAGACCTGCAAATAAGAATGTAATAGGCACCAAATGGATATTTCAAAATAAATTAAATGAAGACGGTCAGGTCATTAGAAATAAAGCAAGACTGGTTTGCAAAGGCTATGCACAGGTCGAAGGCATTGATTTTGAAGAGACTTTCGCACCAGTGGCCAGACTAGAAGCTATTAGAATGTTTTTGGCACTAGCAGTTCACAAGAACTTCAGAGTTTATCAGATGGATGTAAAATCTACGTTTTTAAATGGGAAACTTGAAGAAGAGGTCTATATTGAACAACCAGATGGCTTTCAAATCAGTGAAGATCCTAACCTTGTCTGCAAATTAAAGAAAGCACTGTATGGATTAAAACAAGCACCACGGGCATGGTATGCTAGGCTAGATAATTATCTCTCTCAACAGGGATTCAAGAAAGGTTTAGTGGACAGTAATCTATATGTGAAAATAGAAGGTGGGCATCTCATTGTTCTTGTTGTCTATGTGGATGATATCATATTTGGCAGCAACAAAGATGAATCGTGTAAAGACTTAGCAAACAAGATGCAGAATGAATTTGAAATGTCAATGATTGGTGACTGTCTTACTTTCTGGGGCTACAAGTTAATCATAATGAGAAAGGTATATTCATTTCCCAAATCAAATATGTGAAAGAAATGCTAAAGAGGTTCACTATGGAGGACTCAGTAAGCCGATCAAGCACTCCCATGACAACAGGTCGCAAGTTGAGTAAAGAAGACAAATCTCCACCTGTAGATCAAACCATGTATAGATCAATGATAGGAAGCTTACTATATTTAACCGCAACCAGACCTGATATTCTGCAAGCAGTTTGCATGGTAGCCAGATTTCAAGCCAGTCCCAAAGAGACTCATGTAACAGCAGTCAAAAGGATTTTTCGGTATCTCAAAGGCACCATGGAGTATGGGTTGTGGTATCCAAAAGGCAAAGATTTCACTCTTATATCATATTCAGATGCAGATTGGGCTGGATGTGTTGATGACAGAAAGAGTACCAATGGAGGAGCATTCTATTTGGGGGACAGATTGGTTGCATGGCACAGTAAGAAGCAAGAGTCAGTTTCTTTATCTACAGCTGAGGCAGAATATATTGCAGCAGCAACATGTTGCACACAAGTCTTGTGGATGAAACAAACCTTGAAAGATCTAGGTATTAATTTTAGTGAACCAATATCAGTAAAGTGTGACAACACCAGTGCAATCAACATTTCTAAGAATCCAGTAATGCACTCACGGACAAAGCACATTGCTATAAGGTATCATTTCTTGAAAGAGAAAGTTGCAGAAGGAGAAGTTAAATTGGACTATGTCCCAACTACAGAACAAGTAGCAGATATTTTTACAAAACCTTTGCCCAAGGAAGTATTTGAGTACCTTCGAAGCAAATTAGGAGTAGTCACACTTCCTAAGAAGTGACTAGCTACAAGGATCACTTTCTCAGGGGAGCATTTGAGTATTTGACTATTCTTTTGCTCATGATCATAATTTGTGCCAGTTGCAACAAATTGTGCCCGAGAAGTGTGAGGATGGACTCGGGGGAGTCTACAGCAGCCCTTTGGTATTATTGACAAAGGGGGAGAAGAGTTACAGGAATGTACACAGGTGTTGCCAACAATTCCAAAGGGGGAGATTGTTGAGCAAGGTGTTGCAAGAAGGTTGTCATTGTTGTCAACACAGGCAGTTAGATCCAATGATGCAAGTGGATAGACAGTGTAGGAGTCATTCAGATGCGAGAAGATAGAAAAAATTCGAAGAAAAAGTCAAGTTAGAAAACTGTCGCGATATCGCGACATGTTTTCTGTCACGATTTCGCGACAAGTTGGAGGAGAGAGAAGATGCAGCCGAAAATGTCACGATATCACGACAAGTCGGAGGAGAGAGAAGGCACAATCAAAAATGTCACGATATCGCGACAAGTCGGAGGAGAGAGAAGGTGCAATCAAAAATGTCACGATTTCACGACAAGTCGGAGGAGAGAGAAGGTGCAATCAAAAATGTCATGATATCGCGACAAGTCGGAGGAGAGAGAAGGCGCAATCAAAAATGTCACGATTTCACGACAAGTCGGAGGAGAGAGAAGGCGCAATCGAAAATGTCACGATTTCACGACAAGTCGAAGGAGAGAGAAGGCATAGTTGAAAATGTCACGATTTCACGACAAGTAGGAAGAGAGAGAAGGCGCAAGGCAAACTGTCACGATTTCGTGACATGTCGGAGGCCAAGAAGCTAAGTCGAAGTAACTGTAGCGATTTCGCTACATGTTGAATTTTTGCTGGCCGAAGCAGGAAGAAAGTGTTAAGTGAAAAAGTTGTAGCGATTTCGCTACAAGTTGCAAAGGCACAACACAAAGGCGTAGCGATTTCGCTACGAGTTGCAAATGCACAAAACAAAGGTGTAGCGATTTCGCTACGGGTAAAAGTTGCACAAAACAAAGGTGTAGCGATTTCGCTACGGGAAAAGTTGCACAACACGAAGGTGTAGCGATTTCGCTACTAGACAAAAGTGCAGAACTTAAAGATGCAACGATTATGTTCAAGTCAAAATTTCATGGGAAAAAGCAAGTTGGAAGCACAAGGCACAAAGTTGTAGCGATTTCGCTACTGCATGAAGCTCAAAATGTATGGAAGCCGAAAGCGTCACGATTTCGCGACAAAGATGAGGATGACGTCAGTGAAAGCTGAAAGTGTCACGATTTCGTGACAGGTTGCAAGAAAAGCCGCTAGAAGCCGGAAGCATCACGATTTCATGACAAGAATGAGGATGACGTCAGCAAAAGCTGAAAGTGTCACGATTTCATGACAGGATGCAAGAAAAGCCGTTGGAAGCCGAAAGCGTCACGATTTCGCGACAAGAATGAGGATGACGTCAGCAACTGATCAAAGTGTCACGATTTCATGACAAGAATGGAAGTGAAGCGTTCAAAGGCCAAAAGGGTCACGATTTCATGACGACAAGGTCAAGAAGGCGTACGGCCACAAAAAGTGTCGCGATATCGCGACGTGTTGCTATTTCATGGCAATAAGCTACAGGAAGGTGACGAAGGTGGCAGAAGAGTTTGAGGCCGACAAAGTTAAATCAGGGCCGATGGATTTTAGGGTTTGAAGCCGACATCTTTTAGGGTTTCACAGCCGATGTTCTTAGAGGTTGAAGCCGACATCATTTAGGGTTTTACAGTGGATCTGAAGCCGACATCTTTTAGGGTTTCACAGTGGATGCTCTTAGAGGTTGAAGTCATCATCTTCTAGGGTTTACGGCCGACATTTTCTAGGGTTCACAGCCGACGTTTCCTAGGGTTTGTCTCTGAGATTTCGTCTATAAAAGGATGGTTACTTCGGTTGAAAAAATGAGGAAGATAGAGTGCGAGAGCGAGCAGAGTGCGTTGCGTTGAGATAATGTGCGAATGCGAATAGAGTGATTGCGCAAGTTCGGCCGTGTAGAGTGCAAAGTTGTAGTTCGAATCTGCATATCGTGATTGCATGGATGAAAAGCGCAATGTGTAGAGATGGAGTTCTAAGTTCAAAATATTAGCGCGCGAATAAGCAGAAGTGTCGAACAGCCGATTGCAGCAGAGAGTGCAAAGAAGAATACAGAAGCGGTCGGATAGTGCGAATCGTGTCGTGCAGAAGCAGCAGAATGCAAAAAAATAGCAGACTGTGAGAAATGAGGTGAAAGTTTTATTCTGTAATCTTTATTATTGTTTTCCAAGTTGTAGCTTGGCACAAGGGGTTGGTGCCTCTTTCCAGTAGGTGCTTGGTAAAATAGGAGTTGGTGCTCCATTCTCGTTGAAGCGAGATAAAGTTAAGGGGTTGGTGCTCCTTCCAGCTTGGTGCTGGTAAAGGATTATGTAAAGTTGTAGCTTTGCATTGACTGGATTTGGATGGTAGTCCAAGCAGTCATTTTTGAGGAGTAGCCACATTGGTGAACCTCGTTAAATTGCCGTGTTATGTGTGATGCTTTCTTGATGCATTTAGTATCTCTCTTATCTGCTTTAAACTGCTGCTGGATTTAAAACTAATTGTTTTAGAAGTTTTTAAAGAACACACTGATTCACCCCCCCTCTCAGTGTCATTGTGATTACAACAGATTTTCCCAATTAAATCCAACCCCCATTGTGAAAATGGCCAAGTCGCTTGGATCGGTTGTAAGGCCTGGGAAGGTACATGTGTCAAGTTAGCATGGTGTTGACATTTCATGCACTTCCTCACATATGTGCAACAATCTCGCTCTAAAGTTGGCCAATAATAGCCCATGCAAAGAATGCGCTTTGTGATGGCCATGCCACTAAAATGGCCACCACAAGTACCATCGTGTTCTTGGGCCATTTCCCAAGTCGATTCTTGATGCTCTAAGCAATGAAGGAGGATTCCTTCGTAGCTCTAATGGTATAGGATGTCTCCTAATAAGACAAACTTTGCTGCCTTCCATTTAAATGTCCTTTTGGCAGTGTGCGATAATCCAGGAGGGAGGTTACCAAGCTTTAGGTACTCTCTAATTGGTGTGGACCAGTCCTGTTGTGTGGAAGCCTCGATTGCATGAATCGCCTATCCCTCATGAAGTTCATCCCAAGAAAATGTAGATTGGGATAGAACTTGTAAGAATAGCATTGTGCTGCTATCAAAAGGGGTTTTGGGGAACAGAGTCCCCCAAGCGGCATGATTCAAGTGCTCATGAATGTGTGAGAATCTCTCTTGATGAGGTTCTATTTGAATCATGTGAACTTCTGGCATGGCTTGAGTGCTCTCATGCTCAACCGTTGATTGCGATAGCGTCTTGACTTGAATGGTTGTCATCTCCCCTATGGGGTCTTGTGGAATCAAGGATCCTAAAGAGGCCATTGTATCCACAAAATGATTAGATGATCGAGGGAGTGCCTCGATGTCATACCATTCAAACTTTTCCAGGGATTTGTCCACAAGGGCTTTGTAGGCTTGCAAAAATGGGCACTTGCACTGGAAGATTCCCTTGACCTGGTTGACAATGAGCAAGGAGTCACCAAAAATATTGAGCTTGGTGATTTTCATGGTGATAGCCATTTTAAGCCCTATGAGTAAGGCTTCATACTCGGCATTATTGTTGGTGCAGGGGAAATCGAGTTTAAATGATAGGGGTATGGGAGCCCCATGCGGTGTGAAAAACATGATTCCCGTGCCACCCCCTTGCTCACATTTGGAGCCATCAAAGAAGAGAGTCATATCCGCCTATGACTCAGGCTCATCAGAATCAGGCGATTCTGATATTTGGAAGACTCCATCATTGGGAAGCTCCATGCTAAGAGGCTGGTCCTCCTGGAGAGGAGCCTCTGCAAGTTGATCAGCAATGACCTATCCTTTGATTGACTTTTGTCCTATGAACTCTAGGTCAAATTCTATCAACAACATAATCCATTTCACCATGCGACTACTATGATAAGTATGACTCATCATGTATCACAATGGATTCTCTTTGGATACAACATACGTAGTGTGACTGAGCATATAGTATCATAGCTTCTTGGTAGCAAAAACCACCACTAGACATAACTTTTCTATGTATGCGTACTTAATCTCATAGCTCACCAGGGTGCGACTGAGATAATATGTGGCCTGTTCCTTATGAAATTCATTATTTTGGGCTAACATGGCACCCAATGCGACCTCAATAGCTGAGATGTATAATCGGAATGACACCCCTGGTCTGGGTGGAGCTAACACTAGTGGTGAAGCCAGGTATTGTTTAATTGTGTCAAAGGCATCCTGACATTCATTGTCCCAGTGGAATGTGACCCCCTTGTGTAAAAGTTTGTTCATGGGTCTACACTTGTCCGACAGTTGTGCTATAAAGCGTTTGATGGATGCAATCCTCCCCTACAAGCTATGAAGCTGCTTGATGGTAGTCGAGGGAGGCATTTCAAGGATTGCCTTGACTTTGTTAGGGTCCACTTCGATGCCTCATTTGGAAACTATAAATCCCAAGAGCTTTCCAGATGTGATGCCAAAGATGCACTTCTTGGGATTCAGTCTCACATTATGTTCAATTAGGTGATCGAGGACTTTGCGCAAGACATCTAGGTGCTCATGACGTAATAGATATTTCGCCAATAAGTCATCCATGTAATCTTCCAAAATTTTATGCATGTAGTCATGGAAGATATATGTCATGGCACGCTGGTAGGTGGCACCGGCATTCTTAAGGCCAAATGGCATGACCTTGTAACAAAATGTCCCCCAAGGCATTGTGAACGCCATTTTGAGCTGGTCTTTAGGGTTGATACGAATCTGATTATACCCAGAGAAGCCATCCATAAGGGAGAGCATTTCGTGTCCTACGGTGGCATCTACCAAGGCATCTATGCTTGGCAAAGGAAAATCATCCTTAGGACTCGCTTTGTTTAGGTCTCGAAAGTCGGTGCAAATGTGAATCCTCCCGTCAGGCTTCTTGATGGGAACCATGTTGGACAACCATGGTGGATAGTCTACAGAAATGACAAACTGGGCATCCAATAGTTTTTGTAGCTCATATTTGACCATCAAGGCCACTGTTGGGTGCATCTTTCTCAGCTTTTGCTTGATAGGTTTGATTGTGGGGTCAAGCGTGAGATTATGGGTGACCAGATTTGGATCTAGTCCCGACATGTCTTTGTAAGACCATGCAAAATCTGCCTTCTTTTCTATGAGAAGGGCTATATAATCGGCTTGCTCTTTGGGGGATAGGCTTTCCCCTAGCTTGATATATTATGGGTTTTCAGGATCTGAGCCGATATCTCTATCAACCGTAGGCTCGATTGACATATGAGACCCCTCCTCCAACTGATGGGGAGTAGGTATCAAATGGATGTCATTAGCTAGATTTAAATCTTCGATGGGAACCTCGGGTTCCTCCTCAGCATGGAAGACATCATGAGTTGGTCCTGTGGAGAAGTGAAACAATCCACCACAGGCCCAATACTCAAAGGGTGATGGGGGTGAATCAATGCGATCCCAATCAATCACATCTAGGTCTAGATGGAGTGGTTTGGAAGGATCGACTAGGTTGTGGAGTGGTGTGGTCAAATCAATGGAGATCATATTGATGAAATGTGTTTGCTCTCTAGGACCACGTGCATGTGACTATGTATTGGTGTTATCTCTCACCCCCAGATGTGGCTCTGGGGGGATTGGGATCTTTGGATCCTATCTGGGAATAGACTATAGGATGGGATCGTTAGGCTCAAGGAGCTCCATGTGTGTGGGTGGGTCAGGGAAGACCTCATGATGAATCTGGCCTAGATTGATAGGCCTTGCCCTCAAGCATGGGCCAACATGTAACTGATGATAGACTTCATCTATGTTAATATTCTCGTGATGATGTCACAAATAATGAGGACCTAGGTATGCCCTCTCTGTCTCATCCTCATAGTCACTGTCATATATGGGAACCTCATTGTTGCCCCTTGGGATCGGGCGATCAGGTAGGTGTGGTCCCATATATGCTAATTCCTCATAATCATCATCATGGATGAGGATTCCTTCATTCTCATCTTGTAGTGCCTCAGGCTCCCGAGGGCCCAACTGCTCAAGTAAATTAACTGCTCCTCCCCAGGAGGTCTATCTTCCTACGGATGAACCGGCTCTTCAGGAGGAAGGAGCTACCACCAAACAGGATCAGGGAAAGGGAACAAATGTATGAGGCTTTCCTGTTGGTCATTAATGGGGACAATTTGTGAATGATCACTGTCCGACTCAAAAGGGTCATATGGTGCTACCTCATAACCCGACTCATCCTCTGAGGTCCACTCATATGAGGTGCCTGGATCTGACTCATCATAGACATGGGGACAACTCTGCAACCCTTCCCCTCTCTCAAAATGTGGGGGAATGTCACTGGGGATCACGGGGTTCCCATCTAGCCATGGAAAGTAATCCCCCAGGGAGTAGACTGTATTGGGATTGGCATAAGGGTCTTGGGCCAACCCACCCTCGTAGCCTATATTCAAGCGATTTAGGCTATCTAAGAGGACATCTAGAGGCAATGGATTGTTGCGTCCCACTCCCGACTTGTCATAGGGCATTTGATATTGTGGTTGACAAGGGATTCTGGTGCCCTGCTCATACAAGCCTAACCCATAACCATGCCAGTTGCATAGGTCAAGGTACTTCAAGGTGAAGTCAGGGTTAGACAAGTAGTTGATATCCTCTCCAAAAGGTTCCTCATCTTCCTCCTATTGTTGGTAAGGTTCGATGCCATAGTCAAGGCCCCCATAGATAAAGTTCATTTGATTAGGGGGAATACCAAGAGGTACGATAGTGCCTATGGGAAGATGGGGTCTACCCATGTCTTGCATCGACTCTAAAGTGGGAGTAGTGGTAACATTCCTAACCATGTACTCTCCCAATCTGGTAGAAGCTAGATGTACTGTAACCTAGGGCTACGGATAGAAGAGGGATGAGAGTGAGACTTGATCCGGCTCATTGTTTGCCTCATGTGGTGTCTCTTCATCATCCGGGCTAAGTATCTCCTCTGTAGAGATGGTGGATATGATTGGTTGGTCCTCCTCAATGGGCCACTTCTCTGGGTTCCTAGGCAAAGGATCCACTGATGTATTAGGCATCTAGGGTGGGGCCGATGATGAGGAGGGCATGGTATGCTGTAGCGGTGGGGTCGAACCTCGGCTAGATTTATTCGGTTGAAAATCTAGATGTATCGATGGCAAGGTCGACTCGGGTAACTGCTGCACCATGTTGCAGTACTTGAAGGGCTCTAGGTCCATGGGGACGACATGAACTTGCCCTTCGTGAGTGTACTTGAGGCACTAGTGAGCGATGGAAGGGATGCACTTCATGTCCCTGATCCATGGTCTTCCTAACAAAATGTTGTATGCCATCTCACCCTCCAGGATGTGGCACATCGTCGAGATGATCTTTTCCCCTACTTGAATAGGTAAGATGATTGTACCAACCGTTGAGCATATGGCATCATTGAATGCTCAGAGGGTGTAGGTAGATGTGACAATATGAGATGTTGGAAGCTTCAGGTGCTTTAGAGCTATTGTAGTTATAATGTTGCTCGAAGACCCAGTATCTATCAAGACTCTTTTGTATGGTGTTCCATTCACACGTGCGACAATGTGTAAAGGGGGATCCACCATATCATGTGGAACCGGTTTAAGTTCATCTTCTCGAAAAGTAATTACCGGTTCCGTGCATTGCCGCACATGCCCCACAAAGTTGTTGAAGGAGTTAGACTCCTGGGGCTGAAGCTCAATTGCCTTAAGGATCTCCATCAAGGCTTCTCTATGAGGTTGTGATTGTTGGATGAGCTCATAGATGGAGAGCCGGGCAGATGTTGTTCTTAAGCTCTGAGTGAGCTTGCTCTTGATGGTGACTATAGGCCTAGGTGGGAGGCTCGGTCCAGGAGGTGGTATAGGCTATGATGTCGAAGGGACATCACTCTGAGCCATAGGTGGTGCGGCTGGACTTGGATACCACCTATTTCTTGTCACAATACTGACCATGCCAACATATCCTTGCTTAGGAGGGGCATGGTGAACCTCGTTCACTTGGGGCACTGGTTTGGCCTGCTCTGCGTGGGCAGGCAAGGGGTCTTTAAAGACCCCCATCTATTGGTTGTTCGGTGCGATAGGGTTATCTACCTGGAGGGCATTCCTATCAATCAGGTCTTGCACTAGATGTTTGAATTTATAGCACATTTGCACATCATGCCCATTTTGCCTATGAAATTTGTAGTATAGGTCTTCTCTGTATCCTTTGGGCTTAGGTGCATTAGGGTCGATAGGTCGACTGTCAGGTAGATGGATCGCATTAGCCGCCAAGAGGTGATCAAACACTGAATCCATAGACTCTACAATGGGCGTAAATTGTCGCTTGGGGTGACGTTGTTGATTTTGCCCTTGACCATTCTGGTTATCCTTGGCATAGTTCCCGGGGGTGGCCTGATAATTAGGCTTTTGAGGTGGCATGGCTGGCGCTGGCCTCGGGACACTAATGGCAACCTGATTTACTACTGCTGGCTTAGGTTGCATTGGGGTGTTCTTAGTGTTCTTGCTCCACTCCTTCTTGCGAGGCTTCACAATCTCACCCTCTTGAATCTTGATTTCTTCGATGATCCTAGCCTGTGCTAAGGCATCTTCAAGAGTGGGGTATTGTTGCAACTGTAGCAACAAAGAGATTGGCTTTAAGCAACTTTTGGAGAACATCTGAGTCAACTCCGACATGGGGAGAAGATAAGGCAGCTTGGCGAGCAAGGTTTACCATCTATTGCCATAATTTGTTATTGACTCATCATCATATTGTTTTAACCCAACTACATCGGCCAACGTTGCCTTCCTCTTGGTATTGAAGGCAAAGCGCTCCAGGAATGCATCCACAAGTTGGTCCAAATTATGGATGCTATGCTTAGGGAGTTGGTAAAACCACTCAAAGGTAGGGCCAACGAGGGTAGTCACAAATGTCCTCAAAAGCAAAGCATCATCATCATGAATGTCGAAGCATTGGCCTAAGAACCTAGTGACATGTTCTTGCACATCCTCTTCTCCCTTAAAGGTAGCCAACTGAGGCAACTTAAATTGTTCTGGATAGGGAGGCACAGGTACTGATGGATGGATAGGTTGACTACGCAATTGATGCATAGTGGGCTTTTGAGATCCCGACCCAGAGGTCTTGTTCTCTACTAACTCCAAGCGTTCTAACAATGCTTTGTAAGGACCTGAGGACTTGATCTCCTCATCTTTGTTCACATCTTGTGGTGGAGGTCTAGGCTCCTCCAACCTAGGGCGAGGTGGTGGTAAGTCACCCCCTACCTCGGTAAGGCATCTCAACATATTCTATTTCTGGCTCGTGCTCAGTATAAGCCCCGTAAGGCATCTCTCGAGCCGGCCTATGAATGGGGGTATCTACCCATGGTGGGCGCCCTATGTTTGGCCTGGGAGGCATCTCCCGATCTGGCCTAGGAGGTCATGGAAGCAACATTTGATAAGGTCTCGAGGACCTCTCTCGAATGAGCATGGGTTGCCTCGGATGGACCTCCTACCTATGTGTCTTAGGGGTAGGGACCCTCTCTCTCAAAGTTTTTTGGAATAGCTCATTGGTCTGCTGTTCGATCCTTTCTTTCTCAAGCTGGTGCAAGCGATCTAGTTGCTCTTTATCCCATCGAAGCTGCTTGAACTGAGCTTGGCGTTCTATGTATCTCACAACCGCTTGCCTAATTTGATCCATAGTGTGAGGCCTAGGAGGCCTAGGAGTCTCACCCTAGGGTCGACCTTGTCCAAGGTACTCTGTGTTCTCCATAGGGTGCTTGCCTCTCTCGAGGTTCACCGCATTGACTTGAGGCTCAGGCTGGAACATGTGTTCATTACATTCAGCTGGTGTAGAGGCACATCGGGCATGCACGGTATATTGTTCCTAAGGAAAATTTGGGATCTCCTCATGTCTTCCCTCTTGGACGAGGAAAGGTAGGGCTGAGTTGGCTCGCCCAGATCGACGGGTGTCATTCCCATCGGGCTGCAAGAGCTGTTGTATCCTATCAAGGCGGCACGGAGGTAGAGTCATGTCGACTTGCTCCGGCTAGTGTGTGAAGTCATACTCCTACCTCTGCTTAGGCATGTCAGCCCTAGTGGGTACGTGGATGCATGGCACCACTCTATCTATTAGCACCTCAATGCATAGTTGCCTTTCACCAAGGAAGGCCTGTGAGATATCTACATATCGGGAACACTCTCCCAAGTAATGCTCATCATCCCTTGGGGTGTCCTGGAGAGGATCCCTTCGGAGATGAGGCTCATGCCCTACTGTCTTGGGGCTAGGTGGAGTGGAAGCTCACCAGGGAGGTATAACCAAGTCCCTAGGGCTATATCGGAGATGATTCGTGTCTCCTAATCCACTCTCCATAGCTTCCACCCATGATTGGGCTTGGCTATGGGTGCGCACCATTGCGCTCCTCTATTAGTACCCCAAGGTGATTATCTTCTTTACAAATTCTTAATGAAATAGTATACAAGAAAGAAACACTCAATAAGATAGATGATTATCTCTTTTAAGTTTTAAGTGTGAATCCCTAAACTATTTTGTGTGTTTCAGATGTGTTGTTTGTAAAGAATGACCTTGTGTCACGTGTTTGAAATATTGTTGGATTGTAATCTCATGTTCAATTGGATTTCACCTGTATACTCATAGCTCGACAACCCGACTATGAACTCCAGGTTGCGTTATCCCACCTATAATGTGTGGTGATGAGGTCCACACATGGCCAGGGAGCATAGGTCCTACCAGTTCCTCACCCAGTTCACCCGTAGTCTGCGATACACCTCCCCAAAGGGTGATGCATGCTATAACCCATGGGCTATGATGGATCTTGGAACCGGCCTTGGCAATATGGATTGGGTTCATGGGATTTGAGCCAAGTGGATGGAGATGAAACCCACCATCACTTGCACTCTACTAGTGGATGGTAATGAAGTCCACCTCACTAGCGTTTACATGAATCGTGGTGTGTGTGGTTCATTATTATCCAAGAAAGTAAGCAAAGAAGCAATCAATGACTATTCACTAAATGCATGCAATAGGTGCATTTTACTTTCAGAATAATAAGATAAGGAACCTACAAATTGACTTTATGAATGCAAATCCTACATGCTAACCTACCCAATGGGCAGGCCACAAGCAATCAAGCCAAACAGATGCATTGCTACTACAAGTTCTTTTTTATTTTCCTTCTACCTTTTGCTATGTGATGTTATAAGAAAAGAAAAAACACAAATTTTAACCTTTCTATGCAAGCAAGTGAAGAAAGAAAACTGATTTTTGACAGTCTCTAAAAATATAGCAGAAAATCAGAGGGTTTAGGCACTTACCTTGTCCACTTTGAAGCCTCCAAATTCTAAAATTTTGGGCAGAAATCTCTCTGTTTCACCACCGCTCTAGGGTGGGGCGAGTAGCAGCTCCACCACCATCCCAGGGTGGTATGGTGAAGCCACCATTCTAGGGTGTGCCAGATAAAGCCTCTGCCACCATTCCAGGGTGGGGAGGGGAGCACCTGCAACACAAAAAGGGCAAAAATGCAAGAAAGAAGTCAGATTTTCACCCAAATAAAAAGGGACAAGGGTCCCACCATGATCACCACTGAAGTAGGGAAAAATGGTGCACCAAATTATGTGGAAAAATAAGCGTATCTACCCCATATCGCTAATGAGCATAAAAAAGGAAGCATGCATGCAAAAGGAAAGAATACCAAACAAAAGGAAATGAATCAAAGCAAGTCTTTTCTCATTAATTTGTTGGATCCAATCCAAGGTTACAGTAGTCCCCTTGAGGGCTCAAAATTGTGATACAATTGTTACAATATTGGGTGCCCAAAGACCAAGTCTTTCACGGAATCCGGGTGCACATCCAATGTTTCTCCGCGTACCCACAATCGAGGTGGGTGAGCCAATGCCACCGATTCTTGTATATAGGTTCTATGATGTCTGATATTTCTTCCCAAATCCTTCTGAGGACCTGCACCTACACACAAGGAAACAAAAGAGGTCAAATAGCAAGGGTGTATGGTGAAAACATGCAATCCCCATAGGGGCAAAATGGCATATGAATTAAAAGTGCATAAAATGATATCCAAATGACTTGAAAATTTTCAGAGATGTTAAAGAGGAGGTTTTGGGAGGATATCACCCAAAAAATATCAGAAATTGCACCCGTAGACCCCTCGATTAAGCGCCACCCGCCTACAACCTACGAAAAGGAGGACAACAAAATATCGAACCTGCACTCATCCAAAACTCATGAAATTTGGTCAGTATGCATAAATTGGCATTTCAAGACAACCCATATGGTCATATTTTCCAATTGGATCCCGGATCCACCTGCATCAAACTAGGGTGCCCGGATGGGCCCTACGAGCCTACGAAAACTTAAAAATAGCATAACTAATTCATTTTAACTCCAAATGACCTGAAATTTGGACTGTAGCATCATGGAATAATTTAGAAAATAAAAAATTAAAAATAGTAAAGAAATTTCTTAATAATTTACCCTCATCCCGGGGGGGCGATGGTGACTGCAACTATTTGGGGGGCACCCTAGGAGGGGATACCCACCAAATACGGTCACTTTTTGTTACAAAACCACTGGAAGATGTTCCTAAACAACCTAAGGTGTGTTTTCATCAAATTTGGTGAAGAAATTCACCCGGATGGAAAAGTTACGCTCGGATTACCTTCTTGAAGTCACCCGGTAACCTCCTTGGCAAAAGGGAGATTACGAGGGCAAAAAGGTGCAATAAGGTGAGGGGAAATCTTGGAAGCACTCCATTGCATATCCTAGAACTCCTATCTATTATTTTTTGTGGATATGGAACCCATTTTATAGCCCAAAGGGGCTCATGTGCAAAAAGGCATGCAAGGGCATGCATGGCAAGAGGTGCCACTTGTCAAATGGGAGGCATGCACAGGGTGTGGAAGAGGATCTCCCAATTTGGCCCTCATAAAGATGGATGTCATAAGGATTCCCTATCCTCTACCTCGCATGCTCTGTTTGGGTGGTCAAATGGCAGTTTTTGGGTGCCATTTGGCCAAATTTTGACTTTTTTTGGGTCAAACTTCACCATCGTCCCACCCTGGGATGAGGGCTCACCACCATCCCAGGGTGGGATGAGGGGCATCTACCATCATCCCAGGGTGGGATGGTGGTGAATTTTGGGCTAAAACCTCCCAAAATTGGGTCGGTAGCCTCCAAAACCCTTTTCGGAGTGGCTAGAACCACTGTGAGCCTCCTGAGGGCTGCCCAAGGGGCCATATTATGTCAATTTGATCACTGCTTGTGGATGCTTAATCGGGTTTACCACATTTTAGTGTCTATAGCTAGAGAAAAAAATCCTAGGAAGTTGGAACCTAAACTAGAGTAACAAGTAATGCAACAATGGCAGCAAGAAATACCATCAATTTAGGAAAGGAAGGAAATTATGTGGAGGTAATATAGCCCAATACAAATAAGGATAAGTAGACAACCGGGAATAATGGCAAAGAATATCACTCTAGAAAAACAAGTTGAGACTATGCAAAAGAATTAATAAGATGAAAAGAGACAATCAGACTCATAGAAGTTGTATCTACATGAGTGGAATTGGACAAAAGGAGAGAAGATGATGGAATCCCCACAAATATTCTAGCATAATGAATTTGAAATTTTAGACTCTTAAAAATTATTGAAGGATATAGAAGTTGGGTAGATAGCATAGGAAGTGGGAGCCACTACTCTAGACGAAAATGAGGAAACCAAAGTGCAAGTGGAAGCCTTGGAGGAAGAGTCTATAAAAAAATAAGCTTTATTTAAAATTCATGATGGGAGGAAGTTCAAAACAAAATAATCCAAGTGATGTGCAAGAAGAGGTGAAAGCATCACAATAACAAGAACATGTTGATGAAAACATTATAGCGATGGAGATACAATAAAATCAAGAAGAATAGTAGGTGATTGAAGAGCAACAGGTGGGCTCCACTGAACAGAAAGAAGCCTAGGAACCAATAGAGCAATAGCAATCTCAGTAAGAGATTGTGAATATAGAAGATGATGTGGAGGTGGAGAAGATAATAGAATAGACTCCACTGAGAGAAAAGATAAATACAAATAGAGCACTACTAGAGCTCATGGGAAGCTCTAGCCACCACATGGGAGAGGAGGAAGAACAAACTCCCACAGAGGAGGAATTGCATAGAATACAAACAAGTTACCTTTTGAAGATACCATGGTTCAGCAAGATTGAAACTAAGGAGGCAATGCAAGGAGTAGAAGATGATGTGGAATATTTATTCTCTCAGATAGGCAATACCATATCTAGCACTAAATTGCAATTTTGTATTGTATTCATGGGAGAATTCAAGTTGTGGGAGGAACAAGTGTCTCTCAAATTTGAGAATATAATAGAATGGGTGAGCAATGAGGAGTGTAAAAGGAGAATTGGAGACATTCATGTACATCACCCATGGAAGTTACCGAAGGAAGAGATAACCACAATGTTGGGAAGAGATAACTTGCCAGAGGAAGTGAGAACCAACTACAAGCATCATTCGAGGTTGTACCTAGATAGAGCCAACTACCCGACTTGTCCCATGAACACAGTAGAGTTGGAACACAAGAGGGTCACTACAAGATTGGCTATCACTCTGAGGAATTTGAACTTCCTAACACATTGGATAGAGTGGTTGAGCATTAGATTGAAGTTTATTTATTAGCTCAAGGAAGCTCAAATGTCCGAGACAGAAGCCACTCAAAATAAAATTATTGCAATGGAGGAATAATTGCAAAAGTGTAAGGCTATGATAGAGGATAAAATAAAGAAATTGGAAGAATTGCAAAGCACCAAGGCTGATTTTGAGGCTAGACTTAGTTCACTTGAAGAAGAGAAGTGATAGGTCTCATAGATGGTAGAAGATAGGATTAAGGAGTTGGAGGCTCAACTTAGAGTAAAGGATGAGTATATGAACACACAGTTGGATAAAAAATATGAGCAAATGGTAGCATAGGCCAAGAAGATAGAAGAGCTGACACAGGAAAACAAAATATATAATGATCTGGTCCTGGAAAAGCAAGTGCAATTGAAAGCCAGAGAAGATATTATTCATGCCTTGGAGGTTGATATTGACCACCACCTGAAGACCATTACAGAGAATAATGAGGATCTTCAGGTGGAAATTGAAATATAATTACATTTTTAGGAGAATCTAAAGAAGAGTGTCAGTGATCGTGAAAAGGAAATGAGGGAACTCCTGAAGACTACCAAAGAGAAAGCTAATTTTCATGGGGTGAAAGTAGTGGGAATGGGAAACTACGCAGCCAGGTTGAAGAACAAACGTGCAATTATTCAATCCCAAGTGGATGACTGGAAAGTTGTGGTTGCGTATTATGAGGCACAACTAAAACAAAAGTATGATTCGATGAGGACACCAACCAAAGTAAATGGGAGGGTAGATGTAGGTAGTAAATCTACCTCCAAAAAGAAGAAAAAGTGGTAAATGGATTTGCCTAATTTTGATAGTTTTGAAAATTTTTGTAAATCATACAGGTAGTAGTAAACCATACAGTCATGAAGGCAAACTATACAAGGTAATGGCAAATCTTACAAGGAACAATGAAATGAAGTGAAATGCATAGGAAATGTAATTTCAGGTTGTAATTATGCATGCATTTGATTATTAAGATGTTACACTTAGTAAAAGTCTTAATTAATGCATTCCATTATGCATGGGTGGTTTTAAATAACTAATTACCTTAGTAAATACTTTGGAACGGCCTGGGAAATGTTATTTAAAGCCCCATTTTCAATTTTGATGGTCTGGACATATACTAGTTATAATATGATAGAGTTGGATTCTTCTGGTTAATCTAGCAAGTGTTAGGAGTTAGACTATGCTCTGAGAGAATTATTTTAGGTAATTACTAAAAAATAATGAATAATAATCAGACTCATAGTTTTTCTCATGTGTTGTACAATTCTTTAATGGATGAATATCAATTGATGGTTTAGTTCTACTGCATGTACTTATGTTTGAGTGTTTTGGCTAATTTATGCATTGTTGTGGAATAATGGATTGAACTAGCACTGGTGTAGCTTTATGGAATGATATAGAATTATGGTAATCTCAAATAACATGTGTTGAACCCTACTGTATAATTTCTAGGTATTGCCATTGGATTTGCAACTCTCTTAAGCCCCGTTGATATGTTTTGCATGTTATTGGAAAAGGATTAATTACCATATTAAAACCTTATAAAACATATTTGAGAGAGATTGGTACATTAGAGAATCTAATTTGGCAATTTTATTTACCTTCATTCCATACAAATCATACACCAAAGTTCATACAAATCATACATAAGATAGTTACTCGATTTGGCAGTTTATGAAAATAGAAGAAACTTCCCGATTTGGCAGTTTTGGGAAATCAACTTGTTGGGTTACAAAACTATGTACGGTAGCTTGAAAAACCAAATATGAAGGATTGTTTGAGGGTGGAATCATACAAGATCCCTCACTATATAATTTTTTATTGTATAGTATGTCGATTTGGCTTTTGTACAAACTATTCATTGGTCGTAAAGTAGTAGTTTTAGAGACTATACGGTTGTACGATTTGGTAAACAAGTTGGGATTAGTAAATTTATCATATTAAGAATTATAAATCACCTCCCCATTAGGAATAATACACCCCTATTCTATAGACACATCGAAGAGTGGAGCAGTGCACACCAAGTTTGTGGAAGGAAGACACACCGAAGAGTGGAGCAACGCACATCAATGTAGTAGAGGAACACATTTACACTGGTGTGATAAGAGAGGAGCGCAGTTATTGGAGGAGATATGGTCAGATTTTTTGAAGTAGGCTTTATATCCATAAGGAACCAGTGTGAAAGAGAAAGAAGAATTTGGGTGAGCGATATTTGAAGGTGAGTTAGAGGTATTACAATCATACATGAGCTAAAGAAAGAGCGGCGAACTATGGACATTAAGCGTAAGTAGATTTTGATTGAAATGTATTCAACATACATGAATTGAGGAGTAGTGGAGTAGTAGAGAAAACATGATAATGGAGATAATATTGGAAAGATCCTATTGAAAATAAGGGACAACGATGTCATATTTGTAATGCACGCTTGTTGGAACGAACAATCGATTTCATTCATCGCAGTTAGAAAATAAAAAAGGAAGCAAGTGTTACTTAAGAGAGTGGTACAGTGTTACAACATGGATTAATGTGTGGTTAGAGATGAACAGAGGAGCCAATTGATGGATTCGAATGCAGTGTAGGAAACACATGATCTACAAAGGAAATACTCAGTCATGCATGGCAGTAGAGTGCATATGAAGGAAACATTGGGAGTCAAACAATGAGGTACTATTTTTAGTCTTTGATTAAATTATCATGGGAGATATAAGGTTGGCTGAAAATTGAAGTTTGAATTATTTAATAGAAGGTATAATATTATTTTGAAATTTGATTTATATTTTAAAATAAAATATAAGGATTAAAAGGGTTTTATATGATAAGGAATGATTTGGAGAAATAAGGATATAAAGTGTTTGATTTGATATTCAAATCAAGAAGGGAGATATAAGGAGTCTTGTGGTTTTTATTACATTTTATTTTTCAAGTTATTAAAAGGAGATATAAAGAGTTATTTTATTGTTACTATAAAGTTTTATTTTGCAAATTTGATAAAAGGGAGATATAAGGTGTCATGTTGTGTTTTTTAAAGTTCTATTTTTGCAAATTATATAAGGGATATATAAGAGTCATGTTGTTGTTATAAAGTTTTATTTTATTTTTCCAAAATAAGATCATTGTTATTAAGGTAAATTTGGAAGAGAAAAATCATTTTGTCAAGGCATATTTGGAAAGCACATGCAAAAGGAAGAACATCATTATTGAGCAGGTTTTGTGAGCAGGTTTTGGAGCATATTTGAGCAGGTTTTGGAATAGATTTGAGAAGGTTTTGTGAGTAGGTTTTGGAACAGATCAGAGCAGGTTTTGTGAGCAATTTTGTGAGAAATATTTGAGGATAGACTTGAGAAAATTTTTGGACCAAACTTGAGCAAGGGGATTGGTGTCTCCTGTGAATTGATGTCCATGAACTTGAGATGGGGGATTGGTGCCTCATATGGATTGGTATCTATGAACTTGAGTAAGGGGATTGGTGTCTCCTGTGGATTGATGTCCATGAACTTGAGAGGGTATTGGTGTCTCTTGTGTATTAGTGTCCATAAACTTGATCAAGGGGATTGGTGTCTCTTGTGGATTGGTGTCCACAAACTTGTGATGGGATTGGTGTATCCTGTGGATCGGTGTCTACAAACTTGAACAAGGGGATTGGTATATCTTGTGGATTGATGTCCATGAACTTGAGAAAGGGGATTAGTGTCTCCTGTGGATTTGTGTGCACAAACTTGTGTAGGATATTGGTGTCTCCCTGGATTGGTGTCCATAAACTTGTATAGGGGATTGGTGTCTCCTTAGGGTTGGTGCCCACAATATTTATTGAAGAAATATATAAGCAATATTTTGTCGTGGTTTTCTCCTGAGAGGGTGTTTCCATGTAAAAAGCTTTGTCTCTCATATGTGTGGTGATTTGTGAATTGTTTCATTATTTCATTGTTATTACTTGAAGTTATTGCTTTGGAAAGAAAAGAGAAAAGTTGTATCTTATACTGTTCATCCCCCTCTTAGTATAAGATTGTGTTCTTAATCTTCTTTTTAGAAGTTACATCTATTATCATACTATTTCTAACTATCAAGATTGTTTTTATGCGTACGTCGGGTACTATTGCAAGACCTTGATTATGGTTAATTATTTGATAATAATTCAACTTTGTGCTAAGTTGAGTTTAGTTATAAAATCTTCTCATTGCTTGATGTAGTTTATAGTTCTTCATGTGTCATAGGAAACTATTTCTTGGTATGCATATTTATTGGATTATTTACCTAAACGAGATGCATGTTTACCTTATGCAAGGGATTCTTTGAGTTATATTGAATTCTAAGGTAACTCTTATCTCCCAAGAGTTCTTCTTATGATCATATATTTTCCAATAGCTACTCTACTATTGACTCTGTGAACTTTCCTGACCAGGTTCAACATACCTGTAATAATTCCTTATCATGTTGTTATGTCAAATATCGTAAAACTAGATCTATATTTCATTTCTATATACAATAGAGGGATCTCTATGCTCCAAAAAACTATTGAAGGTTTATGCCTCATTTCACCTGGGTGGATAATAATACCACATGCATTGTGTGGGGGTAGTCCCTTGTTTAAATAATGTAGTACACTTAAGTAAAGTTGACTGCTACTCGGGTGGTCGGGTGGCATACTTTTCTTATGGAGTTAGGATACTTGGAGAGGTTGGTGAAGTCTCTTGTGGTGATGATAATTGGGATTTCACACCAAAATTTCATGTTAGAACATATCTTTATCGATATTTGGATGATTTCCATGCTTAGATATGAAGTTTCACCATCCTTGCTCTCCTTCGCCATATCAAGGTTTCATGCCAAAAGATGGTTCTGGTGATATTTGGATGGTTTCCATGTTCAATAATGGTTCCACCATTTCCTACACCATAGCCTCTAGTTGAAAACCATGAGTGTATTGTAACATTGATAAAAAATGTAAATAAAGGATACGTTATTTTTTTGACCCCATGGTCTTACCTAGACTCTTGCCTTATCGCAAGGTAGTAGTGCCATTGCAATTCTCAATGGGATCTATCTTTCCAAAAATTATCCTATGGACTACCTTTTCATAGATAACGTTCAATACCCTAAACATTTTATAGCTAACATAACTAAGTTTATGACCAAGGGGTTACTTTAGCACTGTTTCCATGTGGCTCTCTTAAATATGAATACTCAATTAAGTACAAGGATGCACTTCATAGAAATCAATGTGATCAATGTTTATCCTATGGATAGGAGTGGCCAACCCTCCCATTAATACCAACGGGTAATCAAACATACCATGCTCTTTGGAATTCTCCTATCTATTTCAACAAGAATGCCTATTTTCCTTTATATCTTAAGCTAGACTCATGTTAGGTCTCTTTCCACCCATGCATTAGGTGTATAACTTGAATATTAAGCATTCTATCATAAATATAGAACATCAATCATTTTCAATGCTTAATTTTTTCCTCATATCACACAATGGGAGTTAAGGGGGTTATCACACAAACCCTCATAGAAATTCAATGTCTACCATTTTACCTTACTTGTTCTATTCAACTTTTAATATCCATGATATGAGATAGAATCCAAGCTTTTCCCCCACTTGATCATTTTTGAATCCCTTTTCCACACAAAGTATGTTTAGATCACCGTCAAGTAGGGTAGTAAGTGATCAAGAGGATTATGACATAGTTAGTGCCAACTCTAATGATAGGAGTGACAAAATCCTATATAAACTTACATTCATCATGATATGTATGATCTCCTTGGTTTAAATATTTCCATATCTACTTTTATTAGGAAGTTAAGTTACTTAACCAATTGAATGTAATTTCAATATTACTTCCTAATTCTATTATTGGCAGTGAAATACCATGCATGTATTATTTAACAATACATAAATAATGCTTTACTCATATCAAGGCTTTTACTTGATTCAAAGCACAAACCATTACATCATTTTAAAATATTCATTCATTGGAAAATGCAAAGGCATCAATTATTACAACCTCAATATCAATCATAATCTATTCTTATCCACAAAATACTGCTTGTTAACAAAATCTTATATCTTATAACATTCTAGTTATCATATTATAAGGATGTAAATGCATCATTACATTGGAAAGAAAATAATATTTATTTTCCATCTCATTCAATATCCACAATCTAACTAACCATAATAGAAAGTAAGTATAACCTCCATGCATAACAATAATTGTAAATAATAAAGTAGAATTTACACGAAATATACCCTGGGAACCCTCATGGGGAATAAACCCAACCTCCAAAATATATTTCTCCTATCATTTCATAAACTTAAAATTGTCATAAATACAAGTATAGAAAGACATCCCATGGATCCCTTTCTAAGTCAAATATGCAATTAAAGGAACCAATTTGTTCCTTGTTTCAATCATGATGCAAATAAGAAAATGCCACATTACCTTTCTCTAAGCTATCAATACAAAATATAATAACCCAACACATTATTATGTATACATGTTTATGAATGATCATCGGTTTCATATTGAGGAGAATTTTCATCAAGCACCAAAAAGGAACCCCATAATTCCCTTGATAATGAATCCCATGTTCATTCTCCAACCTAGATGCCATTATTCTATTTAAATCAATGTGATATAGTATTTATCTAAGGTTTCATAACATATGGAGAGATCCCATACTCTCTCCAATATTAGACTCCACATCTAATCCCCCACATTCATTCATATTTCACAATTTATACAATACCCACCACATTGTTGTTTGATCAAAATCAAACTTATAGTTTGCAAGATTTCATTATAGTTCCTTTTACATTTGGCCATAGTTTATCTCTTACTATATTTTTTTATTTTATCCATAGGATCATATTACAAAATTTTGACCAAATTGTCTTGTAATATTTCAAATAGTATTACACCTTAAACACAAAAAAACCTTGTAACCTATCAAACAAGATTACACCTTAATCACAAATTAACCTTGTAACCTATCCAACAAGATTACACCTTAATCACCTGATATATTTCACAAGTTTGATAAGGAGGCTTAGATTAAACCTGTTTACAAACTTTTATTGCTCTACTACAATTTGTAACCAAGCCTCCATCATCTTAAATATGGATTCTAATGATTTGATCAATTTAGAACTAATATTACTCCTTCGGTAATCAATCACGTTGATTTTCCTCAATGCATTTTTTCAATAGAGAGTACCTTCTATATTAAGGTATTGATCCTCCAATAATCATCTCAATAAGTAACCCTACGGTCATTCCAAAAGGGGGTTATTAATATCATAATCCAACGGTCACAATAGAGCATATTTGGTTTTTTTGTGACCCTAAAAGTCACTAACCAATGCATTTACCAAAATTTATCCTCTACAATGTGGGTTCTACACCCGTCTGATCATCTGGAATTTTCAAGAAGGCCTAGAACTTAGGCCATATAGTAAAGATATGATAATATTTTTAATCACCAGCAATTATCCAATCATAGAGTTTGGTGGATTAATCATCCATTCCCAATCGTATCAGTGGATCAACAGGTAAAGGGATTTAGCTCTTAGCCAAGTGCAAAATTCTAGGTGCTTAGCTATAAATATTTACACAATGGACTTCTTTTACATCACCCTCATTTCACCACACTCCACATGTGGGATGAAGAATACTTTTTCTCAAAACTCAATCATTCCAAACTAGGGTTCATTCAACCCATCGGCCAACTTTGGTCCAAACTGATAGTCGTGAGCCAAGTGTCCTTTGATCCTTGTCTAGGATTAGGTGGTTTCAATTTAGGATATCCAAGTGCCAAGTGCCTAGCATTCTTGGATATTCTACTATGTGGGATTCAGATATCATAAACCCCTTTGAAGCTACAATATGTTCCATATGAGACTATTGCTCTCCAAATGATAAAACTATTGCCACCAATGCAAATTCTATCATGCCCTCTATCTACACTTCCCATTAATCAATGAGTTCCACACGTAGGTCTATGACAATGAATATTAGGAATTACATATTTAATACCCTTTTCTCCTCCTACCTATCAATCAATGAAGGATAATTTATTGCTCGAGTTACATTCATGGCGAGCAAGTTTCTTCTATTGTAAGATGTCATAATGTAGAAGAAAGGTAATTAAGAATGCTCAAGCCTCAACTTTCTTATGGTCTTATTTAAGGGTTGCTACTAGTACTGGGTAGATACTATCTCCCATACTATGCATAGGATGACTGTACATAGGTGACTATAAGAGGTTATCTAAATTCAATGTTGGATTTCATCTATTGAAAGTCGATGCAAAAGATGATTTAAACCCTATTTGCGAAGGAGGTACACAACACAATTATTGATAGTAGTAATATAAAATAAATATTAGGTTTGTACAAAGCATCAACATGAAGCTTTACCGATCCACAGTAGCTAGCATGACATGCCTACATATCTCGGTGGAGGGCGATGAATCGAGCATCCAAAGGGAAGTTCTATTTCAGGTATTTTTTTCTACAGACTACCTTCAAAAAAAACCCAACTCAGTTGGAGTTGGAGTACTTTAAACACTGATTTACTAGTCATTCAAAGAATTATGGAGTCTACCAAGACCTCTTGTATCAATATTAAACATAGAGTCTGCATTTAATTTCCAGAAACAACAAGCATAAACATAGATTAATTAGGAAAAATGAAAGAAAAAGAGAAATAAAAATTGCATTTTGCATTTCCTAGGTTTCTTTTAGATTTCCTCTAGGCATTGCTAGGTATAGCAGACCTCTACCTGTAAGGTCCACCCTAGTCTCCAACGTGCTAGGCCATTGTGTTTTGGTTTTCTTGCATGTGGTCCAATCAGTGGCTATTTTCATCACAAAATAGGAGAGTGCATTAAAATCATATAGACTAGTTATAGATGCATTTGTATGAAAATGAAATGTTATTTTTAGGCATTGTAGGAAAATGGTCATGAACGCTAGTTGATGCATCGCTTTCTATTTAAAAATATAAAAGAATTACACACATTCACACGTATCATTTTAAACATTGGGGATTTGGATTTCATCACCAACCCCCAATTTAGTCCGATGACGTTGGAAGTCACCTCCTTCCACTGGCTTGCCCCCTAGATATCTTAGAACAGAGTAAGGAACTTACTCATAGTGGTACTAGTTACTTATGTTCAAACTATTTTCCACTATTGGAACAATCATTTGTTCAGAGTGGAAGAGCTAGGCGAACCCCCCACTGGGATTTAAGTGGTGTACCCTAAACTCTTTTTGAGAAAATCATGTTTGGTATGGGTGTTCTTGGTTACCACTATGGATGAGTCCTCTTATTCTAAATCCAAAGCAAGAGCAAGAAATAAAAAGCAAAAACACATCTAAAACACACTAAAACAAGTTCTTAGGATACACATTTAATCCTTAAAAAGAGATAATCATATTGTTTGCTTGGTGTGTTTCTTCATTGCTAGGGTAATCAACCTAACCCTAATTTTTCAAAGAAATATATGACACCCATAACCTTTTTTGGAAGTAAAAAAAAATTATAACAAAAATTATGGCCAGGAGACCTCCCATGGTGAGTGAGACCTCTAATCTAGAGAGGGAATCAGGTTCCATACCCTGCACATCTCATTACACTGAGAGTTCAAATCAGTCCAATGAGGGGTAAGATAGAGGGAAGAGAGTTGTCGACCTTGTTGCATAATTTGAAATAGGAAAGAACCCTCACACAGAGTTGTAGAGTCATAGAACCAACACAACAAACCAATCAAATCAATCACATGGATCACATGCAATTCAGAGAGAACAAAGGCTCCAAGATCAATTGGATGAGTGGGATCAAATTTATTCAAGATAGACATCCAGAACCATAGCCACAGAATATTCTACATCTAGAAGCAAACAAATCGTGACTGCTAAACACACCACTCAACCTGGAGATGCTTCAAAGTGACCCCATAAAGCTCATACAAAGTCTGACCATGAAGACCCTTATCACCGTACAGAGCACACTGAAAAAGTTACCTTAACTAGTAAGAGCAAAGAGACAACATAAACCTCTTCCTCTTTATGTCGCTTGGTCAAATTAATAAAAATACTCCAAGGGTATCTTTATTCCACTTGGTCAAATTAATATAAATTATCCAAGGATATATTCATGTCACTTGGTCAACCCACAAAATGCTCCAAAGGCATATCAAAGCCCTTTGGTCAATTCAACAAAAGTCCCCAAATGCATATTCAAGCCCTTTGGTCGAATCAAATCACAAAAGGCCCCAAAGGCATCTTAAAGCCCTTTGGTCAAATCAAATCACAAAAGGCTCCAAAGGCATATTAAAGTCCTTTGGTCAAAAGCAAAACATAAAAGCATAAAAACAATTTAAAATCAAAAGTTCAAAACATTCAAAATAATCAAAAGATCAAAAATTTGAAAGCATCCAAAAATACAAAAACATTTGCATCTCACATTTGCATCCACATATTTACATTGAATTAAACATTCATATCCATTACATTTGCATATTTTATGATCACAATCTAGCAAACAATGCCATATATTGTATCACAAATACTCAAATCCATCTACATCCACTAATACATGTGTGTAATTGTGTTTTTCAACACAACCATTACTTGTTGCTATACATAATATACTATGGTTTTCTGATTATTCAACCATACCTAGTGATCCTATCAAATTTTATGGAAAGCCATATTGGTTAGTAGAGAGTAAGGTCTAGTGGTGACAAATATTAGCATATTTTAGGATCCCATCAATAATTACAAACACTAAATTCTAGTTGGTACAAGGGAAAGATGAAAGCTGTAAAAGTGGTTAGGTTAACTAAAGTGAAAAGGGTCTTCCTTGCTTATACCCCTGTGAAACTGGTTCAAAAGTGCTAAGAATTGACAAAAGGACAAGCTTTGCCCTACCCAAAAATCCCTTGCTTTAATTAAAACAAGCAAAAATCCTAGAGTCAAAGAAAAGTTCAAAATCCTCAAAAGTCATACATCGACATCCAAAGTCATAGTTCAAAGTATCAAAAGAAAAAAAACAAAATAAATAGTGATTATCATCACTACAAGAATCCCTTGCTCAAAAGAAAAAAAAAAAATCAAAATAAACTATGATTTTTATCACTAAACACGAAAAAGTATCCCATATCAAAAGGAAGAAAAAAGGGAATGGAGCTTGAATCCCTGGAATTCTTAGCATTACACAAAACTAGAAGGAGAAATCCTTACACATGATGATATGTCTATCACAAAAGCCACACATTTGTGTAGACCAATGTTTGAATGTGGATAAGCTAGCTTTAGGTAACCCAATACTTCCTAGTGGTATAGTCCAACTAAGTCCAACATAAGAATGAGATGAACACTTAAGGATCCCTGATCTTAGCAATGGGCTGAAAGAATCCCACCTGATATCGGAGGAAATATTTGAGTTATATCTAAATATATTCATTTGTACACATAGGGATATTGAGTGTCTAGGTCCATGATGAAAGCCTTACTATTCAAAAGCCTTATATTGTCAATACACAACTGCTGATAGAGTAACTAGAGTGGTTGAATCTCAAGAACAAACCTCAAAAATTATTATATAGCAACAATCATATCATCCATCACATCATCCATTTTCTTTATAATATTCTATAAATTAGGGGGTATCAACAGAGTAGGCTAGATACCGCATACATATTAGAAATAATATATAGACAACCACTGACTATTTTGTATCTTTTAATTTACGGAAACTTATCCAGAAAATACATACATTTCACACCATTACATCTCATATATGAATACTTAATCAATTATTATGATAAGAGTGATTATTTAAATTCATGATTATTTTTTTACTTTATGTGGTATCACCCATTAATATTGTCAATGTCATATGCATTATGTATGTTTTAAGTGATTAGAGCATACAGGTTCGTTTATACCATATCATAACAACATGAGTTAGATGCATATAATACACCAAAATTAAACATACATTCACATGTGCATCCATCATCATCATCTATATCATACTATCTAATCATATATCTATCATCTAGCTAGTACATGTCATCAATACACTACATACATATAGCATAATCAAATCATTATCTAGGCATTGCATTCATCATTGTGCCATAACATAAAATCAAAACAAAAATATTTTCAAGCATCGACTGGGGAAATATTGGTATCATACCTCCCCTAGTCAGAAATAAAATAGTTAAGCAATCAATTACAAAAATCCCCAAGGAGCATAAGCCCTTTGGTCAACTTAACAAATGTCCCAAAGGACACAAGCCCTTTGTTCAAATTAAAAAATGCCCCAAAGGATGCAAGCCCTTTGGTCAACTTAACAAATTCCCCAGAGGATATAAGCCCTTTGGTCAACTTAACAAATGCCCCAAGGAGCATAAGCCCTTTGGTTAACTTAAAAAATGCCCCAAAGGACGCAAGCCCTTTGGTAAACTTAACAAATGCCCCAAAGGATGCAAGCCCTTTGGTCAACTTAAAAAATGCCCCAAAGGACATAAGCCCTTTGCTCAACTTAACAAATGCCCCAAAGGATGCAAGTCCTTTGGTCAAAAACCAAAATGCCCCAAAGGACATAAGCCATTTGGTCAAAAACAAAAAACCCAAGAGTCTTATACCGCTACTCATGTTGGTGCAATAGTCTTTCTTTGTTTCTCTTGTTCGAGAGCTTCTACTAAGTCTCGCTCTTTGCATAATGTATTTTATAACCGCCTCATTCGGTCAGTTTGTGCTGTTGTAGAAGACTCATGTTTATCTTAATATGTTCTTGTAGTCTTGACCCACAGATTCCTCAAGGGGGTTTTTGTTGTATCTGTACTCTTGCTAGTTAATGTGACTTGTTCAATGTACTATTGAATATCCCTATGATCAGACTCCACGTGTCTTCTGTGGGGTCACTCTGAGGTACCCCAAAATGGGAGCTATGTTTAGAAGTCACAATTCATGAGCTTCCAGATGTAGAGTTCTTTGGGTTGGTTGAGTAGGAAATTGATCCAGCCTGTCTAGCTATCTCATTCTCCATGGCTGGTCCCATGGGGTACCATTTACCCCTATGAGGTCATAGTCTACAGGAATATTTCATTTTGTGCAAAGGGTTTCTTCTATATGATTCCCATGACTAGATGTAGCTCTAGTTTCTTGCCCTTTAGTGGGAAAACCTGTTTCATATGTTTCTTGTGAGTCTTGAGGTGTTGCAATTCTTGTTTGCCTTCTTGAGGTGGGAATCATATCGATCATGTGTCTCTATATGTCATATATCGATCATGTTTCTCATTTTTTTGTGCTCTTAGGCTTTGCACCTTTTATAGTGTGAAACCCTAGGTCTATGTCCAAGCCCTAGAAATGAATTTCTCATGCGTAGTGCAAGTTAGCATGAGAAGCCCTTGTCTATTGTCTATATTTGAAGGCCAATTAACTGAAATCTAACTGCCCACTTGAGTCTTCTATGCAAACTGTTCGTTAGCATGAGAATCTTTTGTCCTTTGTTTATGCTTGAAGGTCAGTTAACTTAAGTCTAAATGCAAACTCAAGTCTCCTATGTGAACTGGTCATGAAAAGGAATGCAAAGTCACTCCCGCTCACCTTTATTGCATGCAGACTACCACTTTCACTCGAGATTGGGCTTATTTACCAACAAACCACTTCTTATGGCTTAGCCGCTATCGTCTACAGTGGCTATGATCTAGCCTCTATCGTCTATAGTGGCTAAGGTCTGGCCACTCTAGGCTTGAATGGCTAGAATCTGGTTGCTCTTGGCTTGAGCTACAATTGAAGATGTCATGTCTGCTTACGTTCCTAGAAAACAAGGGAAATTTGTGATTGTTGTATGCAATGATTCAAAGGACGAACATGATTTTGCTATGATCGAGTGATATTTTATTGATTTTTATTATGATTATGTTGAAGTTTTGAACTACCTCTTCACACAATGGATTGGTGAAGAAATGACAATGAATGAAGCGACAAGTTGCTTGACCAATATGACTAATCTGGTTCCTTTCTAGCATTTTTTGCTTTTAATGGGCAATCCCACATCCAAGTGTGATTCCAATTGCTTATGATAATCATCCATCCCTATCTCGAGGAGCGGTCCGACTATCAATAGCCTTCTTAGGGAGTTAGGATGAGTGATTCTGTTTATGTTTAGATTGTATCACTTTGACTTAATGTTTTTGATGTCATAGGGGAATTAGAATGACCCCTTCGCACCCGTGGAGCAATCCGACCATCTTGATCTTCTTCGGGTTTGAAGGGTGACATATCGTAATTCCAAAATGAGTTGCTTTTGCCCCAAGTGGCCTTATGGTTGCCTACTCATCTCACCAAAATACATGGAGTGCAAATCGTTGCAATCACCAAGTGGATAGAGTAGGTAACTGGATATGAGGCCTGCTTGAGATTGTGATTTTATGTGAATTTTTTTTGTTGTTTTGAACATTCTGATGATCCTAAACCATCAAAGTGTGATTATTTGTTATTTTTGTTATTCCCTCATTGAAGGAACTGCTTAATTTTGACCTATGGGCTTGGTCGCTGTCAGGTCCAGCGGCCTCTGATTTCCTTCCTGTGGCCATTGTCGCCTTGAGCGGCCAAGAAGCTCGGGCCGCTGACGTCAGCAGCGGCCAAGGCATAATTAAGGAAATATAAAATTTGCAATTCTAGGGTTTTGACCTATCATTTTCACTATTCAAGATTCCATTTTTAGAGCTCTGGTGTAACGGCGATGGTTGTGACTTTAAAACTTTGTTGGTGCTAAGGACATGGTTGCATGGGGTGAGACATCAACTGCTGGAGGAGCCGAAGCTTCTTGGGTATTTCTCTTCAAAACCCTAGCTCTCTTTTCTTTGTCTAAGTAAAATTGAACTTCACTAAGAAATGAGCAAAACGAACCTCACTAAACCTGCTGGCAATGAACAAACTCCGTAATTAGGCTTAGGTTCCTTTTTGCCATGGTGGGTTGGTCCCCAAATTTGCAATCTGTTAGTGGCTTTAGCCTAGGGTTTTTGAAAATTTTCCATTATTCACCTATTGTCCACCATTTTGGGCATTCTCAAACTTAGCTTAGTTTTGATGCTTGGGTAGGGGATTTGTTTTCCAATTTGTTTGCTTTCCCTCCCTTTTGTTGCTTTGCTTAAGTTATTTTGTCAATTGTAATTTTTTTTTGATTTTCTGGCCAAGGGTTCACGGGTTTGCCATGCCGCCCCTTGGCCGCTATCGCTCAGAGCGGTCGGCTCTGAGCCATTGTCGCTCAGAGTGGCCAAGCTTGAATCCCAATGGTCAAAAATTTGACCATTGGGCCTTGGCCACTGTTGCCTCCAGCGGCCAGGTTTCGACCGCTGTAGGCGACAACGGCTAAAGCTTGAGCCTTGTTTTTGCATTTTATGTATTGATTTTATGATTTTTTTTTACTTTTGAATTTTTGCTTTGCTTAGGTGCAATTTATTCTTCTCTTGCTTAGATTTAGAGTAACTCATACTCTTTTGCACCGTTTTCATGTTTATTATGAATTATGCCTTAGATGCATTGTAGTTATATTTTATTTTCTTCTGCTTTGTTTAGATCCTCACTGCTCGGGCTCGGGACCCGAAGCTCCTACTTGACTTGCTTCCTAGATTTGATGACACTGACTAGGAGTGGTTTAAGGCCCATGGGCTACAATACATTATCATGTTGCCCCACATTATGGCCGACCAGGCTTATCTTATGGCTTTAGCCCACCATTGGGACCCACGGACCAACACCTTCCACCTTCCACCCGACGAGATGACTATCACGCCGGAGGACGTGTACAGGATCTTTCGGATCCCGTTCGATGGGGTGCCCATTGTTTCATCGGCCACTAATGATCAGGTGGTCGTCTATGATAGGGTGTTTGGGGCACGTTCTGCACAGGCTCTCCGAGAGACTGGGTTCGAGGGAGTATCTATCAAGACTTGGTATGATGCTCATGTTTTCATAGCGAGGCATGTTGTGTTGCTGATGGTGATCAACAACGTTCTTATCCTAGATTGCTCAGGTTTGAGGTTCCCTTGGAACCTCCTAGCGATGGTGCAGGACCTACTAGATAGCGAGGAGCCTATCATCTATGCATGGGGTAGATCGCTATTGGCTCAGTGCTACGATGAGTTGTACCACATCCATCGGTGGGGATGCATCAACATTGCTTGCAGTTTGCTCTTACAGGTTTGGGGATGGGAGCACATTAAGGTAGATCGCCCTAAGGGGCTCCCAGCTGAGATTACATCTATTGAGGCTCGTACATAGTGCTATGCTGCCATATGGGCTCGGGAGCATGAGGAGCGTAAGAGCCACACTTTTGTAGGGGAGCTGTCCCACTACACTGATGCTTTCACCAGACTATTGGCCAGAGATGTCGTGTGGTGGTCGTATTATGAGTGTCCAGTTTGGGATGATCCAGCTAGTTTTACTGCTAGGACACGACACGAGTGATGGCTCGTTGGCCGTAAGATTGCCATCTGGGAGTATTTCTTCTACTCTCGGGTTCTTCGTCAGTACGGATTGTAGTAGGATGTGCCCTTGGTACCATTCTTGTATAGGCACCTCACAGCAGAGAGGGACCTACCTCCATGATAGGTCATAGAGCTTGCAGATGAGGAGGATGCCCCAACCGTAGACCCTACAGTGGTTGGGGGAGTTACAGAGGCCTACTCTCAGTGGTGGGGTGATCAGATGTGGCATGGCATCGACAACCTAGGGCACGAGGATGATGGCAGGGGTGATGGCACAGATCCGGTAGGATGCAGGGTTCGAGCCAGGACCGAGGTATGGGGCCAGCCGATAGAGCAGGTGGTAGTAGAGGATCTTGATGTTCCTGAGGAGGAGGAGGAGTTAGAGCCCGAGGAGAGAGACTCTCCTCTAAGAGCATAGTTGCATGAGGTCGAGGCTGAGCTCCAGGCTACTAAGATCTAGGTACAGTGGTGAGATGCTATGATTGAGTAGCTCACAACATAGATACAGGCTCTATAGGCTACTATCGAGGGTGGTGATGTCAGGATGCAGTTTGTTGTTCCTACTTCTACACCATAGGAGGTTCCAGTAGTAGGCTCAGGGGCAGAGGTGGGATGACTTCAGTCCTTGTTGGATGAGCATGAGGCTCGGATCTGGGGTCTTACGGATCATGTTACCCTCCTTCAGATGCAGCTCAGGAGGCACGGGATTATCCCTAAGGATCCAGCAGATGCAGGTGGTTCGTAGGTCAATGGGTGCTCTACCTCGGGGTAGTCTTCCGCTCATCCTAGCCAGTGGACCCGGACTCGGACAGAGAGACCTATAGGCTCACATCACTCGACTCGTGACACCACCATAGGGGGAGGTGGCACTGGAGGAGGTGATGCAGGGGGCTCAGGCCCGACACTAGATTGATGTTCTACTTGGTTCTTGATCCATTTTTGAGGTCGACTGACCTACATGACTATAGCCCATGGGCATTTTTGTATATCCATTGGACTTGACACACATATTTTTATGATAGATTTGCCTTTTGTGACTCATTATGTGTATCGTTTATTGCTTATGTTTTTGTTGTTATTTTATTTTATGATATGATGCGATGATGATATTATGATGATTTGATGGATATGTTAGATGATAGATGATATTTGAAGATGCTTAGATGGATGTGTAGATGCTTATATGATTTGATGATATGATGCAATGTATTTTGATGATGAATGATGAATTTATGATTTTATGCAAATGGATATTGCCTATATGTTTTATGATGTGGTTTATGGATGATTAATGACTTGTTTTTGTGGATGCAAATGTTATTGTTAAATGCATGTTTAATTTTTGCTTTAATTATATGCATCTAACTTATGTGATGGAATGGTATAAATGAACCTGTATGCTCTAATCATTAAAAACATACGAAATGCATATGACATTGACAATCTTAATGGGTGATACCACAGAAAGTTTAAAAATAATCATGAATTTAAATAATCACTTCTATCATAAGAATTGATTAAGTATTCATATATGAGATGTAATGGTGTGTAATGTATCTTCTTAATAAGTTTCTATAAATTAAAAGATATAAAGTAGTCAGTGGCCGTCTATATACTATTTCTAATATATATGGTATCTATCCTACTATGTTGATACCCCCTAATTTATAGAATCTTATAAAGAATATGATGGTGTGAATGATGTTATGATTTGTTGCTATGTAAAAAAAAATTGGGGCTTTTCGGAGATTCAAACACTCTAGTTCCCCTATCAACAATTGTCTACTTACCACTTAGACTTTTGAAAAGTAAGGCTTTTACCATGGACCTAGTTTTTCATGATCTCTGTGTGTGCATGTGATTGTATATTTTGAGGTAGAACTCAAGCATTTCCTCCGATGTCAGGCAGGATTCTTTCAGCCCATTGCTAAGATCAGGGATCCTCAAGTGTTCATCTCATCCTTATGTTGGACTTAGTTGGACTATACCACTAGGCAATATTTGGTTACCTAAGCTAGCTCATCCACATTCAAACATTGGTCTACACAAATACATGAAGCAATTGTAATAGACATATCATCATGCGTAAGGATTTCTCCTTCCAGTTTTGTACAATGCTGAGAATTCCAAGGATTCAAGCTTTATTCCCTTCTTTTTGGCTTCTTTTTGGCTTTGGATATTTGCTCATATGTAGTGATGAAAATCACTGTTTATTTTTATTTGATTTTTTCTTTGAGCGGGGATTTTTTTGTAGTGATGATAATCACTATTTATTTTGCTCATTCTTAGTGATGAAAATCATTGTTTATTTTTTATTTTTTTTGAGCTTGATTTTTTTTGTATTTTGAATATATGATTTGTGTATCGGATTTTTGCTTTTGAAATATGGACTGTATGCTTGGCCTTTTGAATTTGTACTTTGCTTTGGGATTTTGCTTATTTTGATTTAAGCAAGGGATTTTGATAGGGTAAAGCTTGTCCTTTTGCCAATTCTCAGCACCTTTAAACCGGTTGCACAGGGGGATAAGCAAGGATAATCCTTTTCACTTAAGGTAACCTAGACCGCTTTGCAACTTTCATATTTTCCTTGTACCAGCTAGGATTTTAGTGTTTCAATTAGTGACGGGATCTTGAATATCCAAGGCTTTATCATAGCTAGGCCTTACTTTCTACTAATCAAAGTTGTTTTCCTCAAAATTTGATAAGATTACTAGATTTGGTTGACTAACCGAAAAGCCTTAGTAATTATGTATAGCAACAAATAATGGTTGTGTTGAAAAACACAATTACACACATGTGGATGGAGGTATGGATATGAATGACTTGTGCGACAAACTATGGTATCACTTTTAAGACTCTCATGACATATCTTGTAATGTATGTGAAAATGCAATGCAATGATGTGGATGCAAAATGTGAAGTGCAATTGTTTTTGTATTTTTGATTTTATGTTGTTTTTTTATTTTTGATTAATTTGACCAAAGGGCTTATGATGCCTTTGGGGCTTTTGTTATTGATTTTGACCAAGCGGTTTGAATTACCCTTGGAGCCTTTTTTATTTGATTTTTGACCAAGCGGTTTGAATTACCCTTGGAGCCTTTTTGATTTGATTTTTGACCAAGCGGTGTGAATTACCCTTGGAGCCTTTGATTTGATTGTTTGACCAAGCGGTATGAATTACCCTTGGAGCCTTTGATTTGATTTTTGACCAAGCGGTTTGAATTACCCTTGGAGCCTTTGATTTGAATTTTTGACCAAGTGGTTTGAATTACCCTTGGAGCCTTTGATTTGAATTTTTGAAATTTATGTTTTTATGAAATATTTGATTTTTGTTTTTGACATATTTGAATGTTTTTGTGTTTTTGAAATATTTGAATGTTTTTGTGTTTTATGAAATATTTGAATGTTTTTGTGTTTTTGAAATATTTGAATGTTTTTGTGTTTTATGAAATATTTGAATGTTTTTGTGTTTTTATGTGTAAAATACCTTTAAGTGAATGATATTGAGAGGTTCAGGCTCTTCAACACCATCTAATGATATAAGGCGATATGCTCCAGGCCCAACTCTCTATGAAATCATGTATGGACCTATCCAGTTTACCGTGAACTTATCTCGTAGATGCGACGGCAGATTTGAATTCTGTTGGTTTTCTTTGAGCACTAGATCTCCAACCTTGAATTCCCTTAGGTGGACTTTACTATTGTAAGCTCGCACAAGGCGATCTTGGTAAACATGGAGATGCTCTAAAGCATTGACTCGATGTTCATCAAGAAGCATCAATTGATCAAGGTGGCCTTGCCGTGCAGCTTCATCATCTATGAAGTCTTTTAGTGCTATGCGTAGAGTCGAGATTTCCAACTCTAGAGGCATGATGGCTTCAGTGCCATATACTAGTGAAAACGGTGTTGCCCTAGTGGGCGTCCGTATACTAGTCCTGTATGCCCATAGTGCAAGAGGTAATTGCATGTGCCAATCCTTGTGATTTTCTTGCACTGTCTTCCTCAAAATGGAGACTATTATTTTGTTTGAGGCTTCTGCTTGCCCGTTTGCTTGCGGATAATAAGGCGTTGAAAAACTATGTTGAATATGATATTTGTTCATTAAAGCATGCACATTTTTGTTCTTAAAATATGGCCCATTATCCGATATTATCTTAGAAGGGACCCCAAAATGACTTATGATATTATGGAGTATAAACTCCGCAATCCTTGGTCCAATTGTTGATGTTAAGGGGATCGCTTCTACCCATTTAGTGAAGTATTCTGTGGCCGTTATGATGAATGTATGTCGGCATGAGGATGGGGGTGAGATCTTCCCAATCAAGTCTAGTCCCCATTGCGAGAATGGCCATGCTTCCTGGATGGGCTGCAAAGCTTGCGATGGTAAGTGCGTTAGATTTGCATGATGTTGGCACTTACTACATTTCTTGACATACTCATAGTAGTCCTTTTCCATTGTGGGCCAATAGTAACCCATTCTCAAGATGCGCTTAACGATGGCCATGCCACTAAAATGGCCTCCACATGTTCCATCGTGAGCTTGTGAAACTACCCAAGATGCTTCCTGGGGCTCAAGACAATGAAGTAATACTCCATCATATCCTCGTCTATAGAGGATTTCTCCTAGAAAAATGTATCTTGTTTCTCTCTATTTAAATGTTCACCTTTCAGTATGTGACAAACCTTGAGGTATTATTCTGAGCTTCAGGAAGTCCCGCAGTTGGGAAAGCCAATCCTGATAGGCCACAACTTCTATAGAATAGACAACTTGCTCTTCCTACATTTTTGAGGTAGTGAACATGGATTGAGGAACAACTCTATGGTATATGGTCGCACCACACTCTATGGGTCCTTGGGAGATCAAAGACCCCCAAGGTGTTATTTGCAAGAAATTTCTGGCTATGAAGGACCAATCTTGATTTGGTTTGATGTTGATCATGTTGATTGATTCTTGATTGTCAAAAGCTTCACGACGTATTGTTGAGTGTGAAAGCACTTTCACATGAACGATTATAAAATTAGTAGATGGATTTTGAGGGATTAAGGATCCCAAAGATGCCATAGTGTCTACAAATATATTCGATGTACGAGGGATTGCCTCGATGTCATACCATTCCAATCGAGCTAAGTAATTGTCAACAAGTTCCTTGTAAGTCTTCAGGAGTGGGCACTTGCATTGGAAGAGTCCTTTGACCTAGTTTATTATGAGCAAGGAGTCACCAAAGATATTCAATCTTTTAATGCCCATCGCTATGGCTATTTGGAGTCCCAAGATCAATGCTTCATATTCTGTATTGTTGTTTGTGCATGGGAAGTCTAGTTTGAATGATAATGGTGATAGTGGCACACTGAAAGACCGAATATCACTTTAATAGAATGTTCACCATGGAGTAATAAAATGTTTTAGTTGATCTTAGGTTAATCTAGGATTTGGTTTATCAAAAAACCATCCATTAGGGAGAGTATTTCATGAGCGGTTGTTATCTAGAAGAGCATCTATTTGGCAATAGGATGAATCCTTTGGTGTTGCCTTTAAAATATCTGAAATCTATGAGATACGAACTCTTTATCAGGTTTCCTATGGGTACCATGTTTGACACCCACTCATGGTAGTCAATAGGAACTATGAATACTGCATCCAGTAGTTTTTGCAATTTGTTCTTTACCATCAAAGTGATGGTTGGATGCATTTTCCTTAGTTTTTGCTTGAATGGATTCTTCATGGGATCCAATGAAAGGTTGTGAATGACTAACTTTGGATCTATCCCTAGCATGTATTTGTAAGTCCAAGCAAAAATATTTGGCCTCTCCTTGAGGAGAGGAATCAAGATGGCTTGTTCCTGTGGAGATAGACTTTCTCCGAACTTGACTTTCCTTGGTTGGGTAGGATCATCACTGATGTCCACCTCGAAAGTTGCTTCTATAGCCATATGTGACCCATCCTCTAGCTGATGAGGCATGGGTATCAAATGAATGTCATCAGTAGGATTCATAGGACCTATTGACTCAGGTTCCAAACCAACATGGAAGACGTCATACGCACAACCTGATGCAAAATGGAATGGCTGTAACATCTCTTCGTTGGGGAAGAGGTCTTCTGGCTCTATGGGTGAACTAGCATGATCCCAATCAATAGCATCTATATCAAGATGCAATGATTTGGTAGGATCTTCTGGATTATGAAGTGGAGTGGTCAAATCGATGGAGATCATGTTGATGGATGGGATGAAATCTCCAGGACCACATGGGTGCAATCTTGTCTCAGGGGTTTCCCTTCCATACTCACGATGAGGTTCTAGAGGAATGGGAATTTTTGGATCTGGCCCATGAGTAGGGTGGACAATAGGATCATTGGGCTCTAACTGCTCTCTGAATGTAGGTAGAGGGGGATTAACCATCCGATGAATGGCAGCTAGGTCAATAGGTCTCCCCAAAAATTGGAGTTGAGGGTCTATGGCACGAAGTGCCACCTCTCTCTCTACTAGCTCATTGACTTTCCGCAAGTGGTGAGGTCCAAGATAAGCCATCTCGGTCTCATCCTCAAAGTCATCATCACTTATCCAGAAACCGTTAGCATTGGTATGCGGCCCTAAGACAAAGGGCTCATGTCTTGGCCCTAAGTAGGCCATCTCTATTTCATCTTCATATTCTTCATCACTTATGAAGAACCCATTTGCATTTGTCTCTTGCCCCAAAGTCAGGGGTTGATGGCTTAAGCCTAAGTAAGCTCTTTCTGTTGAGTCTTCTGATTCATAGTCACTTTCATCTGATGTATATTCAATCTCATCATGGATGGACCATGTGAACCTTTGTAAATAGTGAGGCCCTTGATAGGCTAAGCCAAGTTGCACCTCATCATCACTTGCTTCATATCCATTCTCCTCATCCCATGAGTTGTACCCTATTGGGGTGGAATCAATTGAGGTGTTTGGATGATAAGTTTTTGGAGGTGGTATGTTTACCGTGGCTACTTGTCTATTGCTCAAATTTGCTATTCTCAAGGGGTGATAAGGAATGAAATCAATGTCTTCTCCCAACCCTATGCTTAATATTTCCAATGCCACTACAAGCGAGTCATCTCGACCTCCGCTATAATAGCCTAAGCCAAATCTATCGAAAGGAAGTTGATATAGTGGCTCGTAAGGCCTCCTGCACCCCTGCTCATATACGCCAAGGCCATAGCCATGCCAATGGCAATGCTCAAAGTAGCTTAGAGAAAACTCGGGATTAGAGAGGTAACGAACATTGACTATGAATAATTCATCACCATCTCCTTCTATATCTGAAGACTTATGAGCGTAGTCTAGGCCGACATAGACAAAATTGGTTTGGTTGGGAGGGATTCCAAGTGGAACCACTATTCCTACTGGCAGCCTCAAGTCTTTAGGCCTCCCTATGTCCTGTGTAGACTCAATGATAGGCGTAAAGGTGATGTTCTACACAAGGTATTCCCCTATGCTTGTACTTGCCAAGTGTATTGATGCATGCGACATGGATGACCCCATGGATGATACTGGCGAAGCAGGGTGATAATCACTATCTTCATCTTGATCTTGAGGATCTTCCTCTTCCATAGGACTTGGAATTTTAGCAATGGCTATAGTTGGCACTTCTTTGGGCCTCTCTTCCTTAACTAAGGGGGCCTTTAGCTTCTGATTGTCTTTTGGTTTTGATATTGATGGTACTTTAGAAGCATTGATTGTCTTGAGTGCACCAGAAGGTGTTGATGTGCATGGGTCTTTTCTTACCCCTTTGTCTTTGTTATCAAACTTGTGTGGTTGGGGATGAAGGTGCCACGTATAGGTGAGTAGAAGGGATCATGAATTCTCCCAGAATATCCACCTGATTAACGTATTTAAAAGGCTCTTCATCGGCCAGAACCACATAGAATTTGCTTTCATGCACATACTTGACACACTGGTGCAAGATCGAAGGCACACACTTCATGGCCCTTATCCAAGGGTGCCCTAAGAGGATGTTGTACTGCATAGCGCCTTCCAAGACATGACACATCACGGGGATGGTCTTGTGCCCCACCTTGATGGGTAGGACTATCGTTCCCATAGTATTGCATAAAGCATCATTAAAATCTCTCAATGTGTAAGTTCCTAGAACGATATTGGTCTTGGGTATCTTGAGGTGCTCTATTGCAGTTGTTGTGATGATGTTTATCGATGAACCTATATCGACCAAAACCCTCTTGAAAGGTAAGTCATTGATGGCCGCTACAATGTTTAGCGGAGGGTCTGGTAAGGCAACATAAACTATCTTAATCTCATGATCATAGAATCGGATTACAGGTTCTTGGCATTCTTGCACTTGTCCCACAAAGTGAGTGAATGCATTCACATCTTGCGGTTGAAGCTCAATTGTTCTTAAAATATCCATTAGAGTCTCCCTATGCTTTGGGGACTATTGTATGAGCTCATAGATGGATAACTTAGCTGGAGTCATCTATAGGTTTTGCTCCAATCTACTCCGAATAGTTACCATAGGTCTCGTTGGTGGACCTGGAAGGTTGTCTTACCTTTGCCTAGGAGTGGTTGGGATGTTCATGGGAGCTACAGGTAGTTGCGGTTGACCATACCGCCTAGTCCTTGTTGCTATGTTAATGATCTCAACCATCCCAACGCATCCATGGGTAGGTATGTCAGCTCAAACCTGATTGACTTGGGCCCCTTGCTCTCGAGGGGCCTCATGATTGGGCAATGGGTTTTTGTATATGCCCATGTCTCTATTATCAGGAGCTAGTGGGTTGTCAACTTTGAGCTCTCCCGCCTCAATCATGTTTTGCACTTGATGCTTAAACCCGATGCAAGCCTCAATGTCATGCCCCGGTATCCTGTGATAAGGATAAAATTGATCTTCCCTATATCCTTTTGGCTTAGGATGGTTGGGATCTACAAGAGGTATATCAGGAAATCTGATCCTCCTGGCCTCGCTCAACTGATTAAATATTGATTGCATTGATTCTGTCAGAGGCATGAAATAACGAGGTGGCTTGCATTCTCGGTTTCTTCCTTGATTGTTCTTTTGGTCGTAGTTGGATGGTGGGGGATGTGCTTGATAGTTCTATGGTTGTTGTGCACCCCCATCCTTGGGTGTAGCCAATACGACTTGATTGACTGGAGTAGGGTTGCCCTGCTTCTGCTTGTACTTGTCATTCTTACCATTCTTGTTCCACTCCTTTTTTTTTGGAGCTTAATGGTTCCCTCATCTACTTTTATCTCTTCGATGAGCTTGGCCTGTGCCAAAGCTTCCTCAAATGAAGGATACTATTGGAGTTGTAGCAAGAGGGAGATATGTTTAGAACAAATTTTGGTAAACATACGAATGATCTCTTTTGTGGGAATGAAGAATGATAATTTTGCCATGATTTTTCTCCACCTATTCCCATAATCCATTACTGGCTCATCATCATACTATTTTAGGTTTGCCAGGTCTGAAAGGTTCACCTTCTTCTTAGCACCAAAGGAGAAACGCTTCAAGAATGCGTTTACTAGTTGTTCAAAGTTGGTTATGCTATGCTTAGGTAGTTGGTTGAACCATTGAGTGGCAGCACCTAAAAATGTCATTATGAATGTTCTTAGCATGAGAGCGTCATTGTCTTCAAGATGAAAACAAGCATTGATAAAATTGGTGACATGCTCTTGTGCATCCTCTTCACCTTTAAACTTCTCTAACCTAGGCATCTCAAAGTGCTTAGGATATGGAGGGCTAGGGATTTATGGGCACAATGGTTGATTGTGTATCTTGCTCAATGTTGGTGAGTTCCCAGATGCCTCTTGTTTCTCAAAGGTTTTCATCTTTTTAGCAAGCTCTTGAAATGCCTTTGATGCACGGATTTCCTCCTCATGCAAGCCTATTCACATTGGCAATGGAGGTAACTCTCTATCCATTTGATTTGTTCCATTTTCCTCCCTCCTACGAGGGGACTCAGGATTGTGATCTTGGTTTGTTATGTTTGCCCTCCCCCCATTAGTTGGATTTTGTTCATGATTTGGTGGGGGGTTTCATTGTGGGATATCTTGTCTAGTGTGCCTTTCCTTAGGTGAGTCAGCGTGTCTTGTTCTTTGGTGGTCACCACCATTTATCTATAAATTGTTAAGAGCTAGCTGCTCAAATTGCTCTCTTAAACGCTGCTCATGTTGGCGCAAGAGTCTTTCTCTTTGTTTCTCTTGTTTGAGAGCTTCCACTAACTCTCGCTCTTTGCGTAATGCATTTTCTAACCACCTCATTCGGTCAGTTTGTGCTATTGTAGAAGACTCATGTTTATCTGACTCTGTTCTTGTAGTCTTGACTCACAGATTCCTCGAGGGGGTTTTTGTTGTATCTGTACTCTTGCTAGTTAATGTGACTTGTTTAGTGTACTATTGAATATCCCTATGATCAGACTCCATGTGTCTTCTACGGGGTCGCTCTGAGGTACCCCCAGACTAGGAGGTATGTTTAGAAGTCATAGTTCGTGAGCTTCCAGATGCAGAGTTCTCAGTAGCTACAGTTCTTTGGGTTGGTTGAGTAGGAAATCGATCCAACCTGTCTAGTTGTCTCGTTCTCCATGGCTGGTCCCATGGGGTGCCATTTACTCCTATGAGGTCATATTCTATGGGAATATTTCCTTTTGTGTGAAGGGTTTCTTCTATATGATTCCCATGACTAGATGTAGCTCTAGTTTCCTGCCCTTCAGTGGGTAGACCTATTTCATATGTTTCTTGTGAGTCTTGAGGTGTTGCAATTCTTGTTTGCCTTCTTGATGAAGAGGGCTTGGTGGTGACATGTTTTCTCCATGTGGATGGAGATGTGGTAGTCTCGTCATCCCTATGTGAAGAATGGGTCTTAGAACCTTCTTTATGTCCATGTGAGGAGGAAGCCCTTGAAGTTTCCTCATGTCTTTGAGATGTTTCTATGTGTTTAGAGGAGGCCCTTGAGGTCTCCTCATGTCTCCTTGATGAGGATGGCTGTGAAGCCTCTTTTTGTTTATGTGACTTTGTTCCATGATGTGGTTCCTTACTTGGGGTTTCTCGAGGAGATCCCCCAAGAGTTGAGTTATCACCCCTTAGGCTCGTGGAGCTACGTCTCATGGTCTTATGGGTAGGTCGTTCAACATTACTATGACTCCGCCTATGGGTATGAATTGCTTTTGTCTCTCCCTCGACATCAGACCGAGGGTGTTTACTTCTTGTTTTGACCATGTTGTTTTATGACTTGATCTTTTGAGTTTGCTATTTAGGAATGACCACACAATTCCAAACAAATGTTTATCTTGATTACCAATTTAAGTGTGCCCTAAACTGTTTGTTGTGTTTTGATGTGTTGTTCTCTTGATTTCTTTGCTCTTGTTCTTGGATTAAGAATGAGAAGACTCATCCATAGTGACAATCAAGTACACTCGTGCCAAACATGATTTTCTCAAAAGAAGCTAGGGTACACCACTGAAGACCCAATGGAGGGTTCGCCTAGCTCCTCCACTCTAAACCAATGATTGTTCCAAAAGTGGGAGACAGTTTGAACACAAGTAACTTAGTGTCACTATAAGTAAGTTTCTCAATCCATTTCTAGGAAGCTCTAGGGGGAAAACCAGTGGAAGGAGATGAATTCCAACGTCACTAGACTGAATTGAAGGTTGGTGATGAAATCCAACTCTCCAATGTTTAAATGAGACGTGCGTGTGTGGTGTTCATTTTAAGCTTGCGTAACATAAAGTGCATCATATAGCAGCAATGAGTCTTTCCTATATGCCTAAGTGCAAAAATATATTTCAATATTCAGAAAGATGCATGAACTACTATGATTTGTATGAGCGCACTTTATCTCGTGCAACTATGGCCTCTAGTAGGGCCTCAAAGCAAGCAAACAACATACAATGTCTAGCACGTTGGATTCTAGGGTAAACTTTTTAGGCATAAGCCATTGTTCCTAGCAATGCCTAGTGGAAAATTTAAAAGAGGATCTAAGATATGTGAAATGCTTAATTCTTTCTTCTTTATTCTTTCAATTTCCAAACATAAATGTGCTTTAAGTTCTCTATTTTGAACACATAGAAGCAGATAGAAAGCTGTAAAATATCAGAAAATCTATACCAACCTTTGATCCAGCTCAGAGAGTCGATGTTTTGACCTCTGCTGCACTCCAGTCCTAGCCATTTTTGACCAGAGTGGTTGGTTCTTGGCCGATGTAGCTCAGAGCGGCTAGTTTCTGGCCGTTGTAGATCAGAGCGGCTAGTTTCTGGCCACTGTAGCTCAGAGCGGCTAGACCTGCACACAAAATTAAGTTAGTTTTCTAGTAAAAAATGAAAAATTAGTGGTCGTCCCATCGTGATCACCATCCGTAGCGACCTCGGAATGCACACCGCTCCCTTTCTTAAACCCTACTTGCAATACTTATTTAAAATACCAAAAATGAAGCTAAAATATTACAAGAAAACATATAACATGGAAATGACAAAGAATGGATCTTTCATTAATATTGAACCTCGGTTACATGTCGATCCCTCTTAGGGATACCCATCTTGATACAATGATTTACAAGTGGATGAAGAGATGTCCCCTTTTGTAAAAGGGTGGTGCGCTTTAAAATGCTTCCCGGTTTCACACACGAAAATGTATGAGGGCTTACGGATGCCTCCTTCTCTAGGTATGTCTCCCGAACGGATCCTCTTGCTCTCGTATGTCATGTAGATTATGTCATCGATGAACCTATGGCCCTGTAAGCAATTCAAACAACAATGCACGTTTAGTTGTCCGAGATTGCCTCCCCGGATAAGGTTGTTAGTAATCAAAGAATGTAATAGAAATATGATAAAACGATACCATGGAATCAAGTAAATCTAAGCTAATGATATAAGAAAACAAGATAAAATATGCTATGTCTATCTAAGCTAAGCCTACGGGCCACTGTCCAAGACAGCGACCGCTAAAGAAAACCTTGCCCTCTTTGCCCCAAAGCTATGGGTCAAAGACTATGATCTGATGTTGAAGAAAGTAGGTGTTATGCCCTTTGATTTGTCAAAGCTCCACCACACACGTGATCTCAAAGAGAACTCTCCAAGTCTCTGAAATGATCTCCTGTATGTGATTCCGGTCTCTATATATCATATATTGATCATGTGTCTCTATATGTCATATATCAATCATGTGTCTCTTTTGGTGCTCTTAGGCTTGCACCTTTTATAGTGTGAAACCCTAGGTCTATGTCCAAGCCCTAGAAATGAATTTCTCATGCGTAGTGCAAGTTAGCATGAGAAGCCCTTGTCTATTGTCTATATTTGAAGTCCAGTTAACTGAAATCTAACTTCCCACTTGAGTCTTCTATGCGAACTGTTCATTAGCATGAGAAGCTTTTGTCCTTTGTTTATGCTTGAAGGTCAGTTAACTTAAGTCTAAATGCAAACTCAAGTCTCCTATGTGAACTGGTCGTGAAAAGGAATGCAAAGTCACTCCCGCTCACCTTTATTGCATGCAGACTGCCACTTCCACCCGAGATTGGGCCTGTTTGTCGATAAACCGCTTCTTATGGCTTAGCCGCTATCGTCTACAGTGGCTATGATCTAGCCACTGTCATCTACAGTGGCTAAGGTCTGGCCGCTCTAGGCTTGAGCGGCTAGAATCTGGTCGCTCTTGGCTTGAGCGGCCAAGCTTGGATGGCTTGAAAAGGCCCCAAATGAGTGGTGAGAACCACTGTTGGTGCTTGGAAAGTCCAATATTATGTCTTATGATCTTATGAGTGTGTCTATGTAAGTAGCTCCCCTAAGCATGACATGATTTAGGTGTCTATAGGAGTTCTTTAAACAATGATTTACTGGTCATTCAAAGAATTATGGAATCTACCAAGACCTCTTGTATCAATATTACATAGAGTTTCAATGAAATAGAGGAGTGGATAAACATGAATTGGCATAGAAGCTCTCCAAGTTATAATTTATGGAAAATAAAATTATCCCACCTATATAACAATGCAGAATCAGTGTGATCTAAAAGGGTTTATGCTTGCATAAGGTGTTAACCATCAAGCAGTGATTACTGTTGGTGGTGACAGTTAGTTGTAGGAAGTGGTCAAATGACCCATATGAAATTTTAACATAGCATCATTCCTAGTGTTATCAAATTACATCAGGTTTAGGTTTTGTATAGCAGATTCCCAATGCTACCAATTCATAATTTCACCAAACCTAAAGATTAATATAATCATATTGAATATAAAATTACTCACTTAAAGATGTATATAGTCAACTAGTCAATAAGCCAATATAAATTCTTATTGATTATAGAATCAATTTGTTTCATCAAGACAATATAAAATCACAACAACTAGTCAATAAGCCAATATAAAGTCTTATTGATTATAGAATCAATTCTCTTTATAAAATCACAGCAACTATAAAATTTATATGCTTAAAACAAGTTGTGTTTTTCAAATAGAAAGCTATAGCAAATGGAATTATAGTAATTGCATAGAATTTACTTAAAATAATCCTTTTTGTTTATAAATAGCAAAGCTATAATAAGTGGACTTATAGTAGATGCAAAGGCATAGATAGATGAGAGAAAAGAGCCAACCTAAGATTTTTGGGAGTTCGAGTCTTCAACAATCTATATTCTTCCCTCTTCTAGTTCATGAAATATCTTCCTCTTCTTCATGCCATTCTTCCATTTAAATTGCTTCCTCAAGTTATTCATTTTGGCCAAATACCCCCTTTTTTTATATCTTAGTACTCTCCCAAGGCTTTTTGGTTTTTGATATACCAAGGTAGAGATCATACTCCCTAAGCCTAATATTTCCTCCTACATTCTTTTTGTTACCTCCCCTTTTATAATTTTTCCCAGCTCCCCTTCCCTTATGAGCAAGAGGGTGGATTTATTAATAAAATATTAAAAGGAAACCTTTTTGGAGTTCACCCAAATAGTGAGATTTCATTTTATCATTTAAAAATTAGGGACAAGACAAGAGAGGGTAATGTGGGAGTAATTTGCTTATTTTTGCCTTCTCTTTTTCCCTAGTGCAACTGCAAAGTCTACACCATTACTATTGGGAAGGAGTCATGTGAAATGTAGAATAGTTCACCCACTAGACAAGTATGTACATTTTATTATTAATTCATGACCTTGTCCTTTTTGGGCCCAATTTAAAATTGGATAAATCTTTGTGGATACCTAATTGTAATAAATTAGGTGTATCCTAATTAAGTCACTTTTGTAAAAGATAATTTCCCCAAATTAATCTTTTGCAAAAGTCTTATTTTATTTTTCCCAAAACCTTACCAAAATTCCAATTACATTAAAAACCCTTCCAATTAACCTGGTAGAGTGTAATTAGTTTTTAATTAGGTATTTTATAGGATGATTAGGGTTTACCATCCCCTAGATTTTATTAATTATATCCTTTTATTAATGCTTGGCAACATTATTAAGGTTTGGTTATTGTTAAAATTCAAGTATTAGTTGACCCCATTGGTTCAATTAATTTATTCTAGGAAGTCCAACGGGCAGGCTGTCACATTAGTGAGGATGAACTTGCCAAAAAATGAAGGCTACTTTGGAGATAGATTTCCAAGATCATCATTATAATGGGTATCAATAAAGGAGATACAAACTCTTGAGTTTTAGAGGTTTAATGTATGTGCCCCATTGTGATGGTTTAAGAGTCACAATCCTAAAAGAGAAATATTATTCTCTATACTGAGGACATCCTCTTGTGACCATGATATACCTAAATCCACTATATATTATATAGTACTAAGGAATGATCTCATAGAATTTATGGAAATATGACTTGAATTTCAATGAGTTAAGACTAAATATGTGTATCTAGAATGGTTATTATATCCCACTAAGTACTAAAATAGAAGTGGCAAGTAAACATCATGGAATACATATAAGGATTTTTTATGTGTAAGAATAAGCATGATATCATCCTTGTGGTGGTTAAAAAGTTGACCAAAGTAGCATACTTTATTCTTGGAAACCTAAAGGATGGTTCTATACTTACACCTAGAGATTTCTACAAGAGATATTCAATGTGCATGGGGTACTTGAAAATATTATATTTGACAAAGACATCAGAGCCACCTCAATGTTTTAGTAGACCTTAACTATTGAAATGTAAACCAAATAGGACATAAATTCCTCTTATTACCCAAATTTTGATGGTCAAATAAAGGGGGTGAATAAGGTACAATCAAGAAATTGAACAACTAAGACCTTTAGAATACATAATTTGTAAAGTAAAATTAAGAAGTGCAATCCATTATAGAGATATGATTTACTTACTAATAAGTAAATTACTTTGGAAGGAGTGAACTACTCCTCATTTTGAAGCAAATCATTTACATCAGGTCAAGTGAAACAAGAATCCATGGATGTCAAGGAAGATCTTCAAGAAAGTGATATATTTTTTTCATGGTATCAAAAATAATCTAGAAGGATTCTAATCACGTTTTATATGTGTTAGAGGTATTTAAAATTTGGAGGTATATCATTTTACTAAAGATGCCTCCAAATTAATTGAATTACTAGTAGGATTTTACCACTTTAGGTAATTCATGGGTGATTTCTTCCTATAAATAGAATCCAAGGGATTCATTGTAAACATATTTTGGCCTTTAGGAAATCAAATCTATACTTTATTAGTTCCACATTGTAAGTGATCTAATTTTAAAATTAATAAAGAGATTGTGTAGGACATTTTTCTTTCTAAATGCGACAATACTCTTTTGGATTATAGAATACATGGTGAGTGTGGTTCTTCCCTTTTGCCTTCTTGTCATTCTTTGTTATTTATATTTTATATATGTGAGTGCACACTAATATCATTCAAATTTATCATATGTTAATTTATCACAAAATATCCTTGCTACAACTATGGTCATATTTAATTTCATACAATTTAATTTAATCTCTTGTACCCTTTCCATGCATTCATTTTTTGTGTTTACTTTTTTTATTAGATACAAGAAGGGGCTTTGAAAGGATCCTCAAACCTTTTACAAGGGGAAACATAGGTTACCAAGAGAAAACAAAATAAGAAAGGGGATATGGCACCCAAAAAATAAGACCATCTCTTGCCAACTAGAATCATAAAAAGAGGAAAGTTGGCAACCTAAAAATATCTCGAGCACCCAAATACCCTACTACCAGAACAAGGATAGCAAAAAGATAACTCAATACAACTCTAATACAGGAAAACCAACTACACTAAAATTAAATTAAGCATCACCAAAACCACTTCCATACTATGAGGAAAAATGGCATCACAGACCCTGATCGACAACCCAAAGCTCAATCCATCATAGTTTACAACTCTTATGCACAATAAATGACCATATTAAGGGTGTTGATATGGGTTCTCAACATGTCTTTTTTCTTGTCCTTATCAACCTTAGGAGAACTAGGAGTCTCTAGAGTTTTGAGCTTTTTTCTTGATGATGTCCCACTTTGGAATTCCATATTTTTCTCAATATCAAATTAATCTGAATTAGAGTCTTCAAAAAATAATAAGATCTTCTCCCATTTAGCCACTTTGGAAGAAAGGAATTTAGAGCACCTATTTTTACCATTTGTCTTTCTAGAACCACTTGGGGGAATGCTACCTTTTGTCTGTATATTTTTCACCACACTATCACTCGATGTGACCTATAGATTAGTGTGAGCATGCAAATTATTAGATATTTCATGCTATGAAAGGTCCTCATCCAACTAGTTTTCATCTAGATAATTTACTAACAATACCTTCAGAGTTTCTAAACTACCACCTTTTTTGGTGATGTGATCAACCATCATATTAATTAACCGTTGTTGTAGGAGATCAAAAGCATCTCCTTTTTTGACACTCTGCATAGATTTATCCAATGATTTATAAAGAAAAACTAGAATGTTTAATAGTCTCCCATGGAATATCTATTTAAAGAACATGAAGTGGAAGATTCATATGATATCCCTATTACTATCCAATGTAAAGTAGTATGTTATGATGAGGATCACCCTGTTCCATGATGCCTTTAGGGATTTTTGAGAATAGTCATTCTAAAATCTCTCCACCACCTCATCCTCACCCATAAAATTACTCATCTCTTTAGCTGGGGAGTTTTTATCCCTGTTCAGGTAGACATTTTTAGCTTGTAGCCCCATGACTTCCTCAATGAGAAGGATGGAGATTTCAAACTCAATATCCCTCACATTCACCATGCCCATATTCTAATAATATGCAATTCATTGCATTAGGTTAGCTTTCTATAGTAGCCATTGAAATTTTTGATGTAATCCAATAGACCATCATTTTTCATAATGGTCATAACCTCATCATAAAGACTTAAGACTGTGGATTCCACAATGAATTCTATTATCATATGTAAAGTAACACATTTATAACTAGTAGTGGTACCAGAGTCAATATAGGAAATAGGGGTTCTTGGAATATGAAAGAGAAGATCATTATTTAGACCAATTGGTCCTTCTATCATACTTTAGATATTAAACAAATATGAATAAGTTCTAACACCTCTCAAGACATGCCAATTGTGGCCTTGAGAGGGACACCTCAAAAAAAGGATTCGTACCCATGCCAAGTCATATCAAGGATTATCATGCCTATAAATTTGCATGATAGTGGTGATCATGAGAATGGTAAGGTCATTGATATTTTGAAATTACCTTTGAGTTCCAAGAAAGTGTCACCTGGCTACCCAATAGGATGGGTTATAACCAAACATGAGCCATCCAAGGGGAAGAGAGAATGTCAAACCTGGTAATCAGAACAAGCTCTTGAGAAATGGAATACTAGTTACAATATTGGAAAGGAGCCTCCTTAAAAGAACTACCAGCTGACAAGATATCTAAAAACACGTCGATCATCCAACTAGAAATAATATCTCTAAATTTATGTGCAAGCATCACCCTTAAGCTACTGCTAATTCCAAAGTTAATAGAATACACCACTTGAGACTGAAGAGAAATCTAAGGCCACATCAACCTTAGCTTCTTCAAAGATTACCAACTTACCCCTTTCCATGTCATTTGGAATCTACCAAAAATAGTTGAGATCCACCTATGGATACCTTGGAAAACACTAAGTTGTCCATTACACATAAGATTTCCCACCTTTAAAATGAAGGAACTCTTGTCTCCAACTTTAGATTTGAATATCAAATTCCAATTCTTAAAACTCAAAGGGTACTCCTTCCCAAGTATTTGGGCATCACAAAAGGTACCATTCTACACTACCAGCAAAGTCATTTCCATGCCTAAATTGATCTTTCTAATGAACTAGAGGCTAGGCCTCCAAAATAAAAAAAATAAACCACATCCTCGTAAACAAACTTATCAATTCCATGTAAAAATATTTCATGCTAAATGGATAGATCCGACTAGTGTAGGCCCAAATTCACAAAAAAATTGATGATTTTTTACGTTCTCTATAAGTGTGGACTAATTCAGAGTCTTCTAGGGCTTGTAGCATCCTTTTAGATTCTTTGATCATATTGGTAATTTTTCAACTAGGGATTTGAGACCGAAGTTGCCTTGATGACATTGAGAGAGTCTCCTTTGATAATCATTTTTTGCAATCTAGAGTAACCATGAGGGTTGTACCTTGGAAGAGAGCTTTGGCTTTAGAAAAATTATAGCTTTGAGTGCCTAAATTTTTTGCAAAGGCAAGTAAGATCTCCCCTCTATGATTTTTAATAGTCCTTCGACTCTTGCATTTATAGGGTTTTATTTATATGCTCCATCAAAGTTTAATTTGATCCAGTCAGGCGAATGAGGGATCCATCTAGTTAGGGCTCTTAGATTTCTTGTAAAATTAGGAATGCTGATCCTTAAGGCTTGAATCCCTAGATTCAAAATTAAGTTATTCTTAGCCAAGCTACCATAAAATTAAATAAGGTCCAAACACAAAACATTCTCCATAATAACTGAGAGAATTCTAGACCATACAACTAAGGTATTATTTTTTAAATTTTTAACTTTCCTATCATTCATTACCTTCCAAATTCACTAGAGTACATGGGGGAAATTGAAATACCAAAAGGAACGCAATATAATGTTAAATAATGGGAAGGACCATTGAATAAAGGTATTATTAAGGTGATGAGACAAGACCTAGTAGACCTTGAGGAGATTTAGAAGGAAAGAAATGATCTATAAGGAGGAGCATTGAAAAAAGAGGTGCAAAGAGGTTTCCACATCACTCCCACAAATGGAGCACTTATTTGACATAATCATTCCTCTTCTTTGTAGATTTTCAACTGTTAGAATCTAGTCTTGGATATCTAGGCAAAGGAAGAATTTCAATTTTAGTATTAGAGGATTTAACTAGATCTTCCTAAATGGAAACTCTCCAATAAATTCCACCATCATGAGAATAAGCTAATTTAATTGAGAAGGATCCATCACTCTAACATTTCCAAAAGATAAAATATTCTTCCTCAAAATTTTTGATGACTTGTAGCCTCAATAGGTCCCCTAAAATTTAAAAAGACCTTATTTATTGCAAGTTTAATTAAGGGTAATTGAATTTCTTCCATATTTTCCTCCCTTGTTCTATGTAAATAAATTCTATAACTTTTACGCAATACAAGGCATTTGTTCTAACTTTTTCAATGGAAAGCTTTAGGAGATGAGATAAAGAGGATTCTTGAATCTAGGGATCCTCCTAGAAGTAGATATTCTTTCCATTACCTATATTCCATTTGTGGCATTCCTTGATAATAGATTTCATTTTATTAATATTGAGCCAAAAGGTTGACTCAACTGTGAGGAGTTGGTATTTCAAAAAAATCTACCCTGAAGAAGATATTTGACATAGAGAATACACACCTAGCAAATATTTTCTTGTTTAAATATCTTCTAAACCTACTTGGTTATGAGGGAGTTGTTCATGGGCTTAATCCTTCTTGAACCCAAGCCTCTAGAGTCTTTTCTAGAACACACTTGCTTGCACAAAACAATATGGAATCTCTTCCTCTCTTCAGATTTAGACCATAAAAAGGATTTCTAATGCTACTAAATATTTTGGGCTACCCTATCCAAAATCTTTAAAAGAGAAAGAAAGTAAATGAGGACTCTCTATAGAGTTAATTTAATTAACTATGCTTTATCCACTTGACTAAGCAATACCTATTTCCATCCAACAATTCTTGTTTGAATCCTCTCTAAGATCAAGTCCCAAATACTTTCCTTCACTCTCCCTTTGAAAAGGAGAATCCCTAGGTACATGGATGGAAAATATGCCACACCACAACCCAAAATTTTTGCTATCACTCATTTTCTTATAGGTGGGGTATTAAGAAAGTAAATTATATTCTTTAGAAATTTTATCATTTGACCCCATACTTATTCATAGAAGGCCAAAATATCTTTTAGATTCCTCACCTAGGGAATGGAAGTAGAGGAAGAGACCAAAATATCATCCATGAATTTTTGATGAGATATAGGCTCTAGGGATAGTGTCAGTTTGATTCCTTCAAACCCTAGATAAAATTTTATACTTCTTCATAGAGTTTCCACCATTAGAATAAATAAAAATGGAGATAATGGATATCCCTACCACAACCCCTTGCAAATATTGAATTATCTAACCACCAATCCATTCACCATATCATAGAATCTACCTGAAGATAAGCATTCCTTCATCGAATCTATCCATTTTTTATGGAATTCAAGCTTGAGAAAAACTTTCATGAGAAACCCCCATGAGACTCTATCATAAGCTTTGTTCATGTCTAGTTTGAGAAAAAGGCCTAATTTTCTCCTATTATCAACTAAGTGACTAAGCTCATGGACTACTATAATATCATCTAATATCTATCTTCCTACAACAAATCCACTTTTAGATTCGTCACATAGGGAATGGAAGTAGATAAAGAGACCAAAATATCATCCATGAATTTTTAATGAGATATAGGCTCTAGGGATAGCGTCGGTTTGATTCCTTCGAACCCTAGCTCAAATTTTATACTTCTTCATAGAGATTCCACCATTACAATAAATAAAAAGGGAGATAAGGGATATCCCTACTGCAACCCCTTGCAACTCTTGAATTATCTAACCACCAACCCATTCACCATATCATAAAATCTAGTTGAAGATAAGCATTCGTTCACCGAATCTATCCATTTTTTACGAAATTCAAACATGAGCAATACTTTCATGAGAAACCCCCATGAGACTCTATCATAAGATTTGTTCATGTCTAGTTTGAGAAAAAGGCCTACTCTTCTCCTCTTATCAACTGAGTGAATAAGCTCATGGCCTACTATAATATCATCTAATATCTATCTTCCTACCACAAATCCACTTTTAGATTCCTCACCTAGGGAATGGAAGTAGAGGAAGAGACCAAAATATCATCCATGAATTTTTGATGAGATATAGGCTCTAGGGATAGCATCGATTTGATTCCTTTGAACCCTAGCTCAAATTTTATACTTCTTCGTAGAGCTTCCACCATTAGAATAAATAAAAAGGGAGATAAGGGATCTCCCTACCGCAACCCCTTGCAACTCTTGAATTATCTAACCACCAACCCATTCAACATATCATAGAATCTAGATGAAGATAAGCATTCCTTCACCAAATCCATCCATTTTTTATGGAAGTCAAACTTGAGCAACACTTTCATGAGAAAACCCCATGAGACTCTATCATAAGCTTTGTTCATGTCTAGTTTGAGAAAAAGGCCTACTTTTCTCCTCTTATCAACTGAGTGAATAAGCTCATGGACTACTATAATATCATCTAATATCTATCTTCCTACCACAAATCCACTTTTATATTCCTCACCTAGGGAATGGAAGTAGAGGAAGAGACCAAAATATCATCCATGAATTTTTGATGAGATATAGGCTCTAGGGATAGCTTCGGTTTTATTCCTTCGAACCCTAGCTCAAATTTATACTTCTTCATAGAGCTTCCACCATTAGAATAAATAAAAATGGAGATAAGGGATCTTCCTACCGTAACCCCTTGAAAATCTTGAATTATCTAACCACCAATCCATTCACCATATCATAGAATCTAGCTGAAGATAAGCATTCCTTCACCGAATCTATCCATTTTTTATGGAAGTCAAACTTGAGAAACACTTTCATGAGAAACCCCAATGAGACTCTATCATAAGTTTTGTTCATGTCTAGTTTGAGTAAAATGCCTACTTTTCTCCTCTTATCAACTGAGTGAATAAGCTCATGGACTACTATAATATCATCTAATATCTATATTCCTACCACAAATCCACTTTTAGATTCCACACATAGGAAATGGAAGTAGAGGAAGATATCAAAATATCATCCATGAATTTTTGATGAGATATAGGCTCTAGGGATAGCATCGGTTTGATTCCTTCGAATCCTAGCTCAACTTTTATACTTCTTCGTAGAGCTTCCACAATTATAATAAATAAAAAAGGAGATAAGAAATCTCCCTAATTCAACCCCTTGTAACTCTTGAATTATCTAACCACCAACCCATTCAACATATCATAGAATCTAGCTGAAGATAAGCATTTCTTCACCGAATCTATCCATTTTTTATGGAAGTCAAACTTGAGGAACACTTTCATGAGAAACCCCCATGAGACTCTATCATAAGCTTTGTTCATGTCTATTTTGAGAAAAAGGCCTATTATTATCCTCTTATCAACTTAGTGAATAAGCTCATGGACTACTATAATATCATTTAATATCTTCCTACCATAAATACACTTTTAGATTCCTCACCTAGGGAATGGAAGTAGAGGAAGAGACCAAAATATCATTCATTAATTTTTTATGAAATATAGGCTCTAGGGATAGTTTCGGTTTGATTCCTTCGAACCCTAGCTCAAATTTTATACTTATTCATAGAGCTTCCACCATTAGAATAAATAAAAATGGAAATAAGGGATCTCCCTATTGCAACCCCTTGCAACTCTTGAATTATCTAACCACCAACCAACTCACCATATCATGGAATCTAGCTGAAGATAAGCATTCCTTCACAAAATCTATCCATTTTTTATGGAATTCAAACTTGAGCAACACTTTCATGAGAAACCCCCATGAGACTCTATCATAAGCTTTGTTCATGTCTAGTTTGAGAAAAAGGCCTACTTTTCTCCTCTTATCAACTGAGTGAATAAGCTCATGGACTACTATAATATCATCTAATATCTATCTTCCTACCATAAATCCACTTTTAGATTCCTCACCTAAGGAATGGAAGTAGAGGAAGAGATATAAATATCATCCATGAATTTTTGATGAGATATAGGCTCTAGGGATAGTGTCGGTTTTATTCCTTCAAACCCTAGCTCAACTTTTATACTTCATCATAAAGCTTCCACCATTATAATAAATAAAAAGGGAGATAAGGGATCTCCCTAATGCAAACCCTTGCAACTCTTGAATTATCTAACCACCAACCCATTCACCATATCATAGAATCTAGATGAAGATAATCATCCCTTCATCGGATCTATCCATTTTTTATGGAATTCAAAATTGAGCAACACTTTCATGAGAAACCTCCATGAGACTCTATCATAAGCTTTTTTCATGTCTAGTTTGAGAAAAATGCCTACTCTTATCCTCTTATCAATTTAGTGAATAAGCTCACGGACTACTATAATAGCATCTAATTATAGACATCAAAACAACACCAATTCGATTATGTGACTACAAGCACTGATCGAATTGACATACATACCCCCTAGGGTAGCCTCTAGAGGTTAAATAGTGGTCCTAACCACTCCCAAATTAGTTTTGGAAGGTCAGAGGTCAATTTGGCACCTTTTAAGAACTTTTCTCCCTATTCGTCCCACCCTCGGATGATTAGAATCCTATTCGTCCCACCCCAGGATGATTAGCAGCAATCATCCCAGGGTGGGACGATTAGCAGGTTTGACTGGAAAAAAGTTAAGCCTTGATGGATCCGCCACTCAAATTCACCTTCATTGCATGCAATTGCAAGGAATGGTTTCAAATCTGAGAGAGGGACTTCATTCAAGCATGCCTTGATTATGGAGGCCCTAAATTAGGGAGGAATCGTCTCTCCCCCAAGAAAGGCATGGTGAGCCAAGTGGCACCCTCACATACGCATTCAAAGGAAACCCTTGAGGTCTATAAAAGGGTGAGCCTCCTCACCCCAATAAAGGAATAGAGCTGGAGCATTTGGAGCAATGGAGTGTGGCCAAATTGTATCCCCATTCCCCCTTTGTGCTTCCTACATCCCTAATTTCTCTTTTGGAAGAGAGGTTATCGGGTGAACACTAGGAATGCAATCCCAACCCAAAACCCAAGAAATCAGCCACAATACCACACCAAATGTATCAACACAACCACCTAGGAGGTTTTGGACCCATCCCAAGTCGATTGGTGTCAAAACCAGACCCCAAACGGCGGGCATCCTGCCCCCGGGTGCCCCCCAAATTGCTGCAGTCCTAATTGTCCCACCCCAGAGCAATTAGAAATCCATGAATTTTTTCTTCATTTTTATTTTTGCATTATGTTCTATTTGGTTTACTTATGCTTATTTTCATGTTTCATTGCATTCTGACCTGTTTTGACTGTGTTTTTATCATTTTACGCGTTTAATAACATATAGGGAGCACTTTCAGATATGGGAAAATATGGGCATAATATGCCAAATATAACCTTCTGGGTCATCCCAAAATTCCCCTTTTTGTCTAACCCCAAGTTTGCAGGAATTTTTGAGGCCTATGGATAGGACATTTGCAAGGTCGCTTTTGCATGATTTGTGACAGTCCTAATCGTCCCACCCCAAAGCAATTAGAAATACATGCATTATTTCATGACTGTTCTTTTTGCAATGTGTCTCTGATGATGTTCCTATGCTTCTATCAAATTTTTAATTAATTATGACATGTTCTGATCATCATTTTTCTATTTTATGTATTCACTAACCGAAGGCCCTAGGGATTGCATTTTTTCCCTCTATCCGCATATGCTATTAACTATTTGTTGTTTCTATGTGTGTAGGATCTCACCACTAGGAACACTGGAGGGGAATCAAGGAACACATGAACACATGGACACAAGCATTGACAATGTTTGGCCCACCCATTTCAAATGTGGGCATGCAGATGACATTGGAAGTGCACCATCCGTTGATGTAACGAACTATATCAAACGTTCTGAGACCTGGAAGGGGGACGTATTGTAACCAGATTTAAAATCATCATTAATAAAAGATGCCCTAATTTTCTTTTTTTGCTAATATCTCATATCTTTCCTTCATGCATTGCTTTTCTCGCATTCGTAGGACTTAGCATTTTTATATCAATTTCGTTTGCATCATAATCTGGCACGCCGTCACCCCGCATTCGGCTTTCAGTGGCGACCATGGTGGGAATATATCCCCTATTGTTGGGATCAATTTTTTAATCAAAATTTTGTGGATTATTTGCAGGTGTTACTCATTCAGGCGCTGGACTGCTACCCGTGCCACCCTGTGACGAATACAAACCTAGAATTCGTGCCACCCTGGGATGAATACGTATTCATCCCACCCTATGATGAATACATACCTACTATTCATCCCACCCTGGGATAATTAAGAGCTCTATGCATTTTCTAAGTAGAAACTTAGAGGCATCTGGTTCAGACAGAGAAGAGGTAGGTTTTCTGAACATCCTCTATGTTTTTATGTTTTCTGTTTCTATAGATTTTTGTTTTCTTTGCTTTCTTGCAATAAAAAAGAAAAAAAAAAAAAACATAGAGTAAATTACATGGAAGGAACCTAATTAGGAATGCATTATTCTCTGGTTTGCTTTCATGATACTTGCACAAGTGGCACGTCCTCATCATAGGTTTCAGTTCTAGTTAGGATTGGTAATTTCCTTTTGCTACTAGTGATTTTTGAAAGATAAAATGTACCCCAAAGCATTGCATTAGTGAAAATCATCTTTTGTTGTATGTTTTTTTTCTTTACATGATTAAAAGGAACCACACACACACCACCTAATAAAATTAACATCAAGGATTTGGTCTTAATACCCCAACACTTGATCAAGACCAACGGTGGATTTCATCACCACCTTGGCTTGAATTTTGCATACATTTTCCCTGATCGTGACTATTGCTAGACATAAATCTTGATGAAAGCTGACTAAGTGTAATGGGGGTGATTCCCCATGCATGAGGATAAGTATTCTATGGTAGATTTCAAAAATAGAGTGATCCCCCTTCCATACCACCTATGTTCCACCTATGGTAGCACGTAACAAGGTTCCTGAGCCAATGCTTTGGCATTTAGGACAATGATGCATTGCTTCTGAGAATGTTCATAACCACGTTCGTAGGCCCTACCTCGGATTGGTTTACCCAATTGCTGAAGCATAGCATCAACAATATAGACCAGCTAGTGGATGCGTTCCTTGAACATTTTGCCTTCAACACCAAGAAGAAGGCATCCTTAAGTGACCTAGCTGGCCTTAAGAAATATGATGATGAGACCATAGCCGCTTATGGGAATCGATGGAGGACATTGCTTTCAAAGCTACCTTACCTCCCTCCCATGGCCGACATGACTCAGATGTTTTCAAAGAGTTGCATAAGGTCGATCTCCGTGCTATTGTAGCTATAGCAATATGCCACCCTAGAAGAAGCCCTGGCACAAGCCAAGATAATTAAGGAGATCAAAATTCAAGATGGCGAGATCGCCAAGCCGTGCAAGAAAGAGTGGACCAAAAATGCCAAAATTGGGCCCACGCAACCGAAACCCATCATGGTCAATCATGTTGCCATAACTATACCATCGCCTACACAAATGACATAGCTCCCAAAGGCTAATTATCAGGTAGTTCCTCTTGCTAACTATGAAAATGAAAATCACAAACAAGAGCAAAATTAGCAGCGTCGCCCTAAGCGACAATTCACACAATTCACGGAGTCTAGAGACTCCTTGTTTGACCGCTTGTTCATGGACAAACCTGATAAACTTGCCATAAAATCGACCCATAGACCCCAACACGCCAAAACCCAAGGGCTATAGGGAAGATTTATATTGTAGATTCCATCGACAGAAAGGACATGACATCTTCGGTTGTTGGAAATTCAAAAACTTGGTGCAAGACTTGATAGACAACAAAACGCTCATGGTAGATAATCTCATAGCGCTAAGCAACCAACATATGGAAGTCTTCAAAGACCCCCTACCTACCCATGATGCACAGACAAAAAATTTACAAGTGAATGAGGTAATACAAGACTTCCCCATGCAGGGATACGTAGGGATGATAAGCATCATGACACGGAAAAAAAGATACCCAAATACGGCTGCACCCGCTGCAGCTATAGGAAATGTTCCATCAATGTCACAACCCCCACAACACCCTACACAACCTCCCCTACCTAGACCAATGGCCATGATTCGGACTAAGCTTACTCAAAGTTTAAGGACCATGTCGGCTAGGATCTCCATTTATGAGCTCATCCAACAATCACCGCCCCATCGGGAAGCTCTAATGGAGATACTCAAAGCCATTGAGCTACAACCCCATGAACCTAATTCCTTCAACAACTTTGTGGGACATGTGATACAATGCATAGAACCGGTCATAACCTTCAGGGAAGATGAACTAAAATTGGTGACTGGTGATATGGTGGATCCACCCCTGCACGTCATCGCGCGGGTCAATGGGATTCCATTCAAGAGGGTGTTGGTGGACACTGGCTCATCCAACAACATAATCACAATAGTGACATTAAAACATCTTAAGTTGCCAGCATCCCACATTGTGGCATCCACCTACACTCTTCGAGCATTCAACGACACGTTATGCTCGATGGTTGGCACAATTGTCCTACCCATCCAAGTAGGACAAAAGACCATTCCTACGTTGTGTCACATCCTAGAGGGTGAGATGGCCTACAATATCTTGCTAGGTCAGCCTTGGATCAGGGACATGAAGTGTGTCCCTTCGATATCCCATCAATGCCTCAAGTACACATACGAAGGGCAAGTACATGTAGTCCCAGTAGACTTAGATCCCTTCAAGTTTTGCAATGCGGTGCAGCTGATGCCACAATCGACCCTCCCATCGACACATTTGGACTTTCAATTGAATTCGTCCACTCAGGGTCCGATTCTGCCTACATCCCCACTGTTGAGTCCCTCAAGTAACCGACCTAGCCCATCTTCATCATCTGTCCCTTCACCAGCAATGCCACCTATGGTGGCCACACCGAAGGACAATGGGAAGAAGCCCTTAGAGGAGGCACCACCATTAGTCTCAACCATATCTACCGAGGAGGTGCCCATCCGAATGGAAGTCGAGACACCTAATTCACCCGACATGGAGTGGACTCAGGGAGAACTCCCATTCCCTCCCCCTCAACCGCCGACAATTACCGTTGAAATGGCCAATACGGGCCTAGGGGAGTACCTAGTGCAGAACATAGTGGCAACACCCGCACTCGAATCCATGCAAGACATGGGGAGACCTTGCCTCCCCATCGGCACTATCTTCCCTTTAGGTTACCCACCAAATCAGACAAACTTTGTATATGGGGGCCTCGAGAATGGCCTTGAACCCTACCTACAAGAGGAAGAGGACGAAGAACCATTTGTTGAGAATGTTGATTATCTGTCCAACCCAAACTTCGCCTTGAAATACCTAGACCAATGTAATTGGCATGGATATGGATTGGGCAGATACGAACAAGGAATGCGCACTCTTTGTCAACCAAGGTACCAGATGCCATATGAAAAATCAGGAGTAGGGTTCAACCACCCTTTGCCCCTCGACATTTTGGTAGAAACCATGCAAGGCCTAGGTCTAGGCAATAAGGATGGGTTGGCACAAGACCCATATGCCAACCCCAACACTGCATACACATTGGGGAATTATTTCCCATTGGTAACAACAAACCCTGTTGACCTCAACAACCCCTCCCCTTTGATCGAGAAAGGGGAAAGTTCAAGAGGTAACTTCCAAGAAAGATATGCAAAAAATCAAGAGAGCTCTTCGAAAGATGAGTCGGATTATGAGGTCGCACCTTGGGACCCATTTGAGTCTGATAGCAATCACTCGTAGGTGACGCCCATTGACGACTATCAGGAGGACTTCGTGGCAATGTTCCCCTTTAATGTTCCAATCAGGAAATTGCCACCTCCAGAGAATCTAGCCCTCCCATAGAGAGCGACACAACCTAGAAGGGGCCAAATCAACATGCTCGAACAAAATGAGCCTCCCATGCCGGCCATAAGGCCAAGTGATCAAGAAACACCTAGTGGGAGGCTATACCAGCCAGAGGGGCACACAGTTGTCAAATCCAATGAAGGCCTATGGATCTTTGATAGTGACTATGAGGATGAGACTAAGATGGCATATCTCAACCATATGAGGCAACAAGAATACCCCATAAACATCGATGGTATGTTTGAACAACTGAATATGGGACCAAGGCATAGGTGGCACTTAAACCAAGCACAGTTAAACCAAGTGCTTCATCCTCCACTTTGGGCATACAAGGAGCACCTCCCACCTAGAGACCCTATTGGGCCACCAGTGCCAAGGGCAGACCCTATGCTTCTATCCATACATAGGGCCGATCCTTTTGTGCCAGTACCCACAGAGCCAGATCCGAGGCATAAGGATCACCAAGGATGTCCGAATCAACACCCACGTGGTAATGGAGACCAAATTCATTCCATCAACATGATCTCCATTGATTTAACCACCCCCATCCATAACCCAGCCGATCCAACATGACCATTGTATCTAGACCTAGATGCCATAGACTGGGATCGTGTTGACTCACCACCATCCCCATTAGAGTACTGGCCTTGCGGTGAGATGTTCCATTTCACCCCAGGATAGACTCAGGATATCTTCCATGTTGAAGTGGAACCCGACGTTCCCAACATAGATCTAAATTTAGCGAATGATATCCACCTGATCCCAACTCCACACCAGTTGGAAGATGGATCCCACATGTCAGTCGAAGAGACGATTGACGTAGACATCGGTTCTGATCAAATGAATCCACAAATCATCAAGCTGGGGGTAAGTCTATCCCCTAAAGAGCAAGCCGAGTACATTGCCCTTCTCAAAGAGAAGAAGGAGGTTTTTGCATGGACCTACAAAGACATGTCGGGGCTAGACCCGTAGCTAGTCATGCATAATCTAACACTTGACCCGACAGTCAAGCCAGTCAAGCAAAAGCTACGTAAGATGCACCCAACAGTGGCCTTAATGGTCAAAGATGAGCTACAAAAGTTGTTGGATGCACAGTTTGTCATCTGCATGGATTACCCACCATGGCTGTCCAACATGGTACCCGTCAAGAAGCCGGACGGGAGGATTCGCATATGCACCGATTTTCGAGATTTAAACAAAGCGAGTCCCAAGGATGATTTCCCCTTGCCTAGCATCGACGCATTGGTAGACGCTACAACAGGCCACGAAATGCTTTCCCTCATGGATGGTTTCTCGGGATACAACCAAATTCGTATCAATCTCGATGATCAACTAAAAATGGCGTTCACGATGCCTTGGGGGACATTTTGTTATAAGGTCATGCCCTTTGGCCTTAAAAACATTGGTGCCACCTACCAACGCGCTATGACATACATCTTCCATGATCACATGCATAAAACTTTGGAATATTATATGGATGATCTGTTGGCCAAATCTCTTTTGCGCCAAAATCATCTCGATGACTTACGCAAGATCCTTGATCACCTCATCGAACACAAAGTTAGGCTAAACCCTAAGAAGTGCGTATTAGGCATTACATCTGGAAAACTCTTGGGTTTCATAGTCTCAAAATGAGGCATCAAGGTAGATCCAAATAAATTCAAGGCAATCCTTGAGATGCTTCCCCCAACCACCATCAGGCAGCTCAAAAGCTTGCAGGGAAAGGTCGCATCAATCAAGCGCTTCATAGCGCAGTTATCTAACAAGTGTCGACCCATGAATAAATTATTACACAAGGGGGTAGCATTTCATTGGGATGACGAGTGCCAGTCAGCCTTCGATGACATCAAACAATACTTGGCTTCACCACCAGTATTGGCACCACCTAGACCAGGAGTGCCATTCTACTTATACATCTCAGCTACTGAGGTGGCACTGGGCGCCATGCTAGCCCAAAAAAATGAATTACATAAAGAACAAGCTAATTATTATCTTAGCCACACCTTGGTCAGTTATGAACTTAACTATGCATACGTTGAGAAGCTATGCTTGGCAGTGGTATTTGCCACCAAAAAGCTATGCCATTACATGTTGAGCAATACGATGTATGTTGTGTCTAAGGAGAATCCATTGCGGTACATGATGAGTCGTACTTATCATAGTAGTCGCACGACGAAATGGATCATGTTGTTGATGGAGTTTGACATCGAATTCATTGGACAAAAGTCCATCAAAGGTCAAGTCATCACCGATCAACTAGCAGAGGCTCCTCTCGAAGACGATCAGCCTCTGACCGTAGAGCTACCTGATGATGGGGTCTTCCATGTCTCAGAATCGCCAGATTCTGATGAGCCTGAGTCACAGGCCGACATAACCTTATTTTTTGATGGTTCTAAATGTGAGCAAGGGGGTGGCACGAGAATCATATTTTTCACACCGCAAGGGGCTCCAATGCCTCTATCATTTAAACTTGATTTCCCGTGCACCAATAACAATGTTGAATACGAAGCCTTGCTCATAGGTCTTCAGACAGCCATCACCATGAACATCAAATGCTTGAACATCTTTGGTGATTCGTTGTTAATTGTCAACCAAGTGAAAGGGGTATTCCAATGCAAATGCCCAGTTCTGTAGGCCTACAAAGCCCTTGTGGATAAATTCCTGGAAAAACTTGAATGGTACGACATCGAGGCACTCCCTCGATCATCGAATCATTTTGTGGACACTATGGCCTCCTTGGGGTCACTAATCCCGCAAGACCCTTCTGGTGAGATGACAACCATTCAAGTCAAAACATTATCGCAATCCATGATGGAGCGTGCAAGCTCCGACATAACGCCAGGAATCCACCTGATCCAGATTGAACCATCTCAGGATAGGTTCTCTCGAATCCATGATAGTCTGAATCATGCCAACTAGGGGTCTTTGTTCTCCCCAACCCCTCTTAATAGCAACACAATGCTATTTCTACAAGTTCTTTCCCGCTCAGCTTTTGCTAGGGATGAATTTCAAGAGGGATCGATCGTTCATACCATCGAGGTTTCTGATCAGCAGGATTGGTACACACCCATAAGAGACTATCTCAAGTTAGGTAGCCTCCCACTTGGATTATCGCATACCGCAAAAATATCATTCAAATAGAAAGTGGCAAAACATGTCTTGCTAGGAGACATTTTGTACCGTCGGAGCTACGAAGGGATCCTCCTCCGTTGCTTGGACCAGCAGGAGTCCACTTGGGTGATCACCCAAGCGCACGATGGTACATGCGGTGGCCACTTCAGTGGTATGGCCATCGCAAAGTGCATTCTTTGCATGGGCTATTATTGGCCATATTTAGAGCGAGATTGTTGTGCATATGTGCGGAAGTGCGTGAAGTGTCAACACCATGCTAACTTGACACACGTACCTTCTCAAGCCTTGCAGCCGATCCAATCGGCTTGGCCATTTTCGTAGTGGGGCTTAGATCTCATCGAAAATATCTCCCCTACATCGTCAGGTCATCACACGTTTATCATAACGGCCACAGAGTACTTCACTAAGTGGGTGGAAGCAATTTCGCTTACCTCTACGACTGGGCCCCGCATTGCGGAGTTTATTTTACATAACATCATATGTCATTTTGGTATTCCATCCAAGATCATCTCGGATAATGGGACGTCATTTAAGAACAAAGATGTGCGTGCTTTGACAACAAAGTACAAAATTTAGCATAGTTTTTTGACACCCTATTATCCGTAGGCAAATGGGCAAGCGGAGGCGTCAAACAAAATGCTAGTTGCCATCCTTAAAAATATGGTCATAGATAATCATAAGGATTGGCACATCCAAATACCACTTGCCCTATGGGCTTATCGCACTAGCATTCGGACGCCCACTGGGGCAACTCCATTTTTGCTAGTGTATGGCTCCGAGGCAGTCATGCCTCTCGAGTTGGAAATACCCTCCCTGTGCATATCAATGCAAGAGTTCATCGATGATGACACTGCATGGTAGGCCCGATTAGACCAGCTTACGTTACTCGATGAACGACGCATCAATGCTCTTGAGCATTTACGTATCTATCAAGAGCGACTTAAGAAAGCATACAACATGAAAGTTCACCTGAGGGACTTTTAGGTTGGTGACCTGGTCTTAAAAGAGAACCAACAAAATTCTAACTTGCCACCCCATTTAAGGGACAAGTTCACGGCAAATTGGTTAGGTCCTTATGTAATCGATAGTAAAATAGGACCTGGAACATATCGACTCACCTCTCTTGAAGGAATCAAGGAACTAGAACCCTTGAACATCAGTCATTTGAGGCCATTCCACATTTAGGGAGCCATAGCCCACCCCAAAAGCTCCAAGGATTCCAACAATCGCTTGGTCAACCTAAAAAGCTCCAAGGATTCTAGTAATCGCTTGGTCAACCCCAAAATGCCCCAAAGGTATCCCTAATCCCTTTGGTCAAACCAAAAGCTCCAAGGATTCCAACAATCGCTTGGTCAACCTAAAAAGCTCCAAGGATTCCAACTATCACTTGGTCAACCCCAAAAATGCCCCAAAGGTACCCATAATCCCTTTGGTCAAACCAAAAGCCCCAAGGATTCCCGCAATCGCTTGGTCAACCTAAAACGCCCCAAAGGTATCCATAATCCCTTTGGTCAAACCAAAAGCTCCAAGGATTCCCACAATCACTTGGTCAACCCCAAAAATGCCCCAAAGGTATCCATAATCCCTTTGGTCAAACCAAAAGCCCCAAGGATTCTCGCAATCGCTTGGTCAACCTAAAATGCCCCAAAGGTATCCATAATCCCTTTGGTCAAACCAAAAGCTCCAAGGGTTCCCATAATCGCTTGGTCAACCTAAAATGCCCCAAAGGTATCCATAAACCCTTTGGTCAAACCAAAAGCTCCAAGGGTTCCCACAATCGCTTGGTCAAAAATGAATATTCAAAAAACAAAAGATAATAAAAAATAACAAAAAATTGCATCTCACTTTCATGCACATTCTTAAAAATCAAAACACAAAAAAGAAAAGAAAAATTGCATTAGGCATCACATACATACATTGCATATTTGCTGGTCATACATGTCAAAAGCACCATAGACTGTAATTACTCGGCAATTCCATCATTTTCCAAATTCAATCCATTTTGTAAAAATATCCATCAAAAATAATGCCCTTTGCATTTTTGCCATATCATAGTCAGTTGTCTGCTAATGTCTTTAGGGTTTTTCGTCATTCAGATGTCTTTAGATTTCTAGTCAAATGTTGTACAAAGTCAGACCAATTTTTACAAGGTAGAGTTTTACTTGGATCACGCCTTGTTACATAGCATCCCAACACAAGCTTAAAACACATAAAAATTCCCAAGTTGTGTAAACGCAAGATGAAACCTACAAAGCAGTCTAGGATACCATATGTGAAACGTTATCCTGCTCATCCCCCTGTGCGAATGGTTCAAGAATGCTGAGAATTGACAAAAGGACAAGCTCTTCCCCATCCAATTCCCCATAATAAATAGTGGTTTTCACCACTGTCAAAAATCCCCAAAACACCTTTGGTCCCCAAAGTCGTAAGGATTCATACTACACGCCCCTGACAAGGATGGGTAGTCATCCCCAAGGCCTAAAAGGATCAATGCCATTCCAAAGAAAAATTCCCAACCACCTTTGATCCCCAAAGTCGTAAGGATTCGTACTACACGCCCCTGACAAGGATGGGTAGTCATCCCCAAGGCCTAAAATATCAATGCCATTCCAAAGCAAAATTCCCAACCACCTTTGATTCCCAAAGTCATAAGGATTCATACTACACGTCCCTGACCAGGATGGGTAGTCATCCCCAAGGCCAAAAGGATCAATGCCATTCACAAGCCAAAAACCCACGAGCTCAACTTTGAAATAATAATAACAGTGGTTATCACCACTACTCAAACCCCTTGCTCAAGAAAAAAAAACAAAAGAGAAAATAAACAGTGATTTTCATCACTATGTATGAGAGCAAGTATCCCAACAAGTTGAGCAACCGAAAGACGCCTGAGCTTGAATCCCTAGAATTCTCAGCATTTGAAAAACCATTTAGGTGATCCTCATTACGGGTTTGGTGGACAGCCTACCTGGCAATGGCGGTATCCTAAATGCATGATGATATGTCTATCACATTAGCTTTGCATGTGAGTAGACCAATGTTTGCATGTGGATGAGCTAGCTTATGGTATCTTAGATTGCCCCGTGGATTAATCTTACTAAATACAACAAAGGAGTTAGTGGAGCTAATTAGGTGATCCTCAGTACAGGTTTGGTGGACAGCCTACCTGGCACTGGTGGTATCCTTACGAATACCACATAAACGAATTCAATCGCACACACAGGGATGTGAAATAACTTGGTCAAACTCAAGTCTGATTCGTACCTTGGTCGAAAGTCTTGTAAGATAATGTACAGTCTTGATTAGTTAGTTAAAGCATCTGAGTCTCAGAACAACCTTAACTACATTCTAAAACAATTGTTGTACATTTCATTACTTACATCACCATCAGAAAATACAAAACAAAAATTACAAATGCAATGTTCTTCCATAAAGCAATCACATAGTACAGAAAGCCAATTAATCCGATACAGTCTATGGTGCCATCGCCTGCATACCAACAAATCATTCCATCCATTCCATATGCATACATCTATATCATCTAGCTAACATCATTCACAGTCATAATAACATATGCATACATAAACATAAATAAAGGTGCATAAAAAGAACAATAAACCATGACAAGCATATCATCAAACCAAAAATAAGTCATGTATATATATCGAGTCAAAAGGCCCGTAGGCTACAATAAGAAGGTCCTCTGACCTCACAAAAAACAACAAAATCAAAATCCCCTAAGCCTAGGGAGTCGGCCACCATGATCACGCAGGATCGGTGCGACTGGAACTACCCCCAGTAGTATGGGTCCTATGGGACCTCTCAGGGCGGTTGTTGCTAGCCCACGCACCCTGCCCACCAACGCTACCCTCATCCAGCCACCTGCGATGAGAAGATGCAGACTGCTCAGTCTCACTGCCTCTCGTGCGGCATGATGAACCACCTCCATCGAGATCAGGTATCTGTCCACCAAGGTGGACAACCTCTGTCTCTAGCTCCACCTGGTATCGCCCCCACTCCACATCTCATCGATGATACACAACCAATGCATTGTCCCGTTGTGCCAACTGAGCCCATAGGAGATCCATCTCCTCCTCTCATCTCCACAAAAGATCCTCCAATCATGCTATCTCAGCATGAAACCTAGCCTCCACATCCCCTGGGATAGCCTATGGCATGGGCACCTTTGGGATGGCCTGCTACTCCGGCACCCACTACTCCGGGACATCCTAGACATCCGACTGCTTCGGAACCCCCGAATCATCTCCATCGCCAGTGAGGTCATCGACCTCCACCATGTCTGCATCATCAAGCGGAGCCCCCCAACCCTCCCTTGATGCCTCTGCATCCCCACCTCCTACTGTTGCCGCATCCGTACCTCCTAGAGGCCCCTCACCCCGCCATCACCGCATAGTCCACCATCGGTCATACTCTGTAGTTACCCCAACATCGTCCACGTTGGGGACATCAATCACTACATCAGACCCCTCACCCAGCGGCTCAATGATCGGCCAGACTAGGGTCCTCTCATCCCCATGCCATCGATAGATCAAGGGATCACCAGGAAATCCCTAGTGCACCCCAAACTACCATGTCACTCGGACATACGAGAAGTACTCCTACTCTGTCCCGTGATGCCCAATCAGCCACCTACCCCTACACACCCATCGAAGCCACTCTCCAACCTCAGGCTAGGCTGGACAGTCTCGATACGACCGCTAGAACACCTACCCGAGCACTAAATGAGAGAAGGCATCAGTATAGTGCCCTACGACACCTGCCCACCATCGACTCTGCCCATGCTCCTCTGACCTCTGCCATAATGTGGCATATCCAATCTCTCGATCCACCATCTCACCTCGGGTGGTCTAGGGCAAACCCTACGGCCGCTCGATAACTATGTGCTGCCACCCCAACACTACAAAAGATAGCTGCACCCGATCCCCTTCCGCCTCTGATAGCGGACCTCGTACAACTCATCGTACAACTGTGCCAACAATGTCTGACCCCACCTCATAATCAATGGAGCTGAGGTAGGACACTCCACCAAAGTGAAAACCAACTCCAATAGGTTCCAAGGGAACCTCGCACCTGAGGAGTCAGGAAGCAACATATTGGAAATGAGGGCCATGAGTAACGCATGCCTCACCCCCAATACGCCCTTCTCCAGCCACCACCACACCAGAATACCGCCTATATGGCAGTCAGCCTCTGCCCTCTCCATAGGCCTATCCACCCCCCTCTCCCCCGCTGAACCAAAACACCATGTCAGTACTATTGTCCGTTGGTCTCGATGGGTCATCCGGATGGGCAGCCCATCTATCGAAATCCACAGAATCTGATAAACGTCCTCCAAAGTGACAGTCATCTCCCCTGTTGGGAGATGAAATGTGTTGGTGCGGGGATCCCACAAATTGATCAGGGTAGTCAAATATGCCCGATCCCCCACCACAGGCTCCAAACGCGTCACCTGCTTGAGCCCAAGGGCATCAAGCCACTCCCAATCCACAACTATCAGTGCATCCCGAGCATCAGAGAACATAGTCGACTGGCGGTGCCGACTCCTCACAACCTCAAAAAAACAAAACAAATTAGGGTTTTAATATTACCTTAATAAAAACAAGAACAATAAAAACAAAACACTGTACAGCAAAAGTACAACATACAGTTTACAATAAACATGTATAGCAAAAGTACAACATTAGAAGTGCACTACAATAAGATTGTACAACAAAAGTACAAATCAATCAAATAAACTATACAATAAAAAAAACACAATAAAACAAATTAAACAAAAAAAAACAAATTAGGGTTTCAACCTTAATTTAAACAAAAATATTCAAATAAACTATACAGATGAAAAAAAAAGTACAAGAAAAACAAAAGTACAAAAAAACTGTACAACAAAAGTATAGATCATTCAAATAAACTGTACAAAAACAAAAATACAAAACAAAATAAAACAAAAAATGCACACTAGGGTTTTCAACCCTAAAATGTGAACAAAAAAACCAAATACAACAAAAACATCCTATTAGGGTTTTAACCTTAAGGTGCACACAAAAAAAACAAAAACTCCAATTAGGGTTTCAACTTTAAATAAAATTTTACAATAAAAGTGTACAACAAATGTCAAAGAAGTGCACTACAATAAGACTGTACAACAAAAGTACAACTCAATTCAAAATAAACTGTACAATCAAAAAACACAATAAAACAAAAAAAAAAATTAGGGTTTCAACCTTAATTTAAACAAAAACATTCAAAATAAACTATACAATCAAAAACACAAAAAACAAACAAATCACAACAAAAAAAACAAATCATACTAGGGTTTTTTACCTTAAGTGTGAACAAAAAAAATCAAATAAAAACATAAAACTCATACTAGGGTTTTTAACCTTAAGTGTGAATAAAAAAATCAAATATAAAACTCATACTAGGGTTTTTTACCTTAAGTGTGAACAAAAACATCAAATAAAAACATAAAACTCATACTAGGGTTTTTTACCTTAAGTGTGAACAAAAAAATCAAACAAAAACATAAAATTCATAGTAGGGTTTTTAACCTTAAAGTGTGAACAACAAAATCAAATAAAACACAAAATCTATATTCGGGTTACAACCTTAATCAGACAAAAACAACAAAACAAAATAATGCAACCAAGCATTTTATATGTGCATTTAAAAAAAAATTCATATAAAAACAAAAAAAATAACAAGCAGAAGGAAGGCACATCATACCGGTCTCGCTTCGGCTCCTCCGCTCGAAGATCCGGTCCTTGCACTCATGATGTCCACGAAATTTCGATAGCGCTCCGCTACGCAAACTCGCACTCCTCCTCCCCACAACTCCAAAACACCAAGAAAAAAATGTTGCAAATGAGCCCAAAACCTAGATTTGGTCTTTTTATAGGCTGTTAGGCCTGTAATCGTTCCACCCTGGGATGAGCGCTCTAGTTAGCACTCGTCCCACCCTGGGACGATTACCAAATTGCTATTCGTCCCACCCTGGGATGATTACAGAGCAAAAAATAAAGCAACAAAAATAGAATCCAAAAAAATGCACCAAAAATAACAATAAATCTTCCGGATAAAGGTGCCTTTGCACCTGACATCCTTGGCATGCAAAACCGATGTCGGGGTCACGAATAATCTCTATCCTAATCCCTAAGAAGGCTAGCATAGCCGGACCGCTCCATGGGAAAGAGGATTTTTGATAATTTCTACCCCAATAGGCGTCAAAGAAAAGGGTCAAAACCCACCAAAAATAGGTCCGATTGTTGGAAAACTGCATAAGCATTCAACGAAAAACAACTGAAGGCACCCTTACAAACGTCATCTTGGGTCAAGCGACTCGTCGCTTTTCTCATTTTGGTCATTCCCTCATCGATTCGTCGCTTGAGGGGGTAGTCACACTTAGTCACCCAATCAACAAATACACACCCAATCAAGGAAATGGCATGCATTCAAAGAATCATTGACAAAGACAATCACGCTCCTGCTTGGGGCAGTAAACAAGCAATAATCACAAGTTGAACAAACACTTGGCATTCTAGAAGCATGAAGACAAGGTTCCTCAGACAAAAGGTTGCACCCTTTGCCTATTCATGACTGAACAATGTCCAAGATCAAGTACACCTCATCGAAAAAGGTTACACTTGAGTTAAGCTCCTTAGCTCGTCAGAAGCAAGGATTCAAGAATGCGTGCCCTTTCCATACTTGGGGCATCAAAATTTGGTTAGGTTACTAAGAAACCCTAATCATTAAGTGCTTTGGTCATCTATTTTTGCTCAGCACTACGCCACACACAATGCATCCCAAAAAGGGGCATCTGTAGACACCAAAACAACACCAACCCGATTATGTGGCTACAAGCACTGACCGAGTTGGCATACATACCCCCTAGGGCAGCCTCCAGAGGTTAAACAGTGGTCCTAACCACTCCCAAATCAGTTTTGGAAGGTCAGAGGTCAATTTGGCACCTTTTAAGCACTTTGCTCCCTATTCGTCCCACCCTGGGACGATTAGAATCCTATTCATCCCACCCCGGGACGATTAGCAGCAATCGTCCCAGGGTGGGACGATTAGCAGGTTTGACTGGCAAAAATTCAAGCCTTGATAGATCTGCCACTCAAATTCACCTTCATTGCATGCAATTACGAGGAACGGTTTCAAATCTGAGAGAGGGACTTCAGTCAAGCATGCCTTGATTATGGAGGCCCTAAATCAGGGAGGAATCTTCTCTCCCCCAAGAAAGGCATGGTGAGCCAAGTGGCACCCTCGCATGCACATTCAAAGGAGACCCCTGAGGTCTATAAAAGGGTGAGCCTCCTCACCCCAAAAAAGTAATAGAGCTGGAGCATTTGGAGCAACGGAGTGCTGCCAAATTATACCCACATTCCCCCTTTGTGCTTCCTACATCCCTAATTTCTCTTTTGGAAGAGAGGTTATCGGGTGAACACTAGGAACGCAATCCTGACCCAAAACCCAAGCAATCGGCCACAATCCCACACCAAATTCATCGACACAACCCCCTAGGAGGTTTTGGACCCATCCCAAGTGGATTGGTGTCAAAACCAGACCCCAAACGGTGGGCGTCCTGCCCCGGGTGCCCCCCAAACTGCTGCAGTCCTAATCGTCCCACCCTGGAGTGATTAGAAATCCATGAATGCTTTCTTCACTATTATTTTTGCATTATGTTCTATTTGGTTTACTTATGCTATTGTTCAAGTTTCATTGCATTCTGACCTATTTTGACCGTGTTTTTATCATTTTACGCGTTTACTAACATACAGGGAGCGCTTTCGGATACGGGACAATATGGGTAGAATCTGCCAAATATGACCTTCTGGGTCATCCCAAAATGCCCCTTTTTGTCTAACCCCAAGTTTGCAGGAATTTTGGAGGCCTCTGGATAGGACATTTGCAAGGTCGCTTTTGCATGTTTTGTGATAGTCCTAATCGTCCCACCCCGGAGCGATTAGAAATCCATGCATGATTTCTTGATTGTTATTTTTGCAATGTGTCTCTGATGATGTTTCTATGCTTCTATCAAAGTTTGAATTCATTATGACATGTTCTGACCATCATTTTGCTATTTTATGTATTCACTAGCCGGAGGCCCTAGGGATTGCATGTTTTCCCTCTATCCGCATATGCTATTAACTATTTGTTGTTTCTCTGTGCATAGGATCTCACCACCAGGAACATCGAAGGGGCAGCAAGGAACACACGAACACATGGACGCAAGCGACGGCAACGTTTGGCCCACCCATTTCAAATGTGGGCATGCGAATGACATTGGAAGCGCACCATCCGTTGATGTAACGAACTGTATCAAACATTCTGAGCCCTGGAAGGGGGATGTATTGTAACCAGATTTAAAAGCATCATTAATAAAAGAGGCCCCACTTTTCTTTGTTTGCTAACATCTCGCATCTTTCCTTCATGCATTGCTTTTCTCGCATTCGTAGGACTTAGCATTTTTATATCAATTTCGTTTGCATCATAATCTGGCACGCCGTCACCCCGCATTCGACTTTCACTAATATCTATCTTCCTACCACAAATCCACTTTTAGATTCCTCACCTAGGGAATGGAAGTAGAGGAATAGACCAAAATATCATCCATGAATTTTTGATGAGATATAGGATCTAGGGATAGCATCGGTTTGATTCCTTCGAACCCTAGCTCAACTTTTATACTTCTTCATAGAGCTTCCACCATTAGAATAAATAGAAAATGAGATAAGGGATCTCCCTACCACAATCCCTTGTAACTCTTGAATTATATAACCACCAACTCATTCACCATATCATAGAATCTAGCTGAAGATATGCATTCGTTCACCGAATCTATCCATTTTTAATGGAAGTCAAATTTGAGAAACACTTTCATGAGAAACCCCCATGAGACTCTATCATAAGCTTTGTTCATGTCTAGTTTGATAAAAATGCCTACTCTTCTCCTCTTATAAACTAAGTGAATAATCTCATGGACTACTATAATATCATCTAATATCTATCTTCCTACCATAAATCCACTTTGAGCATTGTCAATAATGGTGGGAAAAAAATATTTTAATCTATTAGCCAAAATTTTGGTCAATAATATGTATATAGTATTACAAATGCTTATGGGTCTAAAATAATTAGAATCCTTAGCACTCAAATATTTGGGTATGAGGACTAGGAAATTAGAGTTCACATCCCTAGGAATAAATCTTATTCTATGAATCTCCTTCAAAGTCAATCTCCCTCACCTTCACCATGTTCCTCTTATAGGAATATGCAAGCCATTGGGCTAGCTTTATGTCATAGCCATTGAATTTTTTGAGGTATTTTAACAACCTACCATTTTCATAATGGTCAAAACCTCACCATAAAGACTTAATATTGTGGGTTCCACAATGAATTCCATTATCATTTGTAAAAGAATACACTTGTAACTAGTAGTGGTGGCAGAGTCGATATAGGAAATAGGGGCCCTTGGTAGACAAAAGGGAAGATAACTATTCAAACAAATTTAGTTAGATTATATTAGTTTAGCAAGAATAGTGGGGAGTCGATATAAATTTTTATGTTTGAGGGGCATAATATCTCTTCTTCCAATGCTATTAATATATTTGTGAGGTGCATAAGAAGTTAGATAATTCCCCAATCAAAAATAGTTTTTGACATACCCATTGGGACAAAGGGATTGATTTCCATGTTAAAATTAATTCTTATCCTTTTTTAAATCTAATTAAATTTAATTTATATACATTTTAAAATTTTACATTTGAAATTTCAAGTAGTTTGCAAATGGTGATTTCATTTTTATTTTGATTAGATTTAAAAATTAAAGGTTTTGAAAGGCTCCTCCAAACATTTTATAAAGAAAACCCAAATACTACCGTAGAATGAAGACAGTAAAAAACTATCAAAGAGAGCCTATAACAGAACCTACAAGGACAAGCCAAGACACACAAATAAGGAATAAAAAATACATAGCCACAAGCAGGCAAATATAGAAAGATAAAAACCTAAACTTAGTGTAACAACCAAGGTCTAATACATCTGATTGTACAACCCAGTCTAGCTCATTAGTTCCACAAAGCAAAAAATTTTGTTGATCACTCTAGCTAGAGATAGTCTAAAGTAAAATTTTTGGGTCAATAATTTTGATATTCACCTAATATTTAATTAGTACGAGGTATAGTTTACCACTTTTTGAAATTAGGATCACTACAGATGACCTCCTAAGTGGACGAGACTAAAAAAATCCTGTGTAAAGTGTCATTTTATGGATCTATCTTCTCATCCTCACCTGAGCATAAATTCACAATTGGGGTTATCCTCTAGGGCCCATAACTCCTAGAGGGTGGATGCATACTCTCCCCGTCCCTTAGAATTAGGCTCCTAGGCTTCATTTGGTCTTTCTATCTTGATTTAAACATGCAACGAAATAGTATATATGCCTACTACCTAATTTATTATCCACTACACTGGAATCAATTAGGGCCATGCCAATACATTGGATTTGGACCTGGTATCTGTTGTTAAGATATGATTAATGATGAGTTATCCCATACCAACCATCGTGGAGTATTCTAGCTTTGGCATCTTGTTATGTTTCTCCTAATCATAAGCTAAACAAGGACCCATCACCATACTACTCATAGAAAAACCTAGAGCTGATGTCCCATACTTCCCCTCATCAGTTGTTCTAAAAAAATATCACTTGTTTAGAAAGTGGTCATTATTTAATCACTTTGGTTACCAATTTGTAACCATCAGTATTGGGTGTTTATAAACATTCATCCTTCACAATTAAAGACATTATTTAATTATGGCTATTCATCCTTAATGATGAAAAATTATAGGCTTAAGGTTTAGCACCAGACCTCTTCTCTTAAAGGTAATAATTTTCAATTATGGACCATTTGATAATTCCATCCTATATAATTTAAAACAAGATATACTTATTAATTTACAAGAAAAGAAAAATATGGTAAAATAATTTAGATTGTATTCTTAAAATAATTTTAACATAAAGATCATATATTTCTATAAAAGAATGAAGCATAAGGTTAAGAAAATATCTTTCTTTAATAAAATATAGTGTCCATAATTAATCACTCTAAAAATTCTAGAAAGATTTTCAATTTACTCTATTTTTAAGTTTAAAACATAATTCAGGAAAATCACCTTCCTAGTGAATTTTAAATTAAATAAACCTTAATTATTTTCCTAATAACTTATTTCTATTGAATTTTTATTCAAATAAACTTTAACTATTTTTCTAATATGTCATTCAAGGCATGTATTCATAATTTAAGCTTTAATTTTCTAAAACATGGATAAACTTTTAAAGGTAAATAGTAAAGAAGACCTAATAACTCTAACCTTATTTAAAATCTAACTATCGTATCATACTAACAAGGCTATAGAAAATTTATCTAACAAAAAAAAGATTCACTTTATGATAATTTAATTGATAACAATACATTATTTATAAAGATACACCTCTAATTATGGAAATTTTATAAAAGTTAAATAAAATACGACCCGTTCAAGCCTTTTTTGAAGAAGTTCTCAAAGTCAACATAAAATCATTCTCAAACAACTATTAACTTCTAATTTACTAGAAGGAACATCGGGCACCCGTTGCTCCACCAGATCCAAAGCTAGCAGTGGAAAACATAAGGTTCCAATTGTGGTTGATAATGACTATTCTGATGATTCACTTTATTTTACGTAAAACAGGAGACTGCTCCCAAGAAAATTCACCCTCTTGAGGGTACCTCCACCAAGCCTCTCCCCTACTATCTTCTAGAGTGTCATGTTGGCCTAATATCTCTAAAATATTCCACCTCCAAGATCTCCATGACATTATGAAGACCTTGGGGAGAGTGGCTAGGATGACTTCCTCTCTGCTATCTCAGGTAGAGACTCTATTGGAAGAATACAATGACCAATTCGATATCTTGGAGGAGTTTAAGAGTCTTGTGGGTGCTACCAGGGATGGATGCAACACATCTGGGCAACCAAATATTTAGCTTTTTTTTATTCTATGGAGGATATTTATGACTTTTGGTATTTGTTTCCTGCTTCATGGTTCCTCTTGCTTAGAATTCTCTTTAGCTCTTGTTTCTCTGCTTGCCCCTACATGGGTCTTTACGAATTGGTTTTAATTTGGCTCCTGTGAGAGCATTTTGGTTCTCCTCCTTGGTCCTATGAGGGATCCATTTTATGTTTAAGGAGGCTTACATATTTTCTATTTTTTATGTTTTAAATTAATTTTTATGCATTTATGCTATGGAGTATTCTTCGTCTTGACTCCTTTTTTGTAAAATGTTATGGGATCCTTTCAAAACCCCTTTACTAATAAAAAAAATTCTAATTTAGTTGATGAATATCAATAATTATTCTTTCGTTTTAATGAATGCATAATAATCAAACAATTCATAAAGATATTATAAACTTAAACCAAGCCATAAACTTATAAAAAGTTATATGACACTGCTAGAGAACGCTATTGAATAGAGTAAAATCTAAATGTGCAGCTATTGTTCTTTAAGAAGGATAGTCATGGCTTCAAGAAGAGTAGTTGCAGATTCAAGATGCTACCAAGACCAATAATTAGTATAAACATGTTATTTAAAATTGTTAGTAAACTTCATGACTCTTTATTTAGCCGAGAGGTAAAAATTATCAGATAATTCTTAAGTCATAATATAAAATATTTCCATTCATCTAAACTTAACATCAAACATGTATTTTACTATATAATAAAGTCTATGCTTAGAATCGGCATATATGATTTTTCTAGAACAAATCCATTTATAACAACTTGTAAATAGAGATTTGTAGTACCCTTAGATTCCTTGGTAAAATACAAAAACAACCCTACTATATAATTCTTATAATTAAGACTCTTAAAATAAACAGCATGGCTTCTAAAAGGGATGATCTTTAATTCTTACACAACAAAGTTAAATCCAATATTCTTTCCATACACTTAAAAAAAATTTGAATATCAAACAAATGAAAGGTAATAAGAATTGCCCATTCAATTTGATATTTCTAGGTGAGCTATATATAAAATAAAAATGATAATATAAATTTAATTTTCCAATCAACATTTATAAGAAACAATTTTGTCTTTTTAATTGACCACAATGCTTTAATTCTTAAATTATATGAAACCAACATATAGTTTAGATGACATCTATCTAAGTTGGAAGTTTCATTAAAGGAATCATAGAGTGGAAACATTTTTACTAAACTCAAGAGCTATGGATGTTTCGCTATGAGAGAAGACTGTATTTGGGGTCTTGATTACAAATGATGTTTCAGCCCAAGCTTAATATATTTGCATCTAAATAATAATGATTGCATTATATAGGCTCAACTTGCATTGTCATGATACCCTGAAATCAGCCACACTTTCCTCCAATAAGAAATCAGACTCTATTTCTGAGGTTATATTGGAAGAAGATTAGGTATTTGTTTATCTCAAACAAATATTTCCATCACCATGAATAGAAAATAGTAGCATAGGTAGTGTCATGACCCTCCCTTGGTATATTTTTTATTTTTATGGATTCACATTTTTTTGTGTGCTTTATTGAATGAAATTCTTGGATATTCCTTGATTAGATGCTTAGATAAATATGGTTTATTATGAATATTTCTGGTATAATGATATACTACATCATTATGAATTTTGTAGGATATGGATTATATGGAAAATATGATATTTCTTATCACTAAAATGATTGATTATTTCATGTGTAATTTCTACAAAGATATTTTAGTTATTAGAATATGATGTTGCTAATGGAATTGCACCTCTTTGTAGGAACATGTGTTCATTCAAGGGTGAGAGAAAAGAAACAACCACCAAGAATGGAATGAGGAAAATTATGTGAAGTGTTATTTATGAAATAGTTCGGTCAACTTAGATAAATGCCTATATCATATAACTGCATAACATAGCTTTCTTGAGGAAAATAGATATATTAATGGAAGAAATAAATATGTTGATGCTTGAAAAGATATCTTTGTTTGTGATTTTTTTATTAGAATATTCTTCTAAATAGGATTTTATTGAATATAGAATTTTTGGTCTTGCAAGCAACCCAACCTTTTTTATTGTAAGTTTTAAAATTTTCCTAATTCAAGGACCCTTTTTATCTCTAAAGTGCTTGAAACCTTGTTAGGCACACCAAATCTTATAAGGGTGCATGAAACTCGTGCACCCATTTTTTGGATCGTGTGCTCCATTCATTAAGAGCACACAAAAGTGTAAGGTGTGCACGAAGCTCATGTGCCTCGTTTTGAGGTCGTGCACCCAATTCAAATGGAGCATGAAAAAGTGTAATGGGTATGCAAAGTTCACATGCCCCATGTTGAGCCCGTGCGCTCCATTCATTTGGAGTGCATGAAAGTGTAAGGGGTGCATGAAGCCCACGTACCCCATTTTTTATTTTGTGCACTCCATTCCTTTGGAGCGCACAAAGGTTTAAGGGGTGTGTGAATCCCATGTGCCCTATTTTATTGTGTGCTCATTTTGAATAGAGTGCACAAAGGTATTAAAGGTGCACGAGGTCTATGCACCCTCCCTATGATTCACACACCCCTTATTTTTCATACATTTAGATCTCATAAAGGTGCACAAATTCTATGTTCCTCCTCTTAGACTCGTGCACCCCAGGTGTTCGATATACACATTTACTCGGGGTATGCCACTCCTAGGCCAATAAGCAAGAGGTACATGGATGGTCTAAATTTTTTGGTGCAATGATCTAACCAAGTAGATTGAAAAGGCCTCCCTCTAGCATAGATGAAGAATTGATTCATGCACCCAGCCCCTATGGCATAGAAAAATAGACTCTCTCAGCCAATAAAAAGGTAATGTGCCACCTACTAGCTATTAATGAAGATATTTATAAAAGAAATGTGGTGATGTCCTCCCATAATATCGATGAAGGTAATTGAATAGGTGCATGTAGAAGCCATTGTGAGTATCAATATTTGAGTGAATTCAAGCTAGTAACAACCGAGAAAGATTTGTATCATAGGGGAGTATATGCAATACATGATTTCCTATTGGATTATACAAGCAGTACATCGATCAAGGTGATAGACATAAAGGCTTGTATCAAGAAAATAATAGGGGCCTGGATGATAAAAAAGAAGACAGGGAGAGCCAAGGACCCAAAGGTGCTAGTAAATCAATCGATTTCAAATAGGAAAATTATAGTGGACTAGTAGGAGGAGCTAGATAATGTTACTATGTATAGCTTTGACCTAACAGGGAAATCCAGTACCATCTAACTCTACTCAGGGGAATGTTTATGAGGGCGCAGTGGGACAAAGATGAGTCGAGCCTTGTCTGCAATAAGTGGACCATAAACATGGGGAAATTGGTTTGCCCTAGGGTATACCATTTGTCAGATATCCTTGCATGGTTTGTAGTGTTGTATAATTCCAAAAATAGAACTATTAGGGATCATGCCAACCAGATCATGTTTAGGCTCAGCCAATCGGATTAGAAGAGTGTTTGGGCTTTCCACTACCACATTGCTATTAGATTTTTATATTTTGGCCTTCCAATATAATTTTTATGCTCAATATCTCTTTCTTAGGTAGGATTCTAAAGATAAATAGGTCCATTCCCCCAAATTTACCCATTTGCATGACCCTACTCTAACCTTGGGCCCAAGATCATGTAGATATGATTAATCTAATACTAGGGATGAAGGATTTAGAACAAATCACCAAGGAAGTCATGTTCTTAATAATCCAGTGCAACAAGAGGGATTGGATACCCATGTATAGGTGGGAAGTAATGATTAATCATAATATCAACCAAAAGCTGACAACATTGTAGGAGTCTATTCTAGGAGAAAAGGAGTAGCTTCCCCCTTTTTCATACTATTTATTTTTAATTCACCTAGTCTTGGACCAAATGGAATAGTATCTAGTTAGTAAGATAGGAGGATTTAATGCCACTATTGTTCAAGACTGGTTGCTCTGTATATAGGAGGATTGCTCTAGTTACACTTCCTTCTTTGAGAAAGTCCTCCCAATTTTTCATACTCAACTATGTGGAGAAGATCCCGACATGATTGGGACCGATGTAAGATCATTCCTACATGAGGCAAAGGTAGGTTATTTCTTCTTAGTATAGGAGTATACATATATCAGGTTGTACGGTTCAAAGCTGCCTCTGAAGGTCCTACTAAAACACTGCCCTGCCTCCATAGCTATCCTGAAGATAACCATGCAAATCACTAAATAAGTGAAATTCAGGTCCATAAGGAAGAAGGGAGGGGTGTGATGGGCCCCTACGTATATATGAGATACTTAAATTTACTTAAGGCCATTTGGAATATGGATACATACTATTTCTCAGAGATCACCTAGAGATATTACGACCCTTCTGGTTTCCATAAATAGACTATCATAGGGAAACTGTACCTCTTATAGGTTATGCATAGGGTGGATGATTTTGAATATGAAATGCAGAAGACCCTCAGGTAGAGCCTATCACTAGAACTGGTCTGGTGAATGCAAGACAACCCCTACAACAAGATGGAAGTAGTGGGTGATTATACTACCGACCTAAGGATGCACAATAATTTATTGGTATAAAAAGTAGTCCCCCTGGTCCCCATTATATTGTTTGAAAATTTTTGGGACCCCACTCTTCAAGTCATCAATCAAGATTCATAATTTTTTGAGGTGGCAATGAGAATCTCATATGAAGCCCTCAGGAGCAGGTAAAAATTTTTGCTTCCTTGATTTCTTCCACTACGACATCAAAGGGAAAGTAGATATTAGCTCATCCTTCACATTAGGTACAAATCTTAGCTACGACCTCAGCCTAGGCATGGATATCTCCATTGAGCTAGACTACCCTGGTGGTTGGTCAATCTTCTATGGTCTCTACCACCCTAGTAATTAATCAAAAAGAGAACCCAATTCCACCTAAGGCACTCAAAACAATACAAGAGGTAGGGATATTAACAAACATACTCTAAGAGTATAAGGTCCTGATGGAAATCCCACCATAATCTCCTATCGAGAAGAAGATCAGGACTGAAGCCTTAGCTCCAAACATGTAAAATTTTACATTTTAAATTATAACGAAAGTGGTCCAATTTACTACCTAGGAGGATTATCAGATACATGATATGGAATAGCAAAGAGCTCCTGGTAAAGAGGTGAGTAGGTCCAAGAAATTAGTGGAACTAGCTACTTGTGATGTATCTACCACCATGATGGCCATTCCCTTACCACCTAACTTGAAGGAAGCTAAAATTGATTTAGACAGGGGGTGATTATGGCCATTATGGGTATAGTTGACATGATGAAATACCATATAACCTCTTAGGTGCAGGTGGTGGAAGCTATAGAAAAGGAAGTGATAGATTTAAAATATAGGGCTACAGAAGCATAACTACAATGAAAAGTGGAGCAATTGTAAGAAGAGATAGACCAGCTTTGGTAAAAGCTACTCACCTCTCAAAGCACTATTTCGCAAGCTGACAACCACTCCAATCTCATTGAATATTTTAAGTAGGAGATTATGGATAAGGTACAGAAGAAAATGGGTGATTTTACTATAGTATATTATAATATTTCTGCCACCAAATATACTATAGATATTTTGAAAATTTTGTTATAATAGGTAAATTAGATAATAAATTTGATATATCATGTAGTCTAGAGATTCAAAGAAAACTATGTGAAAGTTAGTGATGGGGTAGCCACTCTAGGAGATGGTTTTGTCTGCTTCTATGTGGAGGAATTCACAAAGATATCCATCCTGTTCCAAAATAGAACAAAATTGCTCCAATGGGATGAGGAGATAACAAACTCTGAAGAAGAGTAACAGATGGAGCTCAATTATTATGGGTTCACGTTAGAAGATGTTTTTTAGGCAACCAACATCAAAGATTTAATTTTCAATAAGATACAAGAATTTGACTTTGGTCAAAATATGAAGATGACGAGGTAGCTTAATTCCTTAGCAGAAATTATAGATCACCTATGTGTGTTTTATTAGAACATCGTAACATGGTCCAAGGAGTGAGTGAATAATATTACACAGGATTCCAACATGTTTAAATTTGCATTGACCTTTCATGATAAAGCTTGAACCTCTATCGACCAAAGACTGTAGCATCTCAAGAAATAATAAGTGGTGGATCTAGAGCAAGGAGGAGCATATGGTAACAAACAAAATAGAGTGGGTCCTAGCACAGTAAGTGATATAGTAGATAAGGGCATAACAGAGTTGCCCACTCAAAGTGGCAAGGATGCTAGTACCCAAGAGGAGCAATGATAAGAAGAAGGTATGGACCACCTATCCCTTTTTATCCCTGCCAGATTCTACCTGTACGAGGTAGGGGATTACACAAGATGAAGAGCCCATAAAAAAATGGTTACAACTAGGCCTTATCACCTGATATTATAAATAGAAAAAAATTGTAGCAATGAATATCATCAAGCCTTAGGTAGAAAAAATCAAAGTCCAGGTATAACAATATTTTTAGGTTAGTCGTGTTTTCCTTTTTGTGCATATTTCCTCTATTTCTTATTATCGCCTTTCCTTTATCATTTCCTAGGGACTGCCCAAGAAGCTTGATCATATGATATTATTTCTAGTGGATGCACGAGGAATTGGAAGCTCTCATGTCACTATAATTAGGACAAAGTGACATGATCCTCTATTACGATATTCAAACAGAGTTGTTATTGTAATCACTACCATAGAGACCCGAGCACCTTTTTGGGATCTATCTTTATGTAATCTTTTCATGAATATAATTCCAATTCTATTCATGGCATTCTTGTGTAATGGATTATGTGTTACTTATTTGCATATTACAGTCTCAGAATATGTAAATAACATCTTTCCTCTCTAGTTTAATCATTCTCATTTATTACATAATTTGAATGAATCCGAACGAACTAGTTTTTCCTTTCTATTTTTTCTTAGTTCATGGAATATAACAATTTGCTATGACTACCCAATGGATAAGACACCGGTCTGGTTTTAAAGGCTAAAATGCTATGTGGTTTGGTCAAAAAAGATAAAAATATAATAACACTTAATCTGGTAGAGCATGGGTTTTAATATCATAATATCAAATGTTCTTGCCCATCATTTGGGGTTTCCTTACCCGACCTGTTATGTCTAGATTCCTAGTGATATTATTTTCTTAGGTTAAAGAGGTAGACCCATCAAATTCTACAAACTAGTTGCGATCCTAGGAATTTTTGTAATGTGACATATTTTAGAAGGGTGTGCAAAAATTCCTCACAACAAGAAGTTCAATGCATGGTGGAGCAAATGTGTTATTCTATGATTTAACTTATTAATAGACACACAAGTAATTCATTTCTTTATTGATTTAAGCATAATTGAATTAGAATAGAAACATCACCACTATTGTAATTGAGATAATGTATGTTCCTTTATATTTGCTTGGGGGGTGTCCGTTAAGGTAGTGCTCATTGGTATTTGGAATTTGAAGTTGGAGGAAGTGCATAGTGGGTGCACACCATTAGAAAGGTTTTGATAGAACCATATGGTGGTGGGAGGAAGATAGATTACCTTGCAAAAATGAAAAAAAGATAAAAGAAATAAAAATTGGTATAGAATAAAGTGTGGAAAAATGGAGCAAAGAGGAGGAATTGTTGTATTTCTCCAGTGAAATTCAATGAGTTTGATTGCGTGTATTAGGTAGATCCTATTGAAGATAAAAATTTGCATGAATTATTAAACTTTGCTCGAATTCTTATGTTTTTTATTGGTGAAAATAAGATTATTTTCTTAAATTAAATAAGTGCTAGGATTAGAGTTTAATAAAGGAGAATTATTGTAAATGAATAGTGACTATCGGAGATAGAAGAGTCATTTTATAGTCAACATATTTAGAATTTGCATACATTTTAAAGACTTCATATTTTATTTCCTATGATTTAGTTCTCCTACTTGGGTACTTGGTGATGTTATATTTGATTTATGTTCCAAAAAAAATTTGAGAATAGGAAGAAGAATGGTAGTAGGAAAATTATTGGTAAGTATATAGGAGGAATCTAGAACCAAAAGGGTGAAATGGAGAATTGAAACTCCAATTGTGGATTGAATAAAATTGTGAACATCCAAATGGTGTATATTTTTTTTTACCAATTTTTAACTGGATAGAATGTCAACTAGAATATTAAAATGATGCTGAAGGTTTACTTAAAACTTACATAAAAACTTTATATTGGTTAATTATTCATCATACTAGAAATTGTTTGTTGTTCAACTCTAAATACTGAAATGTAGGAGAAACTAGGGTGAAACTATTGACCAAGTATCAAAACATAACATGTTATAGTTTGAATGTGATGAGTTTTTGGTGAATTTTTACTTGGATAGTTTACTTAGTCACCTTCCTGAAGAGTATGAGTGAAAATAATAGCGGGTCTAGTTGAAAAGGAGTGCTAGTCATCAATATTTAAGGATTTTTATTTGTTGAATATAATGTGTAAAGTTTTTAAGGTATATTCAAGAGCAATGTAGAGTTTTCCATGATTCTTTCCATTATTATGTTTGTAATTATTTTTCAAATACGTTTGTTTAAGATGATAAATAGAAAATTGTAGTAGTTTACAATTTATAATTATCAAAAATCCCATGTTTGGGTTTACTTATGTTGCTCATGGAATACTAGAACTTCCATTGAAGGAAATATCTACAATTGCTATGCATTTGCTTTCTATCTATGAAAAAGAGAGTGACTTGTAGAATATTACTAAGGTTAGTATTTTTTTCTTCTTGCACATATGATGCATTCTTCATTCAAAGAGAGCTTCATTTATATATGAGCTTTATGAGTAGCATGAAAGAGTATGTCTCTTTTGATTCAAAATATCGAATGCATTGAAAGGTCATATATGTATTAGTATATGCATTTCATATGGATTGATTGCACTGGTCCCTCATAATAATTCCTTATCTGTGGGTATGAGTGACTATGTTTCAAAGAAAGAGAGGCCAAAGGTGTATGATGATCTGAGTCATCAAGGAACTATTTATCTATATGAAGGTTGAGATGTAACAATATTGTGAATATGTTGTAAAGTTTCATAAAAGAAATACATTTATTGATTAAACATCCACTCCATATTTCTAGAAAGGACAGGGTTTGTTAGAGCTAAAGTATTGTGAAATATATGTGATTTTTAATGGTGATGAAAGTTTTTCTGAGGATTTAATATAATCGACTTTGTTTTTAGCGATCAATTGAATGGGCATCGCAGGTGTTGTTTAATTAAAGATATTATTTATTGTTGCATGGTTATTTTATTATGTTAAACTAGAGCGTTGGATCAAATGTTAAATAATGGATACATCTTCAAGATGAACAATACTTCTTGCTTAAGGGATTGGAATATTTTAATCATAAGGAACTATGTTTACTATAATTCTAGCTATTGGTATGGTGACTTGGATAATTGTATAGAGGATTACTAAAGAGCTTACATCAATTTATTTTATCACAATGATAAAATATGGATTTAGTCTCTAGAATAAATTATATTTTGGGTTACCTTAAGATTTATTTAAAAAGGTTTAGAATGGGGAAGCTTTTTGTGATCTTTGTTTACGCGAAGAGATTTAAGATGTCTAATTCCAAAATTATGCAGAAAGTGACCTATCAAAGGGTAATCAACTCTCACAAAAATGAGTTGGAAAGAATCAACCCTTGTGCTCAAGGTGCTTGCATATATGGACTTGTGCAAGGCATAAAATGATTGAGCAACCTTTCAAAATATTGAAAGGATTGAGCTAATTCAAAAGATAATTTGAGATAGATAGCTTCAATGGAAAGAGAACACCTAATACTCATGTGTAAATAGATATATATAGGGAGTAGATATAGGTGAAACTCGTGATGGGTCAAATGTATTAGGAAGATAACACCTAATACTCATGTGTATACAAATATATACATGATGTAGGGATAGGTGTATCTTGTGCATCTTGGAATAAGGAATACTCAACCAAGATGTAAAGAAGCTTTAGTGACTTGTAGGTTTTAAGTATAAAAAAAACAACTTGCAAGTAGAAAAGGGAAAATGTGGGGTGGTGAAATTTGGTATCAGAGCATGGTTTGTAGTGGAATAGGCTCATTGTGTAAAACTAGTTGTGGTGTGTGATAGAAAATATACTTATGTAGGATTTAAACCTTTAAAAATAGAATAACTATTGTAATTAGATCTATTTGGTTACTTGAGAAGATTTGGATGAATAATTATTAGTAGGTGAGGCAATTTGAAGATGTAATTGCTAATGAATTTTTACTATCTCTTTTATGTGTGGCTAGGGATAATGCCACTTAAGAGAAGTGTAAAGCTCAAAAAACCATGCATCTATTTGTAACAAATGTAAAAAAAATTATAAAGAAACTAAGTAACCATTGTGGCCCAAAAAAGGAAAATAATAGGATGCTCTTTTATTAATAATTCGTAATAGCGATTACAATACATCCCTCTTAGGGATACCAATTTGATACACAAATTACAAAGAATGTAGTCCCAAAGGGGAAATATGCACTCCACAAGGTCTTTACTCTTCCACTAATCTAATTATAGAGGGTTTACTTGCAACCTCTACTTTTGATGCCAAGAAAATGGATCTTGGTGATGTATAGCCCTTGAATAGCCCTATAATTTGCACACAAGAAACTGCAAGAAAAGTCAATAGCATATGATGCATCTTGAAATGATGATTGTTTCTTGAATAATGTAAAACATAAAACAAATGCATAAAGTAATGATAAAATGCATAAAAATAGGAAATAAATGTAGAAATACTGAATGTAAATGTGTCTAATCTATGTAAAAAATCCAAATTGAAAGGCTTCTAATCTGATATAATGCTAAAACAAAGAAATAAAGATATCAAACCAAGGTTTTTGATGATCATATCTGTGGGCTCTATTAGCCACTATCAACATTGACAGTGGCACCTACAGGCCACTATTGAAAATATTGGCCATGGGATAGAGACTCTATTCTCTATGATTAATCCTTGACAATGCTAAATTCTACTATTGAATTGATGTGCAAGGGTCAGTCATATCTCAAGACACAGTTGGATGGTGTAATTAGGCTTGAATCCACAATAATTTGGTGTAGAACAAAAAGGTGATTAATCCTCAAGATTGATCAAACTCCATTTATGAATATACCAACATCATGATGTGAATTGGATAGCACTTCATTCCACCTCAAGGGATATAAACTCTCTCCTCAGTTTGGCAGTGCTTCGCTATGGAAATTGCTCATAAAATCTCCAATTTAACAGCACTTCATTAGGGAAGGCAATCAGGGCTTCTCTCTTATTTTTGAGGTCTTAAGTAGACTTCCAAAATTCTCATCCTAACTTACCCATGAATCTAAGAACTAGGTTCAGTTGGGCTAGGGCAGTTGAGTCGAAGCTTCTATAAAATTTTATTGGATAACCATCAAGAATTTATTGCATTCCAACTAATTTTTTTTTTATCGATTAAAAAATTTAGATTACGAACGGGTTTTAGCAGGGCCCCAAAACCTGATTACAAAAAGGCTAAAGAAGCCAAGAGTCTAGAAAAATTTCAGAATAGGATGCAATCCATCAAAAAACCAAACCACCAAGGCTGTCCTCAGGAAGCAGCCACTACAACAAGACATAAAATAGGATACCCTTAAATAGACCCAAAAAACAATAGAAAACATATGATGTAGGTAGCAAAAATGCAACCAACAACCTCCCAGACATAGGAAAGAAACACTTAAGCCTCCTCATCAGGTTCAACAACAACCTCTTGGATTTCATCATTGGAAGTATCCATTTCAGCATCTTTGCCCTTGCTAGGGACATCCTCAGGAACAATAACCACCTTTATATCTTTAGTAGGAGCACTGGTCACACCATCAACAAAGGATTTCTTGAAGAAGTACAGGTTGAGTGCATTACGTAAATCAACAAGTTGGGAGATGCAGTTTGTGATAGAATTGATGATGAACATTTGCATGCAATGGTCAGGGTTATCCTTTTCATCATCCTCTGACTCAATGATCAGGGATTCTTTCTGTTGGGCCTTATTCTTTAGTCGAATAGAGGAGTGCACGGGTTTCTGCTCAGGCTCAAGTTCAGGTTCAAGGGATTCACTTTTGGATCTCTTCCTTAATTTATGGATAGTATCAATAATTTTTTGCTTCTTAGCAGAGAGCCTAGGGGTGCTTGAGGATTGTGGCGTAGTTTGAGAAGAGCTAGGTTTTATGGGGCTCGGCTTGGGTTTAGGAGGGGGAGTCACAATAATACCCTGAGGACAATGAATTAACCAATGCTTATATAAGACATTGAATAGTCCATGATGAGTGGGCAATTCAGACCCATTCTTCATTCTACAATGCTCTATGGTGTAGCTAATAGAGTTAAATAAAAATTGAGGAATGTTAACCACACTCACATCTCAAAAATGATTGAAGAAAGCAAAATGGAAACTACAAAGAGCCTTATCTGGGTCATCAACTGTTACAAACTCCATTATAGGTTTTAAAACACTCCCCCAAGGAAAAGGAAGCTCATCATGTCGAATCCCCACATGAGATTTCCTGCAAATCTCCTTATCTTTGACATCCTTCAACTCGACATCCCAGTTATGCTTTTCTCTTCTTATGGATCGTCCCTTAGCAGGTTGGCCAGTTAACTCAACCAGAAACTTTGATGTCAACATCGTAAGTCTTGTTATGGATGGTGACCCTACCATTATCCCATGTCTCCATGAACGCCATGGTAATTTCTGGGTCCTCCCCTTCAAATTTATGAAAAAAATGAAGGAAACCCCTGCCCAAGAGGATCCCTTCAGCAATGGAATCCATACAAACCTTGGAAGGCTCAACAAAATTCATGATGACAACACAGGGATAGGGACACCTTTGGATAAGCAATTGAGGAAGGCAACAATGGAGAAGAGCCAAAGCTTGACCAGTATAAAAAGAAATAGCTAAAAAGCTAAGAATAGAAATATCCCAATGACATTCTCGATAAGCGTGCTGAATGGGATGGGGATGAGTAAAACTACATGAACCAAGGTGTTCATGATAGAAAAGGCAATTCCAAATATTTGAAAGGATCATGTGAAAATCTGAACCAATAACCCACATGAAGGAAAGAGCAAAGTGGAAAATAAAATCACAAGGTGAGACACGAGGGAAAGGATCAATGTGGATGGAGGAAAGAAAGAGTTGGGAAGGGATGATGAAATGAGAGGGGAACATGGCGGTACAAAAATGGTAGGGAGTGATGACCATGGATCGGAAGACGAAAATATGGAGACTATCAAGATGAGAAAAACTACCAATAACTCTGCCTAGAAAGATGGACATCCGACAACCAAGGTTGACAAAACCAAAAAACATGGGAAACCCATGTACCAAGGTAGCATGGGAACTATCAATGAAGCAATTAGGAAGCACGAGCATTAGATCCATTTAGAAATGGGTTGACTTGCTCCACATCAGCATCAATAATACTTGATGATAACATTTCTTGATCAATGACATGTACCAAATTCTGAGGAAAGCTAGTGGTCCACATCATCAAGTTTGTAGACTAGGCTCCAATATTTGCCAAAATATCAGCAACTTTATTACTTTCCCTGAAAGTGTGCTGAAAAATTATATCCTAGAAAGTTTGACTAAGAGTTCTGGCTTCATCGATACAATTCCTTATCCTCTAGGAAGGAACTTTAGAATTTTTTAGATAATTGATGATAGTGAGGGAATCACCCTCTACCAAAAGTTTGTTAGAATAGTCTTTAGCCAAAACTAGGCCATGCCACATAGCATGAGCTTCAACAACCTGATTTGATTGGGTTCCTAAAAATTTAGCAAAAGTAAGGATAACCCTACCTCTATTATCTCTGAGGATACCACCAGCTCCAGCCCACCCTGGATTACCCTTAGCAGCACCATCAACATTCAATTTAAGCCAACCTGAGGGAGGAGGAGTCCAAGTGGAATGAGCTCTATTATTGGAAGGTTGAATCCGAGTATTATCCATGATAGGAAAATTGAGAGACAGCCCCAAAGAAACTTCAAAATGAGAAGTAGGATGAGAAGGCAGAGGACAAAGGGAAGCATTTTCAGTGGCAAAAGAAAGAATTTTATTCAAGACATAATTTGGGCTTTGCATAGTGTTAGAAAACACTCTGTGATTTCTTTCCAACCAGATTTGCCATAAAAAATGATGTAGATAAAATTGCCACAATGATTTAAGATGAAGGTTACAAAAAGGATTAGGCCATTGGATGAAAATATCAGGGATAGAACATGGTTCAGCCCAAGAAATGTGGAAAAAATCTAACAATTTATTGAGGATAGTAGACGAGAAAGGGCAAGCAAGAAATAAATGATGGGGGGATTCCCAAGCAGACAAACATAGAAAACATCTATTGGGAATGGGTAGGCCTCTTTTCAGTAGATTATCTATAGTAAGGATCTTTTCCTGGATAGCTACCCAAGAAAAAGTGGTAATTTTAGGAATCATAAGCTTAGGCCAGACAAGGCTAAAAGGAATTAAAGGTTCATCATGGGGCAAGAGAAGTTGATAGGCAGACTTAATAGAAAAATCTCCACATTCAGTAAATTCCCAAAAAAGTTGATCATGAGGATTCCTAGAGGGAATGATGGAAGAGCTGAGGAGAAACTACAGTTCTCTAGATTCCTCAAGGTAAGCAAGACTATAGATAATCTTCCATTTCTTCCTATTAGCCTGAGAGTAGATAAAACTTGAGACTTTTGGACCAAAAACAATATCAGTATATCCTTTGAGGACAACCAAACGGGGATTATTCATAAGTGGCTCATTTAGAAGCCATTTATCATGCCAAAAATCAATTTTTTGCCCATCCCCTAATCTCCATCTGAGACCACGTTCTACAAGAGATCTGACTTGCAAAATCGATTTCTAGAAGAAGGACCCTCTCGGGGAGGGGCAACATTGAAGAAATCAGTTCCCTACAAATACTTGCGGTTGACAATGGTGATCCATTCAGACTCAATATTTGAGATTAACCTCCAAGCCTATTTTTCTAGAAGAGCTAAATTCAAGATATGAAGCCTTCTGAGACCAATCCCTCTAGAATTTTTTGACCGACAGACTTTATCCCAGGCTACAAGGTGGAAATAATTTTTATTTTTAGATCCTGACCATAGGAAATTCTTCTGAATTTGTTCAATTTTGTTACAAACCCCTATCGAGACTTTGAAGATAGACATGAAGTAGATAGGAATACTCTGAAGGGAAGCTTGTGTAAGGGTAACCTTGCCAGCTTGAGATAGAATATTTCCTTTCCAACCAACCAATTTCTTTTGCAATATTTCAATCACATTATTCCACATTGAAGCAGTAGGCTGACCTATGAACAAGGGAAGTCCCAAATAAGTAGCAGGAAAAGATGATATTGGACATTCAAGAATGGTAGAAATCTTACTTTGTCTTTGAATAGGAGTATTTAGAAAATAGATCTTGCTTTTGTGGAAGTTGATCTTTTGCCCAGCAACATCTTCATATAATAGTAAAATATGCTTGATAACTCTAGCCTCAAAGATAGACGCATTAGAGGAAATAATTGTGTCATCCACAAACTGTTGGTGAGAAATTGGTCTAGTTTGAGAGGCTACTTTTATTCCTGAAATAAGGTTGAGATTACAAGCTACTTTGATAGTTCTACCTAAAGCTTCAACAACTATTATAAATAACAAAGGAGATATGGGATCTCCTTGATGAATGCCTCTATTGCTTGGAAAATAACCAATAGTGGATCCATTAACAAGAACTAAAAACCATGGAGTGGATATGCACCCTTTGATTAAGTCAACCCAATCAGGATGAAATCCAAACTTTAGGAGGATTGAAACAAGGAAATCCCAATTAAGTCTATCATAGGCTTTATTCATGTCCAATTTTAAAACAAAAGCAGATTTTTTGGCCAGGTGAATAGAATGAAGTGCTTCATGAATAGTAATGACTCCATCAAGGATGGATCTACCTTGAACAGAGCTTCCTTGACAAGGATCAATAATAGAAGGAAGGATATCCCTCAGTCTGGAAGCAATAGCCTTTGTAAGAATTTTGTAAACCACATTACACAAGCTTATAGGTCGAAAGTCAGTCATGGATTTGGCATTCAAACTTTTTGGAATGAGAGCAATAAAGGTCGAGTTGAAGCCATGAGGGATAGATTTTGTAGATTGAAAATCTCTAATAGTAGAACAAACATCAGGGCCAACAATATCCTAGAAGGTTTGAAAAAACTGAGGAAACCCATCAGGGCCAGGGGCTTTATCAGGATGCATTGAAAATAAGGCTTGGTGAATCTCCTCATCAGAAAAAGGGGCTAAAAGTTTGGAATTAGCATCATCTGAAACCAGCTGAGGAATGTGGTAAAGCATGGAATTTAGGGTAAGGTTAGAAGGTGGCCTATTCTCACCAAGAAGGTTGGTGAAGTAAGAGACAACCTCATTTCTAATTTCCAGAATATCAGAGGTAGTGGAACCATCATTTTTTATCAACTCTTTGATTCTATTGTGGCTTCTGTTTCTCATGGTGGAAGCATGAAAAAACTTCGTGTTCAAATCCCCTTATTTAAGCCAAAGAGCTCTGGATTTCTGTTTCCAAAATATTTCTTCATGAGCCAGAATATTGTGATAGTCAACAAGGATGCTTCTCTCCTCAGCATGGATTTGATTATCACACTGACCTACCTGAATTTTGTTCTCAATGGAAAGAAGTCTGTCTTCAAGAGATTGTTTGATCTCAAACAAATTCCCAAACACTTATTTATTCCATATTTTAATATTTTCTTTAACATGCTTTAATTTTTGTGCTAGACAGAAAGAAGGACAACCTTGGCCAGCCTGTTGCCACCATTGAGAAATTATGTGTCTTAGGTCAGGGTGTTGGATCCACATTGATTCAAATATGAAGGGCCTTCTATAAGGACTATCTTTGAGAATATCCAAAAGGAGGGGACTATGATCAGATCCAACCTTTGGAAGAGATAGAAGGTTGGCATCCCCAAAAACTTGAACAACTTCTTGGGATAAAAATATTCTATCCAATTTCACTTGAATAAGTTGGCTTCTTGATCTTCTATTGCTCCAGGTATACTTTGCATTTTTAAGCTTAACATCCATGAGATTATTGGTATTGACAAAATCAAGAAAATATTCCATGCTTTTCTCAGTACACCTAAACCCCCAAATTTATCTGAAGGATAAAGAGGAGAGTTGAAATCTCCAGCAACAATCCAGGGGACATTGTTGAAAGAATATTTGAGGCCACTGAGAACATCCCAAAATTGAGCTCTTTCAGATAAAGAGTTTGGAGCATAAATATTTGACAGAATCCAAGAGGAATTGGAATCTCTCTCTTGAAACATGACACTGAGGATTCTTTCACTGGATTGAATCAATTTTCCATCTACCTTTTTTGGATCCCACAAATAGATAAGACCTCCTGATGCACCTCTAGCTTGACTAAAAGCAAACTCTCCTCTATTCCAAATTTTGTTAGCAACTGAGGCAGAATTGTGTTGATCAAGTTTAGTTTCTTGTAAAATGAGAATAGTGGGTCTTATTTCTTTTCTTAATGAGCTAACAACCCTTTGTTTGGTTAGCCCATTCAGACCTCTCACATTCCATGAGAGGAGCTTCATTTGGAAACCTTGGAGGATTTCTTGCCTCCCTTACCAACAATTTAGGGAGGTTTGGTGCTTTTTGGTTCATCCATGACTTGAGAGCTAACGAGGGGAAATAAAGTTTTTTGGATGCCATTATCAATGTCATCCTGAACTCTATTTTTCCACTGATCACTTGCAGAAGGTCATCCTCACTTTTTGTCACTCCCACAATCAATTGGGGATTTCTTGGAACTACGAGTATGCTTGGGACTAAATTTTGAAGGAACTATTTGCTCAACTACCGAACTGGAAGACATTAAAATATTTGAGACTTTGGAGGGGCTAAAATTCTTAGGAGGAGGAAGGGATGGTCCAGAATTTGTAGGAGAATCAAGGTTTTGAGGAAGATGAAAATCAATATTTTGGATATTTTGTTGATTTTCTTGATCAAACAAATTTGAATCAGCCAAAACTAAAAATTTATTGGGACTATTAGGAATAGGACATACCTCTTCACTAGAATCCAGATATGGGGATGGATATGTGACAATTTATTTACCCCTTCCTTCAGAATGCAGAGGATTAGGAGGAGGTTGCATATCTTCAGGTTCACGAATGACAATACCTTTATTAACTTGATGTTGTCCTTGCTTAGATTGCTTGAATCCTTTTTTTGGACCTACACTCTTCCAACCCTGAATGTTATGATTTGGAGCTTCAGGCCTAGCTTTCTTCCAACCCTGCACATGGTGATTGGGATCCTCAGGCATTTTAGCAGGTTCTTCTATAGATTTAGCCTTTAGCATAGGACATTGGTTCCAAAGATGTCCCTGAGTGCGACATTCCACACAAAAAGCTGGCTTATTTTCATATTCAATAGCCTGCTTGTGATAGTAAGAATTGTACTCCAGCTCCACAAAGGTTGGAAGTTCCAAATCAAGATTTGCATTGACACAAATTCTAGTTGAGGTCATTCTGGTTCGAGCTAAAGTAGCATGGTCAATAGCAACTAAAGTCTCGATGGTCTTAGCAATAGTAGAAAGGATATCCGGGTGCCAGAAGTGCTAGGGAAGATTGGGAAGCCAAACCCAAATAGGGGAAAAATTAATACTTTGAGTCTCAGGGTCAAAATCAGCATCCCACTTTCAAATAAAAAGACTTCTATGACCCAGAAACCAAGGACCACTAGTAAGAATTCTACTGGCATCATCACGATTACTAAAGTGAATCCCAAAGAAACCTCGGGTAAGACCAAATATCTCCATGGACCCAATAGTTTTCCACTTGGAATGAGCCCAACTTCGAATGATTTCAAGATTAGGACGCCCTCCAATCAACTTGCCAACTAAATTAAAAGATTCAAAGGACAAATACTTTTGGATCAAGTTATCAAGAATTTTTACTTTTGACCCAGTAGGCTCTAACGTGGAATGAAAATCAGGCAAACATTGTTGTCCTCCTCCCACCACCTTGGTGAAAGATACTTTCTCTGGAATGGGACCCTCAGAAGAAGGGGGCCCATGGGGATCACCTTTTTTGGGGGTTCATCACCCCAAAACCCGATAGGATTGACAACAATAGAATCATGGATTTCACCATCCTCAGAAACTCCACCAGGTTGACCATAGTCGAGGCTGCCCTGGGTTCCAGAATTTTGAATTTGGGCCTTCCCACCCTCAAGATTTTGAAAATTCCGCTTCCCACCTACACAGTGGATACAACTGCATTCCAACTAATTTTACTCAACTCGGGTAGATTGAGTTTGATACATACTCGATCATCTTCAATAGGAATGACTCGGTCTATGGACATTATCGATAAGCGTAGCCCATTCACATCCACTATCAATGTTAGTGGTGATGAGCCCACCACTAGAGAAATTAGTGGCCCAGACCGAATATGACTAAGTTACACTATTTGAGTGGTTAGAACCACTATTGGGTCTAGGAAATGTCCAAGATGAGTCATATGGCTTGAAAAGATGTCCACATGAGTAGCCTCCTCACAATGATGCATTTTAGGTGTCTACAAATTCCACTTTTTGGGATGCATTGTGGGAAAACACAACACTGAGCAAAAACAGACAACCTATCATCACATTGTAGGTTGATTGATGTTCACTAATCTAGTCAAATTTAGATACCCCAATCATGGAAATAGCATGCATTTTTGAATCATTACCTCCAATAGGATGGTGGCTTAATAATTTTGGTAAACTTTTCAGTCATGAAGAGGAGAGGACCTAGAGCCTCCAACATCATGATTCAAGAATACCAAGGTTTGGTTTAATAGTTTTGCTTTTTCCCTAGTAAAAGGGTAAGCTTATAATAATTGTTAGTAATGATTCATGAATGAACACAATTAACATGATTAAGTGTTTTATTATTGACTTTGATTATGGTTTTTATGATTATGACTACTCCCTCAAGCAACACGTTGATGAGGAAATTTAAAATGAAGAAAGCGACGATTTGCTTGACCAAGAAGACTTGAATGAGATGACCAAAGGTTTAGGCTTCTTTGGAGCTTTTGATATTGATCAAAGGAAACTAGGAATATTTGGGGATTTTTGAGTTTAACCAAAGGAAACTAAGCTTCTTTAAAACTTTTTGAAATTTTACCAAAGGAGACTAGGAGTCTTTGTAGCCTTTTGGGATTTGACCAAAGGAGACTAGGAGTATTTGGAATATTTTGGAATTTGACCAAAGAAAACTAGGCTTCTTTGGAGCTTTTTGGGATTTGACCAAATGAAGTTAGGCTTCTTTAGAGATTTTTGAGATTTGACTAAAGGAAACTAGGCTTCTTTGGATATTTTTGATATTTGACCAAAGTAAATTAGGCTTCTTTTGAGATTTTTAAGATTTGACCAAAAGAAAGTAGGCTTCTCTAGATCTTTTTGAGATTTGACCAAAGGAAACTAGGCATATTTGGAGCCTTTTGAGATTAATATAGTGAGGCAAAGGGCACAATTTATTGAAACCAAGCAGTTGATTTGTTATGATTAGATGCAAGGCAAAGAGCACAACCTTTTGGAAACTTGATAGTTGATGAATTTATTGTATGCAAGGCAAAGGGCATAACCTTTTGAAACCTAGCAATTGATTTGATGAATTGATTGTATGCAAGGCAAAGGGTGCAACATTTTAAAACCTAGCAATTGATTTGATTTTATTATTGGATTGAAATAAACCTTTGATTAAGAAAGTACAATATCTTTATTTTGCCTATGTTGCCTGATTTGCTGATTACTATTTAGGGGAAGTATGATACTGATAATGCCCTAGTTGATGTGTGCAAATGTTTGTGTAATTTACAAGTGTGATATTTTGGACCATTAGTGCATTATGTGTTATGATTTATGAATGTATTGATGGATGTAATACCTATATGATAGATGTATGGATGCATAGGTGTATGTATGCATAGATTTAATATCTAATATTAGATAGATGATTTAGATTTGTTTATCTTATTGTGAAAGTGAATACTATTTTATTATGATAAATATGATTTTTTGTGATATGCATTAATTTTATATGGATTTTCTAATGAAAATTATGGATGTATCTTTAATTCCTTAAAACATGATGAATGAATCTAATATGTGTTTAAAAAACTAATTGCAAACACCACAGAATGTATGAAAATCATGAATGAAAAATAGTAACTCTTATCATAATAATTAATCATTTAAAAATCCATATGTTATATGAGATGATGTGATATGTATGGGCTTTCCCTATAAGCTTCTATAAACTAAAATATATGCATAAAATAGTTAGTGGTCATCTAAATATCATTGTTGATATCCATCCGGTATCTATCCTATTCTATGCACATACCTTAATAAACAAAAGTTTATAAGGAAAATTGTGAGTTTTTGATGATAATATTTGTTGCTATAGGGAAATTTTTTAGGTTTTCTATGAGACTCAAACACCCTAGTTAATTAATAAAAATTTGTATAATGACTACACAAGAATCCTAAAAGATATATGACTATTAAGAAGACGCAGATATTCACTTAACCTGTGTGTGCAAATGAGTATATTAGATGAGGCATAAGACTACCTCATTGCCAGGTAGGTTTCATTCAACTTATTTTTGTAATGAGGATCACCATATGGTCATCATGATCCTAAGTTCGGACGTAGTTAGACTAGACTACCAGGAAATACAAGCCACCTAAAGCTAGCTCATCCATAAGCTGACATTGGTCTATACAAAATAAGGTCTCAAATGTGACAGACATATCGCCATGTGTAAGGATACTCCATTGTTAGGCAGGTATAATTCAACCCATTATTGTAATGGAGATCACGCCATGGTGATTGAATACTGAATATTCCAAGGACTCAAGCTTGTTACCCCCTTATTTTTTTTTATTGCTTAGGATACTTGCTCATGGTTAGTGATGATAATCACTATTTATTTTACATTTTTTTTTGTTTTTGAGCAAGGTATTTTCTTAGTGATGAAAATCACTGTTTATTTTTCTTTTATTTGGTAATTTTGCTCATTTTTTGTAAAAGCAAGGGATTTCTTGGGTAGGGGGGATCTTGTCCTTTTGTCAATTATCAGCATTCTAGACCATGCGCATAATAATATGAGCAAGGAAACCTTTCACTTAAGGTGACTAGGACCACTTTATAGTGTCATACTTCCTTGGTCCAACTATGATTGTTAATGTTTATAATTGTGATGGGATTTTGAGATATACAAGGTACTATCAAAACTAGACCTCATCTTCGAAAGCCAATATATCTTTCTATAAAATCTAAAAAGATAACTAGGTATGGCTGAATGATCAAAAACCCTAGTATACGTTTGATAGAAACTCATAGGCTTTGTTGAAAAGCATAATTACTCACAAGGAATATGAATTATAATGATTTGAGGATGCATGATTGGTATAAAAACATGGTTTCATTTGTAAGAATGTAAACATGATCTATCCTAATGCAAGTGTAATGGATGAATATACCTAATGCAATACAACTATTGAATACATATAATAAAATACAAATGTAAATGATTTTGTGTTTTTGATGTTTTGAATTATTTTTGTGTTTTTGTTGTTTTTTAGTTTTATTGAATTTTACATGATTTTATTGTTTTTATATTTTTTGATGATTTTTAGGGAGAAGGTGTGATACCTTATGTACCCCCAGTGTGTGTACCACTTAATGAAAGTGAGAAAGGTGTGATACCTTCAGATTTTTGATACCTTTAGAGTTCTCACTTTGCTTCCTTGATTATGATGTGGATGGTTGTGAAGGTTTGATACCTTTAAGGCCTCCATTGTACATGTCATCCACTACAATATAATCGACCTGCTTAGGAAGAGTGACAACAATCAACTCTCCCTATTGGGGCATAAAACTTTGTGTACTACCAGTGTCCTAATGGGGTAATATCAATGACCCATCTATGGATATGGTCTTCCTATCGATAAGGTCCTGGACTACATGTCTAAATACATGACAATCACTAATATCATGACCTCTCATTCGGTGATAAAGGTAAGCATGATCCTCCCTATAAATTTTAGACCTAGGTCTATATGGGCTAAACAAGGGTATGTCTGGCAATATGAATGTCTTATTTTCTTGTAGATTATGAAATATGGTGGACATAGGTTCAATTACTGGAGTCCCACCATGATCATCACTTGTAAAGCTCCAAAAACCATGCATCTACTTGTAACAAATGTAAACAAATTGATAAAGAAACTAAGTAACCATTGTGACACAAAAAGTAAAAGAAATAGGATGCTCTTTTATTGATAATTTGTAATAGCGGTTACAATGAATCCCTCTTAGGGATATACCAATTTGATACACAAATTACAAAGAATGTAGCCCCAAAGGGGAAAGATGCACTCCACAAGGTCTTTGCTCTTCCACTATTCTGATTATAGAGGGTTTACTTGCAACCTCTACTTTTGATGCCAAGAAAATGGATCTTGGTGATGTATAGCCCTTGAATAGCCTTGTAATTTGCACACAAGAAACTACAAGAAAGGTCAATAGCATATGACGCCTCTTGAAATGAGGCTTGTTTCTTGAATAATGCAAAACATAAAGCAAATGCATAAAGTAATGATAAAATACATGAAAATAGAAAATAAATGCAGAAATACTAAATGTAAATGCAACTAATCTATGTTAGAAATACAAATTAAAAGGATTCTAATCTGATCTAATGCTAAAATAGATAAATCAAGACATCAAACCGAGGCCATTTTTTATCAGATCAATGAGCTTTGTTAGTCGATGTTGATGTCAATGGTGGTGCTTGCAGGATGCTATTGAAAAAAGTGGCCACAAGATAGAGACTTTGTCCTTTGTAATTAATTTTCAAAAACACTAAATTCTACTATTGAATTGATGTGTAAGGGTCATTCATGTCTCAAGACACAGTTGGATGGCATAATTAGGCTCAAATACATGACAATTTGGTGTAGAACAACAATGTGGTTGATCCTCAAGCTTGATAAAACTCCATTGATGAATATACCAACATCATTATGTGAATTGGGTAGAACTTCATTGCACCTCAAGGGATATCAACTCTCTCCTCAGTTTGGTAGTTCTTTGTTATGGCAATTGCTCATCAAATATTTATTTTGATAGCACTTCATTAGGGAAGGAAATCAGGGCTGCTCTCTTATTTTTGGGGCCTTAAGTAGACTCCCAAAATTATCATCCTAGCTTGCCCATGAAGCCAAGAACAAGATTTTGTTGGGTCGTGGTAGTTGAGGCAAAGCTTCTGAAAGATTCTATTGGAAAACTATCAAGATTTTGTTGCATTCCAATGAATTTTACTTGGCTCGGCTAGCCCAAGTTTATTATAGACTCAACCATATTTCATAGGCATAACTCGGTATGTGGCTACTATCGATAGGTGCAGACCACTCATGACCACTATCAACATTAGTGGTGGCAAGTCCATCTCTATATAAATAAGTGGCCCAGGTTGAATAGGACTAAGCTGCCATGTTTGAGTGGTTAGAACCATTTTTGGGTCTTGGAAAGGTCCAATATGAGTCATATGGCCTGAAAAGGTGTCCACATGAGTAGCCTCCTCAACATGATGTGTTTTAGGTATCTACAAGAAGAAGAGAAAGTGTTACCCCATCAATGAGGTAGACATGATAGACTAATGTTGAGGATAGAAACCTAGATGTAGGTTTAGAGAATCCTAGTAATGAAGAAGAGAGTCTCACTATGATAGTGGTCCTACTTTGAGAATAGGTAGAAATATAAAAACAGTTGTTGGATGCCATGTTGAATTGAGAAACATGGACTGGGAACTCTAATAGGAGTAAAGAAAATGAATCCCTGATTGAGGCACAACTAGACAAGATTAGATTGGAGGCCAAGTTGTGCAAGTAGATGAAATATTTAAAATCTTCCAAGTTTAATGGAGAGGGAGATGGTGATAAAGCTAAAACTTGGTTGAAAGAAATATAAACCTATTGTAATATTAAGAACTTCTCCTTTGGCACTCAAAAATATTATGCTACACTACATTTGTAAGGTTATGGCTTACATTAATGGGAAACTTTTAGTGGGGATTGAAAACTTGCAACAATAGTTGACCTAAAATGGGAAGAATTTGTAGTAGCCTTTAAAGAGAGATTCCTCATGGAGAAATTGTATTCCCAAAAGTTTTATGAGTTCACTAAACTTTGATATGGAACTAGGACAATGGAAAATTATTATCAAATATTTGTCAAGTTGCTGAAATATATGCCTACCTATAATGAGAAAATCAAGATCCATAAGTTTATACTAGGAACAGATCCTATAATAGGGCAAGAGGTAGATATGGGAAAATATACTACTCTATAGAAGGCCTATGATTTGGCCAAAAAATCTGAAACATACATCAAATCCTATTTTTATTATGAAGGTTTAGATAAGTAGGGTAGAGAAGCACTAAGGAAAAGAAATAATGTAGGATATATAAAGTGGTAAAAAGAACAGGAAAACAAAAGTACCCTTAAATAATATAGAAGGAATGATAGGAAGCAAGGAAATTTTAGGAAAAGGTTCCAAGGAAAGAACCATAATTCCAATAATTGCAGTAATGGTAACAACAGACCACCATAAGGACAGGCTAATTCTCCACTTGCAAAAAAAGTAGAAGAAGGTCAGAAGTGAAAATTACATCCAAGGCCAAAAAATGATGTTTTCTTTGTAGAGGACTGCATTATGCTAGTAATATTCCACATAGAGTAGGAACAAATTCAAAGGAAAATGAAATAATGTACAAAGAACCTGTACCTAAGGAACCTACACACAATATTTATGCTGCAAGAGGGAATCAAAATCTAGAAGTTCAAGCCATGCCACTGTTGATAAAGAGTAAGATTTTTGGTAAGAATGTTAAAATCTTATTTGATAGTGGTTCTACAGATAGCTTTATTTCCACTAGTTTAGCTAAAGATATTTCAAAAAGGCCAAGAATCTTGGCACATGGGTGGAAGGTAGAGTATGGTTTAGGATAAACCTACTCTATTAATCAATGTTACCCTATGGCAAAAATTACCTTACCTAATGGAATGACAATGGGATGCATGTATGTAGCGCCATTGGATGACTTTGATGTAATCCTAGGAATGGATTGGTTGCAATAATATAAAGCAGTACTCAATTTTTAGGATAGATCTATTGAGTACACAAAATATGGTGAAGATGTACGAAGGGCGTATAGCCTACAAGGGACTTTTCAACCTCAAATCTTCTCGATAATGCAACTCAAGAAAGCCATAAAAAAGGAGAAATGGTCTATGTTGTTAACATAAATAAATTTAAGGAAGAAAAGAATAAAGTGATGTTCAATAAATACCCAATTATTCAAGATTATAGGGATGTATTTCTAGAATATTTACCTCGATTACCCCTCAAATGTGAATTTGAATTCACAATTGAGCTTCAACCTGGAACTGAGTTGATACATAGAGCACCTTACAAAATGAATCTCATAGAAATGCAAGCTAAAAGTATAGCTACAAGGATTTCTAGAAAAAGTATTAATTAGATAAGGGTTTGGGTGCACTTGTGCTATTTGTAAAGAAAATATGGTTCCTTTATATTATGTATATATTATAGAATTTTAAACAATGCAATTATCAAGAATATATATCCTTTACCCAAGATCTAAGATCTCTTTGATCAACTTAACGATGTCACTATCATTTTGAAGATTGATTTGAAGTTTGGATATCATCAGTTGCAAATCCACGAAGTGGATATGCATAAGATAACCTTTAAAGCTCATAATGACCATTATGAGTTTATTTGTTGGCAATTTTGGGTACTTTGGGTACATTTCCTTTGCTCAAGTGTATAAGTTGTCATTGATGTCAAGAATCTCTTGAAGGAATTTGATTTGATGTCAAATAACTTGTTTTGATGAAGGTTACGACATGACATTTTCAAAGGTCTTTTGTAAACCCCAAGTTGGCAAGTTTAAATATTACAGGTGGATGCATTAGTTTAATGCATTTAGGTCCAGAAGGAAGTATTTATTTAAATAATTAAAAACCTTGTTAAGGTTCCTTTTAATTATTTTTAAATAAATATTTGTTTGCATTGGGTTCTCCTAACCCATGGCGCAAATGTCTTAAATTTGATGGCGCTATGTTCTAAGTTTGTGGGCGCTAGCCAAGACCTCCACCGACATGTTAAACTCCTCCACCGACGTGTTAAAATCCTCGTCGATGTCAAGATTTTATGGGAAATATGCATATAAATCTCCCACGATGAAGATCAAATATCATCCCATCTGCATTTTCGAAAAGTGTTGCTCGCTGTGAATTCGCGATCTGATGTTCAATTTCTTCCTTGCTGTAATTTCGTGATCCGCTGTTCGGATATCCGTCGTTCATTTTTGTATTCGTCATAAGGTTTTGTCGTCGTCATTCACGTCAGAAGATAGGGAGGCCTGTTGTTTATTTTAGCCCTGGCACAGAAGGTACAAGGGAAACAGAGTGAGGTTTAAACCTCACCAGACGCCTTTGGTGCATCTGTAGCGGCTAGGCTGTTGGCGCGCTACCCAAACGGGAGGTTCTGCATTCGAATAATGTGAAAGGGTTTTTTCTTCGTTGAAGTGGATGCAACGGGTGGTGTTAGAGTTCATGCGCAATTTCTCCATAGCGCGATTTTTGGTGTTGGCCAAGGTATTTTCAAAATTAATTTTTGCTAGTGTATTTTGCGGATGGAGGAAGCTTATTAGAGAGAAAAATAGCTTAGGAGTTATAAGGAGTTTGAAGCTTGCTTTATTTTGATAAAATATTCTTTTGAAAGTGTTGGTTGCATTATCTTATTGCATTCTTATGAGAGATAAAGTTTTTTTTGTTGATAAGACTATAAGGGAGAAATAAGGTGTATAAGGGATAAATATTTCTTGTAATGTTGAGAGTGCTTTTGGTTGATTATGGAAATGAAAGCATGATGTTTTAAGGTTAGAATTGCTTCTTGTGTTAAGTTGTGAAACCTTAAGTGGGCAGCTTTGAGATTGAAATTAGCTTTCATTAAATTGGTTATAATCAAGCTATTCTTTACTTGGTTAAAGTGTTGGGCTTACTCCTTTGTTGATGATTTGAAAAGTTTTTTTGTGCTATTGAGATTTGAGTTGGTGGATGCTTTTTGTTCAAACAATATTGGAGAGAAAAGGAGTTCTACTTGTTTCCTTTTCCGATGTTGATTGTGAAATGCTTCAAGGTTGTGTTTTGATTTGAATGGTGTTGATTGAACCTTGTTTGATGAGCATTGTTGTTGAAGCCCTAATTGATGGTGAAAATAACATGAGTATCATTGTTATGTGATTCTTTGCATAGTTGGCAATTGTTGGGGTTTCATGTTCTTAAAAGAAATCATTCTATCCTATCCATTTCAGATATTGAGTTGAGTTTTCAGATTTTAGATTGAGATTGAGTTGAGTTGATTTGAGTTGAGTTTTGATATTGGGAGTTGAGTATAGAACATATTGAGTCTCTAAAAATTCTCTTTATGCTTCTATGAGTTTGAAAAATCACATTGGGTCTCTAACAATTCACCTTGTGATTTCCTACTAAGAAAGTTTTTCTTGGTGAGCTTGTTGAGTTTTGGACAGGTTCCGGTGGGGACTTGTGAGCAGTTTTTGGACAGGTTTCGGTAGGGACTTGTGAGCAGTTTTTGGACAGGTTTCGGTGGGGATTTGTGAGCAGTTTTGGACAGGTTTCGGTGGGTACTTGTGAGCAGTTTTGGATAGGTTCTGATGGGGACTTGTGAGCAGTTTTGGATAGGTTTCGATGGGGACTTGTGAGCAAATTTGGATAGGTCCTAGCAGAGGACTTGTGAGCTAAGTTTGATAGTTCTATTAGAGAACTTGAGGACAGAGGTGCACTGGTTCTATGAGAAGAACCTAAGGACATATTTGGCAAGTCTTTGAGAAGGCTTGTATATAGAGGATTGATTTGTTCAAGATTTGGACAAATTTGATAGACAGAGTAAGACTTGTACTAGACCGACTGACTGTGTTTGGTATAGGTTGCTGAGCTACTGTGGATGTGATCATAGAAGGCAGAGGTCTCTTAGGCTAAGCATTGAGGATAGGAGGTCTTCGGTGGAAAGGAGTTCCACGTGCTGGCAAGAGGTAGAGGTAGTTGATCTTCTGAGGGATCATTTCTAGAGCAGAGGGGAAGGTATCTCCTTTGAGCAGAGGCTCATAAATTTTTATTGGGGGAAGGTATCTCCTTTGAGCAGAGGCTCATAAATTATGATTGGGGGAAGGTATCTCCTTTGGGCTGAGGCTCATAAACATTGTAATTGGGAAGGATTCCCAAAGAACTTTGAGATAAATTTTAGAGAAAAGTTTTATGGATGTATCCCAGCCATTCTGGGTGAACCACGTTAAAATTGGTGTCACTTTGTGGATGATATTGTGCATTGCTTTGATATTGCTTTGGGTATATTGCTTTACTATTTTGAAGTATAATGGAAAAAGTATAAAGAGGTCTTATACTGTTCACCCCCCCTCTCAGTATAAGCTTGTGTTCTTCAATTGGTATCAGAGCCGGTGCCTTCGAAAAGTTTAACAACTTGAATGAAAAGCTAGTAAAGAACACAATGGATCATTCAAGTGACAATGCAGCACCTATTCTTGATGGGTCAGATTTTGGTCTTTGGAGTGCAAGGATGAAGGTTCATCTAATGGCACTTGGTAATGAGGTTTGGGAAGTGATTGAAGATGAGTACACTATTCCTGAACATGGTCCTAATACTAAAGAAGAAAGGTTCCTACATCATAGCAATTCAAAAGCAATGAATGTAATCCTAAAAGGCTTACAGAAAGCAGATCTCACCAAAGTGATTCACTGCAAGACAGCTAGTGAAATGTGGAATCAGTTGAAGGTGGTTCATACAGGTGATACAAATGTCAGAAAGGCCAAATTGAGACACTTCAAAGGTATTTTTGAACAACTCAAGATGAATGATGATGAAAATATTAGTGACTACATGCTTCGTATGGATGAGGTTGTTAACTCCATGAAAGACTTAGGTCTTGAGCTTGCTGAAAATGATGTTTGTGATAAGATTTTAAGATCTCTTCCTAATAGATTTATTGAAAATATTTTTGCTATTGAAGAAGCTAAATATTTGGATAAGTTGAAAAATGATGAGCTCCATAGTATACTTACAGCATTTTAGTTGAGAACTCAAGTGAAGGTTGATGTCAAGAAAGAGGCAGCTTTCAAGGCTACCAAGAAATCCAAGGGTAAATAGCTTCAAGATAGTGATGAGTCTTCTAGTGATGAAGAGGCATATTACAGCAAGAAAGGCAAGTTTTCTAGAAAGCACAAAAGTATGAAAAATGTAAGATGTTTCAATTGTGGAAAGTTTGGTCATTATGCTACTAATTGTACTATTCCCAAGAATGAAAGTGATAAAGATAAACAAGATTCTAAAAGCAAGGATTCTAAAAATCACAAGCATCACAGGAAAAACAAATATGAGCACAAAAATCAAGGAAAGAGGTATTCTCACAAGCACAAGAAGAGTTTCTACCTAGACAAAGCAAGTAAGTGTTCTAGTAGTGATAATGAAAATGAGATGTTGTTCATATCAGAAAAGGAGGAAGAACCGAAACATAGATTCATTATCATGAAATGTCTTAGATGTGGAAACTTTGGTCACCTTGAGGATGATTGCACAAATAATGATTTGGTTTCTAGTATGTATGAGGATGCTTCAGAAAACTACAAGGAAGATGCATGTATGGTTTTTGAAAAGGGTAGCACCTCTAGTAATAAGAAATCTGAAAAATGCTTTGATGATTCAAAAAGCAAACAAATAGAGGAAGATATAGAGAAAGATGAAGTACTATGAATCGGTTGCTATGCAATGAGGTACCCTTTCATTGGGATGAATAATTCCATCAAGCCTTTGCATAGATCAAAACTTATCTAGCAACGCTGCCAGTATTGGCTCCACCAAAGCCAGACATACCATTTTTACTATATATATCGGCTACTAATTTCGCATTGGGCACCATGTTAGACCAAAATAATGAACAAGACAAATAGCAAGCCATATATTATATTAGTCACACCTTGGTGAGTTATGAGCTAGGATATGTGTATGTCAAAAAGTTGTGTTTAGTAGTGGTCTTTGCAACTTGAAAGTTGCGACACTACATGTTGAGCTATACGACCTAAGTCATATCAAAACAAAATTCTTTGTAGTACATGATGAGCAAGACATATCACAATACACGTACCACAAAGTGGATCATGCTATTTACAAAATTTTATCTAGAGTTCATAAGCCAAAATTCCATCAAGGGACAAGTCATAGCAGATCAATTAGCAGAGGTGCCTCTCCAGGATAACAAGCCTCTCACTATAGAATTGCCTAATTATGTGGTCTTTGCATTATCAGATTCGACAGAGCTCAAAGAACCTAAGAAATAAAGAGACATGTCATTATTATTTGATGGTTCTAAGTGTGAACAAGGAGGTGGAGCAGGGATTATCTTTATCACACCATAGGGCCCTCCATTACCCTTATCATTCAAACTAGACTTCCCATGCACAAACAACAATACATAATATGAAGCATTGATCCTGGGACTCCAAAAAACCATAGCAATGGGTGTTAAAAGATTGAATATCTTTGGTGACTCCTTGCTCATAGTAAACCAGGTCAAAGGACTATTCCAATATAGGTTCCCACTCCTGAAGACTTACAAGGAACTTGTTGACACCTACCTAGCCCGACTGGAATGGTATGACATCGAGGAAATCCCTCATACGTCAAATAGATTTGCAGACACCATGGCCTCTTTGGGATCCTTAATCCCTCAAAATCCATCTACTAATTTTACAACCATTCATGTGAAAGTTCTTTCGCACTCAACAATACGTCGTGAAGATTTTGACAATCAAGAATCATTCAACATGATCAACATCGAGCCAAATTAGGATTGGTCCTTCGTAGCCAGATATTTCTTACAAATGACACCTTGGGGGTCTTTGATATCCCAAGGACCTATGGAGTGTGGTGCAACCATACACCATAGAGTTGTTCCTCAATCCGTGTTCACTAGCTCGAAAATACAGGAAGAGCAAGTTGTCTTTTCTATAGAAGTCGTGGCTTATCAGGATTGGCTTTCCCAACTGCGGGACTTCTTGAAGCTTGGAATAGTACCTCAAGGTTTGTCGCATATTGAAAGGTGAACGTTCAAACAGAGAGCAACAAGATACATCTTTCTAGGAGAAATCCTCTATAGATGAGGATATGATGGAATATTACTCCATTGTCTTGAGCCCCAGGAAGCATCCTGGGCAATTTTGCAAGCTCACGACGGTACATGTGGAGGGCATTTCAGTGGCATGGCCATCGTTAAGCGCATCTTGAGAATGGGTTACTATTGGCCCACCATGGAAAAGGACTACTGTGAGTATGTCAAGAAATGCAGTAAGTTCCAGCATCATGCGAATCTAATGCACTTACCATCGCAAGCTTTGCAGCCCATCCAGGCAGCATGGCCATTCTCATAATGGGGACTAGACTTGATTGGGAAGATCTCACCCCCGTCCTCAGGCCGACACACATTCATCATAACAACCACAGAATACTTCACTAAATGGGTAGAAGTGATCCCCTTAACATCAACAACTGGACCAAGGATTGCGGAATTTATACTCCACAATATCATAAGTCATTTTGGGGTCCCTTCTAAGATAATATCGGATAATGGGCCATATTTCAAGAACAAAAATGTGCGTGCTTTAATGAACAAATACCATATTCAGCATAATTTTTCAACGCCTTATTATCCACAAGAAAACGGGCAAGCAGAAGCCTCAAACAAAACAATAGTCTCCATTTTGAGGAAGACGGTGCAAGACAATCACAAGGATTGGCACATGCAGTTGCCTCTTGCACTATGGGCATACAGGACTAGTATACGGATGCCCACTAGGGCAACACCATTTTCACTAGTATATGGCATTGAGGCCATCATGCCACTAGAGTTAGAAATTCTGACTCTACGCATAGCATTAAAGGACTTCATAGATGATGATGTTGCGCGGCAAGGCCGCCTTGATCAGTTGATGCTTCTTGATGAACGTCGAGTCAATGCTTTAGAGCATCTTCGTGTTTACCAAGATCGCCTTGCACGAGCTTACAATAGTAAAGTCCATTTAAGGGAATTCAAGGTTGGAGATCTAGTGCTCAAAGAAAACCAGCAGAATTCGAATCTACCACCGCATCTGTGAGATAAGTTCACGGTAAACTGGATAGGTCCATACATGATTTCACAGAGAGTTGGGCCTAGAGCATATCACCTTATATCATTAGATGGTGTTGAGGAGCCTAAGCCTCTCAATATCATTCACTTAAAGGCATTTTACACATAAAGCAAAAACATTCAAATATGTCAAAAATAAAAAACATTCAAATATGTAAAAACAAAAACATTCAAATATGTCAAAAATTCAAAAACATTCAAATATTTCAAAAATTCAAAAACATTCAAATATGTCAAAAACACAAAACAAAGCATAAAAACATAAAATTTTAAAAATCAAATCAAAGGCTCCAAGGGTAATTCAAACCGCTTGGTCAAAATCAAATCAAAGGCTCCAAGGGTAATTCAAACCACTTGGTCAAAATCAATCAAAGGCTCCAAGGGTAATTAATCAAATCAATAAAAGGCTCCAAGGTAATTCAAATTGCTTGGTCAAAATCAATCAAAGGCTCCAAGGGTAATTCAAACCGCTTGGTCAAAATCAATTCAAAAAAGGCTCCAAGGGTAATTCAAACCGCTTGGTCAAATCCAATCAATCAAAGGCTCCAAGGGTAATTCAAACCACTTGGTCAAAATCAATTCAAAAAGGCTCCAAGGGTAATTCAAACCGCTTGGTCAAATCCAATCAATTCAAAAGCTCCAAGGGTAATTCATACCGCTTGGTCAAAATCAATTCAAAAAGGCTCCAAGGGTAATTCAAACCACTTGGTCAAATCCAATCAATTCAAAAGCTCCAAGGGTAATTCATACCGCTTGGTCAAACATCAATTCAAAATGCTCCAAGGGCATTTAAGCCATTTGGTCAAAATCAATTCAAAAAGCTCCAATTCATTATACTTGGTCAAAAATAAAATAGCCCCAAAGGCATAATAAGCCCTTTGGTCAAATTAATCAAAAATACAAAAACAACATGAAATAAAATACAAAAACAATTGCATCTCACATCTTGCATCCACAACATTGCATTGCATTTTCATATCCACTACAATTGCATATGTCATGAGAGCCTTAAAAGTGATACCATAGTTTGTCACACAAATCATTCAAATCCATACCTCCATTAACACATGTGTGTAATTGTGTTTTTCAACACAACCATTATTTGTTGCTATACATAATATACTAAGGTTTTTGGTTAATCAACCACACCTAGTGATCTTATCAACTTTTGTGGAAAACAACTTTGATTAGTAGAAGGTAAGGTCTAGCTATGATAATGCCTTGGATATTCAAGATCCCATCACTAATTGAAACACTAAAATCCTAGTTGGTACAAGGAAAATATGAAAGCTGCAAAAGCGGTCTAGGTTACCTTAAGTGAAAAGGATTTTCCTTGCTTATCCCCCTATGCAACCAGTTTAAAGGTGTTGAGAATTGGCAAAAGGACAAGCTTTACCCTATCCAAATCCCTTGCTTAAATCAAAATAAGCAAAATCCCAAAGCAAAGTACATATTCAAAAGGCCAAGCATACAATCAAGATTTCAAAGCAATAATCCGATACACAAATCATATATTCAAAATTCAAAAAAAAAACATAGCTCAAAAAAAATCAATAAAAAATAAACAGTGATTTTCATCACTACATATGAGCAAAATAAACAGTGATTATCATCACTACAAAAATCCCCGCTCAAAGAAAAAAATCAATCAAAATAAAAAGTGATTTTCATCACTACATATGAGCAAATATCCAAAGCCAAAAATAAGCCAAAAAAGGGAATAAAGCTTGAATCCTTGGAATTCTCAACATTGTACAAAACTGGAAGGAGAAATCCTTACGCATGATGATATGTCTATTACAATTGCTTCATGCATTTGTGTAGACCAATGTTTGAATGTGGATGAGCTAGCTTAGGTAACCCAATATTGCCTAGTGGTATAGTCCAACTAAGTCCAACATAAGGATGAGATGAACACTTGAGGATCCCTGATCTTAGCAATGGGCTGAAAGAATCCCGCCTGACATCGGAGGAAATGCTTGAATTCTATCTCAAAATATACAATCACATGCACACACAGAGATCATGAAAAACCAGGTCCATGGTAAAAGCCTTACTTTTCAAAAGTCTAAGTGGTAAGTAGACAGTTGTTGATAGGGTAACTAGAGTGTTTGAATCTCCGAAAAGCCCCAAAAATTCTTACATAGCAACAAATCATAACATCATTCACACCATCACTTTCTTTATAAGATTCTATAAATTAGGGGGTATCAACATAGTAGGACAGATACCGCATATATATTAGAAATAGTATATAGACGACCACTGACTACTTTATATCTTTTAATTTATAGAAACTTATTAAGAAAAAAACATTACACACCATTACATCTCACATATGAATACTTAATCAATTCTTATGATAAGAGTGATTATTTAAATTCATGATTATTTTTTTACTTTATGTGGTATCACCCATTAAATATTGTCAATGTCATATGCATTCCATATGTTTTAAGTGATTAGAGCATACAGGTTCATTTATACCATTCCACCACATAAGTTAGATGCATATAATTAAAGCAAAGTTAAAACATGCATTTAGCAATAACATCGCATTCACAAAAACAAGTCATTAATCATCCATAAACCACATCATAAAACATATAGGCAATATCCATTTGCATACAATCATAAATTCATCATTCATCATCAAAATACATCGCATCATATCATCAAATCATATAAGCATCTACACATCCATCTAAGCATCTTCAAATATCATCTATCATCTAACATATCCATCAAATCATCATAATACCATCATCGCATCATATCATAAAATAAAATAACAACAAAAACATGAGCAATAAATGATACACATAATAAGTCATAATGCAAAGCTATCATAAAAGTATGTGTGTCAAGTCCAATGGATGTACAAAAATGCCCATGGGCTATAGTCATATAGGTCAGTCGACCTCAAAAATGGATCAAGGACCAAGTAAAGCATCAATCAAGTATCGGGCCTGAGCCCCCTGCATCACCTCCTCTAGTGCCACCTCCCCCTGTGGTGGTGTCGCGAGTCGAATGATGCGAGCCTATCGGTCTCTCTATCCGAGTCTGGGTCCTCTAGCTAGGATGGGTGGAATACTACCCCGAGGTGGAGCACCCACTGACCTGTGAACCACCCGCACCTGCTGGATCCTTAGGGACAATCCCATGCCTCCTGAGCTACATCTAAAGAATGGTGACATGATCCACAAGTCCTCGGATCCGCTCCTCATGCTCATCCAACAAAGACTGAAGATGTCCCACATCTGCTCCTGAACCTACCACTGGAACCTCCTGTGGTGTAGAAGGAGGAACAACAAACTGCATCCTAGCATCGCCACCCCCAATAGTAGCCTGTAGAGCCTATATCTATGTTGAGAGCTGCTCAATGGTAGCATCTCACCATTGTACCTAGATCTTAGTGGCCTGAAGCTCAGCCTCGACCTCATGTAGTTGTGCTCTCAGAGGAGAGTCTCTCTCCTCGGGCTCTAACTCCTCCTCCTCAGGAACATCAGGATCCTCCACTACCACCTGCTCTATTGGCTGGCCCCATACCTCGGTCCTGGCTCGGACTCTACGTCCTATCGGATCTGCACCATCACCCCCACCATCATCCTTGCACCCTAGGCTACCGATGCCATGCCACATCCGATCACCCCACCACTGAGTGTAGGCCTCTATAACTCCCCCAGCCACTCTAGGGTCAACAGCTAGGGCATCCTCCTCATCTGAAAGCTCTATGATCTATCATGGAGGTAGGTCCTTCTCTACTGTGAGGCGCCTATACAAGAATGGTATCAAGGGCACATCCTACTGCAACCCGTACTGACGAAGAACCCACGAGTAGAAGAAATACTCTCGGATGGCAATCTTACGGCCAACGAGCCATCGCTCATGTCGTGTCCTAGCAGTAAAGCTAGCTGGATCATCCCAAGCAGGACACTCATAGTAAGGCCACCACATGACATCTCCGGCCAAAAGTCTAGTGAAAGCATCAGTGTAGTGGGACAGCTCCCCTATGAAAGTGTGGCTCTTATGCTCCTCATGCTCTCGAGCCCATCTAGCAGCATAGCACTATGTCCGAGCATCAATCACTGTAATCTCGATCTAGGAGCCCCTTAGGGTGATCTACCATAATATGCTCCCATCCCCAAACCTGTAGGAGCAAGCTACAGGTAATGCTGACACATCCTCATCGATGGATGTGGTACAACTCATCATAGCACTGAGCCAATAGTGATCTACCCCATGCATAGATGATAGGCTCCTCACTATCCAATAGATCCTGCACCATCGCCAAAAGGTTCCATGGGAACCTCAAACCCGAGCAGTCTAGGATAAGAACATTGTTGATCACCATCAGCAATACGACATGCCTCATCGTAAAGATGCCCTCCCCATGCCAGTGGTTGATGGACACTCCTCTGGACTTGGTGTCCTTGAGAGCATCCATAGAGTGCCCTCTAAACACCCGAGTGAAGACAACCACCTGATCATTAGTGGTCAAAGAGACAATGGCCACCCCATCAAATGGAATCTGAAAGATCCTATAAACATCCTTCGATGTAATGGTCATCTCGTCGATCGAGAGGTGGAAGGTATTAGTCCATGGGTCCCAATGATGGGCTAGAGCCATAAGGTAAGCCTGATCTGCCATGATGTAAGGTAGCTTGATGACATACTACAACCCATGGGCTTTGAACCATGCCCAGTCTATATCATCAAAGCTAGGAAGTAAGTCAAGCAGGAGCTTCGGGTCCCGAGCCCGAGTAGTAAGGATCTAAGCAAAGCAGAAGAAAGACAAAACATAACTATAGTGCATCTAAGGCATAATTCACAATAAACATGAAAAGGGTGCAAAAGAGTATGGACTATTCTAAGTCTAAGAAAAAAGGATAAGATTGCACCTAATCAAAATTCAAAAAAAAATCAAATATGTCATAAAAATCCAACAAAAATGCAAGAAAACAAGGCTAAGGGTTTAGCCATTGTTGCCTACAACGGTCGAAACCTGGCCGCTGGAGGCAGTAACGACCAAGACCCAATGGTCAAATTTTTGACCATTGGGGTTCAAGCTTGGCCGCTCTGAGCGACAACGGCTCAGAGACGATCGCTCTGAGCGACAACGGCCAAGGGGTGACACGACAAACCCATGAACCCTTGGCCAAAAAATAAAAAAAATTGTAAAATTACAAAATAACTTAAACAAATCAATAGAGGGAGGGAAAACAAATAAAATAGAAAGCAAATATTCCCACCTAAGCATCAAAAACTAGGCTAAGTTCAAAATGCCCAAAATGGCGGTAGTAGGTGAATAATGGAAAAATTCAAAAACCCTAGGCTAAAGCCACTAACAAAAAAAAAAATTGGGGACTAACCCACCATAGCAAAGGGGATGCTAAGCCTAATTACGGAGTTTGTTCATTGCCAACAGGTTTAGTGAGGTTCAGTTTGCCCATTACTTAGTGAGGTTCAGTTTTACTTAGACAAGGAAAAGAGAGCTAGGGTTTAGAAAAGAGAAATACCCGAGAAGCTTCGGCTCCTCCAATAGCTGATGTCTCACCCTACGCAGCCATGTCCTCAACGCCAGCAAATTTCAAAGTCACAACCGTCATCGTCACACCAGAGCTCCCAAAGTGAATCTTCAAATAGTGAAAGTGAAAGGTCAAACCCTAGAAATGCAAATTTTATATTTCCTTAATTATGCCTTGGCCGCTACTGACATCAGCGGCCCAAACTTCTTGGCCGCTCAAGGCGACAACGACCATAGGCAGGAACTCAGAGGCCACTGGACCTGACAGCGGCCAGATCCACAAATCAAAATAAGGGATTTTCTCCTTGAGGGATCCCACAAAAATAACAAATAAACACACTTTGATGGTTTTAGATCATCAGAATGTTCAAAATAACAAAAAAATCACATAAAAGCACAATCTCAGGTAGGCCTCATACCCAGTTACTTACTCTATCCACTCGATGATTGCAGCGAGTTGCACTCCATGTATTTTGGTGAGATGAGTAGATAACCATAAGGCCACTTGGGGCAAAAACAACTCATTTTGGAATTACGATGTACCACCCTTCAATCCCGAAGAAGACCAAGATGGTCGGACTGCTCCACGGGTGCGAAAGGATCATCCTAATTCCCCTATGACATCAAAAACATTAAGTCAAAGTGATACAATCTAAACATAAATAGAATCACTCATCCTAACTCCCTAAGAAGGCTATTGATAGCCAGACCGCTCCTCGGGATAAGGATGGATGATCATCATAAACAATTGGAATCACACTTGGATGTGGGATTGCCCATTAAAAGCAACAAATGCTAGAAAGGAACCAGATTAGTCATATTGGTCAAGCGACTTGTCGCTTCATTCATTGTCATTTCTTCACCAATTCATTGTGTGAGGAAGTAGTTCAAAACTTCAACATAATCATAATCAAAATCAGCAAAATATCACTCGATCATAGCAAAATCATGTTCGTCCTATGAATCATTGCATACAACAATCACAAATTTCCCTTGTTTGCTGGGAACGTAAGCAGACATGACATCTTCAATTGTAGCTCTCCTACCGATCGAAATTGTTGTAGCAATTGAAGCTACCCGATTGAGTTTGAGGAATGAGTGCAATTTAACATGCAAAAGCCACTGAGCTAAGTCCTCCGAACATTGAGGCAATGATTCAAGGGATGCATGCCATCTTGCATGATTGGGCCATCCGGCGTTGATCAGACCATTGATCACCATACACCCTACAAACAGATCAGTCTACGTTTTTGCTCAGCGTTGTGTTTTCCACATAACGCATCACAAAAAGGGGCATCTGTAGACACCTAAATCATGTCATGCTTAGGGGAGCTGCTCACATAGACACACTCATAAGATCATAAGACATAATATTGGACTTTCCAAGCATCAACAGTGGTTCTCACCACTCATTTGGGGCCTTTTCAAGCCATCCAAGCCTAGCCGCTCAAGCCAAGAGCGGCCAGATCCTAGCCACTCAAGCCTAGAGTGGCCAGACCTTAGCCACTGCAGATGACAGCGGCCAGATCTTAGCCACTGCAGATGACAACGGCTAAGCCATAAGAAGCAGTTTGTCGACAAATAGGCCTAATCACAGGTGAAAGTGGTAGTCTGCATGCAATAAAGGTGAGCGGGAGTAACTTTGCATTCCTTTTCATGACCAGTTCACATAGGAGACTTGAGTTTGCATTTAAAATTTAGTTAACTGACCTCCAAGCATAAAAAAGGACAAAATCTTCTCATGCTAACGACCAGTTCGCATAGGAGACTCAAGTGGGCAGTTAGATTTCAGTTAACTGGCCTTCAAACATAGACAAAGGACAAAAGCTTCTCATGCTAACTTGCACTACGCATGAGAAATTCATTCCTAGGGCTTGGACATAGACCTAGGGTTTCACACTATAAAAGGTGCAAGCCTAAGAGCACCAAGATATCATAGGAGATCATCTTCTATCATCGAGACATCTTTTATTGAGGAGAGCTTTCAAGACTTGGAGAGTTCCCTTGGAGATCACGTGTACGGCGAAGCCCTGATGAATTGAAGAGCATAACACCTATTATTTTGACATCAGATACAGGCTTTGACCCATAGCTTTGGGGCAAAGAGAGCAAGGTTTACCTTAGCGGCCGCTGTCTTGGACAGTGGCCCGTAGGCTTAGCTTAGGTTTTAGACATAGCTTCTTTTATTCTGTTTCTTTATGTTTTCATATCATTAGCATAGATTTACATGATTTCATGGCATAGTTTCATCATATTTCTATTACATTCTTTTATTACTAACAACCTCATCCAGGGAGGCAATCTCGGACACCTAAGCGTGTGTTGTTGTTTCATTGCTTGCAGGGCCACAGGTTCATCGAATGAAGTTTGCAACATACGAGAGCAAAAGGGATCCCTCTAGGAAATAGACCTAGAGAAGGAGGCATCTGTAAGCCCTCATACATTTTCGTGTGCGGAATCGGGAAGCTTTTATAAGCGCACCACCTCTTCGTGAAAGGGGCACTCTTTACCTATTTGTAACTTATTGTATCGAAATGGGTATCCCTAAGAGGGACCGACATGTAACCGAGCTTCAATATCAATAAAGAGATCTATCTTTGTTATTTCGTGTTATATGCTTTTTCTTCTTGTCTTCCATTTCATCTTGGTTTTTTAATAACATTGCAAGTAGGGTTAAAAAGGGTCGGTGCGTGCGTCTCGGGGCCGCTACACATCCTACCTTGGGATGACCCCCAAATTGGGGCATTAGGGAAATCAAAAATTTCAAAAACAAAATAAAAGTAAATTGAATCCTACACTACATCCTAATCTACGGTGTGGTTCATTGCCTTAAGTTGTTAGGTGATGTCCATTTTCCAATTTACTTAGTGAGATTCATTTTATATTAAGAATTGATGAGTGATATTGAGGTACTTACTTTCCTTGCTCTGGCTCCTCCGCTCGTCGAAGACTCGGGTTGCTCCATGGTCAGTATCACTCCACTTTTTAACAATGTTAACAGTAAAAATGACATCAGTAAAGCAAAATAATATTAGTAAATTAAAAATCGCTTCCTTCCTCCATGTTTCTCACTTTTTTTCTGAGCATGAATAGTAAATATGACATCAATAAAGCAAAATTTTTGCTTTTATTTTAAAAAATAGGCACAATCACCCGAGATGGTCGCATAGAGTTGAGCGAACATTTATGCTCGAGATAGACATAGATTAAAATAAATAAATAAAAAATACATATAACAAAACCAAAAATAAAAATAAATAATGGGTCACAATCACTGAGGTCATCAAAAGATTAGCTCTTAAACATTTGGTTATCAAAATGGTTAAACCTAAATTTAGTCATCTTCGTCAAGCGACTCATCGCTTTCATCACTTTCCATATCCTCTACCAACTCGTCACTTGAGGGGGTAGACATATAATTACAAAATTCATAATCAAATCAATAATCAAATATTCAATCATGCAAATTATGTTTGTTCAAGAATCATTTCCAAATACAATCATGCCCTTCTTGCTTGGGACAGACAATAAGAAAAAATTTAAACTAAATACATAACAGCATAGTCGAAACTGCCTGATTGGTATCCCCAAAGGCTAAAGTGTAGAATTAATCTTTTCTTCCAACACCACAAAGGTTCCAAAATCAATTTCTTCAACCTGTCAAAAGTGATGATTCAAAATTGTATGCTCTTTCCATGATTGGGGCATCTAACATTGATTAGGTTAATAAACAACCTTAATCAATTTGACCATTTTAGTCCTATTTTTTATCCATGTTGTGCCTTCTCACAATGCATCTCAAAAAGGGGTATATGTAGACACTAAAATCGAGTTATATTGAAGAGAATACCTAATTGGACTCTTCTAGACCATGTGATCCCCTTTGGACAGCCTCAGGGTTAAAACAGTGGTTCTTACCACTCAAAACAGGCCATATTTACCTAAGCATTTGGGGTCATCCTACCCTGAGATGGCCTCCAATTTGAGGTTGTCCTACCCTAAGACGACCGTAGGAAATTTTGGTCAAAATTCAAGTGGGACCCATTTTGGCACCCAAAACTACCAGTTAGATCCTACGCATGATCCCAAGCCATGATTTAGTGCTTTGCATGAGCTAAAATAGAAAATCACAATGCATTAATCAATTTGCATGAAATTTTAAAGATAGGCATTCGCTTTTCTTAATGTGAACTACCTCTTTGCTTTTCATGCATAGGGTTGGTGCCATTATTAGATTTCTTTCAAGAAATATATATATTAGCACTCACCCCCCATTGAAAAATATCCAGAGATTCAAATTTTCAAGCAACGAAGTGTTGTCAAAACCCAACCATGAGCTCCCAAGATTTCACATATCGAGAGGTTATTATTCTACAACTTTCCAATCCTCTCATCATAGAAAGCTATGCCACTATTTTACTCCAAGTTTGAAGACCACATTTGAATTCTATGCATAATAAAATAATCCTATTTTGGTGACTTATCAATACCTACTAAGTCATTCCCACGAACACACCAATCCATCAACAAGACCATATATCGAACCCAAAAATCGTCCCTAACTTGGCCTTGGAAATATAGTCACAAAAAAATGGTCGTCTTGATCCGAGATGACCCATAGGTAAGGTTATCCTACCCTGAGATGGCCTCTAGTAGATATCAGTTTACTTGCTTTCTTATTTTAGTAGGATTTAACATAGCACATTTCCTACTTTTTATAGTAGTTTACATTTATGTTCATGCATTTGATTTGGTTTTATTTTAGTATTTTTTATCATTATCTTGGGTCCTATCTCGAAGGGCTCTGCATATGCTATTAACTACTTTACTTTTCCTTGTGTGCAAATTACAGGTTTCCATGAGGACCAAGGAACGTAAGATGTGAGCATCAAGCTCAAAGTAGCGATCACAAAAATCCTACCTTTTACCCATGTCAACAAGGAAGATCTTGCGAAGTGCACACAAATTTTTATGTTGTAAGATATTGTATCGAAATGGTAGCAAATATCCTCAGAGGGGATCTCATTATAACCACTTTGGAAAGAACATATATTATTAATAAAATGGCACCACTTTCATATATGCTATTTTTATCATCGTTGTTACATTATTGCTATAATTCATTTATTTCCATTTCTTGGGTTGCATGATTTTCTTGTTATATAGGATGTTGGTAGGATATTTTAACTCCCCCATCTATCCTTCAGATAAGAAATGGGGTAATCAAAACATTTCTAATGGGACGGATTGTTTTGAACAGTTTGTTAATTCTAATGAGTTAATGAATATTGATCTGAGAGGTAGCAAGTTTACTTGGAGCAATAAGAGACTAGGAAACCAATTAATTCAAATTAGGTTAGATATATTTTTAATTTATAAAGGTCTACCTTCCTTCAGAGATGTTATTTTGAGTACTCTCCCCAAGGTTGATTTTGATCACAATATATTGATTTTGGAGGTGATGACTTCTAGGAAACTATTCAAAAGCCCTTTTTGCTTTGAAGCTATGTGGCTGAAACATGGAAACATTGAGCCTCTGATTGTAGAATGGTGGAAGTAATGTTTTGGTCCCTTAATATCTCAAGTTGAAAATAAACATAGATTCATTAAATATAACTTAAAGGGTTGGAAAAGATCTATTTTTGGCAATATTTTTCAAAGAAAAGTAGCCTCAAAGCGCTAAATTTTAGCTTTTGAGTCCTTTGTTGAGGAGGGTCTTATTTCAACCAAGTCTAGAGAGGAATATAAATAAGTTCGAGCGGATTATCATAATGCCTTGGCCTATGAAGAGTCCTTTTAGAGGCAAAAATATTGGGCCTTGTGGCTAAAATATGGATATTGCAATACCAAATTTTTTCATGCTACTACCCTAAGACATAGAAGCTTTAATAACATCTAGCGAAATTCTTAAATATGGATCCTCAATCGATAATATTTTAGAAATTCGTTAGGAAGTTGTGTATTTTTAAAAAAATTGATCAAAATTGAAGAATCTAGGGATGAGTAGGATACTAACTTGCTTCTCAACAATATTCTAACTCTCCTTATTTATTAGATGAATTATATTCTTATTAGTCCCTTGAAAGAACAAGAAGTTATAGATGTTATTTTTTGTGGCTGGAGAGAAAGCGCCTAGTCCAAATGGGTTCCCACCTCTTTTTTTCTAGAAGTTTTATCATATTATTAGGGCTGATGTTTTTAATGCCATGTGTGAAGTTTATAATTCCTTCCATATCCTGAGTTATGTTAACTCCACTTTTCTAGCCCTCATTCCTAAGGTAGTATGGGTGAAGGACTTCAAATATTTTAGACCTATTAGTCTCTGTAATACTTTATATAAAATCTTGACAAAAGTTATGGCTAAAAGAATTAAGGTAGTTCTTTCATTTATTGTTGGTTCCAACCAAGGTGGCTTTGTGATGGTTAGGAAGGTACTTGATGGGATCATTACCATCCATGAAGTACTTCACTTTGTTGATAAGAGAAGATAATTTGACCTTTTTTTGAAATTATATATGAATAATGCCTATGATAGGGTTTCTTGGGATTTATTGCTCAAGGTCATGGGCAAATTTGGTTTCCACCTAGACTAGATAAATCTCACAAAATAATACATGTCCTCATTTGTGAACTTATTTTTGGTCAATAGCTCCCCTACAGGTTACTTTAAAAGTCTTAGGGGGTTAAGGCAATGGGATCCCATATCATCTTATTTGTTTTTTCTTTTGGCCAAGGCCTTGGGAAGGTCTATTGGAGCTGCTACTTACTTAGGGTCAATTGATGGAATAAAACCTATGTCTTCCATTAACCCTGTCACTAATCAATAATTCATTAATAATACAATTTTAGCCACTAGATCTTCCATACCACAAGCTAAAGATATAAGGGACATCTTGAATACTTATGAGAAATCTTATGGACAAAAGGTTAATTTTCAAAAGAGCAAAGTTTTCTTCCTCAACACTCCCCAAAATACAATTGAAAATTGCTAAGATTTTAAGGTGTGTAATTATAAACCTCCCATCTGTTTATCTTGGTTTACCCATATTCATAGCTATATTGTAGGACAACTTATGGGTTTTGGTGGTGGAAAGGTTTTAAAAAAAGTTGGCTAGCTAAAAGGTATCTCTCCTTAGTCAATCTAGTAAGGCCTAACTTGTTAAATCGGTCCTCCAAAACATTCCTATGTACTTCATGTCCCTGTTTAAGATGTCATATAAAATCAGCCTTAAGATTAAGCACATCCAAAAAACCTTCCTTTGGTCAGGGGTAGAGGACAAACAAAGGATATCATTGGTTGCATAGGGTCAAGTCTACTCTAAGAAGTATAAAGGGGAGTTAGGTTTTAGAAAACTCAAGTAGATGAATCTTACCCTCATAGAAAAATAGGGATGAAAACTTCTCATGGAAGAAAATTGGGTTTAAATTCTTAAAGCCAAGTATCTTAGGAGAGAAAGCAACTTTCTAGAATTGCAAAATCTGCTTCAGGGATCTTCCTTCTAGAAAAATTTATTAAGATACAAATTCTTGATTCATAAAGGCCTAAGATGGAGGTTTGTATATGGAATAAAATTTGATTTTTGGAATGATAGTTGGATTCAAAATACCCCTCTAATTTATGGCTAGAATTTGAGGTGCTTCGAAACTCTTATTGTTCAACTCTTTGGAACTAAGGTGGTGGATTTTATAGAATATATGGAAGCAGGAGGGTCTAGAAACCCATACTTCTAAATGGACTTGAACCAAGGAAAGAATAATCTTGATGTGATCTCAATATGATTCTAAGAACCCTGATTATTAAGGACTCATCCTCTATAGACTTCTTCATTTGGAAGCCAAAAAAGTTCTATTTTTTGTCAAATCAACTTACTACTTGTAGGAAGATGGTGAAGGGGACTAGTTCCCTATTAACAAGATTTGGTTCTAAAGACTCACCCCTAAAATCATTTTTTTTGGGTTGGTTGTTCAAAACAATATCCTCACTATTGAGAATCTTCATAAAATGGGAATGAACATTCTAAATAGATGCTACCTCTATGAAGTAGGATGGGAGGATTCCAAACAATTATTTCTAGAATACCCATTTTCTTTGAAATTGTTCAAGCTGCTCCTAAGAAGTCTTGAGGTTGTTTGGGTCATTCCTACCAATTATTTTTTATCATTTTTTGCATTGGAACTCCCCTTTATCTATTAAAAAGCTCTAAAATTTTTGGAATCTTAGTCTACCTCACTTCCTCTAGAGAATTTGGAAAGAAAGGAACAATAGATTTTTTTAGAATATCAAAAACGAACCTAAATCAGTTGAAATTAGAATTGTTAATTCCTTAAAATAAAATGTCATGATGATTTTCTTCAAATATGGTGTGTGAAGTGAGAATGAATCCAAGATCACTGTAAATCTAGGCCTTTTGGGGGATGAATTTTTCTCACCCCTCTTTCCATCAGCCCCATTCTCTAGTCAAGTGGGACCCTCCTTCTCAAATTTTGTTAAAACTTAACTTCAATGGGGCTACTAAAAGAAATCTAAGTAGCTATGGTGCTAGGGGAGTTATAAGAAACGACAAAGGAAAAATCCTCATGGCTTATGCTAAAAACTTGGGGATCTAAACAAGATTCTTTATTGAATCAATAACTCTCTTTCAAGGAGTTCTTCTTCTAGAAAAATTGAGCCCAAAAAAGGTGATTAGAATGGGATTCCTTGTTTATCATCAACACTGCTAAAGGCCTGCAATCTGCATATTAGACCAATGAAGATATGATGGAGGATGTGAAGCAACATCTATAGTAGATGGACAATAGTCAGGTGAAGCATGTGGTTAGAGAAGGAAACAAACATGTGTACATAATGGTAAACTTGGGCATTCACCAAGAATCCCATAGGATTTGGGTTGATAGCTTTCCTAGAAAACTCTCAATTTTGAATGATGATACCTCAAGTATTTAAATTTTCTTGATCCCAAGCTCTTAGGCCTCTCTATAGTCAACAATATATCTTTCTCTTCCTTGTTGGTAAGGATAGAAGATGGGATCATCGTATTATTACCCTTTATAAAAATTATGATAAGAGTTGGTGTCTTGACTCTTCAATTAGTGGTAATGTTATCACCCCAATTTCCAAATCTAGTATTGTTGATCATGTGATCAATAAAATTGCCAAGCTAATCCATTATGTTGCAAGTGGAGCTAGTTGTTTATCTTAGGTTTTTTTTCTATTGGTGATCGAAGGTTTAGCTATCTACTTATGTGGCCTCTTGAGGGCATGTAGATAGGAGCAAACATTGTCCTTGGGACTCTTGTTTTTCTTTTTCAAAAGGTATACAAAATGGTTATTTTCTAAAAATATTTTATCCCTTTTGTCAAATGTGCACTACCCCAAGGTTACCCCTTTCCCAGAATAGATTTGGAGGAAGAACTTCAAGTTTGATATGACCATCACTCTGAATGATTACTCTCCCAAGGAAAATTAATAGTTCGTTTCAACCGTCAAGTGTAGAAAATATTTGTCACATGTATGTTGTGTCATTTTTACCCTTTGGGTCTAAGGCCTTCTATCACATGTGGTTTCCCTTGAAGCAAATAATTATAATGTCCTCCTTGGTTTAGGTTTTCCTTGGCTTTATGGAGAAATATAGTAGAGAAATCCTTAGAGGTGCAGTGTTGCTTTCAAATCTGGCCATGGGAGGTGAGATGTTGAAACTAGAATCTTTGAAGTTGGTGATTGATAAGGATGTCACTGATATAATAGAAAAAAGGGTGCTTATGAGATGCCTCCAAAAATTTTATGGGCACAACAAATTGATTTCCTTATAGATTGCTCATTCATGGTATAGGGGAAGAGTTAAAGTGAAAGGAATTGTGTTTACCATCAACACTTCTTTAATTGCCAAATTTACTTCTTTAATTGTTGTAGGGGACAACATATTAATTAGAAAAAACACTCTCTTGCAAGAGATCTAGAGATATTTCTGGGAAAAATGAGAGGACACAAAATATTGAGAATGAGATTCTAAGGGAATCCCTCCCCAAGCCATGGAATAGGATGGTGATAGGAATCCCTCCCCACTCTCTTTTATGAAGTATTTCAATCTTGTAGAGTTTTCATGTCACCTTCCTTAATCATATTCAAAGGGATAAGAAGCTTAATATCCCTATTTTTTGCTTTGATCCATCAAAAATATGGTGGGTGACATCCAACATGGGAATCCACTATTCCTCTTTACTAGGGGTTTCTAAAAAATATATTTTCACATGTTGTTGAAAATTTTGGTTCACATGGAATGTCAAGCATAGGTCTGGATTATGGTAGTCCTATGGCCTTAGAGGAGAAAACCAAAGCGATTGAAGAAAATCCCCTGATGAGATTCCCCTTATCTCTGTTGATGAGGAGGAAAATTTAAAAGAAGGATATTTGAACTATTCTTCAGAAATAAATCTTGGAAAGGAGAAGAGAATATATTTACATTAGTAGAAATGTGCCTCCATTAAGAAGGCACTTTTAACGAGGCCAATCAGGGTGATGTTAAGGTTGATTCTAAGACTAGGCATTTGATTTGGATGAAGAAAATTTAGGGGAAGGGTAAGTTTTCTTAACCTCCCCTTCATATTTTACATGATTTGGATTCAAAAAATTCCTACGACTTGAACCCTACGATTCAAGTGAAAACTTATCCCCCTCCCTCTTGAGGCAAAAAGAGGATGGGTTCTGATCGTAGGGTTGGCAAGACCTCTGCAAAGAATAAGATGAGGAATATCCCCATCGATTCCCCTATTATGTTTGATATGAGTAGTAACTATGCCATCATTAAAGACTTCATTGTATCTTTACTAATTAGTAACAGAGTGATGGCAATGCTCATGGAGGAAGTGGTGACCCACTTGGTTGATCTTGGAAAAAAATATGGTGAAACCCAGTTCTAGTAAGGTGTTGTTTCCTCTACAATTGTAGAGGCTGGTTGGGTGGGTTTCCTTCCCACCCTCATCTTCTCTCTCCCCTCCCACTTCCATCTCTCCCTTATTTTTATGAAGATTTATGTCCCTTGTTTCTTTTCTTTGGATTTCCTCGTCTTTGTTTGTCTTTTATCCAAGGCAGTTTTTGGTTAGGCCTTATCTATGTTGGGTAGATCCTTTTGATTCTCCTTGGGTCCTCTCTTGTATATTCTAATTTTTTCATTGTAAAATGTTTGGGGTTCCTTTCAAAATCCCTTCTCTTAATCCCCCCAAAAAATTCAATCAATCAACTTTCAAATTTTTAAATTCTTCAACCTATTTTTTTTGAAGTAGAAATCCTTATTTCTCCAAAGTCTAATTCAATCAATCAATAATGAAATAATCAATATCAATTTCAATCTCAAATAATCTATATTCTTATAACTTCCATTTTTTTAAAATCTTCAAATTCCAATTTGTAAAAAAAATAATTTGCATTCATAAATAATAAATCATAAAAAACAATCAATTCTCAATTTGCAATTTCAAAATTTTCATTTTCCTTATAGCTCCAAAATTTTAATTTTAATTTTTCAAAGTTCTCAAATTATTCTTCAATATCAATCAACCTTCATTCTTTAACTCCAAGTCAAAAATCATATTTATTTGACTCCTTATTACTTCTATTTATCTCTATTTTAAAGTTTATACATTTATAAAATTTTAATTTTTGGAACCTTATAACTTCAAATATAAATTTGTAATTATTATTCCAAATAATTAGACACTCAAATAGAATGATGTATACCTTTGTTTATCTTTCCTATGATTCACTATTTGCATAGTCTGACTTGTCAAGGCTATGTTAGGGCATCTCAAGTGTATCAACCATTTCTCATGCAAAAACAATTAATCAATGCTCTAACTTTTGGTGCTCTTCAATGCTTGGGATTCCTCTACTGCTTTCAACAACACAGTATGCACTATAATGGTGCTTATATCCATTGAAGTTCTATGTGCTTTAGGATATCTCCAAATCAGGTGATATTTTTTTGGACTACCTTTCTTTAGACAGGCTTGTCACTGCTTCTTTACTTTTTGATGACTCTTAGACTATTATTCAATACTCATCTTTCTTCTTTGGTGTTTTTAAAAGCATGACTTCTAGGTTCTTTCTCCATGCTTCTTTTTTCTTTTGAATTGATACTAGTGCTCGACTTCAATATTCCTTGTCCAAGCTTCTTGAATGCTCTATAAATTTTGCTTATTTGTAGCCTTCACAGGCTTATACCTTTGTCACAGTCTAATGTTATAGCTATATTGGCTTCCCCCTTTGGTAATGTCTAATTTGCATGTCCAACAAGGGACTTCACATTTAGCAAGAAAATTCCACCTTTATTATGCTCTCCTTTTTGTTGGCTCTTAGTTAGCTTCTGCTATGTTTTCTCACAATCAATAGATAGGGACTCTTTAGTAATTTGAATATAGAGGTAATCCTTAGATGTTACAGCCAATAGATAAATCTCTTCCTGTAATCATATCAATGATATACTCCAACATAGTCTAAATTTTAACAATCCACATTTCATCCTCAAATTTTCTTATGATTCAATGGTCATTTTTCTTTAATACTTGGGTGTTGTTATCAACCCATTTTTTTCAAATTTTAGGATGAAATCAACCCTTTCTTTTCTCTTTTCTCTGGAAACTAAATTTCCAATTAAAATTTCTTCTCACGCAAAGTGAGGATGAATGTGGCTATGATAAACAATTGTCCAAAATTCTTACTTGGATTGAATGTGTCTCTAATAGATAATTCTCTAAGCTTCTTGTTTGTCTTACATGTGTCTCTAATAGACAATTCTCCAAGCTACTTGCTTGAATATAGCTCTAATACCACTTTTGGTGTTTCATCCAGATTAATCATAGGTCTAGATATCTAGGATCAAATATTAAATCAAAATATTAATGCATACAAATCTATGATCAATATCAATGAAATATTCATAAAATAATAATATTATTCAACAATATACTCGTAATATTATTGATAAATAAAATATACAAGTTGAGATTTGTTCAATACAATTTTATTCTATTATAATACATGGATATTTATCTCCATAATATAACCTTAGAAGATGACTCTTCAATACTTGACTATTGCTCTCCTCACATATTTTGGAGATGCATCCTTTCATATTCCACACATAAGACAAACCTCTCATATCTCTTGACTTCACATCTTGCCACATACATGTGACTCTTCACTTGCATACTTGACACATACATACATGACTCTTAACTAGCATGGAGATTTATCTCCATAATATAACCTTAGAAGATGAGTCATCAATACTTAACTATTGCTCTCCTCACATATTTTGGAGATGCATCCTTTCATATTCCACACATAATACAAACCTCTCATATCTCTTGACTTTACATCTTGCCACATACATGTGACTCTTCACTTGCATACTTGACACATACACACATGACTCTTAACTAACCTATATGACACATTGCACACACTTGCACACTCTCTCACTCTACACACTTGCACACATTATTACATGACACTTGTACTCATCCTACACATAGACACATACTTTAGGGGAAATATAAATCACACACCTAAATTAATGACTCACACCCTATTCTAATATTTACAAATATACAATGGTACCATGGGGGTATATTCACTTCTACCAAATAATATAATATTCTCCAACACCAACTTGATAAATAGCATAAGCAAAAGCTTGAAACAAGAATGATGTAATGATGTGTTGCACTTAAAATTTTTAAATTGTAAAGGTTTCATGGTCAAATTAATTTCCATTTCTAAAAATTAAATTATTAAGATTTATTATAAAAATACATAATTTTTGTTGTTTATTTAAATTAAATTTATTTAATGTAAATATTTGTTAATATTAATATTTTAAGTTAGTGATTATTGATTTAATCGGTATTTTTCATGATCATATCATTCCCCATAGTTTTATTTCTTCTTATACCTACCTTCCTATGCATTTATATAATAAGAACAAACAAAATTGCATTTCCTACTAAAAATCATTAAACTATAAAAATACATATCTTTTTTATGGTTCCTTGCTTCTTTTCCAATTGCCAACTTTAGTCCCTTCATATCTTAAGTCTCCTCCTTTTTCATATCGTCCATCATGGGAAAATTATTTATATTAAAATTTTGAAAATAACAAATAATTTTATTTTAATAGATAATGTAAATAAATGCATACCCCTAGATAGTTGATATTTATTTTTAAAGCACACCCTAGGAAATTCATTCTATCTCTTGTACATATCAATGTCAATACTTTCAATAAAAATGATTATATGAATATTTTTGTTTATTAAATATCCTAAAGTAAAGATATAATAGAATTTGTTTAAAGATATAGTAGAATTTGTTTGACGCTTTCAAAATATGAAATTCATGTAACTCATTTATTTTTGTGACTTTATTCATTAAACTTATAACCATTTTATTTTCAAATAAAATAAAATCTAACAATTTTTATTTAACACTAAATAAAAATGAATGTACCTTTTGGAAATTTTATAAAATTATCTCAAAACTAAGGTCTTTCATTGATTCACAAAGCTAAAATATTAAAAATTCAGTTTCTAATATGTTATAAAATGATTTCTCATAGCTTACACATGATTACATAATAAATTATCTATCTTAGCTTCATATTACACGCTTTTAACACTCCCCTATAATCTCAGCTAAGGGGCCAAGCAGAAAAGACATTAATGACAATAATATCTCCCTCTTCAATGGAAGCTCACATGGGTCAATTTACTCTAACAATAGGAGGACCCATTTGAATCTCCCTTGCCATTTGGAAGATTCACTCAAGATTAGATGTCTTCCTAAACTCTACCTTAATCTTATATAGCCTCACAAAACAATTCTTTGTATGGTGCCCTTCCCTTTTATAGTATCCGCAAGTGGATTTCTACTTCTTTGAATACTTAAAATTGCCCCTTGCACCACTTATTATTAGCCTCTGCTAACTTGAAATCCTTTGCATGAAACTGTACCTAAGAATAAACACTAGAATTATTCATAGCAACCTAAAATTAAATAAGAAGAGAAAAGAGATCATGACAGGTTAAAGGAGCATGCTCCTTCATATACATTGGAACAACATGAAACACTAGTCCAACAATCTGAGAGGTCAAAGAGCTATTAGCAATAACAAAATTTCCACATTATATGGCATCCTTCCCTTTGCCTCCTAAAGATGCAATAACTACTTATAAGGTGTTAAATCATGAAAAATAAGCCTCAACATTATTAATGTCTAAGATCTTGGAGGAAGAGATATTTATATCTAATCTACAAATTTTTGTAACATATTATCTTTTCCAAATAAATTTTGCAAATTGCTCCACACCTTGGTGGGATGAACTTCATCTCTAATATAGAAAGTATGCCAAGTTTAATGAGCATTAGAAGTAGACCTATGATATCCTCCTTGTGAGCAAGATATTATCATCAAGCTCTTTCATTGTCTTGAGCTTAATGATGCACGAAAGATTCTTGCTTCTCAATAAATTGATCAAGTGTTGACCAAGTACTATAATTTCATCCATTTAGGCAAAGCATATGCTAAAGGATCTATCTCATGTGAACTCACCCTCAACATTATGACCTATCCTTGAAGTGATGTCATCAACGTAAAGAGTTCAAAAACTAATATGATTTGAAAAGACGGGGCACAAAATACTTCTACATGCAAAAGTGATGACCTTCATAAATTTTTACCTATTAATCATCTAAATAAGAAAATAATTACATCCACAAAAATTTAGCAAAATATGAGAGAACCAAAATGTGTCATATATCATGTAGTGATAGGAGGAAGTCTACCTTGTCACCACTTGTCTACCATTGTATGGAGAAAATAAATCATTGTTGACCATGTTTAATAATGTTATTAAACAACAATATACATTTATATAAGAAAAGCTAGTTGTTTGTATAGTCAGACTCCATGTTGGATGTTACATTGGCCAAGTTATAAATATCACATAACACAAAGAAGCCAATGGTAAAGGAAATCACACACAAGTCTTTCATGTGCAAAGTATGTTAGGATAGCTAGGATAACTGGGTGCACAACTTTGTCATAAAGAATATTATGACTCCCTAATTATATGAAAAAGAGGGATTCCACTTTGAAAATGACAAAGTCATCACCACACATAAAAGGTAAAGCCCATGGATCGAAATAGAGACTACATTATAACAAAATTTTATGCACCTTCGTGCTAGACATCATGTTATTCCATGCTTTGGTGAGCAAATTAGGATATCCCTTCTCAAAGGATATGATTCATCTCATCCTACAAACCACCAAAATATTATTTGATAATTACAAAAGGAGAGCTCATGGCTTGAACAGAAGACCTCCATGCACTATCTTGAAACATCCTCATGTTATCCCATACCACAATGACCTAGGTAGGCACTCCTCCTTAGGTACAACATAACTCCTTGTCCTCCAAATACAATCATGACCATGATCATGGACAAAATGCTTCCTTGGAATTATAGCATGTCATTAAAAGGACATACAAGAAAATCTAACTCATGGCATTATTGACATGAATAATCTGGAACGTGTCCATAAAATAACATGTCATATATATGGATGGAAAGGGAGGATGTAATATTCTTTAGAAGTCCTTGCAAACAATCCCAAACCCACACTAAAAACAAGTTGGTGTACCATGAATCAAACCCAAGCAACAAAGAGTAACTACGTCCCTAACAAACTTTTGTTGAGTGAGAATGTGCTCATTCAACCTTTGGCCAAATTTCATGCAATTATCTACATATTCCAAGAATATAGCATTGGACCAAAAAAATTAAAATATTTTTTTGACCTTGAATATTGGAGTGCATGATCTTTCCTTCACCCTTTCCACTAGAAATGCCCATGAAACATTTGGACCGTAACTTGCCCTTATAGTCAGAATAAGTTGGGAGAAATAAAAACAAATATTTACATGATTAAGTGATCGAGCGATCCATACCTGCTTTTATACTATGCTAGTGTGAAAACAGCGAACATGATTTCATTAATCAACCTAGACTATATAGTACAACTTAGGCTATAGTTAGCACGTAGGAATAGCTAACCACTAACCAAATAGTGCTAACAAATAATAAGAAATATTCGCTTAACAAAGTGGTTAAGCGAACCTTAGGTAGATAACTAACTACCCTAACAAACCAAATGAGGTAATAAATAGAATTACCATAGTAACTCTAACATCCCCCCTTATTACATTATTTGGGTAATAATATAACTACTAGCTACACTATCATCCCCCATACAACAATATTTGGATAAAGTATATAACTGCCCCAATACAGTGAAGAAGAAGTTGATCTGCTGGTTATTTGCTCTGTCACAGTGCTCTGGCTGCTCCTAAGCAAAAAGTGGGTCATTCCTCACTTTGTCTTCACGCCAACAAATGTCCTTATGGTAATCACATCATCCAACCGAATTGCATGGGTAACCAGCCACTGCAATCGCTAGGTGTAGTAGAATAGATCACTTCATACAAGGTTCATTCATTTACAATATGAATTTGCAAAATATAAGGTAGCTAAGGTGTCAGTCACTGCCAAAAATGCACCCTTATAAGTTCCCCCCTTCTTGTTGCAAAACATAGTGTAATTTAATTTCTGAAGGAAGTGTGACTAAGGTGTCGGTCAAAGCCAAAAATGCACCCTTATAAGTCATCTTCCCTATTTACAAAAATCAGTGAAGAAAAGAAATAGATATCCCCCCTCAATTGCAAAAAGTGTGCAACTCAAGGGTGTTGTGAAGGATTTTACAAATATTGCCTCCTAGACAATTGTACACTACAAAAAATCGCTCCTCTTGTTACAAGTACTTCAAACACCTAGAATTTGCTATTTATGAAGCCTAAAAGAGGTACAAGCACCCCTTATTGCAAGGTATTCAAACAAAAAACTTATGCTATTTATGAATCCTAAAAGAAGAGTGAGAGAAAATGGTGCTTTTGCCCAAGGGACACATGTGTTTTCCCTCTACAAAACTGTTTTAGCAATTTAGCACTCCTTGTGCTATCTTTGAACCAGAAACAGAATCAGAATGAGACACTTCACAAGAAAGATGGCTTCTATGTTGTGCCTTTGCCATTTTAGTTTTGCTTGTTTTGAAACCAACACTGAATGGTGTCATGGTTTTCATTTTTACAATTTATGCAAAACTATGCTTTCTAGGCAATTTGATCAAAAAAGTTCACCAATTTGTCCTTTCTTATTGCAAGTACTTCAAGCATGATTGCTATTATAAAGTCTAAAATAAAAGGTTTAATGTTGATGATTTGGACTTCTCTGATTGCCTTTACAAGTTTTATTTCCCTCTTATCAAAATCTATGTTTGAAGGAAGAAAGAAATTATCCCCCTTTAGTGCAAAGGATTGCAACTTTTAAGGTTCCTTATTTCAAAAAAAACTTGTTCTTTCTTTTGATTACCCTAAAAGAGTACCAAAAGATAATTCACTCAAACAGATATTTAATGGCACCTGCCTTAACACCTTTCAGAAGGATGAGAAGTTGGAGGAAATTAAGCCAAACAAATAAGAGTGAATTAGGGGTTTTTTTTATTTAGGAGAGAATATCAATTAATTTTGGCTTTAAATCTGTGCAAGGATTTACACAAATTTGTGAAATTTTGGGGTTTAGTGTGTTCTTGATTCTATGATTTATAATTGCAAAAGAAATAATGCAATAATCAAACAAGAATGCCCACAAAAATCTTATCACCTAGGTGTCGGATGCAACCGAAAATGCACCTAATTTGCCAATAAAGGTGTCGAGTAAAATCGAAAATGCACCTTTTAATTTTTGTAACAAAATGTGTGTTTTGTGTTGTGCAAAAAATGATATTTTTATGTCTTCTACTTTGTTTTCCAATTTTGCAAAAGAATTACAATGTTGTCTTCTCCCCTGAATTTTGCAAAATTAACAATTTTGATCACTCCTTCCAAGACAAGTCGACACACGACCCGCATTTGGAAAGCTTCCAGAACTAGTCGACACATGACTTAGTTTTTGATGGACCCAAGGCCTTCAAATTCTTCTCAATTTTGCAAAAAAGAATGTGCAATTTTATGTCTTATATCCCCCCTTTGAGAAAACAAATGCACACTTTGCCTTTGAATATTACAAAAAAAATGGGTCTCCTTGTGTTACAATTTGGCAAAAAAGAATTCATGTTTGAACCTTTATTGTATGCTAAATTAACAAGGTTGAGAAGAGTTTAGGGTTTTCTTATTTGCAAAAAAAAATTGCTCTTCTATGTCTTATATCCCCTCATGGAGAAAACAAAAGCTCTTCTTGATTTGTTTGCAAAAAAAATCCTTAATTCTCTATTTTAATGCAAAATTTTAATAAATCTAATCATTATTTAATTAATAATAAAATTTAATTTTGTAAAAAATCAATGTAATTTAAAAAAAAAATTGATTTTAGACAAAAGATATTAAATTATTAAAAAAAATGATTAAAAATAAAAAAAATTTACAAAAAAAATAAAAACAATTTTACCTTTAATTCCTGTCGCGGGCTCCTCGTGGCAAAAAATAATTTTGCCCCCCTCCCCCCCGACGAGAGTCGAACTCCCGACCTCCCATCGGGCAGCGCCATAGCGCTGGCCTGCTCTCTAGTCGGGCTAGCTAGCCCGACGAGAGGGGGAGGGCATTACCTTCATATTGAAGGCTTGGCCCGCCCCGCGGCATTTTTTTTTTTTAAATGGGGACTTTTGTCCCACATTGATGTCGCGGGGCATCTATTGCTCTTTAAAAGAGCAAAAGCGCTTAAAGCGCTTGTGACTGCCTGCGAGTAGTCACTCCCCCGCGTGGCTGGTTTTGCTGCCAGCCACGTGGACTGTCCACGTCGAGACATGTGGCTTATCCGCCACATGTCAGTCTCGTCAGGTCTAGTGACATGTGGCTAGTCCGCCACGTGTCACATTCGTTGTCGTCCAGTGGTTGTCCGCCATGTGTACGTGTCGCATCCATCCGTGTCCAGGTGTCGCGTCCAATGGCTGTGCCACGTGTTCGATCCTATCCAGTGGTTATGCCACATGTTCGGTCCAGTGCCTCGAGATCTATGCCCGAGCATGCGTGGGTCCCAACTGTGATTGTCCTTGAGATTTATGCCCAGGATGGCCTACAATTGTAGGGTCTCTGATCCGGTCGTCAGATATCGGAGGGCACGCCTGTCCTCTCAGATCCCGGTCGTCGAATCTGTCGCCAGTCATGGGGGATCGAAGGGCGCGCCTGCCCTCTCAGATCCCAGTCATCGGAGATCTGACAGGGATGTCCCCTGTCAGTGGTGGTCAGACCCGAGGGCGCTCCTACCCTCGGGTTTGGGTCCGGTCTCTACTTGGGAGGACGCACCTACCTTCCCGACTGTGTGCTGGACCCACGGGGGCAGCACTAGCGACTGTCGATAATCGAAGGGCCTCCTGCCCTCGGGATTCGGGCCCTGGCCTCCTGTCAGGCCCGACAGGTCAGACATCAGAGTGCTGTCAGAACTGTCGGGGTCTGCGGGCCTGCTCCTGTGGCTGCCTGGTGATGTGGGCCTCTTGTCATCGCATGTGACAGCTCTGATACCATGTGAAAACAACGAACATGATTTCATTAATCAACATAGACTATATAGTACAACTTAGGCTATAGTTAGCACGTAGGAATAGCTAACCACTAACCAAATAGTGCTAACAAATAATAAGAAATATTCGCCTAACAAAGTGGTTAAGCGAACCTTAAGTAGATAACTAACTATCCTAACAAACCAAATGAGGTAATAAATAGAATTACCATAGTAACTCTAACAGCTAGGTTTCACAGTATTTCATCATAACTAATAAAAGCAACATATCAACTAAAAAGCACATAGCAAAAAGATTAAGGAGCAAGAAAGGATAATAATACACAAGAAATGAAAATACCCTTAATCACCCACATAAATGATATGTATTGAGGACATATAAAAAGTATAAATACTAAATTCTCAATAACCATTGTTGATACCATATTAGATATGAAGAATTAATAAAAACTAATTGTAACAAAGATAAAATATAAACCGACTTCCCGCTCTCCTTCCCTGCCTCCCCCTCCCCTAGTTTTACCCCAATTTTATGGCACTTCTTAGGCCCTTCTCTCTAGGCTTGTTGGTGTTGCAGACGATCTCCTTTGGGTGGGAGGTCCCTGATCCACTTGTCTGCTCCTTTCCTAGCCTGATTGAGGGTTTCCTGCCTGTGCCCCTGACCTGGTGCACCTCTGGGATTTCCCCTAAATTTCTTGTTGAGCTTTCGAGATCTCTTTCCTGGTTGTTCTCAAGTCTTTCCCAAGTTTTTTGCAGGTTTTCTACTTGGTGTCAGATTCTAGTTTTTCCTCGGTTGCGGAGTGTCGTGGCTTCGGGATGGGGGTTCAACTTCGTCCTTGTGCTTCTTGAGAGGTTTCACTACATCCTTCTAGTCTGGAGGGACCACGTGCTTCATCTTTTAACAAGATTTTACCTTGACCTTTTGTAACAAGATTTTGACACCCTTTTCAAACCCACATTTCATAAAATATTATATATATATATATATATATATATATATATATATAACATCCATTATACAATGATTGTCTACAAGCTTATATAATTAAATCATACATTATAAATTTAAATCACATTTAACAATCACAAAGTAAAGCAATAAAACCATTTAACCCCACATAAATAAAACATACTCAAGATTTATGTGGGGTTAAATGGTTTTATTGCTTTACTTTGTGATTGTTAAATGTGATTTAAATTTATAATGTATGATTTAATTATATAAGCTTGTAGACAATCATTGGATGTTATATATATATAAATAAAACATACTCAAGATGTCAATTGTTAAATCTTTGATCTTCTTTTCGTTTACATGGCAACTCTTTTATTATAACACTAACTTTTTAATATCAAAATTTCAATTATATCCGAATCCAACTAATACCCCTCAAATTCGAGGCGTTGATCTTAGGAGCATAACATTTATGTTTATCATATAACATTTCTATGTCTATTAGTATATATTATTATAACACTCGCTTTTTAATATCAAAATTCCAAATTTTCAATTATATTCGTTGGTATCCAACTATAGCCCCTACAAATCCGAGGCATTGAGGTTAATAGCATTGCATTTATGTTTATCTTTGATCTGGAAAGCTGTCTACTTACTTATAGCCAGTCGTTCACACGGTTTAAATTGTCATTAGTTAACTATCAATCCTCCTTAAAAAAAACTGCTTATAACTAAAGTAATAATAAAACTTAAATTTAAAACTTACAGTGATTGGACAGCACACCAAACCATTGATGTGCATACCAATTAATTTATGTTCGATTCAACTTTCTCATGAATTTAATCTACCGTTCTTTTCAAAATCCAAAATGTACCTGCAAATATCTAATCAATATTGTTTTTGATCTTCATGTATTATGTCTTTTCATGCAAATACAACTGTGTTGAAAGTTGCAATTTATTTGGTCTCTGGGCACCTCTTGGTATTCTGTATCCAGATAAGTAAATAAATGAGCAGTCAAAGCAGAAATGCCATTTCTGAATGTGATTCAGTATCAGATATATATTTAGAGCAGAAAAGATATGCTAGTACTGTCGGCAGTCCTTATAGGTCCAGAGACATTGAGTTTGTCTCCCAAGTCTTCAGTCTCTTATATGTAGTGGCTTCAGACTGTGTTTGAAATGACAGAATGGAAAGAACTCAACAAGCTTCCAATTCCACTAGTGATGCTGTCACATTGGAAAAGCCCATGGAATCTACTCTAAGCACTGATGTCTGTGAGTAGTATAAAAGTCCAATTTGCGGTGACGCATGCTTGCCTTAAACAATCTACAGAGGTCCACTAGAAAACATAAAACGTGAAGGAGATGAAGTTATGACATGAACAAGGCATTCAGACCAACCTTTCACCAAAATGTAAAAATATTCAGCACAGTAAATGTTTGACAGAGATATCTTGTATTATTGTTAAAATGTAATATTTTAACAAATCAAGGTAGACTTTTACTCTCATACCTAGTTCTATCTTTATAAAAGAAATCTTATTTTATGGTTTTAGTTATAAGTTAGCCTTTACTAACTTGGACAACGATTCATTGTTTTATTTTTACTTTTTAAAATATTTAAAAGTTTTAGTTAATAGTTTACTTTTTATTTTTAAAAATTATTATATTATATATTATTTTTGATAAATTATTTGTTGGTAATTTTATTTTTCTATCTTTAACCCATAAAATATTACTTTTTTACTTTTAATGAAAACTTAAAATATCTTCTTTTACATATTCAACTTGGCCAGACAAAAATCTTCTTTACTTTAAATATATCTAAATGTCTTGAGCAAAAACTCCACATGACAAAGGTGAGTTTCATTCCATTTTGCTCATTTTTATGTTTGTGCTCATTCTTTCTTATGAGATGGTAAAATAAGTTGTGCTAGAGGCTATTTCCATTGTAATTTTAATTTTTTTTTAATAAACTATGTGTGACTTTTATTAAGAGCCACTCCAATTAAAATAACAAAACAATTTAATATTGTCTTTATATTGCTATCAAGTGAAGTAAATCATATTCAACTTGTCTTTTTATCAAGATATTCTTCATTTGTCTTGATGTTAGAGATATTCATCATCTTCCTCAAATTGTTACATTTTCACAATAAACTCCTTATTTTTATTAAGAGAAAATCTTAGTTGTCTAATTGTCTTCTAAAATTTAAATTTTGTCAAAGATAAAAATCAATAATGTAAATGACTACAATATTTGCTATCTAGTTTCCATATCTATAAATATGTTGTCTATAATAACTTGTCAATTCCCTAATACTTCTTTTTTAAGGGTCTTATTCATGTTCTTAATATTTCAAGATATCATATTCATAATCACTTTTTATTTGTGGGATTAACCCCACTCTTGTTAACACTTATGACATTTACTTTTGTTTTCCTATATTAATATCTCGTTGAGTTTCTTTTTCTCTTCGTTTTTGTTAGCCAAAAATGGATTAGGCCAAAATAGATATCCGAGTTATCTAACCCTAAACCTAATGATCAAGGGTGAATTTTACATTCAAAAGAGGTGTCCACTACTTACTAACTAACTCTTTCAATAAAATAAATAAAAATGGTTTTATTGGCCGAACTTCACAATACTCTTGCTAGGGAGGAAATGTTGTAGAAGCAAAAATCCAGAGCTATGTGGCTTAAGAAAGGTGACAAAAATATGTTACATACCTAACATAACATAGCTAGTCGACTATGTTAGGATAATTTGATTTAATTAGTATTAATCTAGTTCACTCTGATTTAAATTTAATCATCCAATATTTTATTCAAGTTTAACTTACGTTATCACAGAGGATTGAGCCCTCTAAGTGGTGAGGACCAGCCCTCCTGAAGTGGCAACTTACTGATTTGTTCTTCCATTATTCGTTTGATTCCTATTGAAGATTTTTGTGTTAAATATTGTTTAGCATCATTGTATTCAGTGTTAATGCATAGTGAGTAAAGGATAGGAGTATCCTTTCAAAATACCAAATATTTTTACACCTCAACTTTGAGACATAGGAGCTCTAACAGAATTCAGGAAATTGTCAGAGATGATGGTTCTAGAGCAGTGGATCTTAGAGATATTAGAGTTGAGGTTGTTTCCTTCTTTGGTTCTTTGTTGGGTTCGAGAGATTGTAGGGATAGAAATGCTGAAATCTTGCTCCTAAGATCTATTCCCTTGCTAGTCTCGAATGAAATGAATTTGTGCCTTGAAGCTCCTTTCAAAGATGATAAGATCAAGACTAACATCTTTAGTATGGGATCTCTTAAAGCGCATGGACCCGATAGTTTTCTCCCCCTATTATTTCAAAAATTCTAGCACATCATGGGGATTGAGGGTGGATAGGTTTGCTCAAATATCCAATATAACCCCCTTTGAAGTGAGCTCCACTTTCCTGGTACTTATTCCTAAATCCGTTGGAGCCAACAAGTTTAGTGAGTTGCATCTGATTAGCCTCTGCAACACCATTTATAAGATCCTTTCCAAGGTGTTGGCTAGCAGGTTAAAACTGCTCATGTCGTTCCTTATTGATAAAGTTCAAAAAAAAATTGTATCAGGAAGACAAATTCTAGATGAGGTTTTGGTGGTCTTCGAAATCTTGCATTTGGTCCATAAAAGTGGTAGGTTTGACATCTTTCTCAAGGTGGATATGAACAAGGCTTATGATCGAGTGTATTGGGAATTTCTATTTGAATTCCTTGTAAAATTTAGATTCAGTCAATGCTAGATCAACTTGATTAGGACTTGTGTTTCCTTTGCAATGTTCTTGGTTATGGTGAATGGATCCCCTACTAGCTTCTTCTATAGTTCCAAAGACCTTCATCAAGGAGATCCCCTCTCACTGTATCTCTTCATTTTGGTGGTTGAAGCTCTAGGTAGGTCCTTTCTTTTGGCCCCCTCTATCAAAGGCCTTATGCTAGCTTTTTCAGTTAGCCCAGTCCCTCACCATAAATTCATAGATGACATGTTGCCTTCTTTTATGGTGTCAGTGGTGCAGGCTAGAGCGGTTCAGATAATCCTTAGTCTTTTTGAAGGAGTGATGGGATAAAAGATTAACTACTTAAAGAGTATGTTGTATTTTCTCAACACCCCTTTAGCCAGATAGAGGAAGATCACTAAAATATTGGGTTGTGGTATAGCAGATTTCCCTACTACGTATTTGGGTCTACCTCTATTTACAGGGAGAATGCAGGATAGCTTGTGGGACCCGGTGGTGGAGAGACTGTGAAAGAGGCTGGCTAGTTGGAAAGGTTCTTTGTTAATTCAAGTGGGTAATATTTTCTTGGCTAAAACGATGCTCCAGAGTGTTTCCATTTATTTTATGTCCATTTTCAAACTCCTTACTAAAGTCTTAGCCAAGGTAGAACGCATTCAAAAATATTTTATTTAGGCTGGGTCTGAAGATCACAAGAAGTTTCACCTTGTATCGTGGAATCAAGTTTGTGCCAAGAAGACCTACGAAGTTTTGGGACTTAAAAAATATTTACCTCATGAATGAGGCTCTGGTTATGAAACAGGGGTGGAAAATTAAAAAAAAAGAGAACTCAGAATGGTTGAATATCATTTATGCTAAATACCTTCACCATTCTGGAAGCTTATTGGAAGATCCCATCCTAAAGGAAGGATCTATATTCTGGCAAAATTTGTGTAAAATCAGATCTCAACTATTCAAAGGTCTTCGGTGGATAGTGAGAAATGGAAATTCTATTGACTTTTGGAATGATATTTAGCTCCTTTACCATCCCTTGATATAGGAGCCCAACCTTGTGCCCATTGAATCTCTAACCAGGAGATTCAATTGGTTGAAGGTAGTGGATTTTATCACCAATATTGAGGGTAATAATTCTATAAGATGGTTCCAACCACCAATGCTAGCAAAGAGGAACAACTTTCTTGGATCTCCATCACTAACCTTCTGAATTTTCAGGTCCTAAAAGCGCAAGAATTTGAATATGAGTTAATTTTGTAAGAAGAAATTGGTAGTGCCTTTTTTATCAAGTCAGCATACATCCTTCTTGATTCTAATTTTTCCCATTGACTTACTCCTGGTAATGTTTAGATAAAGCACTTGAATCTAAATATTAACATATTTTATTGGTTGGCCATCCAAAATAAATGCCTCACTATTGAAAATATATGTAGAATGGGGATGGTCCTCCCTAATAGATGCTACTTGTGTGAAGTTGTAGAGAAATCGTATAAACATCTATTCTTCTAGTGTCCTTTATTTTCTTATGCGTTGGCTCACATTTTCTAATTTTTGGGAGTTAATTGGGTTTACCTGAATTCCATATCTAACTTTTACTTGCAATGGTTTCATTCTTTTAAGTCTTCGTGTCTGGTATGCTTCTAGAATTTTATGCTTTCCCACATCTTCTGGGGTATTTTATGGGAAAGAAACCAAAGAGAATTCAAAAACTATAGGAGGACCCTGGTTTTGATCAATGCGAAGATATTGGGGAGTACGATGGAAAATATGATTGGTTATTTCCTAGATATGGATGGTGGGATGTTGGAAGAAGCTCATCTCGAACTCTTGTTGGGTTTTCCCCTGAAGCATGGATCTGCTGAACCCTCGGTTGCTGCTAAGAGAAATTTAGTAAGGTGGGATCTGCCTCCTAATGGCTGGATCAAGTTAAATTTTTATGGTGCATCAAAGGGTAACCCTGGTCTCATAGGGGTAGGGGGATTGATCAAGAATGATAGAGGGGTTTTAATTTGGGCTTTTGCTAAGTCATTGTTACATGTTCACAGTAAAATCCCTACCATAATTTTTATTAAGAGAAAATCTTAGTTGTCTAATTGTCTTCTAAAATTTAAATTTTGTAAATATGAAAATCAACAATGTAAATGACTACAATATTTTCCATCCAGTTTCCATATCTATAAATATGTTGCCTATAATAACTTGTCAATTCCCTAATACCTCTTTTTAAGGGTCTTATTCATGTCCCTAATATTCCAAGATATCATTTTCATCATCACTTTTTATTTTTGGGTTTAGCCCCACTCTTGTTAACACTTATGACAATTACTTTTTTTTTCCTATATTAATATCTCTTTGATTTTCTTTTTCTCTTTGTTTTTGTCAGCCAAAAATGGATTAGGCCAAAATAGATATCTGAGTTATCTAACCCTAACCCTAATGATCAAGGGTGAATTTTACATTCAAAAGAGGTGTCCACTAATTACTAACTCTTTCAATAAAATAAATAAAAATGGTTTTATTGGTCGAACTTCACAATACTCTTGCCAGGGAGGAAATGTTGTAGAAGCAAAAATTCAGAGCTCTATGGCTTAAGAAAGGTGACAAAAATACCAAATATTTTTACACCTCAACTTTGAGATATAGGAGCTCTAACAGAATTCAAGAAATTGTCAAATATGATGGTTCTAGAGTAGTGGATCTCAGAGACATTGGAGTTGAGGTTGTTTCCTTCTTTGATTCTTTTTTGGGTTCGAGAGATTACAGGGATAGAAATGTTGAAAACTTGCTCATGATATCTATTCCCTTGCTAGTCTCGAATGAAATAAATTTGTGCCTTGAATCTCCTTTCAAAGATGATGAGATCAAGGCTACCATATTTAGTATGGGAGCTTTGAAATTGCCTAGACCCGATAATTTTCTCCCCTTATTCTTTCAAAAATTATGGCACATCATGGGGATTGAGGTCTGGGAGGCAGAGAGGTTTGCTCAAATATCTAATCTAATCCCCTTTGGAGTGAGCTCCAATTTCTTGGTACTTATTCCTAAATATGTTGGAGCCAATAAGTTTAGTGAGTTCCATCCAATCAGTCTTTGTAACACCATTTATAATATCGTTTCCAAGGTGTTGGCTAGCAGGTTAAAACCACTAATGTCGTTCCTTATTGATAATGGTCAGAGAAATTTTGTATTAGGAAGACAAATTCTAGATGAGGTTTTGGTGGTATACGAAATATTGCATTTGGTCCATAAAAGTGGTAGGTTTGGCCTCTTTATCAACGCAAGGCTTATGATCGAGTGTCCTAGGATTTCCTATTTTAAGTCCTTGCAAAATTTAGATTCAGTCAATGTTGGATCAACTTGATTAGGACTTGTTTTTCCTCTGCTATGTTCTCGGTAATGGTGAATGGATCCCCTACTAGCTTCTTATATAGTTCCAAAGGCCTTCATCAAGGAGATCCACTCTCATTGTATCTCTTCATTTTGGTGGTTGAAGCTCTAGGTAGGTCCTTCCTTTTGGACCCCTCTATCGAAGGCCTTATGCTAGCTTTTTTAGTTAGCCCAGTCCCTCACCACCAATTCATAGATGACATGTTGCCTTCTTTTATGGTGTTAGTGGTGCAGGCTAGAGCGGTTAAGAGAATTCTTAGTTTTTTTGAAGGAGCGATGGGATAAAATATTAACTACTTAAAGAGTATGTTGTATTTTCTCAACACCCCTTCAACCAGATAGAGGAAGATCACTAAAATCTTGGGTTATAGTATAGCAGATTTCCCTACTACGTATTTGGGTCTACCTCTATTTATAGGGAGAATGCATGATAGCTTGTGGGACCTGGTGGTGGAGAGACTGTGAAAGAGACTGGCTAGTTTGAAAGGTGCTTTGTTAATTCAAGCGGGAAATATTTTCTTGGCTAAAACGATGCTCCAGAGTGTTTCCATTTATTTTATGTCCATTTTCAAACTCCTTACTAAAGTCTTAGCCAAGGTAGAACGCATTCAAAAATATTTTATTTAGGCTGGGTCTGAATATCACAAGAATGTTCACCTTGCATCATGGAATCAAGTTTGTGCCAAGAAGACCTACGAAGTTTTGGGACTTAAAAAATATTTACCTCATGAATGAGGCTCTGGTTATGAAACGGGGGTGGAAAATTTAAAAAAAAGAGAACTCAGAATGGTTGAATATCATTTATGCTAAATACCTTCACTATTCTGGAAGCTTACTGGAAGATCCCATTCTGAAGGAAGGATCTATATTCTGGCAAAATTTGTGTAAAATCAGATCTCAACTATTCCAAGGTCTTCACTGGATAGTGTGAAATAGAAATTCTATTGAATGATCTTTGGCTCCTTGACCATCCCTTGATACAAGAGCCCAAACTTGTGCCCATTGAATCTCTAGCCATAAGATTTAATTGGTTGAAGTTAGTGGATTTTATCACCAATATTGAGGGCAAGAAGTCTAGAATATGGTGCCAACCACCAATGCTAGAAAAGAGGAACAACATGCTTGGATCTCCATCACTAACCTTCTGAAATTTCAGGTCCTAAAAGTACATGATTTTGAATATGTGTTAATTTTTAATGAAGAAATTGGTAGTGCCTTTTTTATCAAGTCAACGTACATCCTTCTTGATTCTAATTTGCCCTATTGGCTTATGCCCAGTAATGTTTAGATAAATCACTTGACTCTGAAGATTAACATATTTTATTGGTTGGCCATCCAGAATAAATGCCTCACTATTTCAAATCTATTTAAAAGGGGTATGGTCATCCCTAATAGATGCTACTTGTTTGAAGCTGCAGAGGAATCATGTGAGCATCTATTCTTCTAGTTTCCTTTATTTGCTTATGTATTGGCTCACATTTTCTAATTTTTGGGAGTTAATTGGGTTTACCTGAATTCCTTCTCTAACTTTTGCTCGCAATGGTTTCTTTCTTTCAAGTCTTTGTGTTTTGTCTGCTTCTAGAATTTCCTTCTTTCCCACATCTTCTGGGGTATTTGGTGGGAAAGAAACCAATGAGAATTCAAAACCCATAGGACGTTGGTTTTGATCAATGCGAAGATCTTGGGGATTATGGTGGGAAATGTGATTAGTTATTTCCTAGATATGGATGGTGGGATGTTGGAAGAAGCTCATCTAGAACTCTTGTTGGGTTTTCCCTTGAAGCATGGGTCTATTGAACCCTCAATTGTTGCTTAGAGAAATTTAGTAAGGTGGGCTCTACCTCCTAATGTTTGGATCAAGTTAAATTTTGATGGTGCATCGAAGGACAACCCTAGTATCATAGGGGCAGGAGGAGTGATCAAGAATGATAGAGGGGTTTTAATTGGGGATTTTGCTAAGTCATTGTTACATTTTCACAGTAAACTCCTTACCATAATTTTTATTAAGAGAAAATATTAGTTGTCTAATTGTCTTCTAAAATTTAAATTTTGTAAAGATGAAAATCAACAATGTAAATGACTACAATATTTTCTATCCAGATTCCATATCTATAAACATGTTGTCTATAATAACTTGTCAATTCCCTAATACCTTTTTTTTAAGGGTCTTATTCATGTCCCTAATATTCTAAGATATCATATTCATAATCACTTTTTATTTGTGGGATTAGCCCCAGTCTTGTTAACACTTATGACATTTACTTTTGTTTTCCTATATTAATATCTCTTTGAGTTTATTTTTCTCTTTTTTTTTGTTAGCCAAAAATATATTAGGCCAAAATAGATATCCGAGTTATCTAACCCTAACCCTAACGATCAAGGGTGAATTTTACATTCAAAAGAGGTGTCCACTAATTACTAACTAACTCTTTCAATAAAATAAATAAAAATATTTTTTATTGGCCGAACTTCACAATACTCTTGCTAGGGAGGAAATGTTGTAGAAGCAAAAATCAGAGCTCTGTGGCTTAAGAAAGATGACAAAAATACCAAATATTTTTACACCTCAACTTTGAGACATAGGAGCTCTAACAGAATTCAGGAAATTATCAGCGAAATATTGTTCTAGCATAAGTAGAAGGCCTCTCACAAGTCCAAATATTTCAACCAGAGTTCCATCAAGTTATACCATCCCTTGATTTATTGGCTCATAAACTATTCCTAGTGCATCTATCACCTACCTAGGCATGACTCAATGCTTGATCCTAAGTCAACTATGTAATTATGTTTTAGGTCATATTTGCATATGAGTGTCAAGAAAAATGACAAGGACTTTGGTCTACTTGGATGGGAATTAGATACCTTAAGGACCATTGGCATTTTCTATTTATAGTTAATATGCCACTTCTCCAAGGCTTATTTTAAATATTTCATCTATTTTGGAATGGTGAGGTTGTACCAAGGTGGTATGGGAATAATGGACCTTTTCAAGTGCTCTAACACATTAAAAGACTCAAGGGGTTAGGTTTTAGGTACACTACTTGTTATCCACTAAGGCCTTGGAATTTTAGGCATGGGATTTGGAGCTTTGGTTTATTCTAGAACAAGCTTTCTCTAATATATCTCATTGTCTTGCCTATATTGTATTGGAAGCTTCTAATGAAGTGCTTGAGCCTACCTGGTCTACTTCCCATTACTCTTGTATAGCCCTTCTCTTACTTATTATGATAATATTAGACTAAACTTATACGTATGACCACCCATCACCCTTGCACTAGAATAGGTTGTGTTTGCAATCTTACAAATGATACCACGTTTGTACCCCAATCATGCATCATCAAAATCCATCATCATCCATAACCCATGTGTGTAACTGTGTTTTTCAACACAACCTGTCCTATTGCTATAAGGAATATACTAGGGTTTTTCGATCACTGAGCCATACTTAGTGGTTATATCAAACTTTGTAGAAAGTTATCCTTGCTTGTAATAGATGAGGTTTGGTGTTGATAACACTTGATATATTTCAAAATCCTACACTAATCAAAACACTAAAATTCTATTTGGAACAAGGGAAAGATGAATGGTGCAAAGTGGTACTAGGTATTCTTAAGTGAAAAGTTTGTCTTGCTCTACGATCGGTTTGGAAATGTTGAGAATTGGCAAAAGGACAAGTTCCCCCTACCAAAATAAATCCCTTGCTTTAATCAAAACAAGCAAAAATACCAAACAAAGAAAAAAAAAAAGTGATTATCATCAATACAAAAATACCTTGCTCAAAAGAAAAACAAAACTTCAAAATAAATAGTGATTTTTATCACTAAGTATGAGCAAGTATCCCAAATAAATATAAATAAAAGAAGGGAGTTTTGAACTTGAATTCCTGAAATTCTTAGCATTGACGAGTCGTAAGGCGATCCTTACACACAATGATATGTCTGTCATATTAGCATCTTTCTTTTGTATAGACCAATGTTTACATGTGAAAGGGCTAGCTTTAGGTGTCCTATATCGCCTAGTGGTCTAATCCAACTGAGTCCAACTTAGGATCAAGATGAAAATTTGAGAATCCCCAATATAGCAATGGGTTGCATGAATCCCTCATGGCATAGGGGTATACTTATGTTTCATCTAATACATTCATTTGCACACATAGGGATAGTGAGTATCTAGGTCTTCATAACAGGAAATTTATCTTTCAGGAGCTCTTTATAGTCAGTATACAACTTTTGATAGAGTAACTAGGGTGTTTGAGTCTCATGGAAAACCTCAAAACCCCTCTCATAGAAACAAATTATATCATCAATCAAATCATCAACTTTCTTTAGGAGGTTTTGTTCATTAAACGGTGTGCATGAAATAAGACACATACCGAATGAATGTTAGCAATGATAGTTATATGGCCACTAACTATTTTTGGTATATATTTTAACTTACATAATCTTATAAAGAAAGTACATCTGTATCACATGATATCATATCACACTTGGATGTTTAAATAATTAATTCTTATTATAAGAGTTATTATTTATTCATAGTTGATTTGCATTCTGTGGTGTCACCCATTAGATTGTTGAACTCATATAACATGCATTCCTTATGTTTTAAGTGATTAAAGCATACAGGTTCATTTACATTAGATCATCATCATAGTACATTACACATATTGCATTCACCATATCATAACAATATAAGTTAGATGCATACAATAGAATCAAATTAAACATGCATTTAACATAAGCATTGCATCCATATATGCATCCATCATCATAATGCATCCACACATATAGATCACATCATCTAAAGCATACATCTATCATCTAGCTAAATGCATATCAATACATCACATCATGTAGCATAAAATCATAATACTGCATCACATAAACATAAAATCAAAAACATATAAGTACACATAATGAATCTCAAAGTGTAGATATCAAATATATATGTGTGTTCAATAAGTACATAAGAGTACAAAATTACCCATAGGCTGCAACTATGTAGGTCATATGACCGTACACTAAAAAATAAAGCTAGTACAATCAAATTCATCAGCCTGCACTTGCACCTCCAGCCTCACTTCTCCCCTCGACTTTATCCCTATGAGTACGATAGGAGCTAGTCCCTATGGTCTGCTCTATATGAGTCCTGGTCTTGTGGCTTGATCGCACTAACAACTGCCCTGATATGCTCCACCCAGTCCTGTGTGACCCTCATGCTATGGACCTATCTGGTAGATGACCTCCTCGAAACCTGACCTCATGCTCTAGTGCAAGGATGTAATCATTTTCTAGGGTGCACTACTCCAAGTCCTCTGATAGGAGTCCATGCAGATATCTGATCTCCACATCTGCATCTAGCCCACTAGGTCTCTAAGATGCTAGTATAGCTAGCACAACCCATACCCTAGCAACATCCCTATTATAAGTGAGCTCATATATCTTGAGCTATGTAGAGTCAATCTATGTTTGGAGAGTAATCCTCTCCTCATCAAAGCTCCTAACCTATTCTTAAAGCCCAGCAATGGTAGAGTCCCTCTAGAAGATCTGGATCTAAGCTAACTAAAGCTCAGCCTCCACGCGATGTAGCTGAGCTCAAAGAGGGGACTCCTACTCATCTGGAGCTAACTCCTCCTCCTCCTCAGGAGTAACTTGCTCCTCTACCACTTGCTACTCTACCTATCCCTAGTCCTCTGTTCGGGCCCACATTCAGTGCCCATCAAGATCCTCCCCTGCAGCTGCCCCATCCTAATCTTGGCCTAAGCTACCACCGCCCTACCATAGACATGTGATCCACCATTGAGTGTAGGCCTCTGTAACCCCATCATATGCAATGCCAACATCCACTATTGTAGGATCATCATCCTATACAACTATTGTAACATGGGGCAGCAAAAGATCCCTCTCTGCAATAATCTACCTGTATAAAATTAGTTGAAGAGGTATGTCCTACTACAAACCAAATTGTCGAAGCACCCTAGAGTAGTGGAAGAAATTCTTGATGTTGTCCTTGTAGCTGATAACCCATCAATTGTGCCTAGTCCTAGCTATAAATATATCTACCTCTACCTAGGTAAGGCAATCATGATAGGGCCTCCAAATGATGTCCTTGGACTGTAGGCCAATCAGAGATGATGTATAGTGGGAGATATCTCCTGTGTAGCACCGAATATTATGCTCCTCATACTATCGAGGCCACCTAGAGCCATAGCATTGAGCAACATTTGCTACGATAGTGATCTCAATAGGTAATCCTCCTGGGTGGTGCACCCTGATATACTCCCAGTCCTAGATTTTTAGGAGTAGGTTGCAAGCAATGCTAGCTCATTCTTGTCATTGGATCCTATAGAGCTCATCATAGCATTGAGCCAATAGTGTGCTCCCCAATCCATGATGATAGGCTATGCACTATCAATCAATTCTTGAACCATCGCCAAGAGGTTCCATGGGAACCTCACTCTAGAGTAGTCGAGCAAAATAATATTATAAATGACCATCAATAAAATGGCATATCTCCGAGAAAATACATCCTCATGGTACCACAGAGCAACAAAAATCCCACCAGACTAGGTATCCTAGAATGCAACAACTACATGTACCTCAAAGACCCTCGAGAAGACTACCTCTCTAGCATCAGTAGAGGAAGAAATAATGGAGACTCCATAAAAGGGATTCGAAAGATCCTGTAGACATCCTCCAGTGTAATGGTCATCTCACCCATAGGGAGATGAAAGGTATTAGTCCTAGAGTCCCACCTATGATCGAAGGTGGTAAGGTAGGCCTGATCCAACATAATTGTTGAAAGTCTAGTAATGTACTGGAGCCTGTGAGCATCAATACAAGCCCAGTATGTATCATCCATGTCAGGCAGAAGATCAATAAGCAATTTAGGATCACGAGCTCGCACAGACAAAATATAAGAGTGCAAAGTAAACGTCCAAGTTAAATTCACTTAAAAGAAAAAATAAGCAACAACATAAAAATGGTGTAGAATTAATCTAATATAAGCTTAAGGCTATGAAAACAATGGCCAGCCACCAATGATAAAAAAATTGACCATTAAAATTTGGGATGGTTGCTGATGGTGACAATGACCCCTCTAGCATTTAGGGGATTCTTTGAGAGTTAGCGGCCATGATGCGGCATGCCAAAGACGTCTCCCCTAAGTGAAAAATAATAAAAAAATTGCAAAAGGGCTATAACCCCTAAAATTAACCTAAAACTAAGCCTACCTACGGTTTCAATTCATTACCAGTAGGTTTAGTTTTGTTCATTTACCAATTATTTAGTGAGGTTCATTTTACCCACTAAAACAAAAGAGTGAGGGTTTGAGAGATACCCATGAGTCATCAGCTCCTTCGCTTGTTGAAGCCTTGCCCTGCTCAGCCATGGTATCCAGTTTTTGCAGTGTCCTAGGTCACAATCAAATTCTCTCACCTCAAAGCTCAAAAAGTGCAATTGATAGCTGGAATAATGAAAAGTAAAACCCTAAAATTATTTTATATTTTCAATTTACACCTCGACCACTGCTGGCATCAACGGCCTGCACTTTTTGATTGTTGGACCTGACAGTAGCCACGAAGAGGTAATTAGAGGTTGTTGGACCTAACAGTGGCCAAGAAACAAAGATAAATGTACTCAATTTCTCACCATAAGGCACCTAAAAATAGGCCATTAATCATACCTATCGATCCAAAACAATAAAAAATTGCACAAATACCAAAAAAATCACATAAGTCAAAATAAAAAACAATATAAATTGTAGCATTGCATAAATTTATTCTAGGACATCATTCCACATATGCATGCAATAGCACTAGGAAGGTGTCACACACTGTAGCAGAGAGCCAACAAAACTCTCTTTAACACCGCACCTCCTAGCATAAATATATAAAAAATCCAAAAACATCATAAAATTCAAATTAACAAAAAAATCAAATAATAACAAAAATCTCAAGTGAGACTAGTATTCAATAATTTACTCTATACACTTGGCGGTTGTAGTGACTAGTGCTCCATGCAGTCTGACAAGATGAGTAAACTACTATAAGACCACTTGGGGAAAATTAGTTATGGTAGAATTGAGAAGTTTCACTCCCATATCGAAGAAGGCCATGAAATTTGGACTGCCCCATGGGAACGAAGACTCATCTCATTTTATCTATAAAATGGTTCAAATGTAGTGATTCAACACAAGCTTAAATGGAATTACTATCACCTTGATTCCCTAAAAAGGCCATTGTGACCAAACCACTCTGCGGGATAGAGATGTACAATTACTAAAAATAGTTGAAATCACACCTAATATGGGACATACCCTATAACAACAAAGAAAACCTCTCAAAATGGGTCCAAATAATTCATATTGGTCAAGCGACTCATCGCTTATATCATTGTACTTCCCTCATCGACTCATCATTTGAGGGGGTAGTCATAAAATCAACAATCATAATCAAAATCAACAAAAGATCACTTGCTCATGTTAAATTGCGTCCGTCTTACGAATAATTTCCAACAACTATCATAAGCTTACCTTTTTTTGGGGAAAAAAACAAACATAACAGTTAAGTTTGTAGCTCTCCTCCTTTCGGATCTATAGTAGTACTAAAGCTACCCGATTGTCTGATGAATGAGTGCAAGCTTTTGCAAATTTAAGCCTTCCACCCTGTTGGAAGCAATGATTCTAATGCATACCCTTTATCATGACTGAGGCATCTAATATTGATCAAATCAATGATAATCACACAACCTACAATGTAACCCTAGGTGGTCTATTTTTACTCCATGTTGTGTTTTCTCACAATGTATCCCAAAAAGAGGTATTTGTAGACACCTAAAATGTATCGTATTTAAGAGACTACTCATATGGATACATTCAAAGAACATATGAATCATATTGGACCTCTCCAAGAGCTAGCAGTGGTCCTAACCACTAAAAAGGGTAGTTATGGCCCATCCAAACTTAGTCGATCTCAGGCAAAGCGGCCGCCACATTTGGTTGTTGAAGTTGACAGTGGCCACACCTAGCTGCTACTATGAATAACAGTTATCACCATGCATAGTATGGCCATGAATACAGGCCCAGATCATGTCGTATGACTACACCTTGCATTAATTATGAGAAGATTCTAGCGAGGAACTCCCAGAGTTCCTCCTAACTGCCCCTTCAATGCCAATTTATGACTGATGCTTTCCCCCCATGACAGTCAGTTACATGCAATTTGGATTTTGGCTACTCTAGGAAGCCAATATCCTGACCTAGATCTGAAATAGAGGAGTCTACATATGGACTCTCCCAAGTAAGCAAAGGGATCCATGAATATTCAAGTCTTGTGTAGCGAAGCCCTGGTCGTTCAGAGAGTGAATCCATGCCCCATTTAAGGAGCAATGTTTTTCAACTGAGTTATGTCTATGCATCTATTTTTAGATCCATTTATTCTCCCTCACCCATTAGTGTACCAGTCACAACAGGTGATCCTTTAACATCAATTGGAATAAGGAAGATAGTGCTATATCCCTTAGTTCACTAGGAGAAGAGATTTATTTGATGTCTGCTATCTCGGATAGTGGTCTGCAGGCATATCTTAAGGCATTAGAAATTATTTTCCTTTGTTTTAGCTTAGATCCATTAGTGCTTAATTTATTAATTAGTTCTAGCATAGATATGATTTCTTTAATGTATTTACATCATATTTTTGAATTTTTTATACATTTACCACTGAGTTTATTTTTTCATTTTAACATTATCATACTTATTTATCTTGTTTATAAATATGCTAACAAGAGCCTCTTCCAGAGAGGTAGCCTATACTACTGATTGCGTTCTTTTATTTCTATACACGTAGGTTACAGGTCTACAAGATTGATTCATGGCATCCAGTGCATAAGATACCTCTAAGATGAGAGAAGGAGAAGGAGGCATCAGTAATCCCTCATATAAGTTTGTGTGCGAGATTGGGAGGCCTGCAAAAATGCACCGCCTCTTTGCGAGGGGGTATCATTCTTCTACACCATTATTTGTTCTGCTTTTAATCTGTTGTATCAAAATTGGGTATCCCTTAGAGGGACCGATATGTAACTGGGATTTGCCAAAGATATTATTAATAAAAGATATTTATTTATTTCATAATTTTCATGTTATATTATCTATTTCTTTTAGTTCTTTCATTTCATATAATAATATTGTAAGTAGAATAAATAGTAGCATAAGTGTGGTGCATGCTTCCCGGGTTCGCACACAAAGAGGAGGGCTATAGCCAAAGCTTCACATATCAAGGCACAAAGTGATTAAAAGGAGAGATACCAAAATAAAATGTTGCATACTTGATTAAATCACCAACCAATGATAGATCCATGGCAATGGTCATGTGACTTTAGAGGTCATAACAACTTAAATATCCACTCCTATCACCATATTTCTTGCACATCCATACCCTTCTTCTCCTCTCCTTATTTCTTATCCACCTCATACTTGTTGTGCTCAACTAAGTCTAACACTATGCTCTTTGATTATAATCTCTCATATTTTAATTAAAGGATAATTATGTTTGATCTTCATACAAGAATATATTCCAATTGGTCAGACCTCTCTTTGTATGTATGTGTGAGTGGAGATGCCATGCATTTTCTATTAATAATATTTTCTATTGCATGCATGGTTTATATGAATTAAATATGTTATTATATAATCTCCTCAAGAGGGCATAATTGATCACACACTAGCCTCCCTATGGTCTCTAGTCGTATTTTCTTTTAGCATATTTTTTTCCTATCTCTTGCACCCTTATCTTTTGATATTTTATTTTATATCATAGATTAGTTTACTTTAGCACAGTTTAGTGATGAATCATCCTTAATATATCATATTTTAATTAAAGGATAATTATGTTTGATCTTTATACAAGAATATATTCCAATTGGTCAGACCTCTCTTTGTATGTATGTGTGAGTGGAGATGCCATGCATTTTCTATTAATAATATTTTCTATTGCATGCATGGTTTAGATAAATTAAATTTGTTATTATATAATCTCCTCAAGGGTGCATAATTGATCACGCACTAGCCTCCCTGTGGTCTCTAGCCATATTTTATTTTAGCGTATTTGTTTCCTATCTCTCACACCCTTATCTTTTGATATTTTATTTTATATCATAGATTAGTTTACTTTAGCATAGTTTAGTGTTGAATCATCCTTAATTTGAAGGCTAAGGGTATTGAAAACTACTTTTTCCATGGTTGGACATGATATCATACTCTAATCAATCAATATCATGGATCAACAATAACAAACCCCATAAAGGCAACAAATTATTCACTATAAGTGATTAGCAAGGATAATGTTATCGAGTATGCAATAATGGTTCTTAAAGATAGGATTAATCTATAAGTTAATGGTTATTTATTGAAGTTTTTAGAAATTTGTAAATGGGTTGAAAGTAAATGGAAATTTAATTTGTACCATCTTATAACTTCTCCTTTTAAGGAAATTATTTTACAATATTATCTAGTTTATAAGTAAGATAAAAAGCAAAGGGTGCTAGCCCATGGCTTATAAACAGGACTATTTTGTATTTAATACCATATAATAAAATTATATTTTAGAGATAACAACTCTTGAAAGGGTTCTAGTATGAGTCAAGCTATTTGGAATTGTATATTATTATCAACATGGATGCTTTGAAAAATAATTACAATATATTAGGTAAGTTCATCTAGGAGATATCAAATTATAAATGGCAAAATGTATATGGATATATGTTATCATAGACTTTTAAAATCCCTTGTTAGAGTCCATATGATATGAAACCAAGATAAAAATCCAAAAACTAGAACATGAAATATTATTCGTCGACTATTGTTTATATAGGTACAAAATAGGCCCTTACAAGATATGACTGGATCATACTAAATAAGATTAGATTAAATGGGTTGTCAGATATCATCAAATAGAATGTTCTTGTCAATGCAATTTGGTTTCCTATAAATTTAATATGATATTAAATATTACATTCCATTCCCTATCATTCCTCCCAATAAAAAAAGCATTAGACTCCAATGCATTACAAAATAGAAAGAAAAATTTTGAGATAGTTGAGAATGAGGGATTGAGTGAGCCTGATGTAGAAGTTATGAGAAAAAGCAATGTGCTTGATGTGGTGTTGCTTAGAGAATTTTGGGAAGTCTTTCCTATAAAAACATGAGCCAAGTATTCATGAAATCCACTAATAGATATGAGCCACTAGAGGGAAAATACAACTCTAATTGTAGGAGTACCCATGTGATGTCCACGATTATATAAAAGGGCCATGGTTTTGTCAACTATGTTTGTAGGAGTTTCCATGTGATGTGTATGATCACATAAAAGGTCCATGGTCTTGAATGAATATATCCAAAGACAACTCCATATGGAGGAGTACTTGAATGCAAGGGTCATGATTTAGAGGAAAGTCTACTTTAAAAATTTTCTCTAATGTTAAAGGTGGATTTTATAGAAGTAATACAAATGCTAAAAAAGAGACCGCATAGATCAATGACAAGTGGCCTTGTGGTAGCCTTTTCATCCTACCATATTTCATTGATAACTAGTAATTACAATTGCTAGGTGTAATAGATCAATAGGTCACTACATACGAGATTCACTTGTATTGTTTTGAGGAGTGTTGGGTACTATGGAGAATGCACTCCATGATGCAACAATTTTTAAAGTAGTTTAAAAATAAGAACCTCACACCACAAGTTAGATAAGACCTATAAAAAATCAAAAACATTATTTTACTGGATTAGCCTAAAATAATGCTTTCCAATGAGTATATATAATCCTATACTTGAGAAGCAACTAATGTAAAATGCAAAAAAAATAATGTCTCATTGGGAAAAACAAAAGGGAAGATGAGTTTCCCTCCAAGTGGAATGTTTGGGGAATATTTTGTAGCATATGCAAAGGGATTTTAAAATTTACATATGGCCCTCCTTAATTTTTACACACATCTAATAAAAAGAAGAAAAGTAAATATGTGGACTTGCATGAGCCCTCCTATGCTATATGTGGGAAAGTAAAAAAATAGTGGAATATTGGAAGGAGGTTGAAGAACATGATATTGAAAAGCAATATAATGGTCACCTGCATAGAGATAGAAACTAAGATATCTCCATGCATGGGAAGAGCAAGTAATTCCACATACTAAGGTCCATGTTGTGTCAAATCTGACCAAAATGTTGGCTAGGTTGCAAGGGATCAACAAACAACTTATTTGATTGAAATGTTGGAAAGCTAACTCCTATAAGACAATCATTGTACTAGAGCTTGGGATTTAGGTATGTGATCTAGATCAAGAGTACAATGCCCATACATAATGACTATGGAAAACAAAGAATTTCCCCCTTAGTATTTAACCTTGAGGATGACTAATGTATATGTAGTAGGAGGAGCAACTATGAGAATCCCAACCTCATCCTCCTTATTATCCTTGCTTACGGATTTATGAAATCAAGTGAAGTTGAATATGTGATGGTGGTGCACGTTTTGAGAAATTGATGGCGATGGAGATGGTGTTCCAAGGTGTTTGGGGGTCCTCGAGTTGTTGAGGATATGCATTACCAAGTTTCTATTGTAAATTATGATGTTGTCAATGGTGGCATCGAAAGGTAGGTAGGCCATCATCGCCTAATTGAGAACCTTAATAGCAAGCACTAGCTAAACAAAAGAAGATGACACAAAAAATAATCTCACAATCTAGACAATGTGCATGATTTAGACTAAAAAAATATAATTCTATAAAATAGGGGATGACATTAGAATAACTATATTTTCTTTTGCTAAATATCATTAGGCAGTTGTGAAGTAGAGTAATGGGGCCACTAATGGGAGGGTGACTTCAACTAGGCTAATAGAGTGTCAAGACCACAAACATGTACGACCACGAACAAGTGGTTGGGTGATAGGAGAATTAGGCCCTCTCTATCTAGGTCACATATGTAGGAGGAGCAATGTTACATGAGGTGGTAGAGTAGGTGATAGGAGATAAAAAATTGAGGGTGTACTAACAATTATGGTCTAAATATCCCATATGAAGGTCATCATTGATTATGGAAATGATGGTACAAACAATAGAATTAGAAGAAAAAAACTTGGAGATTAGGCAAGTAGTGGGGTCATCAGGAGTTGGCACTAGAAATAATGGTCAAGAATTAGAAGGATGGACTAGTAAGGTGAAGATCCATATGTACACCTCTCCTTTTATATTTTAATGACTACAACGACATACTGGGATGGTTACTTGTCATTGCATTTTGTCAATAATTTGCAAAAAATATTACTAGATGACTAGATTTACAATGATATGAATATTTTAATTGTTATGGTGGCAGATGCCATCAAGGGTGGGTGCATGATCAAGCCTTATGTTGATCATGGCTAGAACACATAGAAAACTTGAACCAACATGGACGTAGAAGTGCTTATATCACTTCCCTCTACTTCATGAAGTTCTAGATATTCATGCTTTGAGGTTTTACTCAAGCTAACAGGTTTAAATGAATAGAAGGATATAACATAGATCAAAAGAGGAGTCACACGAAGGGAAAAGGGTATAATGTAGACACTAATAGAAAAAAATCTACTAGAGGAGGTTAATTATAGAAAAAAATATTAGTGAAACTTCTCAAGCAGGTTATTCACTGAGCATACAACCCCTTCTAGAATCCTATAGAGGAATTATAGAGGGGGAATCACCTTATTGGCAATTCAACCTCATAGGTAATTAGATCAAACTGATCTGATACTAGTGATATGGAACTGATATGAAAACCCAAAAACTAGAACTTACAATTTTATTCATCAACTCTTATTTATATCGATACAAAATAGGCCCTTAAAAGATAAGATTGGATTAAATGGGTAAGTTAGATGCCATAATATGGAATGGGCCTATCAGTTTAATTTTATTACAAGCCACCTATAAATATAATATGACTTTAAATATTATATATCATTCTCTATCACCATAATATCCTTATCAAATCTAAATCAAGAAAGTCTAACCAATATATGCACTAGAAAAGTATTGCATTTGGGTATCATATATACCATGGCATGAGATACATGGAAAGATATTGCCAAATGATAAGGGTTAAAAAATATGTGAAATATTTTAATCATAAGACAAGCCCATAGCTGAAACAATGCTATGATATAATTACAAAAGATAACTTAGACCAAGGACTTTACTCATATATTTTTGGTCATTTTTTAGTAGATTTTGGATTTAAATTATCCTAAAGTTATACTTAACCTCTTATCATATTCTATAAATTTTTACTTTTTTAATGGGCTTAATTGGATCTATGTTTGTGATGGTATACCCTTTGCAAGTTGAATTATTCAAAATATCACTATATTGGATAAAGTATAATATGTCATACATTCTCGAGAAGAATTAATTTTTGTTTCATCAAACACATTATATATATATATATATATATATATATATATTCTTTAATTGATTCTGGTTTACTATTTTCTTAGTGGATGAGTTGTATTAGCTTGATGAATTTAAAAAATGAAAATGACTGGTTTTTGGTGCTCTTTATTTGAATGTCCACTACATAATTTACTATTATTAGATTTATTGATTTATAATCTATCTTTAGAGGTTGCAATTGTTTAAGCACATATAATGTACCTTGTAGAGGTGAAAGTATGATCAAAGAAGATTTGCATTGAAAACTAGATGAAAAACTAATTAGATACGAAGATAAATTTCAAATTGTTTTCCTTCTACTTGATTCATTATTAGTATATTTTTTACAATACAACAACTTGATATATTATCTAAAAATATTAAGTCCTTTATTATTCATATATCAATATTGAGAACTTTTCCCTACAACCTCGCTTCACTCTAAGATAGACTAGTCGAAAGTGGGACCAGCCAAGGCTATGCTATTGGAAGACACTTTCCTCCTTCATTTGGACCAAAAGTGCCTTAATATAAGAGTGGATAAACTCAAAGCTATGTAAATTGTTAGATCTTCCATCTACAACCAATGCTTTACAATTTCTCGAATCAGGCCAAAGCAAGGGCACCAAGGCCTACAAACTTTTGATTTTCAATCCAATTGACTGCATAGTCCTTTTAACCAAGGAAAATACCAACAAAAGAGGAAACCTATGACCAAATCCGAAGAAAGGCACATATTTACTAGTTGGGAGCCTGAAGGAGGAAAGAACCAATGCTCCAAGAATAAGGTTTGTCATTGGCCAAAGGGAGTTCCACCCCATTTGAAGACACATGGCCGCAGCATGTGCAAAAGAGGAGCAGGTGAAAGAGTATTTAAGGAAGACATCTACCAAAGGTTGTAAAGCTTCATATTTATTCCCAATATTTAAAAATCCAATCACACGCTTGCTATGGCCTTTGCCAACAATACATGTAAGCCTACACTATCCACCTGCACCAATCAAGGAGGCCATGTTCATCACATCAACAGAGTGACACATCCCAAAAGAAGCATGGTAGAAGAGTCATGGTGTATCCACCCTAGCACAGTAGTAGAGAGCTCAATAAGCCACATTGATTATCTAAATATCCAAAAGATTTCAGTATTTATGGCCACAGATCCAGAGACCTTGAAGTTGATGTCACACAAGTTGTAGAACATTTTTTGGTTGCATAAAAAATATGTATTTGTATACCTTCTGAACATAACTTCAAATGGAAGGCACCCTCCTCTTGGCCTATAAATAGGTCCAATTTTATTGTAAAAGGCATTGAAAGTTATTTTCTCATGCCCAACACCTAGCATTGTGGAATCTTCCTTTCACCCTTCTTTCCTACTATAACAAGGGGAGCCCAAAACTCTTTTTTTGCCTAGGGAGCATCAAGCCCTTCAGTACTCATTGTCTTGTAATCGCTTAAGCATTTTAATGGAAGCTATGACTAATTTTGCTCTGTACTCCTCTTCACTTGTCTTAATTCCTAATGGTGTATTTTTCTTGGTTGTGTTCACTAGCCATAGTTGATGCTTTTCATGTTCAATTGCCACTTATTATAGCTAGAAATTGGGGGCCCTTTTAAGTCTTTGGTGCATCATATCCGTAGCTTAGGACTTTACCTTTATACAAGCATTTAATTTAATCATTTTTTTACTTTCATTGTAATTCATTCTTTACCACCCCCCATAGCCTCGGCTCATGGAGGTCATTACATGTCAAGGAGCTAAAATCCAACGAGGATCTAGCTTCAATTAAAAACCCTATAGGTTGCCCCACAAGTGGTTCTTCCCTTCTAGCCCATGGTGCTTCCTATTGTTTTTCTCTTTGTGAGGTATAGATGCATCCATTTCCTCTAGGATGGATGCATTCAGAGATGATAGTAACCACACTTTATACCCAATGCTTATCATATTTATGCTTGTACTTAACATTGTTTTATTGCATTATGTCATAAATATGATCTCAAATTTATTAAATATAATTACACTACTACATTTTTTAAGTAAAAAATTATTTTTAGTGATGTGGTAACATTAAAATAGACCAGAAAATTATTATTTTCCTTGAAAAAAAAATTCTTGGTGCCATACTAGCGATATGATGCTACTATTTTACACTTTTTTTCCAACATAGCACTAGAATAGATATAAATAGCCCAAATATAGTGTCCTCATAACGCCTAATAATAACACTAGGTAGCACTTTAGTGATGTGCCATAATAGTACTTGACTACCATCAAATTTAAGTACAAATTTAACACCAACTTGATAAATAGCATAAGCACAAGCTTGAAGCAAGAGTGATGTAATGATGTGTTGCATTTGAAAATTTTAAATTGTAAAGAAAGGTTTCATGGTTAAATTAATTTCCATTTCTAAAAATTAAGATTTAATATAAAATACATTACTTTTTATTGTTTAATTCAATTAAATTTCTTTTATGTTAATATTAATGTTTAAGTTAATGATTATTGATTTAATTGGTATATTTTCATGATCATACCATTCCTCATAGTTTTATTTATTCTTATACATATCTCCCTATGCATTTAAATCATAAGAACAAGTAACTTACATTTCCTACTAAAAAACATTAAACTATACAAATACATATCTTTGTTATGGTACCCTGCTTCTTTTCCAATTGCCACCTTTAGTCCCTCCATATCTTATGTCCCCACCTTTTCCATATATTCCATAATGGAAAAAGTACTTATATTAAAATTTTGAAAACAATATATATATATATATATATTATTAGATAATGTAAATAAATGCATACCACTAGATAGTAGACATTTATTTTTAAAGCATAACCTAGGAAATTTATTATATCTCTTGCACATATCAATGTCAATATTTTCAATAAAAATGATTGTACGAATATTTTTGTTTATTGAATATCATAAAGGGGAGATATAATATAATTCTTTTGTCACTTTCAAATATGAAATTCATGTAACTCATTTATTTTTGTGACTTTATTCATTAACCCTATAGTCATTTGATTTTCAAATAAAATAAAATCTAAAAAAATTGTTGAACACTAAATAAAAATGAATGTATCTAATTGGGATAAAATTATCTCAAAACTAAGGTCTTCCATTGATTCACGAAGCTAAAATATTTTAAAAATCAGTTCCAAATATATTATAAAATGATATTCCATAGCTTACACATGATTACATCATATATTTTTTATCTTAGCTATTAAATTCATATCACATGCATTTAACACTTCCATATAAACTAAAGTAAGGGACCAAGCAAAGAAAATATTAATGACAATAATGTATCCCTCCTTAATGGAAGCTCAAATGGGTCAATTTACTCTAACAACAGAGAGACCCATTTGAATCTCCCTCACCATTTGGAAGATTGACTCAAGAGTAGGTGTCTTCTAAACTCTTAATATTATATAGCCTCACCAAGCAATTCTTTATATGGTGCCCTTCCATTTTATCATATCCACAAGTGGTTTTCTTCTTCTATGAAGACTTAAACTTGCTCTTTCACCATTGATTATTAGCCTCCTATAATTTGAAATACTTTGCATGAGATTGTACCTAAGAAGAAACACTAGAATTGTTTATAGCAACCTGGAATTAAATATGAAGAGAAAAGAGATCATGACAAGTTTAAGGAACATGCTCCTTCATATACATTGGAAAAACATGAAACACTAGTCCAATAATATAAAAGGCCAAATATATATTAGCAATAAAAAACTTTCCACATTCTATATCATCCTTCCCTTTGCCTCCTGAAGATGCAATATCTACTTATAAGATGTTGAATTGTAAAATATAAAACTCAACATCATTAAAGTCTAAGATCTTGGAGGAAGAGAACATTATATTTAATCTACTAATTTTTGTAGCCTAATATATTTTTCAAACAAATTTTGCAACTTGCTCCACACCTTGGTGGGATTATTTTCATCTCTAATATAGAAATTATGCAAAGTTTAACTAGCATTAGAAATAGACCTATGATATCCTCCTTGTGAGAAAGAAATTTTCATAAAGATCTTTCATTGTTTTATCCTTAATGATGCACCAAGGATTCTTTCTTCTCAATAAATCGATCATGTGTTGACCAAGTACTATAATTTCACCCATTTAGGAAAAATGTATGCTAAAGGATTTATCTTATGTGAACTCACCTTCAATATTATAACTCATCCTTGAATTGATTTCATCAATGTAAAGAGCTAAAAAACTAATATGATTTGAAAATATGGGGCCCAAAATACTTCTACATGCAAAAGTTACAATCTTGGTAAATTTTGACCTATTAATCCTCTAAATAAGAAAATAATAAAATCCACCAAAACATAGCAAAATATGAGTGAACCAATATGTTCCATTTATCATGCAATTATAAGAAGAAATATACCATATTGTCACCACTCGTTTACCATTGTGTGAAAAAAAATTATTTTCTACCATGTTAACTAATTTTATTAAACAACAATACTCATTTATATAATAAAATCTAGTTGTTTGTATAGTCGAAATCCATGTTGGATGTTACATTGGCAAAGTCACAAATATCACATAATACAAAGAAGCCAATGGTAAATGGAAACACACATAAATATTCCATGTTCCAAGTGTGTTAGGATAGCCAAGCTAACTGGGTGCACAACTTTGTTATAAAAATTATTATGACCCCCATATTAGATGAACAAGGGGGTTCCACTTTGAAAATGGCAGTCATCACATCACATAAAAGGGAGAGCCTATAAATCAAAATAGAGACTACCTTATAAAAAAATTTATGCACCTTCATGCTATCCACCATGGTATTCCATACTTTGGTGAGTAAATGAGAATATCCCTTCTCAAAGGAGATACTTAATCTCATCCCCCAAATCACCAGATGTTATTTTCTATTTGCAAAAGGAGAGCTCATGGATTAAACACAAGATCTCCATACACTATATTTAAACATCCTCATGTTATCCAACATGTTATCCTATGACATAATGATCATGTTAGGCACTCTTCCTTGGGGATAACATAACTCCTTGTCCTCCAAATAGAATCATGACCACGATCATGGATAAAAATGCTTCCTTGGACTTATAACATGTTGTTGAAATGATATACAAGGAAATCTAACTCATGGTATTATTGACATGAATAATTTAGAACTTGTCCATAAACCAACATGTTATATGTATGGATGGAAAGGGAGAATTTAAGGTTCCTTAGAAGTCCTTGCAAAAAATCCCAAATCCATACCGAAAACAAATTGATGTACCATGAATCAAACCCAAGAAACAAAGGAATAATTACATCCCTAACAAACTATTATTGAGTGAGAATGTGCTTATTCAACCTTTGGTTAAATTTAATGCAATCATCCACATATACCAAGAATATAGCATTGGATAAAAAGGAAACTTTTTATAAAAAAATGCTTTTATGGCCTTGAATATTAGAGTGAATGATCTTTCCTTCACCCCTTACACTAGAAATGCCCATGAAATATTGGAAAGTAACTCACACTTGTAGTCAGAATAAGTAGGGGAGGAATCAAAAAAGATATTTACATGACTAAGTGATCGAGTAATCCATACTTGCTTTGATTCTATGTTAGGTTTCACACTATTTTATCATAGCTAATAAAAACAACATATCAACTAAAAATTACAAAGAAAAAAGATTAAAGAGCAAGAAAGAGCAATAATACATAAGAGATGAAATTTACATTAAGCACCCACATAAATGATATGTATTGAGGATATATAAAGAGTCTAAATACTAAATTCTCAAAAATTGATCACAACATATAACCATTGTTGATACCATTTTTTTTAATTAGGTGGAAGAAGGGGTTCTTAAAGGATCCTCGAAAATTTTACAAAGAGAAATGATCTACCTTCCAAAAATACCTAGATAAGGTAGGATAAAAAATAGGATAAACCAAAAGATCTACCATTAGGAAACCAAAAAAATCCTGCAGATGATCCATAAAATAGTTAACTAGAGCAAAACAACAATTAAGAACACAAAAGGAACTAACGCCCATGCAAGGGAGGATCCAACTAATGAAACTATACTGCACCAAGAAAGAAAAAACATCCAAGGATCCCAAACCTAAATTATTTAGACTACTATCTCATGCTTCTTTCTTATTCGAGTCCTGCTCGTTCATGTCCCACTACTCCCAACCCATCATCACCAAGATTTCTTTGGTGCAAGAGATGGTCACTTGCATGGATTCAATGAGTTTTTTTTAATTTAGTAACATCCTTTTGAAGGACTTTGGCATGCTAAGAGTATCTTAAGGTTAAAATATTATATATTTTTCCTAATTTTAGCTTTCTTTCTAGGAGGGTAAGAGTCATAAAATTCAGATTTATCAATGTAGAGTGATGCCTTATCAACACTAGCCAACTTTTCCACCAAGCGTTTTTGGTAGGAACCTGTTTCCTAGCAACCTTGATGGATGTAAACATATGGATTTGGATGCAAAATACAATGAAAATGTATTGAATCACTTTGGAATTGAATCACTATTTCACTGGAGGAAAACCTGCCAATGGATAAAATATCAAATATATTCTTATAAATTCTTGGATGCTTATCTACACCCAAGTGAATGAGTCTATATACCTATGCTAGAGCTATTAGTGAAGGGACACAATGGTCCATATAAGGTTATGCATAGTTAATTAGTGATAATAGTTAGGATTAAGGAATCCTAACATGCCACCCTCCTTAAAAAGAGATTTGTCCTCAAAGCTCAAAGTGAGAAGCTTCATCCCTTGTTTTCCAAGTAGTATTTTCTCATGTTCTTGCACCATTTTAATGTCATTGTTTCGTAAGTAGGGATATTGTGAAGGTTGAAGTGTTGGTGGGGGATAGGTAGGAAGAATAGGAGGATGAGAACAATGACATGGGGAACCCTTTTTTTGCCTTCTTGGTGGATTGGAGAGAAAATAAGTGGGCAACCATTTCCTTGCCTCCTTTGTGAATAATTTTCTCCATTTGATGAGAGCTTACTAGTGGATAAGGGCCTAATTTTAATCCTTTAAGAGTATATATTTGATTATTTATTGTGAATTTCATCCATAATTCCTCAAAATCCCATTGGATTGTCTCGAGTTTTCATAACCATTACACTCCTAAGACAATATCACATCCTCCTAAGGGAATTGCATACATGTCATGTTTCATGGTGTAATCGCCCAAGGTGAGCTTAATATTTTGGCATTTCCCTTTACAGGCGATCCGTCCCCCATTACCAATCATGACTTCAAAATTATTGCAAGGATGTATAAAGCAGTTAGCTTATTTTACCACATGTGGGTCAATGAAATTATGGGTACTATCGGAGTCAATAAGCACAATAAGGTTTTGTCATTTGAAGGATCCTAGGACTTTCATAGTTTGGGGAGAAGAATTACTAGCAAGGGTATTGAAAGAAATTTCTAGTGGACCTTGAGTGCTATCATCGGGTGTATCCATCACTACTTCTACCTCGATCTCATATTCATCATTGGTTGATCAACAAGGAATAGTTGCATCCAAAATATATAATTTGGGTGTAATACATTTATGATTGGGTATAAATTTCTCATCACAATAAAAAAAAAGATATTTTTCTCTTCGTTCTTTCATTTCCTCGAGGTTGATACATTTAATTGGTAGGATTCGGTTAAGTTTTGGGGTGGTGTAAGTATTTTGTGATTCTGCCTTAGATGGGTTTCCCAGTTGACACTGGTTATTGAATTTTTCTTCCGCCATTTGGGCTAACGTAATAGTCTGCATCATGTCAGTGGGATTGAGCATTTGTACTTCTAATCGAATGTCTTCCTTTAATCCACTAATGAAACAACTTTGGAAGAATGAGGTATTTATCCCTAATGTAAGATTTACCAAATTTTCAAATTAATCTTGGTATTCTCACACTGTAGTGGTTTGGCGGAGTTTGGTAAGGGCTCATGTGAAATATTCAAATTTACAATGGCTGAATTGTACCATTAGGTTTTTTGTAAATTCTAGCCATGTAGGGGTGCCATTCATATTTTCATACCACTGGTACCATTGGATGGTGGTACTTTCAAGGTGGAAGGATGCAATGTGAACCTTTTGTGCCTCAAGGACCTGGTAGAGGGAGAAGTATTGGTCAGCCCGATAGATCCAATTAGTGGGGTCACCTCCTTCAAATTTTGGAAAATCCAATTTAGTGGTTCTAGGTAGGATGGACGTTTGTGGCCCCCCAAGTAGTTCTTGGTGTGTTGGTCCCCCGGTAGATTGGCTAGCTTGGATTAGTGCCATATTTTATTGTACCATATTGATAGAGTGGTTGTAGGCATCAATTTTTAAATATAATTTTTATATTTTATTTTCATATTCTGCCCTTGGTATAGTATTGTTTGTAATTTTGTCCTTCCATTGGCGGAACTCCTCCTTTTGTATAGTCTTATTTGTAAGTTCTTCCTTACATTGGAAAACCTCCTACATGAATTCTTTGAGTCCAAGGTCTTGTGATTTCCTATAATTGGCCATTGTAGTTCTGGTTTGTAAAATGTAACTCCTCTTAGGTGAATGAAATTAGGTTTTCTAAAAAAATTTACAAAAAATATATATAATTTTGGAAAAAAAAATTATCAAATTTTGACAAAATTTAATTCTTTTTTCAACTTATTTGGACCACAACAATTAGTATTTTAAAATTTTGTGCAACATGAAGTGATGTCAATGGCACGGTGGTATAGTGATGTCAGCAATGTCTAGAATGAAGCAGCAGGTAGCGAAGGGCTAAGTTTAGGGGACAAAGAGCAGCGATGGGGGAAAGCAATGTGGTGGTGATGACACGAGGGGGTGAAGAGCAGTGGTGGGGGAACCAATGGAAACAAGCATGTGGTGGCAAGGAGGGAGCATGAAATAGTCAACATAAGGTATGGTGGTTGAGCAAGGTGTATGGCAAGCATCATGCAAAGGAGAACAAGGTTAGCGTGACCAAATTCATGTTTAACGTATGCGTCCCTTACCCAATTTAAACCCTTAAATAACTTTGTTGTAGTTGATGTGGGACTAAAATGTCCCGTCGACTTTTCTTTTTATCCTACGTGCTATTCCAGCGTCAGATTTTTGTTGTCAACATCGAAAAGTTTTTTCTAAACCTTAGGTTTATAAATTTAATTTTATAAAATTTTGTTGGATTTTCGTTTGTTTTATCGAAACTTTCACATCACATTGTAGGTCAAGAAATTTATATAATTTTGGATTCTGCTTCGATCTCGAGTAGTCGCGGTCGTCTCAGTAGATTGTAAAAATATATTTTTAGGATATTTTTAACCTTTTTTTCACCGGTTATTTTAGAGTTTTGAAATGCTTTCTTGTCTTGATCGTCGACATATTGATAGTGGTCTGTGATTAGGTTGTGACTTTTTAAAATTTGTTGATCATGATATCCATGAAGGTTCTTGGTACAAAGGGTATTTTTGTATTTATCGAACGCTATTTTATGATATGAGTGGTGTTTTTTTAGTGATTAAAATGGTAGTGTTGTTTATGAATGTACGTTTTGCAGAAGGGTTATGAATGAAATACAGATGAGTTTTGCACACTTTTTACATAGATCTTCAATGAATTAATGGTGACGAGGTGCAGGAGTGAATGGATCTGATACCAAATGGTAGGAACCTATTTCCTAGTAACCTTGATGGATGTAAATAGATGGATTTGGATGCAAAAGATAATGAAAATGTATTGAATCACTTTGGAACTGAATCACTATTTCACTAAAGGAAAACCTACCAATATATCAAATATCAAATATATTCTTATAAATTTTTGTATGCTTGTCTACACCCAAGTGAATGAGTCTATATACCTATGCTAGAGCTATTAGTGAAGGGACACAATGGTCCATATAAGGTTATGCATAGTTAATTAGTGATAATAGTTAGGATTAAGGAATCCTAACATGTTTGGAACACCTGGTTCTCTCCTCGCTACCCCTAGTACCTTTTAAGGAGGAAAATTCTAGGTTGAACCCTAAAGCCAGATGTCTGGACACCTGGTTTCTCCTCACTACCCCTAGTACCTTTCAAGGAGGAAACTTCTAGGTTGAAATCTAAATCCAAAGCAAGGATTATGTGGATGGCCTCTCGACTCTAAGAATTACTCTACTCAGATTGAGATGGCTTTGAGGACTCGATAATCAAAGGTGCCACCTTAGATAAATAATTCAAAATATATTTCCTCAATAATCCTCTAGATTTGACAACATGGTCAAAAATTAACTTCGCCAACCCTTGGTGAATGGGATCCAATGCAACCTCTTTCTTAACCCAACTCATAGACTTTGCCATAGACTAGAATAGGAAGGATGGGATATTCATGAGTCTCTTGTGGTGTAAATGATTTAGGAACATAAAATGGAAGCTCTGAAGGATTTCCTAGTTCTCATCCAAAGTGAAGTACTACATTATTACCAAGTGCGTTAAGGGATGATATTTTAAAACCATTCTAAAATTTGACAAGCTCCTCATCTTCACCCAAATTATTTTGAGATTCTCTAGCCAAGGAGTGTTTCTATCTATTATGAACAAACTCATCTATAGGTAGACCCATAAATTTATCTATAAGAGGAATGGAAACCTCAAACTCTATGCTCCTCACTCTAACCATCCCGTTGCATCATGAATATGCCATATGATTTACCATATTATTGGATGGAGATCTAACACCTAATGTGAATGAGACTGATTGATGCACCTATGGACCTGTGCCAAAATTGAATGACCACTGCACCTAGGGAGGCAGGGAGGATGATATTTAGATAAGGTCAGTTCCTCAAGTCCTAAATACCTACACCTAAAGTTAGAAAAGGGAAAAGGAAGAAAAACAAAAAGGAGGTCATAGCCAAAACTCATAAGAACGGGTTATAGCCACATCAAGACACATGCACCCTCAACATCATGAGCAAAAATATAAGCATTCTACCTAAAATATTAGCCAATCATGCCCTCACTTATCATTTAGTGCAACAAGTTGAAAGTTAATTCCAGAACCAGCGAGCAAGGTGCATGAAATCTAGGATGCCAAATTTAAGCATGTCCACCTGACTAGCCTAAGAAAAATTAAACCCCAATCCAATATAAATACAAATTATATAGCCACTAAGTAATACCAATGAAATCTAGATAGCATAATTAAATGTGATTACTCAGATAGCCATAACAAAAATAAGTACTTTAAACTCAACACAAATATGTAAAGACCAAAGAGTAGGATGCTTATATTTACAAAATGACAAACAATTTACATATGAATTATACTGGCTAAAGAGCCACCCTTGGAATGGATAACATTCTAGTATTTATAGAAATATTTACAATAATTTAAAATTCAAGCATTAATGGAGAAATACAAGAAGATAAGACTAATATAGACAGGCCTTTGGTTGGTATTTCACATCTCTGAAGATGTGACTGGAAATGACTATCAGGGAAAGGTAGGTAATTTTGCATAGATTCAAATTTTATTATGCCATAACTTTCTCACCTACTCTACCCCTTTAGATAGGCAATGAGCTGAAATTGATCCAAGATATGTATTTCAAAACTTCATCTTTCCATTAGAAGGTTCGCTTTCCCATGAACCCAATGCCTTGGTAGTCAGGTGCTCTTGATGTGGGGTAGGTCCCTAGGGCCTATATTTATTTCTAAGCTCCACCCAATACATTATTTCCAACTAGGTGGGACTTTGGAAGAAGTGCATCCTGTTGACATCTTAAAGTTTCGCCCTTCAAAGTTTTTCCCACAAAAGTTTCACCCACCTTGTTTTCCCAAAGTTTTGCCCTTATTTCAGGTGGGGATTTAATATGGTGCCATCCTAATGACCATCCCACAGTTTCATCCATATCTAGAGTGGGTATTAAAAGTTCCTCCCATCTCCCAGGGTAGGGTTTTAAGATAGTACCACCCTAAGGTAGTCTCTAAAATTCTGCTAGATGAATTGTTTGACTGTATTTATATAGTCTTGCTCTTCTGTGATGGACTTTTGGAATTACTATTTACTCGTATACCTTTGAACATTTCACCCATTTTCCATCTGCTACCACCCACCAGTGTTACTTGCCTTTATCTTTTGCTTGACTACTAATACTTCAAAATTTGGCCAATATTTGAAAAATACTATCTTTTATATACAAAGAGAAGAGTGGGTGAAGAGATGCAAAATTTCACCCACACTCTTGGTAGCTCACATGGGATTTCTACTTTGTGGGAATAGAAACCCAGAAGACCCACTATTTGGAAAAGTACAACAATAGGGAAGAGCGAGGACAAGGATAAAAAGAATAAACTAGAAAAAATGGCATCCAAGGAAGGCTGCAAGACAATAAATGGTGGTAGGTGATGATGTGGGCACAAAACTTATAACAAGGTAAGACATAGTGAAGAAAATGAGTGAAAATAAGGCACAAGAGGAGAATAAGAAGCACACAGAAGGAAAGACCCAAGAAACAAGAACAAGAACAAAGAAGAAATAAAGGAAGAGGGAAAGAGGTAACGTCAGGAAAAAAACCAACATTACTAACAAAGGAAGTTAGAAACAACTAGCACATGGGGAATATAGAAGAGATAGAGAAAGGGAAAACATAACATAGAAGCAAAATGGAAGGTGATCTTGGGGATATCTCATGATATAACTAGAACAATTTTATTGATCCATGAGACACCTCGAGAGATCACATTTCCATTGACATACTTCATCGCAGCCCTAGGCTATTTCAAGAACAAAAATAATGCCAAATACATTGGTCATATTTGATACAACCTTTATTCTTTATGAAATCCAGCAAAAACCTTCTCAGCTCATCAAGTAACATCCTGGGGATATCTCATCATGCTCCTTGACCTATTACTTTATAAATTATCAATACTTCTCATGAGGTATTTTATAGATCAATTTCTCTAATCCATGAGGAACCAACACTTTGCTTGAAAGATTTTTATTGATATGAATTCTTATAGTACTTCCAAATCTTGATTTTTTGGTATTTTCATTTGATATGATGATTTTATGCTTAAGATAGAGTGATGCATGCATGACAATAGATGTACTTGCTATACAAGCTTGTGAGCTTTTACAAAAGCTATCCATTAGGCTATGGAGTCACAACAAAAATATAAAAACAAATTGAAAAACAAGGATGAGAAGAAAAGAAAAGGGAGAAGTGTTTTTCATAGGGAGGGAGCACTTCTAGGGAATCATCACACATTTGAATCTGGAAACCTCAGCTACTTATCCAGTTGTTGTTAGAACAATGGAAGTAGACCCTCTATAGCCCTGGTTCAAGATGATGTCAACTACCACATGGCCCTGCACATACCACATATTTTATTTAATTAATGATCTATTTACACATAATTATGGCATGGTTTACATGCCTAAGCCAAAGACCCTTCTACATCCTATCTGATGAATATGTAGTGTTTGGACCAAATGATACCAAACTCTAGTTGTTCCTTGTGTTGTTTTTGGTATTTCTAGCTAGGTCTCTTGCTTGAATTTAGCAGCTTTGTATTTTATCCATAGGCCACTCATACAGAGGCTACCCTTACTACCTCAGCCTGTGCTTTAATTGGTACTTCCTCAAAAGGTGGATACCAAAACTGTACTATGTATGGGTTGACCTGCATCATCATCCATACTTCATCCCTTTTGGAGTAGGTGACAATCTCAACTGAGATCCAACCTTTTTGCTTTGGTTTTTCTTGGGTTTGGGGACTATTAATGAGGTTGCAATAGGGAACTTCATGTTACAATCTAGGTTGGACTATTTTTGACACCGTGACCTCATTTGAATCCAACCTGAGCTTACACCCAGACTCTTGGGTTGATTCCATTTCTTGTTGGTTGAGATATGAATCTTGCTGGAGAATCGACATTGCATGGGCTGCCTTAGCCACTACCAAGGATGGAATAGATAGTGGTGTAGCATCATTATACCTTTTCTCTCTCATATGAAAGGATTCCTACTATTCAGTCTCCTTTTCCTATTGAGAGCTGTAGGTAATGACATTCCCCATCACAAGGAATGAATAGTTATAATTTCTACATGGGCTAGAGAACTGATATCCTTTCCATATTTCACTCTCTTATAGCTGCATGTTGGGCTATTGCACATTGTATTACCAACCACTAGATTCCTCCTCCTCATTTGAGAGTTTCCTCTTCATATTATTGACTTCTTAAGTCAACCAATAAATTCTCATCCTCAACTCTTATTGCATTTATTGTGCATTCTTATTAGGATATGAAGGGATGGGCCCAACATAGAATTATGTTGCACAATGCACAAGATATGAAGGTAATGGGTCTTGAATTGATGATGCAAGAGGAATAATAGGTTAGGGAAGCTCCTATCAGTAAGATTTCCAGTGTTGATAAACATTATTTCAGCTCGGGATGCTTCCTTGAAGATTTGTGGGAACCTCCTTTCTCTTGACTATTGCATGAGAAGGCTTATGTCAGACTCAAAAGTGTAGATATAATATATGTATGCTTGAGCAGGTGACGGTATGGCTTCATGGGGTATCCTCCTCTAGGTTCTCGTAAAGCAAACATTAAACTCAACCATGGTTTCATAATAGGCTTGTTTAATGAATGTGAGATGGATGAGCAATAAGAAAGGATGAGAAGAAGTATCAAATGAACTAATGTGAGCTTTTGCTAGGTCATCCCATGTATGGATGCTACCATACTCCAAATATTTAAACCATAATTATGCTCTTCATTTAAGTAAAAGAGTAATGAGCCTAAGCATGACACCCTCAAAAACAATACTATGTATGAAAACCAAGGAGGACACATCTTGATAGTGCTCTTATGTAGTGCCTTCAATACCATAATAGCTAGGAAGCATCTTGAAAGTTACCTCAATAATATTATGTGGACTAGAGATATTGAGGGGGCTTGCATAATTCCAATAAGGATAGCTCTATTGACTCATTTCAAGGTTGATCATTCAGGTCTTGGTTTCTTCCTTGGAATCACTAGATGAGTATACTTTCTCCACTAGTGAGATCAGGACTACTCATAAAAATCTAATTCCTTCTAGAAATAAAGGTTCTCTTCAATAACAAAGAGGTAACCAATCATAATATCTAGTTATTTCACTCAAAGGAGTCACCAAGTGATAAAGGTTGGGCACAAAACCAATGCATCACCAGACACTAACTACCTTTTGAAGGATGGAGGCTTTTTGGGTCTGCAACAAAGTCACCAAAAACTATTTCACTCAAATATAATTGGTTACAGGAAACTTGGTTCATTATACATAAGATTCACCAAGTGATTAAATAGATATTACAAAGTGAAGTTTCACCAAAATCCATAGGGATGAGACCTTTTGGTCCCATTGGGTGTGCCAAAAACTATTGGGCAGATATTCAACACCTAATGGAAAGGGGACTGATTGATGCACCCGTGGACCTACACCAACATCAAATGACCACTCTTCCTAGGGAGGTAGGATGGACAATATTCAAAGGTCGGTTCCTCAAGTCATAGCTACCTACACCTAAAGGTGGGGAAAAGGGAAAAGGGAGAAAAAAAAAGGAGGCCATAGCCAAAACCCACAAGGATTGGTTATAAACGAGAAGAAATACAAGTATTCTACCTAACAAATTAGCCAATCATACCTTAACTTATCATTTAGTGTAACAAATTGAAAGTGAATTCTAGAACCAATGAGCGGGGTGCATGAAATCTAGGATGTAGAATTAAAGCACGTCCACCCGACTAGCCTAAGAAAAAATAAACTCCAACCCAATATAAATGTGAATTATAGAACCACTAAGTAATGCTCATGAAATCCAGATAGCAGAATTAAATGAGATTACTCAGCCATAGCATAAATAAGCACTTTAAACTCGACACAAAGATGTAAAGACCAAATTGGAGACCAAAATATCGGATGCTTATAATTACAAAATGATGAACAATTTACATATGAATTTTAATGGCTAAAGAGTCACCCCTGGAATGGCTAACTTTCTAGTATTTATAGAAATATTTACAATAATTTTAAATTCAAGCATTAACGAAAATAGGAGGGAAGATAATATTGATATAGATAGGCCTTTGATTGGTATTCTAAATCTCTGAATATGTGACTAGAAATGGTTTTCAGGGAAAGGTAGGTGACTTTGCACAAATCCAAATTTTATTATGCCATAACTTTCTCACATACTCTGGCCCTTCAGATAGGCAATAGGCTAAAATTGCCACAGTATTCGTGTTTCAAAACTTCATCTTCCCACTAGAAGGCTCACTTTCCCATGAACCCAGTACCTTGGTAGTCAGGTGCTTATGATGTGGGGTGGGACCTTAGGGTCTATATTTCTTACTAAGATCCACCCAGTATACTATTTCCAACTGGGTAAGACTTTGGGAGAAGTTCATCCTGGTAACGTCCTAAAGTTCCACCCTTCAAACTTTCATCCGCCAAAGTTCCACCCACCTTGTTGTCCCAAAGTTTCATCCTTCTTTCGGGTGAGGATTTAAGATGGTTTCACCCTACTAACCATCCCAAATTTTAATATGTCTCTCGAGCGGGGATTAAAAGTTTTTCCCATCTCTCAAGGTAGGGTTTTAAGATTGTTTCACTTGGAGGTAGTCTCTAAACTTTTACCCGATGAATTCTTCATCTATATTTAGACAATCTTACTCTTCCATGATGGACCTTTAGAATTAATCTTTACTCAACTACCTCTAAACCTTCTATCCATTTACCAATTTTTTCTGCCCACCAGTATTACATACCTTTATCTTCTACCCAACTTCTAATGCTTCAAAATTTGGACAATATTTGAAAGACACCATATTTTATATACAAAGAGAAGAGTAGGTGAAGAGATGTAAAATTTTACCCATACATATACTTTTTGTGGCCATTAAACTTCATAAAACAATGGAGGAGGTTTTCCTTTAGAATTGTTCTCACATCCTTATTGATTATTGACGATGAGAGAGCTCAGTTCAAGGACTAATCCTACCATTTTTCCAAAAATCCTTCTACACAAAAACCACCAAATCAAGGTTGTGCACAAAGTGATATCAAAGGAAATATCATGAACACAAAAAGGAACAAGGATTTATTGGAAATATATTAAGATTGAAAAGAGCCTAAACTTCTAATACCTCCACAAAATCCAAACTGCCCTAACAACCAGTGGCCTTAGAACCCACTGAGAAGTATAAAAAAGAGACTTAGAAGAAAAAATTTCGATTTCAAGTAGAGAGCTAGACCAGATCAAGAAATCTAAATCAGCCAACCCATCCACCAGCAAGACACAACGCTGTCAACTATTGTTCTAGGACTTACACCCTAGAAACAAATGACTAGATTATAAAACCAAGACTCGACATGATCTTATTAAAAAGAGAACTTATTGTTCTAGAACCTTGGCATCCAAATCTATATGAATTTAGGGTGATTTCAATGGATAGGAGAAAAGACCTTTTGCACACTCTCACAATATACCAACTAGTATCTGGTACTTCCTCCATGTCGTGTGACCAACTCAGCCCATGCAAAACCATCATAAGGGAAAACCCAAGAGCTTGACAAATCATAAATATCCATGACTGGATATGATCAACCCCTTTCCCAAACCAATATTTCCACCACTAAAATATCATACCACAAGTAAAGTTTGATCATAAAGTATTGGTTTGATCCACAACCCTTAACTAATGGAATTTATGATGACCAACTCGAATCATGCATCCCATCTAATTACTTTGGATATGACCAACTCGACTCATGATCCAGTCCACAAAAAATGATGATAATCCATTACCCCCATCCAAATTATCCATACAATCCCTTTAACTAATTAAGTACCTTGGTTTATCCATGTAGAAGAAGAAAAAGAAACTCTACCAGCCTGGACCAACCACCAAGGCCATCGCTAAGTAAGAACCCATGAACCAATATGAGGGGCATAAAAGGGTCTACGCTACAAATATGAAATTTCAAAATAACCCACCTAAAAGGTGCAAAAGGGACTAAGATCCAAATATGAAAATTTAATAATCTCACAAACTCTGGTCCAAATAAAATATTTAAAGAAGCCAAACTCAGCAATGATAGCACATCCCATCAAGAGGCCCAGGCAAACTCTAAGCCATTTTCCACCCCTGACGATGATAAAACTAGAAAAACTAAGATGATCCAATATCATTGTCAAATTGGTTGAGACCTTCGAAGAAGGATTTTCGTCAAATGGTGATTTCTCATTGACATAGGCCCAAATTGATGAAGAAATATAAAGATTTATTTTCTTCCCTAAAAACATGTTAAAATTGAGCTTCTTCTAGATTTTGGATGATTCATTTAGATTCTTAAGTTAGGTTTTCTATGGTCCAATTGGGAATTTGAATACCATTGATTGAGTTAATGATGTTTAGGGAATTTTCCTCAATAATAACTTTCTTGTAGTCCATGGATTCCAATTGGGAGATACCCTAGAATAGCACTCTGGTCTCCATAAGTTGACTAGTTTGGACCCCCAAATTCTGAGCAAAGGCTAGAAAAATCTCATCTTTGGAATTTCTAATGACTCCTATGCTAGCCTTCCCAATATTTATTTTAGAAGCTCCATCAAAATTAAGTTTAATTCAACCAGAGGGGGAAGGCTCCCATTTAGTAATTTCTCTTAATATTGGTCCTAGTTGCACCACTAATTCAATCCAAGGTTGGAAACCTAAAGATAATTCTAAGCTCTCCTCTTCCTTGTGGGCTCCACCATTATTGAAGGGAAATATCAATATATTCTCCACCATAGCATAGATGGCTCTGATTCAAATAGAATTACCAAATATTGAGGAGTTATTAAAGGTATTAATATTCCTCTCCTAAATGCACCATAGAAGGTGGGCCAAATAAAAGGACCAGAACATAGAGAAAATGGGAAAATAAAGGGGAAATCCAATGCTCAACAAGGTCAAAAATATTATTCGGTAAAACCTAATAGATCCCCATTAAAAGCAATAAATAGGAAAACACATCATGGGTGAAGGGGCATTGGGAAAATAGATGTGAGGAGGATTTTGTAGTGAGACCACATAAGTAGCATCTATTAGGAATGCACATACCTCTATTTTGGAGATTATCAATGGTAAGAATTTTTTTCTAAACGAAAAGCCAAAGGAAAATATTTACCTTTGAAATAAGTCCTCTAAGCTAAATTCTAGGAATTGGAAACCAAGTATCAGAGACACCTTACAAAAAAAAATGCATATCTTTCACTAAAAATAGCCCACTATTTTCCTCTTCCCATAATAGCTTATCCACATCCTCATTGTTCTTGATAACCTATAATTTTATCAGTTTAGAGATATGCTTCAGGGTTTCCTTATTGGCTTGGGATAGACCAGGGAAACCAATATATTTACACTTCTTCCGTCTGTTGATAGTCTCCATAAAGTCACTCACTTTCATACCGATGATCTGCCTTGTAATTGGTTCCACCATCAGAAAGTTTGGATAAGATGCTAGCAGACAATATACTAGCCAATTATCCTTCCATAAGTCTATATGATACCCATTTCCCAGATTTTAGATACCATATTAAACATAAATAATTATTAAAATTAATTGTAAAAAAGATAAAATATAAACCTATCAAATTTTTTTTCTTGAAAAAAAGTCATAATTTTCTATTAAGCAAATATGAAATTACATTCTTCAGATGCCTCTTTGGAATTTCTTCAAAGTTTCAATAATGACCTAAAATTCAGGTCGCTTATACATCATAATGAACTATCTCTATCAGGCTAAGTTCTTCTGTTAAACACCTTCTTAATTTTTCAACTAGTATTCTTTAAATCACTAACTTCTAACTTTTTTAAAAAAGTTGCTTTAACTATGTTTAGTTTAACTAGAGAGAATTAATCCCCCTAGATAGAGATATAGATAAACTATAGTGCATTGATCTCATTGAATTCCTATACTAAGCATACACTCGGTTTAATCTGAAGTGTCTCCTTTAAGAGTTCATATGCTTCCGTATTTAGTTCTCTATAAATATATCAAAAAGTAAAAGCTTCACTTCGATCTGCAACTTATTTTATTTGAGAGAATATTGGTTGTAGAATCATGTTTTCCATCCTAAAAACACCAAGCATCTAGTTTATTACCACTTGTGAGTCTCCATAAATTTGATTTTTTTTGTATTCCTTTTGATTCTACCAACTGAATCAATTTAGCTAAGTTCATTTTTTCCTTTCTTTATCTTAGAAATTGTGCTTGAAAATTTTATTAAGTTTTTATCAAATATTATATTTGTTATAGAACTTTCAGATAAATTTCATTAGATTTTGAGTTTTAGTTTACTTTCCATGGATCGATTTATAGTTAAATCATTATAATCATCCCTAGTGGTAGAGTTTAGTGAGTGCATCTCAGAGAGATCCTCATTGCTCCAAGATAAGATAGTTTTTGGTAAATTTAATTGGTATTGGCTAGGGGCTTCAACCTTGAGAAAATGGATTGATAGGAGTTGGAAGTCTTTAGGAGTTATTCTATAATTTCTTACCAAAGGTTTATTCCTAGCCATTTTTTGTTCTAGTGAAGAAAGAGAAAGAATCCTAAAAGGGGGTCCTTGGTTTATGGGAAGAGCAGGGCTCTTCCTTACCCGCTGGTATGAAGGCTTTTCACCTAAAAATGTAAATCTATCCCTAGTACCAGTATGGGTTAGGATTTTTGGATTGCCCATTGAATTTTAGGAAATAGATACCTTCAAGGAAATAGGAAACACTCTAGGAGAATTCCTTGAGATTTTAGATACAACAAAAGATGGATTTTTGGCTATTTATGCTCGAATTTTGGTCATGATTGATATAAGTAAAGCTTTACCAGAATCGATCATTCTTAAGTATGGGGATAACATGTGGACCCAAACTATAGATTATGAAAACATATATTTTATATGTAGAATATGTCATGAGATGGGGCATATTGAGAGATCATGCCCTAATAAGATCCCAACAGAATCATTTGTAGAAAATTGTAAGAGAAATTTACAAATGGTTATGGATAAATATGGTTTTCAACTTCCAAAAAATAGATATAGAAAAATAAAAGGAAATGAATAGTGGAGACCAATAAGAAATAATAATGGAAGAAATTCTAATTCTTTTGAGGCTTTAGCTTATGAAGAAAAAGTAAATCAAAACTTAGAGGACATAGGACAACAAATTCAACATATTAGCAAGGAACTATCTATTCAACATGATCATAATTTAAGGAAGAACATTCTCCATGAACCCAAGGAATGTGTTTCATAATATTTTGAATACTCTCTTGAAGTACCATGCACCATTCAAGAGAAAATAATTGATAAATAAAATGTATTTTTAGAAGTTAATACCTCTGCCATTAATAAGAAAATATCAGAAAATGAGTAGGATAAGTCAAAAGCTTCTATAATAGATCCAGGATAGGATAAATATGTTGAAAAACAAAATGTCAAAAGCTTCTATAATGAGGAATAGAATAATAAGCCCTACTCCTAATATAGGCAAAAAGAGGAAATACCTCAAATTATCAAGCAAGATCCAGGGAAGCAAGAGCTAACATAGATAAAGGAACACAAACTAAGTTGGTTGAATTATCTTTACCAAACAACAAAATGATATTGGTATTTTGCAATAGGGGCCAAAAGCCCTTAATGAGACATGATTATCATCTCATAGAATATAAGGGGTGCTAATGTCCCCTCAAAGCATAAGTGTATTAGGGACCTATGTTTAAGTAATAAACCTGATATTATCTATATCTAGGAAACTAAAATGAAAAAAGAAGTTTAAAAAACAATGAAATAAATTTGGGCAAGATGTGAATGGGATGTTATGGATTCTAAAGGAGCAGCAGGGGGAATTCTAACTTGTTGGAATCCTTCTAGAACATCTTGTGTAACCATTCATAAAACTAGGCATTATATAGCCTCTTTAGTCACATTCTACTTTGCTGATATTCACTTTATCCTTATCAATGTGTATGGTCCTACAATTTAGTAAGATAGATTATAAATTTGGAGTGGGATTGAGGCCTTTATGATAAGTATAGACCAAGAAACTTGTTTCATGATCATTGGAGATTTTAATGACATTACCAATTTGAATGAAAAATTTGGGAAAATTAGGAAATTAACCCAAAGTATGAAATATTTATCAAATTTTATTCAAAACAACAATCTATGGGAAGTTGAGTTTAAATAAGACAACTATACTTCGACCAAAAACAAAAGAGGCTAGAAACTACTAGCAGAAAAATTATACAGACGTATTATCTCATATAATTGGCTAGATGAAGTAACTTGTGCTAAAAGTAATACCTTAACAAGGATTGGTTCAGATCACTGGCCAATAAGAGTTAAAATGGTGGTTAGTGAATTGAAAAAATATCATATTTTAAATATGAGCAGATGTGGGAAGACCATCCTCAATTTGTTGATATGATAGCTCAAACATGAAATTATTTAGGTAATGGTGGGGTGTATGCTCTTCCAAACCAAATTAAATATATGACATCTAGATTAAAAGAATATAACAAGAGCACCTTTGGAAATATTTTTGAGAAGAAATAATTAAAATATAAACTTTCAAAATTCCAAAAAGGTGATCAAAATAATAAAAGCTCAGAGGAAAGGGAGTTTCTTAGTGAAAATCATAATATTTTGAGTAAGGAAGAGAAATTATGGATATTAAAATCAAGACAGACTTGGTTAAAAGGAGATAAAAATATAAAGTTTTTTTATAGGATGGCTATAGTACAGAGATCTTCTTCTAGAATTGGTAGAATTAAATCAATAAAAGGGGTTTGGATTGAAGATCAAAGTGAAATTAGAAAAGAGGCTAAGTTGTTTTATCAAAATATTCTTGGTTTAGAGGAGACCAAATTTCTTAATGATAAACTTCTTCAAGATGTTCCTTTAGTTATAACAAATGAAGACAATAGAAAACTGATGGAGCCTATTACTCTAGAAAAAGTTCATTTAGCTCTTTTATCTTTTATTAAGGATAAATACCTTGATCCAGATGGGCTCTCTACAGCTTTTTACCAACATAATTGGAATATAGTGAAGGATTATTTATCGGTGGCAGTGGAACAGTCTGGGGTAAAACAATACATTCCTTATAATATAAATGCAACTTATCTTACCCAAATTCCAATAAAGAAGGATGTTGAATTATTTGATTATTTTAGACCTATAAGCCTATGTAATATGGCTTATAAGATTATTTTCAAAGTGATGGTGAATAGATTAAGGTCATTATTAGACAAAATTATTTCATAAGAGCAAGGAGGTTTTGTGAAAGGGAGACAAATTTTGGATGGGATCATAGTAGCTCATAAAGTTATACATTCAGCAGCTTCAAGAAAAGAGAAAATTATGATCTTAAAACTTGATATGAGTAAAGCCTATGATAGGGTTAAATGGAATTTTATTTTTGTAGTTTTAGATAAGTTTGTTTTTGGTAAGAATTGGGTTAGATGGATTAAATCTTGTGTCTCCACAATTTTTTATTCAGTGTTGGTCAATGGGTTAGTGACAGTGTTTTTTAAAGCCAAGAGAGGCCTTAGACAAGGAGATCCTATATCTCCTTATTTGTTCATTATTATGGTAGAAGTTTTGAGTAGGAACTCAAATAAGGCATACAAATATGGGTTTATAAGTGGACTTAAGGCTATTAATAACATCGATAACATCACCCATAAACAATTTGTAGATGATACAACCCTTTTTGGAAGGGCAAGGATAAATTAGGCTACAACTTTGAATAACTTTTTAAAAGAGTACGAAAGAGTTTCAAGGCAGAAAATTAATAGGACTAAATCCAAATTTTACTTTCTTAACACTCTTGGTAATATCAAAGCAAGAATTTATAGGTTGCTTCAAATGGAGGAGAAAAATTTACCAATAACTTATCTAGGGATGCCTTTATTTTAGGGGATAATGAGGATAGATTAATGGAATCCAGTAATTAGTAAAGTTCAAAATAAACTTCTAGATTGGAAAGGTAGATGGTTATTGAAAGCACGAGATTTCGGATGAAAGAAACACTAATTGCGATGTATTCAAAATCAAATACGCTTAAGTCCTAAAATGTAGAATGCATGAAGTGAAAGAGACGAATTGAACGGAGATACAAGAAAATGGAGAAATCACAGCCCTTTTATTTAACTCTCTTGATCTCGGTTACAAAGATACCTCCTCCCTTTTCAGGGGCTAGGAGCGTTAAATGAATTTGGTTACAATCAAGACTTAATGTTCCTCCTTCCACGTGCCCACATTTGAAATGGGCAGGCCAAAACGTTGCCGTCGCTGGTGTTGATGAGTCCTTAACCTTTGCTGCTCCTCCTGCGATCAAAGAAACAACAAAGATGTTAGTAGCACCTGTGACAAAAATATGAAGCGTTTGATCTTAAAACCAATGGAAGATGCATGCGTAAGATTAACTAAATCGATAAATAAGATGATTCCAAATAACCTGCAAACTCGACAGAGACCAGAAAACATTACCAGAGGGCCGCTGCCATCGAAACAGTCGACCAATTCGCACTCAGCTGTAATTCATCCCTGGGAAGGACGAATTCTACTGTAATTCATCCTCGGGTAGGATGAATCCGACTGTAATTCATCCTCGGGTAGGACGAATTCGACTGTGATGAAAAGCCAAAATGATGTCGTCCAAATGTCGCATCTCGGGATCTCCAAATGACCTGCAAACAGAGGGGTTAGCTAATTGGGGGCATTTTGGGATGACCCAGATGGTCGGATTCTCCCAATTTGACCTCCATCAGTGGGAATTTGGCATCGCTACTCGCAAGTTAGTGGGACAACAAAAGCGACGAGAACATGATGAAATCTGATCAAAACATTATGAAATCGAACATATGAACTATCTAGACAGCATAAAATGAAATGAAAGATGAACAAATGACAAAAGAACAAATTAGAATGAAACTTAAAAAGTGTGGGGCGCCCAAGTGGGCCGCCCACCGTTGGGACTTGATTTTGGCACCAATCCACTTGGGATGGGCCCAAAATCTCTTAGGATGGGGTTGTCGGCAAATTGGTGGATTAAAGTGGTCAAATGTCGGGTTTTTGGGTCCGAATTCACACTTCCAATAGCCACCCAATAACCTCTCTTGCGAAAGAGATTAAGGATGTGGAGAATGTAAATCAAAAGGGTAAAGGCATGGTATCAAATCGACAACACTTCGTTGCTTGAAAATGCTTCCTACTCCTTTTTTGGGTGGGAAAAGTCCACCATTTTATAGACCCAGGGGTCTCTTTGGAGAGGCATGCATAAGCACCATGTGGTGGTCATAGGTGCCATGTGGCGGTCATGTCTTCTCATGAGAGAGGAAAGTCCTCCATGACTTGGGCTTTCATGACTGCCCTTGTGATAGTCCTCTAACGGCCCATCTGCCCACCTACACGCGCGTGCGAGGCAAGAGTCATCAATTGACTGTCTTTGGTTGCCACTTGGCGCCATTCTTCTTTTTGCCCGTTAAACCTGGAATTCATCTTGACCAAAGACGAATTAAGAATTCGTCCCTGGGTGAGACGGATCCTAGTTTGAATTCGTCCCTGGGTGAGACGAATATTGAGCAAAGTGCCTGAATGTGCCAAATTGCCTTTTGACCTTACAAAATTGCTACAAAAGTGGTTAGGACCACTGTTTAACCTCTGAGGGCTGCCCTGGGGGTTGTGTGTGTCAAAGTGATCAGTGTTTGCAGTCACATAATCGGATTGGTGTTGTTTTGGTGTCTATAGATGCCCCTTTTTGGGATGCGCTGTGCATGGCGCAGCACCGAGCAAAAATAGATAACCAAAGCACTAATGATTAGGGTTTCTTGGTAACCTAACCAACTTTTGATGCCCCAAGTATGGAAAGGGCATGCATTCTTGAATCCTTGCTTCTGACGAGCGAAGGCACTCAATTTCAAGTATTAACCTATTTTGGTGAGGTGTGACTTGAGCTTGGACATTGATCAGTCATGAATAGGCAAAGGGCGCAACCTTTTGTCCACGGGGGAACCTTGTGTTCATGATTCACAAAATGCCAAGTGTTTGATCAATTTGTGATTATTGCTTGTTTACTTCCCCAAGCAGGAGCATAATTGTCTTTGTCAATGATTCTTTGAATGCATGTCATTGCCTTGATTGGGTGTGTGTTTGTTGATTGGTGACTAAGTGTGACTACCCCCTCAAGCGACGAATCGATGAGGGAATGACCTTCGTGAGAAAAGCGACGAGTCGCTTGACCCAAGATGACTTGTGCAAGGGTGCCTTTAGATGGTTTTAGCGTTAAGCATATGCAATTTTCTGACATTTAGACCTATTTTTGGTGGGTGGTAACCCTTTTTGCGACGCTTTTTGTGGCTGAAATTGGCAAAAATCCATCTTCCCGTGGAGCGGTCCGGCTATGGTAGCCTTCTTAGGGAGTAGGATAATGACAATTTGTGACCCCAACGTCGGTTTTGCATGCCCGAGATGTCAAGTGCAACAACACTCTTATCGGGCAAGTTTATTATCTGTTTTAGTGCATTTTAGTTCATTTTTTGATGTTTTTGAAGTTTCTGGCCTGAATTCGTCCCATGGTGGGACGAATTCCATCTTTAGAATTCGTCCCTGGGTGGGACGAGCGCTAACCAGAGTGCTCGTCCCAGTAAAGGATGAATTCCAGCTCAAAAGGCTTATTTAAGGTGCAAAACTAGGGTTTGGGCTCATTTTCATTTGATTTTTCTTGCGATTTGGAGCTCTGGGGAGGAGGAAGTTAATTCTGTGAAGCGAAGCACTGTCGAGATTTTCCCTGCCATCATGAGTGCACAAACCGGATCGAGCGACGGAGCCGAAGCGAGACCAGTAAGTGCTCCCTAGAGTTTATTACTTTTTGTTTAAAATTGCAATTGTTTTGTTTAATTGTTTTTGTGATGTTATTTTTCAATATATATATATTTTTTTGGCTGTACATTGATAGGCAATGTTGTATATGCATGTTATTGCTGTACAGTTCTTTTCCATGATTTTAATTTTTTTGAATTGTTTTCTTTTGCAGGTTGTTAGGAGTCGGTACCGTGTATCCACTGCTTTTGCTGAAGCACGTGGGGCGCTGACTGAGGCGACGGGAGTGGCTTGATGCCCTTGGGCTCAAGCGGTGGCTCGACTAGAGCCAATGGTCACGGATCAGGCCTATTTGACGGCCCCGATCAATCTCTGGGATCCGCGGACCAACACCTTCCATCTCCCGATAGGGGAGATGAATGTTACCTTGGAGGATATCTATCAGCTTCTGCGGATTTCAATAGATGGACTGCCCATTAGGACATCGTCGCGTGATCAACAGACGATTGTACTGACGAGATGCTTTGGGCATGGGGAGGATCTGGGTGTGGAGGAGCCACTGGAGAGGGCAGAGGGTGACTGCCAGATTGGTGGGATTTTGGTCAGATGGTGGCAGGAGAGGGGGGTGTTGGGAGTGAGGCACGCATTCCTTATGGGCCTCATTTCCAACATGCTATTACCCGACTCTTCAGGTGCGAGGTTCCCATGGAACCTGCTGGATTTGGTTTGGCAGTTGGTAGAGTGCCCGATAGAGGCACCGCTTATCTTGAGATGGGGACAGACATTGTTGGCACAACTCTATGGGGAGCTGTATGAGGTCCACTTCCGGCGGTGGAAGGGGATCAGCTGTAGTTATCTGTTGCAGTGCTGGGGTTGGCAGCACATAGCAGTTGAGAGGCCAACCGGGTTACCATGGATGACTCGGGTGGCGATGGAGGATAAGGAGATAGGGTATGCAGTTTTGTGGCGACGGTCCGAAGAGCAGGGACAAAGTCGACGTTGGGCAGGTGTCGTAGGGCACTATGCCGATACCTTCTCTCGGCTCACTCTCGGGGAGGTGGTTTGGCATCCTTATCGGGACTGTCCAGCCTGGTCGGAGGCTGGAGAGTGGCTTCGATGGGTACGTAGAGAGCGGTGGTTGATTGGGTGACATGGGACCGAGCATGAGTTCTTCTCGTACAGTTGGGTTACACGATAGTTTGGGGTGTGCCAGGGGTTTCCTGGTGAGCCCGTGGTCTATCGACACCGGGGGGATGAGAGGACTCTAGACCGACTAGTCATCGCGCCATTGGGCGAGGATTCGGACATGGCGATCGACGTCCCGAACGTGGATGATGTCGGGACTACTACAGAGTACGACCAGTGGTGGGTACTACGGCGATGGCAGGGAGAGGGGCCACTGGGAGGCGCGGAGGCAGCAGCGGTGGGCGGGGAGGGTGCTGAGGCACCAGGGGATGATTGGGGAGCTCCTTTGGAGGACATGGTGGAGGTGGAGGGTGTTGATGCGGATTTGGGGGCTCCGGATCAGCCGGAGATGCAGGACATGGTGGAGCAGTGGGAGCCAGAGCAGGCTATTGTTCCAGAGAGTCCCACGCCTCCGACGTATGCGAAGGAGATGGAGTCTAGGGTACGCGCTGAGAATGCATGGTTGGCGGAGCTACTGTGGAGGCGAGATGAGGAGCTGGGGGATGCGTTGCGGGAGAGGGATCTCCTACGGGCTCGGCTAGCAGAGCGAGAGAGCACACGGGTGGTGCCTCGCCAGCAGGAGGGTGATACTGATGCTGCATGGGAGAGGGATCTCTTACGAGTGCAGCTGGTGCAGCATGATGATGTAGTCACGATGTACCGTAGGCGGGAGGTGGAGTGGTGCCGGCACCGGATGGATTTGGAGGGGGAGATCATCCGCCTTGGGGGGTGGGTACCTGAGCCTTCGGGAGGTGGATCTTCATGTCGGACGAGGGACAGTGTTACTGAGCAGTCAGCATCATCTCGTCGCAGGCGATTGGATGAGGGAGGCGGTAGTAGGCATGATGTTGGGGCTAGCAGTAAGCGCCCTGCGGGGTCCCATAGGACCCACACCACAGGGGGTAGTTCCCGTCGCACCGATCCTGCATGATCATGGTGGCCGATGCCTTAGGCTGGGTGGTTTTGTTATGTGATTGCGGGGTCAAAGGACCAGTTTTGTAGCCTGTGGGCATTTTTTTTTTGATGATATATATATACCGACTTTATTTTGTTTATGCACATGTGATGATTTGATCTTATGTATGATGGTTGATGAATATGGATGTATGCATGTTAATTTATTTTGATGGATGCATATGTTATGTTGAATGCAAGTGTTTTTTATTTATATGTGATATGCAAGAATGAAGTGGATGAATGGAATTTGTGATGTTTGGTTAGGGCACCATAGACTGTTTAGGACTTTGTTTATTTTGTTTTTAAGCCATTGCTGTAATAACTGACTTTGTATGTATACATGTGGTTTTCCTTTTTTTGTATTTTTTGATGGTATTGTAAGGATGAAAAGTAGCGCAGTTGGTTTAGAAATGTAGCTAAGTTTTTCTGAAACTCCGACGGTTTTAACTCACTAGCCACGATTGTGCTTTATCTTACAAGACTTTTGAACAAGGTATGAATCGGACTTGTTTTTGACCAAGTTATTTCACATCCCTGTGTGTGCAATTGAGTTCATTTATGTGGTATTTATCAGGATACCGCCAATGCCAGATGGGCTTTCAACCGAACCTATATTGAGGATCACCTAATTAGCTCCACTAACTCCTTTATTGTATTTAGTCAGATTAATCTGCGGTGTTTTCTAGGATACCATAAGCTAGCTCATCCACATGCAAACATTGATCTGTACACAAGTTAATGTGACAGATATATCGTCATGCGGGAGGTTTACCGCCAATGACCAATAGGTTGTCAACCAAACCGATACTGAGGCTTACCTCATGACCTATCGAAATGCTGAGAGTTCCAGGGATTCAAGTTCGACTCCCTTTTTTTCTTCAATTGTATTGGGATACTTGCTCGATTGTAGTGATAAAAATCACTGTTTATTTTTATTTTATATGTTTTCCTTTTGAGCAAGGGATTTGGATATGGAGTGACGAGAATCACTATTGTATGTGCTTTTTGATGTGTGCCCGGGGGATTGTCAAATTTTGGAGTTTTTGCATTTTTGCAAATTTTTGATGTTTTGCAACTATAGAGAATTTTGGGATTCTTGGGGAATTGGGTAGGGAGGATGCTTGTCCTTTTGCCAACTCTCAACATTCTTTGGGTCATTTACACAGGGGGATAAGCAAGATAACCATTTCGCTTATGGTGACCTAGATTACTATGCAGGTTTCATCTTTCGTTCATACAACTTAGGAATTGTTTTATGTGTTTTAGCTTGTGATAGGATGTTACGTAACAAGGCGTATTTCAAGTAGAACTCTACCTTCGTAAAATCTCTCTGACTTGGTACAGTACGTGGCTAGAAAGCAAAATGACGACTGAAAGACGAAAACTCTTGATACATTATAAGACCACTGACTCTATTGTGGTAAACAACAATAAATGGCGTTTGTTTGTTTGTTTTGTAAGATGGAAAATTATGGAACAAGATGGACTAGCAGAATAATTACGGTCTATGGTGCCTTTGACCTGTACGACCACAAATATGCAATGTATGGGTGTGATGCTTAATGCAGCTACATATTTTTGTATTTTTGATGGATTGATTTTTTTTGTGAATATGAAGATGAGATGGACGAGAAGAGATTTGTACTGATGAATCCTTGGAGCATGCGTTTTGTTTTTTTTTTTTTTTTATTTTTGGGGTTGACCAAGAGATTGCGAGAATCCTTGGAGCATTTTGGTTTGACCAAGCGATTGATGGAATCCTTGGAGCATTTTTGGGGTTGACCAAGCGATTGCGGGAATCCTTGGAGCTTTTTGGGTTGACCAAGCGATTGCAGGAATCCTTGGAGCCTTTTGGGATTGACCAAGCGATTTCGAGAATCCTTGGAGCATTTTTGGGATTGACCAAGCGATTTCGGGAATCCTTGGAGCCTTTTTGGGATTGACCAAGCGATTTCGGGAATCCTTGGAGCCTTTTTGGGATTGACCAAGCGATTTCAGGAATCCTTGGAGCCTTTTTGGGATTTGACCAAGCGATTTCAGGAATCCTTGGAGCATTTTTGGGATTTGACCAAGCGATTTCAGGAATCCTTGGAGCCTTTTTGGGATTGACCAAGCGATTTCAGGAATCCTTGGAGCCTTTTTGGGATTGACCAAGCGATTTCAGGAATCCTTGGAGCCTTTTTGGGATATGGCTCTCTTAGATATAGAATGGTCGCAAATGACTGATATTCAAGGGTTCTGTTTCCTTGATTCCATCAAGAGAGGCTAGCCGGTATGTCCCGGGTCCTATTTTGCTATCAATGACATATGGACCTAACCAATTTGCCGTGAACTTGTCCCTTAGGTGGGACGGCAAACTAGAGTTCTGTTGGTTTTCCTTCAAAACCAAATCACCAACCCGAAAGTCCCTTAGGTGAACTTTCATGTTGTAAGCTTTCTTAAGTCGCTCTTGATAGATACGTAAGTGCTCGAGAGCATTAACGTGTCGTTCGTCAAGCAACGTAAGTTGGTCTAACCGGGCCTACCGTGCAACATCATCATTGATGAACTCTTGCATTGATATGCACAGGGAAGGAATTTCCAACTCTAGAGGCATGACTGCCTCGGAGCCATACATGAGCGAAAATGGAGTAGCCCCAGTGGGCGTTCGAATGCTAGTGCGATAAGCCCAAAGGGCAAGTGGAATTTGGATGTGCCAATCCTTATGACTGTCTGTGACCATCTTTTTAAGGATGGCAACTAGCATTTTGTTTGACGCCTCTGCTTGCCCATTTGCTTGCGGATAATAGGGTGTCAAAAAACTATGCTGAATTTTGTACTTTGTGGTCAAAGCACGCACGTCTTTGTTCTTGAATGGTGGCCCATTATCCGAGATTATTTTGGATGGAATACCAAAATGACATATGATGTTATGCAAAATGAACTCCACAATGCGGGGTCCTGTCGTAGAGGTCAACGGAATTGCTTCCACCCACTTGGTAAAATACTCTGTGGCCGTTATGATAAACGTGTGATGGCCTGACGACGTAGGGGAGATCTTTCCAATTAGATCGAAGCCCCACTGTGAAAATGGCCAAGCGAATGGACTGTCTACAAGGCCTAGGAAGGTACGTGCATCAAATTGGCATGATGTTGACACTTCACGCACTTCTTGACATATGCGCAACAATCTCGCTCTAAAGATGGCCAATAATAGCCCATGCGAAGAATGCGCTTTGTGATGGCCATACCACTAAAGTGGCCACCACATGTACCATCGTGCGCTTGGGCGACTGCCCAAGTGGACTCTTGTTGGTCCAAGCAACGAAGGAGGATCCCTTCATAGCTGCGACGATACAAAATGTCTCCTATCAAGACATACTTAGCCGCTTTCTGCTTGAATGTTCATTTTGCAGCATGCGTCAATCCAAGCGGGAGATTACCTAACTTGAGGTAGTCTCTAATGGGTAAATACCAGTCCTGTTGATCGAAAACCTCGATAGTATGAACAACCAATCCCTCTTGAAGTTCATCCCTAACAAATGCTGAGCGGGATAGAACTTGTAAGAACAACGTTGTGTTGCTATTAATGGGAGTAGGGGAGAACAAGGACCCCTAGTTGGCATGTTTTAGATGATCGTGGATTCGAGAGAACTTATCCGAGGATGGTTCAATCTGGATCATGTGGATTCCTAACGTCAAGTCAGAGCTTGCACGCTCCATCATGGATTGCGATAGGGTTTTGACTTGAATGGTTGTCATATCACCGGAAAGGTCTTGCGGGATTAGTGACCCCAAGGAGGCCATTGTGTCCACAAAATGATTCGATGATCGAGGGAGTGCCTCGATGTCGTACCATTCAAGTTTTGCCAGGAATTTGTCCACAAGGGCTTTATAAGCCTGCAGAACTAGGCATTTGCATTGGTATACCCCTTTGACTTGATTGACAATTAACAACGAATCACCAAAGATGTTCAATCGTTTGATGTTCATGGCGATTGCTGTCTGAAGACCTATGAGCAAGGCTTCATACTCTACATTATTGTTGGTGCATGGGAAATTTAATTTAAATGACAGGGGCATTGGAGCACCCTACGGTGTGAAGAATACTATTCCCATGCCACCACCTTGCTCACACTTAGAACCATCAAAAAATAAGGTTATGTCGGCCTATGACTCAGGCTCATCAGAATCTGGCGATTCTGAGACATGGAAGACCCCATCATCGGGTAGTTCTATGACTAGAGGCTGATCATCTTCAAGAGGAGCCTCTGCTAGTTGATCGGCTATGACCTGTCCTTTGATAGATTTTTGTCCAATAAACTCTATGTCAAATTTCGTCAACAACATGATCCATTTCGCTGTGCGACTACTATGATAAGTATGACTCATCATGTATCGCAATGGATTCTCCTTAGACACAACATACGTAGTGTTGCTCAAGCATGTAGTGGCATAGCTTCTTGGTAGCAAACACCACTGCCAAGCAGAGTTTCTCGACGTATGCATAGTTAAGTTCATAACTGACCAGGGTGCGGCTAAGATAGTAAGTAGCCTATTCTTTGTGAAGTTCATTCTTCTGGGCCAACATGGCGCCCAGTGCCACCTCAGTAGCTGAGATGTATAAGTAGAACGACACTCCTGGTCTAGGTGGTGCCAATACTGGCGGTGAAGCCAAGTATTGTTTGATGTCATCAAAGGCTGACTGGCACTCGTCATCCCAGTGAAATGTAACCCCCTTGTGCAATAATTTGTTCATGGGTCGGCACTTGTCAGATAGTTGCGCTATGAAGCGCTTAATCGACGCGACCTTTCCTTGCAAACTTCTAAGCTGCTTAATAGTAGTTGGGGGAGGCATTTCAAGGATTGCCTTGACTTTCTTTGGGTCCACCTCGATGCCTCGCTTTGAGACTATAAAACCCAAGAGTTTTCCAGATGTGACGCCGAATACGCACTTCTTGGGATTCAGTCTGACCTTATGCTCCATGAGGTGATCGAGGATCTTGCTTAAGTCATCGAGATGATCTGAGCGCAAAAGAGACTTGGCTAACAGATCATCCATGTAATCTTCCAAAGTTTTATGCATGTAATCATGGAAGATGTATGTCATGGCACGTTGGTAGGTGGCGCCAGCATTTTTAAGGCCAAAAGGCATGACCTTATAACAAAATGTCCCCCAAGGCATTGTGAATGCCATTTTGAGTTGATCCTCAGGATTGATACGAATCTGATTGTATCCTGAGAAACCATCCATGAGGGATAGCATTTCATGACCTGCTGTAGCGTCTACCAACGCATCGATGCTTGGCAAGGGGAAATCATCCTTAGGACTCACTTTGTTTAGATCTCAAAAATTAGTGCATATGCGAATCCTCCCATCGGGCTTTTTGATGGGCACCATGTTGGACAGCCATGGCGGATAATCCACGTAGATGACAAACTGTGCATCCAACAGCTTTTGCAATTCGTCTTTGACCATCAAGGCCACTGTTGGGTGCATCTTACGTAGTTTTTGCTTAATCGGCTTGATTGTCGGGTCAAGCGTTAGATTATGCGTGACTAGCTGCGGATCTAGCCCCGACATGTCTCTGTATGACCATGCAAAAACCTCCTTCTTCTCTTTGAGAAGGGCAATGTAGTCGGCTTGCTCTTTAGGGGATAAGCTTACCCCCAACTTGATAATCTATGGATTCATTGGATCTAAGCCGATGTCTACGTCAGTCGTCTCCTCGACTGACATGTGGGATCCGTCCTCCAACTGATGTGGAGTCGGGATCAAATGGATATCATTAGCTGAGTTTAAATCTATGTTTGGAACCTCGGGTCCCTCTTCAGCTTGAAAAATATCCTGAGTTGTCCCTGGGGTAAAATGAGGCATTTTATCGAAAGGCCAATACTCTGATGGGGAGAGCGGTGAATTGACGTGATCCCAGTCGATGGCATCTATGTCTAGATGCAATGACCGTGCTGGATCGGCCGGATTGTGGATGGGTGCGGTCAAATCAATGGAGATCATGTGGATGAAATGAATTTGGTCTCCATTACCGTGGGTGTGATAACTCAAACATTCTGGATGCTCCCTATGCTCTGGATCTAGCTCTGTAGGGACGGGCATGAACGGATCGGCCCTATGTGTTGATAGGAAGATAGGGTCTTCCCTCGGCATTGATGTCATTATAGGGTCTCGGGGTGGACGGTGCTCGTCATAAACTTGGAGCCATGGATCCAACACTTGGTCCCACCCTACTGGGTCTACGTACCATTCATGCCCTAACCTTATGCCTAGTTGTGCCATCAGTTCTTCATGGGTTACAGGGTGATTGTGTCATCGCGCATGATTAAGATATTCCATCTCAGTTTCGTCTTCGTAATCATTGTCGGTGATCCAAAGGCCCTCGTTGGCCTCGACAGCTGTCTGCGACATATTATGCTCATCTTGTTCGAGCAAATTAATCTGATCCCATTGCGGTTGTTCCACACTCGGTGGGGGGACCTGATTCTCTTGACATTGCACTGGTTCAATTGGAACCTCTAAAGGGAACAATTTCAAAAAGATATCTGGACATTGTTTATGCTCTCCTTGGAAGTTAGTGTCCAAAATTTCACCTCTCTCTATCAACGGAGAAGGGTTATTGATGTTACCAAGGGTGGTTGTTGACCATGGGAGATAATCTCCCAATGTGTACGTTGTGTTTGGGTTGGCATAAGGATCTGATGCCAATCCACCCTTGTTGCCTATTCCTAGGCCTTGCATGTTTTCCACCAAGATGTCTAAGGGCGGGGGTGGTTGAACCCTACTCCCGACTTATCATAAGGCATTTGATATCTTGGGTGGCAAAGGACACGCACCCCTTGCTCATACCTACCTAACCCGTATCCGTGCCAATTGCATTGGCCGAGATATCTCAGAGCGAAGTCCGGGTTCGATAGATAATTGACATTTTTGGCAAAAGGCTCTTCGTCCTCGTCCTTTTGCTTGCATGGTTCGATACCATGATCAAGGCCCCCATACACAAAATTTGTCTGGTTTGGTGGGTAACCTAAAGGAACAACTATCCCTATGGGAAGGCGAGGTCTCCCCATGTCCTGCACTGATTCTAGCGTGGGCGTTGCTACAACATTCTGCACTAGATATTCCCCCAGGCCCGTACTGGCTATTTCAATAGTAATTGTTGACGATTGAGAGGGAGGAAATGGAAGGCCTTCCTGAGTCCATTCCATGTTGGGTGGATTAGGAGCTTCAGCTTCCATTGTGCTAGGTATTTCTTCTATTGAGACAGTTGATATCGTTGGCAACACCTCTTCTAGGGGTTGAGCCTCTTCCAGGATCTGTTTTCCTTTGTCCTTCTATTTAGCCATGACAGGTGGCATTGGTAATGAAGGAGCAGATGATGAAGATGCACCTGGCTGGGGTTTTGATGGATTAGTCACCAGTGGTGCCCATGGCATCGGACCCTGTCTAGATGGATTTAATTGGAAATCCAAGTGCGTCGACGGGAGGGTCGATTGCGGCATCAATTGCACTGCATTGCAATATTTGAAGGGTTCTAAGTCCATCGGGACTACATGTATTTCTCCTTCAAATGCATACTTCAATAATTGGTGAGCTATCGAAGGGACACACTTCATGTCCCTAATCCATGGTCGCCCTAGCAATATGTTGTATGCCATCTCGCCTTCCAAAATATGGCACAATGTGGGTATCGTCTTTTGTCCTACCTAGATGGGTAGAACAATTGTGCCGACTGTCGAGCATATCGCATCGTTGAATGCTCGCAGTGTGTATGTGGAAGCCGTGATATGAGAGGCTAGCAGCTTTAGATGTTTTAATGCTGTAGTGGTAATGATGTTACTGGACGAGCCAGTATCTACCAACACTCTCTTGTACGGGATCCCGTTGACCCGCGCGATAACGTGCAGGGGTGGATCTGCCATGTCATTCGATACTATTTTAACTTCATCCTCTCTGAAGGTAATGATCGGCTCCGTACATCGTTTTACATGTCCCACGAAGTTATTGAAGGAATTCGCTTCGTGAGGCTATAACTCGATGGCTTTCAAAATTTCCATGAGAGCTTCTCGATGGGGCGCTGACTGCTGTATAAGCTCATAGATGGAAAGCCTAGCCGATGTAGTCCGCAAACTCTGCATGAGTTTGGTCCGTATCGTGACCTCGGGTCTAGGCGGAGGCAACTGCACAGTGTGTTGTTGAGGTTGCGATGTTGAAGGAACTTCTCTTGTAGCTGCCTCAGGGGCAACTCCTGGGTATTTCTTGTTCCTGGTTACTATGCTGATCATTCCCACATACCCTTGCATGGGGAGATTTTGTCGCACCTCATTGACCTGAAGAGGTTTTGCCTATGCCTCGTGGGCAGGAAAAGGGTCCTTGAATACCCCCATCTGCTGATTATTTGGCGCTATGGGGTTGTCCACTGCCAATGTTTGATTATCAATCAAATCTTGTATCAATCCCTTGAATTTCCAACATGCGTTTAGGTCATGTCCCCTTCGCTTGTGGAACCTACAATACAAATCCTCCCTATATCCCTTAGGCTTGGGAGTGTTAGGATCTATGGTTTGGATTTCTAGAAGGGTGATTAGATTTGCCGCTGACAAGCGGTCAAATAGGGAGTCCCTAGACTCCGTATAAGGGGTGAATTGTCGCTTAGGGCGACGCTGCTGATTTTGCTCCTATTTTTTATTTTCTCTTTCATAATTAGGAGGCACTGCCTGATAATTAGCCTTTTGAGGCTGTATTTCTTGCACAGGCTTGGGAACATTTATCGCAACTTGATTAACCACAGCAGGTTTTGGTTGCATAGTCCCTGTCTTTGTATTTTTGTTCCACTCTTTCTTTTTGGGCTTGGTGATTTTGCCCTCCTGTATTTTGATCTCTTCGATAACTCTGGCTTGCGCCAAAGCTTCTTCTAGGCTAGCGTATTTTTGCAGCTATAATAGCCCAGAGATTGATCTCAGACAACTCCGTGAAAACATTTGTGTGAGGTCGGACATAGGGGGAAGGTAAGGTAGCTTAGAAAGCAGAGCCCTCCATCGATTCTCGTAAGCCGCCATTGTCTCTTCCTCATATTGCCTGAGGCTGGCCAGATCACTCAATGATGCCTTCTTCTTGGTGTTGAAGGCAAAGCGTTCTAGGAACGCATCTACTAATTGATCCAAGTTATTTATGCTGTGCTTCGGCAACTGTGTGAACCAATCCGAGGCAGGACCTGCGAATGTGGTTATGAATGTCCTTAGCAATAGCGCATCATTATCCTGAATGCCAAAGCATTGGCTCAGGAATCTTGTCACGTGCTCTTGAGCATCCTCTTCACCCTTAAAGACTGCCAACTGAGGCAACTTGAAATGTTTAGGATAAAGAGGTGTGGGCACTGACGGATGCACCGAATGACTGCGGAGTTGTCGTAACATGGGCTTTTGGTGCCCAGAAGCTTTTGTCTCTATAGACTCCAAACGCTCTAATAGCGCTTTGTATGCATCGAAAGATTTAATCTCTTCCTCTTTTGTTTGCTCCCATTGTGAGTTGTGGGAGACTAGAGGCCTATGGGGGGGTGGCCGAATGGCAGCCCTCCCGCCTTGATAGGGCATTTCGGCCCATTCTTCTTCTGGTTCATACTCCTCATAAACTTCCTGAGGAGTCTCTGGGCGAGACCTATGACCCTGAGTGAGTCCCCGCTGAGGGTACCCATCGTTGTTTCGGGGAGTGGCCTCCCTCTCAGGTCTATGGGGTCTCGGAGGCAAAGCTTGGCGAGGTCGCGGAGACCTATCCTGCACCAAGGGATTATACCTCTCATATTGTTCTACTTTTTGAGTGCGAGGGGTTGGCACCCTCTCAGGTAGTTTGTAAAGCAGCTCGTCTGCTTCGCGTTGAATGCGCTCTTTGTTAAGGCGGTATAAGCGCTCTAACTGCTGATGATCTTGCTCAAGCCACGTGATCTGGGCTTGGCGGGCGGCATGTCTGGCGACTTCCAGGTCAATTTGATCTGCCATCTTGGGCTTAGGAGGCCTGTATGCCTCTCCTATGTATTTGCCTTGGTCGTGATGATCCAAGATTTCAATGGGTCGCTTCCCTCTGTCGAGGTTGGCGACATTTACTTGAGGCTCTGGCCTTAATGTGTGATCATGATATCTAGCAGGTGCGAAAGTGCAAGGCTCCCACGTTGTATATTGCTCTCGAGGAATGCGATGATCTTCCTCGTACTCCCTTTCATGGGTGTGAAAGGGGCGGGCAGAGTTAGCTCGCCCTGTGTGGAGAGCCCTGCGCTCTGGGTTTTGTCTTTCAGTTCTAACAATGATGGGAGGCAAAGGAGAGATGCCATAGTCATGTTGTCTCTCCTCATGGACACTGTGCCTCTCTAGCGCTTCGTTGCACGGTGGCCACTCATATCTAGCCTCTAAAGGCGGTCTTCTATTTGCGTTGAGTGTCACACGTAAAGGTTCTTCCCGAAAGGGGCTATTCTGAATGGGCGTATCCCCCAGAGGGGTGTCCCTATAATTCCACCTAGACATGGAATGATGTGGATTCTCTTGTGGCCCAGACCGCCAAGGCGGTATGACCAAGTCTTCAGGGCTAAAGCGAAGGCGACTTGTGCCCGCTTCTTGTGCACCTTTCGGAGCTTCTGCCCTTGATTGGGCTTGGCTACGGGTGTACACCATTGTGGTACCTTTCTACTAGCTAAGCATATTTTTATCTTTTCATTTATGATTTATGATTTTTTTTTGTTACACTAAGCAGAAATGAACACACACATACACAAATGGTGATTATCTCTTTTAAAGATTAATGGTGTGTCCTAGACTGGTTTTAGTGCGTTTTGATGATTTTGTTTTTGTTTTTGAAAGTTTTGAAGAACGTTTAAATGCATAATGAAGGCTCATATGACTCCCATAAATGGTCACCCCTTCAATATACCAACCAGGTCGATATACCAACCTCTCTATATACCCGCCCTTACGAGAGGGAGACTATAGGTACGTGAGAGTAGATGGTACGTGGTACGTAGGCGGTACGGAAGGGGGATTGTCCTGTTAATGACACCTACCATAGAAGACTTATCCTCATGCGCTAGGAATCACCCCAACGACACTCGATCAGCTTTCGTCAGGATTTACGCCTAACAATAGTGACAATCGAGGAAATGGATGCAAAATCAAGCCAAGGTGGTGATGAAATCCACCGATGGTCTTGATCAAGGGCTGGGGTTTTACGACCAGCTCCTTGGTTTAAAAATGTTGCGTGAAGTGTGTGTGATTCTTTTTATTAAAAAAAATGAAACAGGCAAAAACAACTTTCCCTAAGAAGGCAAAATTAACAGAAAACAAAAACAGAAAAATAGAAAATAATAGGAACAGTTTTAAAACCCTTACTTTTCTCTGCCTAAACCTGCTGTTTTTGATCCTCGGCTCTGAAAATTCATAGACAAAAATTCGTTCCTCTGTGAGATGAATTACAGAACAGAATTCGTCCCTCTCTGAGACGAATTAGAATTCGTCTCAGGGTCAGACGAATTGCAGTAAAGTAATCGCCACAGGCAAAGACGAATAACAGTCAAAAATTGAAAAAGGTACCTGTAAGCACAAAAACACAAGTTTTAATCAGTTTTTGTGATCTCAAAATTCAGGGGACAGAGTCCCACCGTGATCGCCACTGAAAGCACGAGATTCTAGACGAAAGAAACACTAATTGCGATGTATTCAAAATCAAATACGCTTAAGTCCTAAAATGTAGAATGCATGAAGTGAAAGAGACGAATTGAACGGAGATACAAGAAAATGGAGAAATCACAGCCCTTTTATTTAACTCTCTTGATCTCGGTTACAAATATGCCTCCTCCCTTTTTAGGGGCTAGGAGTGTTAAATGAATTTGGTTACAATCAAGACTTAATGTTCCTCCTTTCGCGTGCCCACATTTGAAATGGGCGGGCCAAAACGTTGCCGTCACTGGTGTTGATGAGTCCTTAACCTTTGTTGCTCCTCCTGCGATCAAAGAAACAACAAAGATGTTAGTAGCACCTGTGACAAAAATATGAAGCGTTTGATCTTAAAACCAATGGAAGATGCATGCGTAAGATTAACTAAATCGATAAATAAGATGATTCCAAATAACCTGCAAACTCGACAGAGACCAAAAAACATTACCAGAGGGCCGCTGCCATCGAAACAGTCGGCCAATTCACACTCAGCTATAATTCGTCCCTGGGAAGGATGAATTAATTCATCCTCGGGTAGGATGAATCCGATTGTCTCCTCGGGTAGGACGAATTCGACTGTGATGAAAAGCTGAAATGATGCCATCCAAATGTCGCATCTCGGGATCTCCAAATGACCTGCAAACATAGGGGTTAGCTAATTGGGGGCATTTTGGGATGACCCAGATGGTCGGATTCTCCCAATTTGACCTCCATCAATAGGAATTTGGCGTCGCTACCTGCAAGTTAGTGGGACAACAAAAGCGACGAGAACATGATGAAATCTGATCAAAACATTATGAAATCGAACATATGAACTATCTAGACAACATAAAATGAAATGAAAGATGAACAAATGACAAAAGAACCAATTAGAATGAAACTTAAAAGGTGCGGGGCGCCCAAGTGGGCCGCCCACCGTTGGAACTTGATTTTGGCACCAATCCACTTGGGATGGGCCCAAAATCTCTTAGGATGGGGTTGTCAGCAAATTGGTGGATTAAAGTGGTCAAATGTCAGGTTTTTGGGTTTGAATTCACACTTCCAATAGCCACCCAATAACCTCTCTTGCGAAAGAGATTAAGGATGTGGAAAATGTAAATCAAAAGGGTAAAGGTGTGGTATCAAATCGACAGCACTTCGTTGCTTGAAAATGCCTCCTACTTCTCTTTTTGGGTGGGAAAAGTCCACCATTTTATAGACCCAGGGGGTATCTTTGGAGAGGCATGCATAAGCGCCATGTGGTGGTCATAGGTGCCATGTGGCGGTCATGTCTTCTCATGAGAGAGGAAAGTCCTCCATGACTTGGGCTTTCATGATCGCCCTTGTGACAGTCCTCTAACGGCCCATCTGCCCACCTACACGCACGTGTGCGAGGCAGGAGTCATCAATTAACTGTTTTTGGTTGCCACTTGGTGCCATTCTTCTTTTTGCCCGTTAAACCTGGAATTCGTCTTGACCAAAGACGAATTAAGAATTCGTCCCTGGGTGAGACGGATCCCAGTTTGAATTCATCCCTGGGTGAGACGAATACTGAGCAAAGTGCCTGAATGTGCCAAATTGCCTTTTGACCTTACAAAATTGCTACAAAAGTGGTTAGGACCACTGTTTAACCTCTGAGGGCTGCCCTAGGGGCTGTGTGTGTCAAAGCGATCAGTGTTTGTAGTCACATAATCGGATTGGTGTTGTTTTGGTGTCTATAGTTATCATTAACAGGAAGAGTGTAGTTAATTAATTCAGTCTTACAGGCCATTCCAACATATTATGTCTTTGTATTCTATGCCAAAATCAGTTGAAAAAAGTTTTATCTTTATTATGCGATCCTTTGGAACCTCGGGTCCCTCTTCAGCTTGAAAAATATCCTGAGTTGTCCCTGGGGTAAAATGAGGCATTTTACCAAAAGGCCAAACTCTGATGGGGAGAGCGATGAATTGACGCGATCCCAGTCGATGGAATCTATGTCTAGATGCAATGACCGTGCTGGATCGGTCGGTTGCGAATGGGTGCGGTCAAATCAATGGAGATCATGTGGATGAAATGAATTTGGTCTCCATTACCACGGGTGTGATAACTCGAATATTCTAGATGCTCCCTATGCTCTGGATCTGGCTCTGTAGGTACGGGCATGAACGGATCGGCCCTATGTGTTGATAGGAAGACAGGGTCTTCCCTCGGCATTGATGTCATTATAGGGTCTCGGGGTGGACGGTGCTCGTCGTAAACTTGGAGCCATGGATCCAACACTTGGTCCCACCCTACTGGGTCTACGTACCATTCATGCCCTAACCTTATGCCTAGTTGTGCCATCAGTTCTTCATGGGTTACAGTGGTGATTGTGTCGTCACGCATGATTAAGATATTCCATCTCAGTTTTGTCTTCGTAATCATTGTCGATGATCCAAAGGCCCTCGTTGGCCTCGACATCTGTCTGCGACATATTATGCTCATCTTGTTCGAGCAAATTAATCTGATCCCATTGCGCTTGTTCCACACTCGATGGGGAGACCTGCTTCTCTTGACATTGCACTGGTTCAATTGGAACCTCTAAAGGGAACAATTTCAAAAAGATATCTCGGACACTCGTTTATGCTCTCCTTGGAAGTTAGTGTCCGAACTTTCACCTCTCTCTATCAACGAGAGAAGGGTTATTGATGTTACCAAGGGTGGTTGTTGACCATGGGAGATAATCTCCCAATGTGTACGTTGTGTTTGGGTTGGCATAGGGATCTGATGCCAATCCACCCTTGTTGCCTATTCCTAGGCCTTGCATGTTTTCCACCAAGATGTCTAAGGGCAGGGGGTGGTTGAACCCTACTCCCGACTTATCATAAGGCATTTGATATCTTAGCTGGCAAAGGACACGCACCCCTTGCTCATACCTACCTAACCCATATCCGTGCCAATTGCATTGGCCGAGATATCTCATAGTGAAGTTCGGGTTTGACAGATAATTGACATTTTCAACAAAAGGCTCTTCGTCCTCGTCCTTTTGCTTGCATGGTTCGATACCATGATCAAGGCCCCCATACACAAAATTTGTCTGGTTTGGTGGGTAACCTAAAGGAACAACTGTCCCTATGGGAAGGCGAGGTCTCACCATGTCCTGCACTGATTCTAGCGTGGGCGTTGCTACAACATTCTGCACTAGATATTCCCCTAGGCCCGTACTGGCTATTTCAACAGTAATTGTTGACGATTGAGAGGGAGGAAATGGAAGGCCTTCTTGATTCCATTCCATGTTGGGTGGATTAGGAGCTTCAGCTTCCATTTTTCTAGGTATTTATTCTATTGAGACAGTTGATATCGTTGGCAACACCTCTTCTAGGGGTTGAGCCTCTTCAGGATCTGTTTTCCTTTGTCCTTCTATTTAGCCATGACAGGTGGCGTTGGTAATGAAGGAGCAGATGATGAAGATGCACTCGGTCGGGGTTTTGATGGATTAGTCACCAGTGGTGCCCGTGGCATTGGACCCTGTCTAGATGGATTTAACTGGAAATCCAAGTGCGTCGACGGGAGGGTCGATTGCGGCATCAATTGCACTACATTACAATATTTGAAGGGTTCTAAGTCCATCGGGACTACATGTATTTCTCCTTCAAATGTATACTTCAGACACTGGTGAGCTATCGAAGGGACACACTTCATGTACCTGATCCATGGTCGCCCTAGCAATATGTTGTATGCCATCTCGCCTTCCAAAATATGGCACAATGTGGGTATCGTCTTTTGTCCTACCTGGACGGGTAGAACAATTGTGCCGACTGTCGAGCATATCGCATCGTTGAATGCTCGCAGTGTGTATGTGGAAGCCGTGATATGAGAGGCTAGCAGCTTCAGATGTTTTAATGCTACAGTGGTAATGATGTTACTGGACGAGCTAGTATCTACCAACACTCTCTTGTACGGGATCCCGTTGACCCACGCGATAACGTGCAGGGGTGGATTTGCCATGTCATTCGATATTGTTTTAACTTCATCCTCTCTGAAGGTAATGACTGGATCTATACATCGTTTTACATGTCCCACGAAGTTATTGAAGGAATTTGCTTCGTGAGGCTGTAAATCGATGGCTTTCAAAATTTCCATGAGAGCTTCTCGATGGGGCGCTGACTGCTGTATAAGCTCATAGATGGAAAGCCTAGCCGATGTAGTTCACAAACTCTGCGTGAGTTTGGTCCGTATCGTGACCTCGGGTCTAGGCGAAGTTAACTGCACAGTGTGTTGTTGAGGTTGCGACGATGAAGGAACTTCTCTTGTAGCTGCCTCAGGGGCAACTCCTGGGTATTTCTTGTTCCTGGTTACTATGCTGATCATTCCCACATACCCTTACATGGGGAGATTCTATCGCACCTCATTGACTTGTAAATGTTTTGCCTATGCCTCATGGGTAGGCAAAGGGTCCTTGAATACCCCCATCTGCTGATTATTTGGTGCTATGGGGTTGTCCACTGCCAATGTTTGATTATCAATCAAATCTTGTATCAATCCCTTGAATTTCCAACATGCGTTTAGGTCATGTCCCCTTCACCTGTGGAACCTATAATACAAATCCTCCCTGTATCCCTTAGGCTTGGGAGTGTTAGGATCTATGGTTTGGATTTCTATAAGGGTGATTAGATTTGCCGCTGACAAGCTATCAAATAGGGAGTCCCTAGACTCCGTATAAGGGGTGAATTGTCGCTTAGGGCGACGCTCGCTGATTTTGCTCCTATTTTTTATTTTCTCTTTCATAATTAGGAGGCACCGCTCGATAGTTAGCCTTTTGAGGCTGTATTTCTTGTACAGGCTTGGGAACATTTATCACAACTTGATTAACCACAGCAAGTTTTGGTTGCGTAGTCCCTGTCTTTGTATTTTTGTTCCTCTCTTTCTTTTTGGGCTTGGTGATTTTGCCCTCCTGTATTTTGATCTCTTCGATAACTTTGGCTTGCGCCAAAGCTTCTTCTAGGCTGGCGTATTTTTGTAGCTGTAATAGCCCAGAGATCGATCTCAGACAACTCCATGAAAACATTTGTGTGAGGTCGGACATAGGGGGAAGGTAAGGTAGCTTAGAAAGCAGAGCCCTCCATCGATTCTCGTAAGCCGCCATTATCTCTTCCTCATATTGCCTGAGGCTGGCCAGATCACTCAATGATGCCTTCTTCTTGGTGTTGAAGGCAAAGCGTTCCAGGAATGCATATACTAATTGATCCAAGTTATTTATGCTGTGCTTCGGCAACTATGTGAACCAATCTGAGGCAGGACCTGTGAATGTGTTTATGAATTTCCTTAGCAATAGCACATCATTATCCTGAATGCCAAAGCATTGTCTCAGGAATCTTGTCACGTGCTCTTGAGCATCCTCTTCACCCTTAAATACTGCCAACTGAGGCAACTTGAAATGTTTGGGATAAAGAGGTGTGGGCACTGACGGATGCACCGGATGACTGTGGAGTTGTCGTAACGTCGGCCTTTGGTGCCCAGAAGCTTTTGTCTCTACAGACTCCAAACGCTCTAATAGCGCTTTGTATGCATCGAAAGATTTAATCTCTTCCTCTTTTGTTTGCTCCCGTTGTGAGTTATGGGAGACTGGAGGCCTATGGGGGGGTGGCCGAATGGCAGCCCTCCTGCCTTGATAGGGAGTTTCGGCCCATTCTTCTTCTGGTTCATACTCCTCATAAACTTCCTAAGGAGTCTCTAGGCGAGACCTATGACCTTGAGTGAGTCCCCGCTAAGGGTACCCATCGTTGTTTCGAGGAGTGGCCTCCCTCTCAGGTCTATGGGGTCTCGGAGGCAAAGCTTGGCGAGGTTGCGGAGACCTATCCTGCACCAAGGGATTATACCTCTCATATTGTTCTGCTTTTTGAGTGTGAGGGGTTGGCACCCTTTCAGGTAGTTTGTAAAGCAGCTTGTCTGCTTCGCGCTGAATGCGCTCTTTGTTAAGGTGGTATAAGCACTCTAACTGCTGATGATCTTGCTCAAGCCACATGATCTGGGCTTGGCGGGCTGCATGTCTAGAAACTGCCAGGTCAATTTGATCTGCCATATTGGGCTTAGGAGGCCTGTATGCCTCTCCTATGTATTTGCCTTGGTCATGATGATCCAAGATTTCAATGGGTCACTTCCCTCTGTCGAGGTTGGTGACATTTACTTGAGGCTCTGGCCTTAATGTGTGATCATGATATCTAGCAGGTGCAGAAGCGCAAGGCTCCCACATTGTATATTGCCCTCAAGGAATGCGATGATCTTCCTCGTACTCCCTTTCATGGGTGTGAAATGGGCAGGCAGAGTTAGCTCGCCCTGTGTGGAGAGCCCTGCACTCTGGGTTTTGTCTTTCAGTTCTAACAATGATGGGAGGCAAAGGAGAGATGCCATAGTCACGTTGTCTCTCCTCATGGACATTGTGCCTCTTTAGTGCTTCGTTGCACGGTGGCCACTCATATCTAGCCTCTAAAGGCGGTCTTCTATTTGCGTTGAGTGTCACACGTAAAGGTTCTTCCCGAAAGGGGCTGTTCTGAATGGGCATATCCCCCAGAGGGGTGTCCCTATAATTCCACCTAGACATGGAATGATGTGGATTCTCTTGTGGCCCAGACCGCCAAGGCGGTATGGCCAAGTCTTCAGGGCTAAAGCGAAGGCGACTTGTGCCCGCTCCTTGTGCACCTTTCGAAGCTTTTGCCCTTGATTGGGCTTGGCTACGGGTGTACACCATTGTGGTACCTTTCTACTAGCTAAGCAGATTTTTATCTTTTCATTTATGATTTATGATTTTTTTTTGTTACACTAAGCAGAAATGAACACACACATACACAAATGGTGATTATCTCTTTTAAAGATTAATGGTGTGTCCTAGACTGGTTTTAGTGCGTTTTTATGATTTTGCTTTGTTTTTGAAAGTTTTGAAGAACATTTAAATACATAATGAAGGCTCATATGACTCCCATAAATGGTCGCCCCTTCAATATACCAACTAGGCTGATATACCAACCTCTCTATATACCTGCCCTTACGAGAGGGAGACTATAGGTACGTGAGAGCAGATGGTACATGGTACGTAGGCAGTACGGAAGGGGGATTGTCCTGTTAATGAAACCTACCATAGAAGACTTATCCTCACGCGCTAGGAATCACCCCAACGACACTCGATCAACTTTTGTTAGGATTTACGCCTAACAACAGTGACAATCGGGGAAATGGATGCAAAATCAAGCCAAGGTGGTGATGAAATCCACTGATGGTTTTGGTCAAGGGATGGGGTTTTACGACCAGCTCCTTGGTTTAAAAATGTTGCGTGAAGTGCGTGTGATTCTTTTTATTAAAAAAAATGAAACAGGCAGAAACAACTTTCCCTAATAAGGCAAAATTAACAGAAAACAAAAATAGAAAAACAAAAAATAATAGGAACAGTTTTAAAACCCTTACTTTTCTTTGCCTAAACCTGCTGTTTCTGATCCTCGGCTCTGAAAATTCACAGACAAAAATTCATTCCTCTGTAAGACGAATTACAGAATAGAATTCGTCCCTGTCTGAGACGAATTAGAATTCGTCTCAGGGTCAGACAAATTTCAGTAAAGTAATCACCACAGGCAAAGACAAATAACAGTCAGAAATTGAAAAAGGTACCTGTAAGCACAAAAACACAAGTTTTAATCAGTTTTTGTGATCTCAAAATTTAGGGGACAGAGTCCCACCGTGATCGCCACTGAAAGCACGAGATTCTAGATGAAAGAAACAATAATTGCGATGTATTCAAAATCAAATACGCTTAAGTCCTAAAATGTAGAATGCATGAAGTGAAAGAGACGAATTTAACGGAGATACAAGCAAATGGAGAAATCACAGCCCTTTTATTTAACTCTCTTGATCTCGATTACAAATATGCCTCCTCCTTTTTCAGGGGCTAGGAGTGTTAAATGAATTTGGTTACAATCAAGACTTAATGCTCCTCCTTCCGTATGCCCACATTTGAAATGGGCGGTCCAAAACGTTGCCGTCGCTGGTGTTGATGAGTCCTCAACCTTTGCTACTCCTCCTGCGATCAAAGAAACAACAAAGATGTTAGTAGCACCTGTGACAAAAATATGGAGCGTTTGATCTTAAAACCAATTGAAGATGCATGCGTAAGATTAACTAAATCGATAAATAAGATGATTCCAAATAACCTGCAAACTCGACAGAGACCAGAAAACACTACCAGAGGGTTGTTGACATCGAAAAAGTCGACCAATTCACACTCAACTATAATTCATCCTGGGAAGGATGAATTCTACTGTAATTCGTCCTCGGGTAGGACGAATTCAACTGTAATTCGTCCTCGGGTAGGACGAATTCGACTGTGATGAAAAGCTGAAATGATGCCATCCAAATGTCGCATCTCGGGATCTCCAAATGACCTGCAAATAGAGGGGTTAGCTAATTGGGGGCATTTTGGGACGACCCAGATGGTCGGATTCTCCCAATTTGACCTCCATCAACGAGAATTTGGCGTCGCTACCTGCAAGTTAGTGGGACAACTAAAGTGACGAGAACATGATGAAATCTGATCAAAACATTATGAAATCGAACATATGAACTATCTAGACAACATAAAATGAAATGAAAGATGAAAAATGACAAAAGAAAAATGAGAATGAAACTTAAAAAGTGCAGGGCGCCCAAGTGGGCTGCCCACCGTTGGGACTTGATTTTGGCACCAATCCACTTGGGATGGGCCCAAAATCTCTTAGGATGGGGTTTTCAGCAAATTGGTGGATTAAAGTGGTCAAATGTCAGGTTTTTGGGTCTGAATTCACACTTCCAATAGCCACCCAATAACCTCTCTTGCGAAAGAGATTAAGGATGTGGAAAATGTAAATCAAAAGGGTAAAGGTGTGGTATCAAATCGACAACACTTCGTTGCTTGAAAATGCTTCCTACTTGTTTTTTGGGTGGGAAAAGTCCACCATTTTATAGACCCACGGGGTCTCTTTGGAGAGGCATGCATAAGCGCCATGTGGTGGTCATAGGTGCCATGTGGTGGTCATGTCTTCTCATGAGAGAGGAAAGTCCTCCATGACTTGGGATTTCATGACTGCCCTTGTGACAGTCCTCTAATAGCCCATCTGCCCACCTACATGCACGTGCGAGGCAGGAGTCATCAATTGACTGTCTTTGGCTGCCACTTGGTGCCATTCTTCTTTTTGCCCGTTAAACCTAGAATTCATCCTGACCAAAGACGAATTAAGAATTCGTCCCTGGGTGATACGGATCCCAGTTTGAATTCATCTCTGGGTGAGACGAATACTGAGCAAAGTGCCTGAATGTGCCAAATTGCATTTTGACCTTACAAAATTGCTACAAAAGTGGTTAGGACCACTGTTTAACCTCTGAGGGCTGCCCTAGGGGCTGTGTGTGTCAAATCAATTAGTGTTTTCAGTCACATAATTGGATTGGTGCTTTTTTGGTGTCTATAGTTATCATTAACAGGAAGAGTGTAGTTAATTAATTCAGTCTTACAAGCCATTCCAACATATTATGTCTTTGTATTCTATGCCAAAATCAGTTGAAAAAAGTTTTATCTTTATTATGCGATCCTTTTTATGGTTAGATTTAAATGATAAAATAAAATTTTCTTTGGTGAAATGGAGCAAGTTGTTGATGATAAAACTAGGGGAGGTCTTGGTTTAAGAGCTCTTACAGATGCAAACTTAGCTCTTAGAGGAAAATTTATCTAGAGATTGTACAAAGAGAGTAAAATACAATGGGTAAGATTTCTTATAAGTATGTTGATCCCAATGACCCAAGTTTAATATTTATTGCATTCTCTCTTCCAAATGGTTATACTCTTTGGAATGGTTTAAAAAATATATTGATCTTATTATTAAAGGTTTAAGATGGGTGGTGGGAATTGGAGAAAAAAATTCTATTTGGATGGATACTTGGTGTGATAAAAAACCACTCAATTTAGATCCAATTTTAAAACCTTGGATGAGATTGCTTCAAGATAAATAATGTGATAGGGTTTCAAATATTTTGTACAAGGATCGAGAAGGAAGATACAAATGGAAAGAATAATTTTTTAACAAGTATACAAGACATTGATTCTAGGAGGCAATTGAGTAGAAAGATAATAACTATAATTATTTTGAGGGGTGCCAAGGATAAATTGATTTGGCAGTTGAATAGCTCAGGAGAATACACAACAAGAAGTGGATATAATTTTCAACACCAACATAATAATAATATCACTAGAATTTGGAGAGATATTTTGGATAGCCCAAGCATTCCTAAAGTTAAAAATTTTGTTTGGATGATAGGTCAAAGAAGAATTTTATCTTGGGATAACCTTATGAAAAGGGGATTCCATGGCCCCTCTAAATGTATTTTTTGTAATAAGTATTGACCATATCTTGGGATATTGCTCAATAGTCTGGAATCTATGGCAATGGATTCTTAATATGTTTGGTAAATGCATGGTGATGAATAGCATAATTGAATATTGGTTAAAGTAATAGTAGAGAACTTATAAAAGTGAGTCTTTATAGACAATATAGGATATATCAAAAGATACAATACTTTGGAATATATGGCTAGAAAGGAATAGAAGAATATTTAAAGGAAAGGAAAGCAGTTTATAGGTAATGAAAAAGAATATATGTTTAGCCATAGAGGAGTCTAATCCAACCCTATCAACTCACCCAATCCCTAATTTAGAAGCAAAGAGTCTTGATAGATGGAGTCAAGTCATTAAATGGAATTATTATGTTGGGTACAAGAGAAGCAAAAATAAGGTAAATAATATAAAGTAGAAACCACTAGATGTAGAGTGATTTAAATTCAATTTTTATGGAGCATTTAAAGGAAACCCAGGACCATAAGGAGGAGGAATAATTAGAAATAATAGAGGAGAGATTCTATCTCATTATGCTTTCAATTGTGGATTTAAGATGAATAATGAAGCTGAAGCTTGGGAAGCTTTATAAGGGTTGAAAATATGTAAATAAATGAAATGGAATAGAGTTTGGATGGAAGGTGATTCTCTCATAGTAATAAATACAATTTTGATTAAAGCAAAGGCTCCATGAAACATACAAGAGATAATTGTGGAAATTCAAGATCTTGCTAAAGAGTTTGAAGAAATAAAGTTTACACATATATTAAGGGAAGTAAAAAAATGTACAAATAATCTAGCCAATAGAGGGGTTTTGATTGAGGGTCGTGAATTTAACATCTCCTTTCCATGGTTAGATGAAATAGAAAGTTTAGTTGAAGCTGACAAAAATTGGTGATTGCCTAAATCAATTAATGATTAAGATTTTATTTAATGTTTTCCTTTGGTAATATCTATTTTATTTTGTAACAATAATGTGTGTTCATTTAGGCTATTTATTATAATTTTTGTGGTTGCACTTGTGTTTCAGGAAGGAAACTAGCAATCTAGTTTTTTTAAAGCGATCTATGTTAGTGCAATGTTTTGGAAATATTACTCTACTAAGATGCAAGGCATAAATAGTAGAGGTGAAGTTTTGGTATTGTGAAGGATGCTATAGGAAAATTTCAAGAAAGATGCTAATTTCTAGAGTAATTGTATTCATACAGAGATTTGAAAAGATCCAAAAAATAAAAATCAAGAATTCAAACATTTTATGTAAAATGATGTAGGTTTCTTACTATAGCATCTCAATTGAGATGAGAAGTGTATCTTTTGTAAAATATCAAGCTCTAAATAAGAGATATGTAATTTTTTAAGGGTGGGGGACTTGAGTACAACCCTTTTTTATCAAGAAAAAAAAAAACGTCTTGTCTTCAATAGAGATTTTTGCTTCTAGAGTGTCTTCCACCGCCAAGGAAGTCATAAATAGTAGAGGTGAATTTTTGGTATTGTGAAGGCTGTTATAGGAAAATTTCAAGAAAGATGCTAAATTCTAGAGTAATTGTATTCATACAGAGATTTGAAAAGATCCAGAAAATTAAAATCAAGAATTCAGACATTTTATGTAAAATGATGTAGGTTTCTTACTATAACATCTCAATTGAGATGAGAAGTGTATATTTTGTAAAATCTCAAGCTCTAAAGAAGAGAGATATAATTTGTTAAGGGTGGGGGACTTGAGTACAACCCCTTTTTATCAAGCAAAAAAAATACGTCTTGTCTTCAATAGAAATTTATGCTTCTAGAGTGTCTTCCACCACCATGTTGGATCCTCATTACTATCTTCCAATAGAGACTTATACCCCAAATTTGGAGTGTAATATAGTGTAGCTCTATTCTTTTTCCAAAACAATTAATGAGTTTGTCTCATAACTTGATTTCTAGATTTTAGTTCCTCGACATAATCTTCCAACTAGAATACCTCTTGGCCTTGAATCCCTAACACTATTGCTTCCTTTCATACTTAACTCTAGTTTATAGAATATTTTGGGTCAACTTCTTGGGTGATATTTCCAATACCTTGAGCTCTTAGTGTCTAAATTACATTATTTGGAAGTTTATGCATATCACCACAACCAATCCAAGGGTCTAAGCCTAGTCTTATCCTTGAACCATCCCCTATTTTCCAAGCAAGCCAATCACCTACAATATAAAAGGCTTGAATCATTGCCTTCCAACAAATTGAAACATTATGGGTTTGCTTCATTGGGGCCCTTATCCACTCCTCAACTATGAGTGACTCTAAATACTTTTCATGTATGATCTTATTCCATAATCCTTCCTTTGATATTATCTTCCAAACACACTTTGTTGCTAGAGCCTTGCTAAATAGGAAGATGTTCTTAAGTCCCCATCCTCCATTTTCCTTGGGCTTGGCTAAGTATTTCCATTTAACCAAGGGAATACCTTCCCTTTCCCTTTCCATAAAAACCTATAGCTTAACTATCTAATTTTATCCAAAACTCCTTTTGGTATATGAGCCAAAGATTGCCAATATATTGGTATTACCTCCAACATAAACTTGACCAAAGTCAATCTCCCCCAAAGAGAGCCATTTGTTGCACCATATATTAATTATTCCTTCCACCTTCTTTATCAACCAATTCTAGTCTTGTTTAGTGTAGTCATTGGGTTTCAAAAAGAACCCCAGATATTTAAACCCCTCTTGAAGATCAAATCTATTAAAGGGGAAAAATTGACCTATTAATATGGTCTGATCTTGATCCACATGGTTAAAAGAGATGCTTGACTTCTATGCATTAATATGCATACCTATTGCCAGAAATAAAATATCTAAATATTGTTTTAACTTCTCTACAACTCTTATTGTTCCATCTATGAAAAGGAGAACATCATCTACAAAAAGTAGATGGGTGACTTCCATTGTTCTACCTATTCTAATTCCCTTTACTGCTCCTTCCCTCTTGGCTTCTAAAATGCACCTACTTAATCCCTCAACTACCAAAAGAAATAATAGTGGTGACAAGGGGAAACCTTGTCTTATCCCTCAAGAAGCTTTGAAGAACTAAGAGGCTGACCCATTAACCAAAACTACAAAAGAAATAGAACAAAGACATCCCATAATCCAGTTCACCATATGCACATAGAACCCAATATGAGTAAGTATCATTCTTAAATATAGCCAATTTACTCTATCAAAAGCCTTGGAGAGATCCAACTTCATCACCATTGCTGGTAGTTTCTTTGATTTTATGGTATGAAGACTTTCCTAAGCAACACCAATTGCTTCATGAATTTGTCTACCATGCAGGAAATCAAATTGCTCAATAGATATAGAAGTAGAGAGGAACCTTTTAATTCTTGATGCAATTATTTTTTCTATGATTTTGTACACATAGTTACACAAAGAAATGGGCCTAAAATCATCAAAGGAAGAAGGATTGTCCTTTTTTGGAATAAGAGCAATGAAGGTAGAGTTGAAGATTGCATTTACCCTTCTTGTTTTCCTAGACTCCTCCACAACCTTGAGTAGGTCAGACTCCAAAAGGTCATAGAGCTCGAGAAAGAATTCCACAGTCCACCCATCAGGTCCTAGACTCTTATCTTTCTAGAAGGAGGTTAAAACAACTTTGAGCTCCTCCTTTGAGACTTCCTTAATCAACTCACCATTGGCTTCCTCATCTATAAATCTAGGAAATAGAGAAGTTATTCTAACTATTTTAGCTATATTAACTTGACCAGGATCCTTGTATAGTTGACCAAAATGCCTTACTCCCATGTATGTTATTCCTTTAAAGGAGGAGACTTTACTTCCATCTTGTCCTTGTAGCTCCCAAATTGTATTTTGTTGTTTTCTGTGATTTGTGAAGCTATGAAAAAATTTAGTGTTCTCATCCCCACTTGCAATCCATAGTGCTCTACTTTTGAGCCTCCACCATGCTTCTCTCTCTGCCAACAATCTTCTCTTCTCTTATTCCAAACTTTTATACTTAAGCCTTATTTCCTCATCCATTTATTTTTCAAAGTCATCTGCTAGAAACACTGCAAGCTCCTCCTCAATCTCCCTCAATTTTTGCTCATCCATCAATTTATTTTTATGGGCCCACTAAACCACTGCTGCCTTAACCCTTTTTAGATTTGTTGCAAATTGAATACTAGCAGATTCTCTCAGACTAGGATCAAACTTCACCCATTCTGATTTGACTAGAGTTACAAAGCTATCCTCTTTTAGCCACTCAAAATTGAATTTAAAAGGACAATGTGGTTTTTCTCCTCTTTTGTTATAAGAAGCATGATGGGGGAGTGATCAGAGTCTCCTCCAACTTCAACCCAAGACTTCAATCTGTAAGTGCCATTTACCAAACTCTCTACTACTAAGAATCTATCTAGTCTCTTAGAAATTCTATCAACTCTTATCCTCATGTTTCTCCAAGTTGGGATAGATTTTATAGGCACTAGGTCTACCAGCCCCTTGGATTCAAACTTTTGGATGAAGTAATTAGCCAATGGATCAGTTCTAGTAGCAATACCCCACACTTCACTCCTAGAAAGAGTTAAGTTTAAATCACCTCCTAAAATTAAATTATTAGCTTCTAAAAACTTTTGATCCATAAGCTTATCCCAATACCGCATCCTGTCTTTATAGGGGCCATAAATGTTCACCATTATCACTATTTCCTCAAGCTCCACTAAAAATAATTTAGTCCCTACTCCTTGAGTCAAGCAATGCAAATTTGGTTAGCCTAAATTGATTTGCCTTCCACCCTATGGCCACTCCTCCCGAGGCCCCTACAACATCAAGGGCCAAAAAATCCCATCCTTTAAGCAATTTACTGAGATCTTCCATCACTTTCATAGCTAACCCTTTTGTCTCTTGAATTAGCAAAATCTCTGGATTATGAATTTCTACCAACCTACATAGAGCAACTTTTTTGCAGAGCTTCCCATCCCTCGAATATTAAAGGAAAGTACTTTCATTGATTAACTATATCTGGGATCATCCCTGCTCTAAGGATCCCCTTTAAGGATGGTTGCTTGCCTTGTTGAACTTCACAGAGGCTTTTATTCTTAGCCAATGAAGTAAAAAACTTTTGCCCCTCCTACCAACAAGACTTCTATCCCCCATATCTTTATTGAGGCCTCCCCCAAATCCTTCTTCCCTTAGTCCTATTCTACCTTTTAGGGATTGTAGGGGATACCTATGGGTTTTTAGGGACACAAAACCTTCCTGACCATAGGCAAAATGAAGTGGGAAAGCAAATTCAAAGTGATTTACTTGTGAAGCATTACTAAAAAACTTACCAAAGTCTAAACCAAGGTCTGGATCTACTTCCTTCAAGGAAGAGGAATTTGAGGGTCCTCCTTGCCCCTCAACTCCACCCTTACCTTCTTCTAGGGGAGACTTTGTTTTACAGACTGGTAAATCTAGCCATTGGTTAGTTGAGGGACTCAAAAGAGAATTACCTATAATCCCATATGAGAAATGAGATTTGGCAATAGTTTTGCTTTGAAAGCTTGTATCTAGGTCCAAGAGCATGACATCCAACTTTTGCTCTGAGAATCCTAGCCTTACTTCAATATGAGATGATTTTGAATCCATCACTTGATCTGGCACAAAAAATTTATCTCCACCTTCTCTGCATCTTCTATTTTTTCCCTTGATTTCTCTAGCTTGTGTTCCTTATGCATTGATTCAATAATATAATTAATCTGTAAGTTATGTGCCTGAAGGAAAAATTGCATCTCATTCTCACCCTTAAAGACCCCTCTATCTTCCTTATGATGCCAAACCTTCCTTGAAAAATTAAGAGAACAATCCCTTGCAATATGCCCATAATTATGACAATGTGCACACCTAAAAGGCACACCAATATAGTCCAGGGTTTGTACATGCATCCCTTTGTTGTACTTCAACACAATTTCCCCCACCAATCCATCTCTCCAGTCCACATCAACAAGAATCTTGGCCACTATCCTCAAGCATGAGGACTGATACCTCTCGTCCACCTCCAAGAAAGAACCAATGTAGTTGCCTATGGCTTGGAAAACATCTCTAGACCAAAATTCTAATGGCAACCCTGGTAACTTTACCCATATAGGGTGAGTAGGTATTTGAGTGGTCCTAGGGTCAAAACAAGGGTCCCATAGTTTAAGAATTAACAAATCTGACCCCCAAAACCATTTCTCTAACAAAATATTTGCCACATCTTCCTTAGTCCTGAACTAAAATGACAACCACCCTCTTACTAGAAGTAAAAAACTAGGCACATACCCTAGGACTTCCATCCATTCCCTGGCCATCCAATATGCCAAGGATTTTTTAGAAATTGCATGCCCATAGAACCTCCCAATAAGCATTTTCTCTAAGAGTTCAATGACTTCCCCCATTTTCACATCTTCTCCTAGGACTAATTTTGCTCTATTACTCTTCCTTCAAATGCACTTGGTTGCCTTTTTACATGCTTCCAAGGGATTCTTCTTTGGGTTTTCTCCTTCCAAATTCTTGTGTTGTCCCTCGTAGCCCTGATCAGAGAGTTGTGGCCTATTTTGAACTTGCTCTAAAGAGGACATATCCCAATCATCACTCTTGTCCAAGAGTTGCATGTCCTCCTATAAAATCATCATCGACTTAGGCCCATTCTTGAACTCTTCTAAAGGAGACTTCCTTCTTTCATACTTTCTTCCATAATCAAATATGGAGACCTCCTCATAAGGATCCATCAAATAGTCCATTGCTTCTTCTTCATGACCTTGTTCTAAAAACCCTTAAATCTTCCTTCCCTTTCAAAATCCTACATTCTCCTTATAGCCTCAAGGTCGAGGGACTCTCCATTAGCATTTGCATTAGCAAAACTAGCCTCGACAGAGAATGTCCCATTGTCTTTGTCACCCTCTACTTCACTCACCATGGTGGTAGTCTTGTCAAAAAAACTCTAAAAATTTGTCCTCTTAGCCCATGTCTTTACAACCTTAGGTTTAAGATACATGTCGTGCAATGATGACTCCATCCTTAGTGGCCACAACCCTAGTCTATTCTTCTCAACTTTCTCCCTCCTCACCCATTGCTCTCTTTTGCACTAAACTCACCAACAAACCCCCTACAAATACCTCCTTCAAACCCTCTATTGAGCTGCTACATCTTGTTGGTGATACAACCTAGAACCAAGGGTTGTGTGATGGATCTGATAGGTGTGATGGTAGTTGTAGTAGTGACCCATCCTTCTCCTTGTCCTCTTTGTATCCCCTTGACCCCTTCTTCATTGTCGAAGTTGAAATCTTAGACACCTCTGACATCCATCTGCACCTTAATGCAACATCTCGTACTATTTTTTTAGGTAAAAGTGCAACAATTTTAATATATTTAAAAATATTTGATTCTCTTGCAAATTATTGAAGGCCCTCTTCTAGTACAAATTGTTCTTCTGTCATCCATTCATGAGCAAGCCTCGGGTTGTGCTTTAGGGCCTGTAAAATCCCAGTGTTGTTCTCCATATGTATTTCCATGAAATCCTAACTTGCACAGACTGCCACCTACTCAAACGGTAAGTACTGTAAAGTTTTAATAAATTGAAAACTTGTTCTTATTTAATGGCTATCATACTATTTTTTAGGTAAAAGTGCAGAAATTTTAATATATTTAAAAAGGTTTGATTCTCTTGCAAACTTTTGAATACCATCTTCTTGTATAAATTGTTCTTATGTCATCCATTCATGAGTAAGCCTTGGATTGTGCTTCAAGGCCTACGAAACCCCAATGTTGTTCTCCATATGTATTTCCACGATATCCTAACTTGCACAAACGATCGCCTATCCAAATGAAAAATACTATGAAGTTTTAACAATTTGAAAATTTGATCTTCTTTAATGGTTATCAAAACCTTCGTATATAAAAAACAAACAATTCCAAAAACAACCGTTACTTTCATCTAGAAAAGTAAACACTGGAGAAAAGTACATATCAAGACATTCGTAGCTTTCCATAAACCAAAAATTTCATAGTATCTCTACAACACTTGGATATTCTGAACTTGATCCAACAAATGGTAAAATTTGAATGCTTGATCTCCATGTGCATTTCAATCCAACAAACCCTTCCAAGGTCTTGCAGTTTTCCTTCACTACAAAACCCTAACTTGCAAAGTCTATCGCCTATCCAAATGGGTAGATCTATGAATTTATTCTATCCTCCAAATCTAAAAGAGACAAATTCCTATTTTACCCTTGGTGATGCACCCCTCTCCTCACTTGCTTCAAAAATTTTGCTGCCTCCTTAAAATAAATTCATTTCCTACTTCCTTGTAATACGGTTTTATCTCCCCTGCATTTTTCAAAAAATATGTCGCCTACTTCAAAACATTGTTATTTTTATTCTATATACTAAGGTTTGAAACTCGTTTGAAACCCACCACCTACGTCACAAAATTGTTATGTTCTTTTTTTTTCCTTTTTTCCCTTTCCTCTCATTAAAGTTTGATTTTTTCTACTTGCTCTAGAAAATCCTTAGCCTACTACCTACTATATGTTGAAAACCGGACTTCAACATTGCTCAAAATTCAGCCTCAAAATAGAATATTTCAATCTATCAAGAATAGTGTGATCATCCTCAGGATCATGGATGTTTTGACCTGATCACATGCCTCCATGTCAGATCATAGGCGATTGTCTTCAGATCGCTTAAGATAGAACGAGTTCATCACCAGATTGTGGGCAACTATTCTAATCATGTGTATTTGGTCTTGTTAGATGTGTTTCACATGATTGCCAGTGATTTCTTATTTTTTTATAAGTAAATAGATTTAGGCATTTTTTGGAGTTTTCCAAGTTTTGTGTTCTTAGTTAGTGATTTGTTATCTCCATGTAAATTAGGGAATAATATTTGCTTAATGTTGTGTTCATCCTTATCTTGTTTTCTGCTAAACTTAGTGTGAAGATGAAAACACGACACTTAAACAATAAAGAAAGCAAATAACCCAAAGAAACACAAGATTGCACAAATAGATAATTTTATTCAATAAACGGGGGGGAGCTAATAAACTCCTTTTGATACAATCTGTACTCAGTGAGTATTTGATACAATGATGTACAAGATGCTAGGGTTCTCCGAAACCCTAGCTACAATAATGAAGTGTCTTCAACGTGCTTCGCTCCCAATAGAATGAGTGGGCTTCTGAGATATCCGATGTCGGGCCACTCTAGCTTCAACAACTATCCAATGTTGAATGAGAACCTGTAGATCTGCATACACACAAATAAACAAAGGGATTAGTAATACCTATGAGGGCTCCACAGAGTGAGACCCTTAGTTACCAATAAAACCCTAGCTATTAATGAATAACATGGCATATAGAAATCTACAGATTATATAATAAAATAAAACCAATGGGGATTTACCTTGCTATTTATCGATGTTTTGTTGCAGATTCATGGATGTGATGCCCTAGAGAGTAGTAGATGTGATAGCAATAGGCTCGGCATGCACTGGTGATTATGGTAGGCTCTGGTGTGCACCTAGGGATACATGCTCGTGCACCTAGGGATAAAGGTAGTGATACATAGGCTGGTGTGTGCTTGGCAGGCTCTATGGTGAGCTTGGCAAGCTTGGGAGGGTGCCTGTAGGTAAGGGTATATCTACAGAAGTAGATCATGGAGGATACGATGAATGCGGTGGATGGATGGGGACTATGATGGTGATGGAGAATGGATGTGGGGATGGCTGGAATAGTTGAAGTCCTATGGCTAGCTAGGGCTTTGGATTTTCAAGGCTCTATCACTTTCTGCTTCACTAGGGCTTCGCCAATGACTTCTTCAGGATGCACATGCCAATATCGGGTTCTAGGGTTTGAGCATTTGCAAATGCCCTTACTTATAATCCAACCTAGGGTTTCTTAGGGTTTTAGCTTTACACTTTAGATCATGTGGCTAAGATTAAATCAGATCCTAAGGTTGAGATTATACTTTAGATGTGGCATGGATTAATGAAGATGGATGGTGGAGATTAGATTGGATCGGATGGTTGTGGTTAATTGGGTTTATAAATACATATTTTATAATAAATATATTATAATATAATATAAAATATTATATTAAATATAAAATAATATTAAAATAAGCCCAATTGGGTTAGGAAATGGTGGGAAAGGGCTAAAGTGGGCCTTTTGAAGGGGGAAAGGTGTATGGTGGACAAGTGGGTGGTGGGATGGTTAGGATGGAGGATTAGTGGCTGTAATTTGGTGTCTACAGATGCCCCTTTTTGTACCATGTTGCGTGAAACACAATATGGTGCAAAAATATGAGACACTGCTTGGGCTATGGGCACATAAGCAGCTTCTCTCTGTCGTTGGATTTGAGCACTGATGTTGAAGACAAAAGAATAAATAATTTTTGGAATTTTTGTAGCTTACCCCCTCAATTGGTGAATGAGAAGCATCTCACGAGCCAATTGAAAAATAATTTTGTGCAAGTGATGAATGATGTAATGAAATTTTATGTGATTGTGGATGATATGAATGATGTAAAATGTGATACCATTTTTGCCCCAACGGTGGAAAATGGGGTTGGTGTATAATACCATGTGATTGTGGATGATATGAATGATGTAAAATGTGATACCATTTTTGCCCCAATGGTGGAAAAGGGGGTTGGTGTATAATACCATGTGATTGTGGATGATATGAATGATGTAAAATGTGATATCATTTTTGCCCCAATGGTGGAAAGGGGTTTTATCCAATGTCATGATCATGTAAGATGTATCCCATTGTGGGAAATCATAATCAAATTGTGGTTGCCCCAAATTTTGGGATGATTCGATGTTGTTGAATAAGATGTTGCAATGGCGTCATTGAGTATGCAAGGTATGAAGATGCATGATGACTAAGTCAACATAGGGGTGGGGTAGTGACTGTGGAAATTTCTTTCAATTCCACAATGGAATGAATCATCCTAGATATGTCATGTATTATGATTGTTGATCAAATGAATGAGTGTTTGGTGATTTTGATTATCCATGTTTTAATCCTCCACGAACTAGGCCATCAATGACTGCCTTTGAGCAAATTGTTCTTGGCAAGGTTTCACTCCAAAATGTGAAGTAGCCAATGTGATTATGATCTTTGATGATGAGATAATGGATGATGATCATGGTCAAGTGTCCTTATTGTAGATTATTCATCTTATCAAATTGCATGGATTACTATCGCTGCAATCGCCAAGTTTATAGAATAACCCACTAGATACGAGGTTCGCTTGAATGAACTGAACAAATGGTGGATGAAATGATTGATGAATTGAAATATGGTGATGGAAGAATGTTGGATGAATGAATGTTGTTCTTTCACTAAATGTAGAGTTAGTTGATGTATGATTTGTATTTTGTGCTTTTTGTATTCTATGAGATATTTATGATCAAATTAACTCGATTTTCATGAAATTGTGGGATGATGAAGAATATGATGTAAAATGGTCAGATGTTAGTTTTGTGAAAATTTGGATTGTTTTGCTGTATTTTGTGACTTGATTTGTGTATTTTGAATATTTGGTTTGTTCTCAAAAATTATGCATGTAAAATAATTTCTGTTTTCACAAAACTTGATTTTATGATGTGTATGATGTGTGGATGAAATTTGGTGAAATTTGGAGGAGGTAAGCTACTATTTTGATTGATTTTATCTTTATGCCTTTTTGAGGCGCTCGGTGCGCTGTGGTATCCCGTAGGCACGCAGTGTGCACTGGGTGCCTAGAGCCGGGAGCCTACGATTTGTAGGTGTAGGCCTACACCTGAATGCGCTAGGGAAAGCTATAAATAGCTTTTTGAGTGAATCGTGAGGCTCACTTGTGCATTTCGGACTTTGAGAAGCTGCGTCTGAGGAGTGGAGTGGATTTGTGAGCTTAGTGAGGCTAGTGAGAATTTGCACGAAAGCTATGGTAGTGGAGGGATCGAATGTTGTTGGTGGAGTTGAGGCACCATTTTCCCTGATAATGTTTAAAAACACTTTGTCTTTTGTGCAATTTTTTTTTTTTGAAATAGTATTAATAAAAATGTTTGTTGTTGTAGTTGAGGGACATAGAGCCTCGACATCGGTTCTCTCCTCTTGTTCCTGGGATGAGGAAGAAGCTCACGGATGAGGATTGGGAGTTTTTGGGGAAGGTGGGCTTGGAGGGGGTAGCTAGGTTGGATGTTGTGAGGGCGGATGAGGGGTATCTCTCATCATTGATAGAGATATGGGATTCTGATAGGGGATGTTCTAGCTATCGATTGGGGAGGTTATTGTCACTCTTGAGGATGTATACCACATCCTCAAGGTGCTAGTAGAAGGGGAGAAGGTGGTGGTTGGACATGATAAGAAGGTTGATATGGAGAAGATGTTTGGTGATTGATGGTGGGAGGCTTGGATGGGGGATGGAGGTATATGCTATCTGAGCATGTACAAGGTGAAGGAGTTGGATGCGCTCCTAGCCTTGATCATGTTTGTGTTAGCAAACATAGTGCTACCTAATAGCATTGGTTGTAGGTTCCCTTGGAACCTATTGGGGTTGGTGAGTGATCTACTCATTGATCCATAGGAGTATGCATGGGCTCCTACATTGTTGGTGTAGTTATATCGAGAGCTATATGAGGTGACATGGAGGAGGAGGAAGGGGATTGGGTGCAGCTTCCTCCTACAGTGCTGGGCTTGGGAGCATTTTGGTGTGGCTCGACTAGAGGGGTTGCCATGTTAGGCATGGTAGATGGAGGAGCCCTATGCTAGGTGATGGGTAGTGGTGGAGGAGGTACAATTGAGTTGAGAGGTGCATACCAGCCGATGGTATCGAGATATGTGGTCAGGGTTAACTCAAGCTGACATGATATGGAGGCCATGGTGAGGAGGCTCTATGGGATGGTGATAGGGAGTAGTTGCGTCGGGTAAGGGGGGGGGGGGGGGGGGGGGGGGGGGGGGGGGGGGGGGGGCGGGGGGGGGGGGGGGGCGGTCGGGGGGGGGGGGGGGGACTTCGAAAGAGGATGAGGCCTCAATGATCAATGAGTCAGAGGTGGTTGAGGGGATCAGCTCAATAGGCTCTAGATATGGGGTTGGTGGATGAGGAGAGGGAGGATGATGAGGATATGGGTGAGATGTCTGAGGTGGCTAGGTTGTGGGTAGAGCTGGAGCAGCTTTACGAGGAGCGAGAGACTATGCTTGAGACTCATAGGGAGTCTTTGGCTACTATAGCTTGGCTGGAGGTAGAGTGGGTGGTAGCTATGGCTAGTGATCAGGAGATGGTCATGAGGCTTTAGGTAGAGATGTTGGCTAAGGAGCCCCAATTACAAGTATGCACATTCCTTGGAGGATTTGTGTATGCGTCACCACATTACGTTGTCGGATCCTCCTTCTTCTATATCCGAGTCATCTAGGCATACTGAGTCTAGGTAGAGTACTAGGCCTAGGGCTCCTACTAGGTCTCAGGAGTCCTCTCATGGACATTAGCTTAGTGCTTAGATGCACTATTTTGTATATGAGCCTTGGTGCTCCTTTGTAGCCTTTTTGGCATTTATTGTATATGTGATATTTATACATATATATACATGGCTTTTACTTTTGTGTTGTATTTTGTGTGAATGCTTTTGTGTTTTTATGCAATTTGTGTTTAATGTTTTATTGATGCTTAATGTAGGCTAATCATGATGTGTATGCATAATGCTTATATGGATGATTAATGCATGCTGAAATGAATGTATATGAATGGTGTTTATATGGATGATTAATGCAAGCTATATGATATGTGTATGGATGATTAATGCAAGTAAATGTATAATGAATCTAAACTATATGAGAGGAATGCATGTTGTTCGAATGATCTTTTATAGTTCAGAAATTTTATTGGCCATTTTTGTTGTCCATTGTTTTGCAATTGGGAGTACCCAATTTGGTGGCTTTATGCAACTTGTTAATAAAGGAGGGGGAAGATATGGATGTTGATATGGAAGAAGATATGGATGTTGATATGGAAGATTGAAAGGTTTTTCAAAGACTCAAACATACTAGTGTCCTCAACCAAACTCACTAAGGTTGTCTAACTTTCTTTAGGACCAAATGTGTGTGCGAGTGAGGTTCAATTACCAAGTCTTGAGTATGACAATGACCCTATCCAATCAAGTACCAGTGTGTGTGCATGTGAAGTTCATTAACCCATTATGAGTAGATTTAGGCATGACCTGTTATGGAGATGACCTGAGGCTAGCCTGTCCTTATGTGCGTTCAGAGGTCTCCCTTTTTGAGGAGAGACATGTCACCTCGCATGAGCTTACTCCACTGCCAGTCAAGCATCTATAGCCCCGGTGGAGATTCACTCCATAGTCCAATGGGATTGATCTTTTAGGCCTTGGGGATGACTACCCATCCTTGTCAGGGATGTGTAGTATGAATCCTTACGACTTTAGGGATCAAGGGTGTTTGGGATTTTATTTGTTAATTTTGTATAGAGCTTTGGGGAATCGGATTCTCAACCGAAGTGTGATGAGAATTTTGACCCTATCCTTACTACTCTATGTTTTTATGTTTATGTTTTGGAGATCAATTATGGTAGTGGTGAGAACCACTATTTTTGGACTATGTTGCATGATGGGATAAGCGAGGGATATCTCCTTTTCACCTCAAGGTGCTACCCAAGTATGGTACTAACCCCCCTTATCTCATAATGTTTTTAAGATGTGATGGAATGTGATTGGTTCAAGATTGTTTTGTGATCAATCGGCAATGCTCAAGACTTTCTTAGTGTATAAATTGTGTTTTTGGTCCTAAAGAAAATCGGACATCCATTTGGAGGTTGCTTGCTACACTAGTAATGGCTGAGTGATTGAAAATCTAGGCCTTATGATTTTTGACACATGATGTGGTTGACATATGACTTTTGTGAGGGTTGCATGATTTCTTCAAACTAGGTACCCCCAATTTTTATAACTTGACTTTTTGTTTATGACCATATCATCATTACTATGCCAGATCATTGAACATGGGATGGGATGAATGCAAATGTATATGCCTAATGTAATGGAGTGTTGATATGCAAATGGAAATTGTACAATGCAATGGAATATGTATGATTTAATGTATGTGAATGAAACAATGCATGAATGCAAAAATGAAAATGCATGTCAAATGCCTAAATGTAAATGCAAATGGAATGTATGCAATGTGGGAATGCCTATGTGAATGATTTTTTTTTTAAAAGCCATGTATATATACATATAAAGTGTCACTTTTAACAATAGAATACCTTTAAATGAAGAACATTAAGTGGTTCGGGTTCCTCTATTCCCTCTAGATCGGCAAGTCTATAAGTACTATTACCCACTTTTTGAGTGATTATATATGGACCTAACCAATTGGCTGCAAATTTGTCACGAAGATGTGGCAAAGCATTGGTGTTTTGTTGGTTCTCTTTGAGTACCAGATCCCCTACTTGAAATTCCCGAAGATGGACTTTAGCATTGTAAGCACGCTTTAGGCGGTCTTGATAAACTCGTAAATGTTCTAGTGTGTTGACTCACCTTTCATCTAGGAGAGTGAGTTGGTCAAGTCGTGCTTGTCTAGTTGTATCATCATCTATGAATTCCTACAAGGAAACTCGTAAGGAGGGAATCTCGAGCTCAAGAGGCATAATAGCTTCTGCTCCATAGACCAAGGAAAATGGTGTTGCTCCTATTGGCATTCGGATGCTTGTTCGATAAGCCCAAAGTGCCAAAGGAATTTGTGTATGCCAATATTTATGATTTTCTTTGACGAGTTTCTTAAGAATGGCAATCAAGGTCTTATTGGTAGCTTCAACTTGTCCATTTTCTTGTGGGTAATAAGGAGTCGAGAAACTATGTTGGATATTATACTTTTCGCAAAGTGCTCGAACATCCTTGTTCTTGAAAGACTTACCATTATCCAAAATGATTTTAGAGGGAATGCCAAAGTGATAGATGATATGATGGAGTATGAAATCCACAATTCGAGGTCCTATCGTACTGGTTAGAGGTATGGCCTCAACCCACTTTGTGAAGTATTCTGTGGTAGTAATGATGAATGTATGTTGTCTCAAAGAAGAAGGTAAGATTTTTCCAATTAGGTCTAGGCCCCATTGTGAAAAGGGCCAAAAGATTTGTATAGGCTGTAAAGCTTGTGATGGTACATGAGTTAAATTGGCGTGTGTTTGACATTGTTTGCAATTTTTGACATAGGTGCAACAATCATGCTCCATTGTGGGCCAATAATAACCCATGCATAATAGACGCTTTGCAATGGCCATTCCACTAAAATGACCACCACAAGTACCATCATGAGCTTCTTGTATGGCTCTTTGGGCCTCACTTTGTTCGAGACAATGAAGAAGGATTCCATCATAACCCCATTTATACAACACGTCACCCAAGAGAATGAAATGGGCTACTTTTTGCTTGAAAGCATGTTTGGTAGACCGAGACATGTCCGATGGGAGTGTTCCAAATTTTAAGAAGGCTACTATGGGGCTTGACCAAGACTCACATGGCTTCGTATGGATAAAGCAAATGTCTTTTCCATCTGTGGGGTCAACACGAACCATGGTTGCTTTAGAGATTGTTGAGATTATTAGGGGTTGTACCTCTCCTAAGTCATTCTTTGGAATCAAGGATCCAAGAGAGGCCATTGCATCTACAAATCTATTAGTCGAACGAGGTAAGTTGTTGATTTCATACCATTCGAATGTTGAGAGCAATTTCATTGCTACCTCATGATAAAGTTTAATGGTAGGTTCTTTGCATTGGTATTCTCCTGTTACCTGTTTGACTACAAGTTGAGAATCCCCAAATATTCGAATACGCTTAATACCCATAGCTATAGCTGATTGAAGACCTAAGATTAAGGCTTCATACTCTGTTGTGTTGTTTGTGCATGAGAAGTCTAGCTTGAATGATAAGGGGATGGGAATCCCTTGTGGTGTATGAAAGACAACTCCTGCACCTTGACCTTTCTCGCACTTGGATCCATCAAAGAATAAGGTGATATCGACATCTTCCTTCGGAATGACATCTTCTTCTAATTCAGTGACTGAAAATACCGAATCATCTGGGAGCTCTATAATCAAAGGATGATCACTAGGTAGTGGAGCTTCCACAAGTTGATCGGCTATAACTTGACCTTTAATGGATTTTTGGCTAATAAATTTGAGATCAAATTCTGTGAGGAGCATTATCCATTTAGCGGTACGAGTGTTGTTATAAGTGCGAGACATCATGTAACACAGAGGATTTTCTCTAGCTATGACATAGGTTGTTTGGCTTAGCATATAATGTCGGAGTTTCTTAGTGGCCAAGACCACTGCTAAGCATAGTTTTTCTATGTAAGCGTATCGTGTTTCATAACTCACCAATGTTCGACTAATGTAATAGATTGCTTGCTCTCGATTTTGTTCATTTTTTTGTGCAAGCATTGTCCCTAAAGCAGCCTCTGTAGCTGAGACATATAGATGAAAAGGGACCCCCGACCTAGGAGGAGTTAAGACTGGCGATGAAGTTAGGTATCGCTTGATGTCATCAAATGCTTTTTGACATTCTTCTATCCATATGAATGACACCCCCTTTTGTAGTAAGTGGTTAAATGGCCTACACTTATCAAAAAGTTGCACGATGAAACGTTTGATTGATTGAATTTTGCCTTGTAAGCTATGCAATTCCTTGATGTTGGTAGGGGGTGGCATTTCCATGATGGCCTTGACCTTATTTGGGTCCACTTCAATGCCTCTTTTGGAGATAATGAATCCTAAAAGTTTACCAGAGGTAACACCAAAGACACACTTTTTGGGATTTAACCTCACCTTGTATTCTAGAAGTCGATCAAAAATATTTTCCAAGACATCAATGTGTTCTTGTCGAGTTTTAGATTTAGCCAAGAGATCATCTACATAGTCTTCGATGATTTTATGCATGTAATCATGAAAGATGTAAGTCATGGCTCTTTGGTAAGTAGCTCCTACATTTTTGAGACCAAAGGGCATAACCCTAAAACAAAATGTTCCCCAAGGTGTTGTGAATGTCATTTTGTGTTGGTCATCAGGATTTATTCGAATTTGGTTGTATCCTAAAAACCATCCATGAGGGAAAGCATTTCGTGGCCTGCACAGGTGTCGACAAGAGTATCAATGTTTGGTAGAGGGAAGTCATCCTTAGGACACACTTTATTTAGATCTCGAAAGTCATTACAAATGTGTATCACCCCGTTAGGCTTGCGAATGGGTACCATGTTTGACAGCCACTCAGGATAGTCAATAGGAACGATAAAATGTACGTCTAGTAGCTTTTGTATTTCCTCTTTGACTATGAGGGCCATGGTAGGATGCATTCTCCTAAGTTTTTGTTTGACCGGCTTGGCATCAGGATGTAAGGTGAGGTTATGGACCACAAGGTCAGGATCAAGGCCAGGCATATCCTTGTAGGACCATGCAAACACTTCTTTCTTTTTCTTGAGGAGAGCAATGAATTGCTCTTGTTCATCGGGTGTTAAAATTTTGCCAAGCTTGACAACTTGGGGATTGTCGGGATCTGAACTAAGGTTCACATCGATGGTATCTTCAATGGACATATGTGAGCCTTCCTCAAGTTGATGTGGTGTTGGGATCAGATTTATGTCATCTAAGATGTCATCCAACTATTCCTTTTTATTGTTGCCTAACTCCTGAAAGACCTCGGGACCATTGGTGGAAAGTGATGGAGGTGAAGGTGGCGGTGAAGGAGGAATGTAGTTGGCTGAAGCCTTTAGCAATTCCTCGGATAGGATGAGCTCTAAAAAGGAGGGTGGGGAAGAAATCCGGTCCAAGTCAATAAGGCTAATGTCAATTGGAATTGGCCTAGCCAAATCGTATGGATTGTGGAGCGGGGTGAATAAGTCAATAGGATTCATATTGACCTAGCGGAAGGAAGGATGGCCTGGATGAATGGGTAGATGGAATGATTGAATCTGAACCGATGTCGAGTCATGTTATCCCTGTAATAATGGATGTGAAATTAATATGAGAGCAACATATATTTTTTTTTGATTTTTGATTTTTTTTGAAATATGTACATATGTTACAATTCTTGGCTGATGTGTGTGGCTCAAGGTGGATTATGAGATGGGTCCACTTGTTCTTGTGGAAGAAGTAAGTGGAATATGGGATGATGGATGGGGAACATTCGGAGGTAAAACTCTTCCTGTTGGGTGATGGGGACAATGGGTTGTGACTCCTCTTCGGAATCATCAAAGCATTTGACATAACTTCAAACTCTTCGTAACTTTCATCATCGGAATCAAATATAGGATAGGAGAAGTTGATGGGGTCATCCTCGTCTACTTCATCAATGCGAAGTTCTTGAAGGGCTTGTTCAAGAGAGGATGTTGAGGGTAATGGATGGATGGGGTGATCTTCATCATTGAGGCTAAGCTTTTTAAAGGCTTTCTCAAGAGAAGAGGTGGAAGACAACGGGGTATAGCCTAAACCAGAATGATCATGGGCACCTCTATATGGGACATCTAAGATATCATGCATCCCTTGCTCATGGGAACCTAGACCTTGACCTTGCCAATTGACCATGTTAAAGTAGCGAGATGGAAACTCCTCCATATTAGGTATGTTGGCACGTCTAGGCTCTTTTGGTTCTTCGGGTGGGTTTGCTCCAGTTGAGCAATCCAACCCTCCATAAACAAATTTAATGCTATTTGGAGCTGCGCTCATGTCATAAACAACACCTATGGATAAAGAATGGTCTCGGGGACATCCAAAATCTTTGGCTGTGGGAATGGCTAGGGGTGTGATGGTGACGTCTTGGACCACATACTCACCTATACCAGGATTGGTGATGTGGACTTTGACTTGGGCTGATGTGGTTGATGATGGGGACTCAGATGGCTCTGGGTTGGTTGTGGATGGTGGTGAATTAAATATTTCACAATCTGAAAGTTTGACTTGTGAAACATCGACTGATGGAGTGGGGTTGGATGGCGGTGTGGAATTAGAAGGTGATAGATGGGGTAATGATGAAATAGAAGAAGTGGTTGTAGAAGAAGGGGTAGTTGTGATGTACGATGTGCTAATAGTAGATTGATTGTGACCACATGTACAAGAAGAAGTGGATGTTTGAAGAGGTGATGTGATGGGTAGCTCCTCTAGGATGGGAGCCTTAGAAGAAGATGTAGATGGATTAGAAGAAGGTGGATTAAGAGATGATGTGGATGGATTCGATGATGGTGCCAAGAATAAATGGGTGGAAGGTAACATGGATTCATAAGGATTTGAAATGAAATTACAATACTTAAAAGGTTCGACATCCATAGGGATGCAATGGACTTGTCCATCATGAACATATTTCAAGCATTGGTGGAGAATTGAAGGAACACATTTCATTTCCCTCATCCAAGGTCTACCAAGGAGTATATTATACACCATGGCTCCTTCCAAGATGTGAAACATTGTGTGCAACGTTCTGGCCCCTACTTCTATGGGTAAAACAATAGTGCCAACTATGGTACACAAAGCATCGTTAAATGCTTTGAGGGTGAATGATGATTTGGAAATGTGGGATGGAGGTAATTTGAGGTGACTAAGGGCAATGGTAGTAATGATATTGATGGATGAGCCGATATCAATTAGTACTCTTTTGAATGGCTTTCTATCTATTAAGGCCATTATGTGCAATGGAGGGTCTACTGATTCTGAACTCATTGACTTTATCTCAAAGTCATAGAAGGTGATTGATGGCTCCATGCACGTCCTAACACTCCCTACAAAGTTGTTGAAGGCATTAGAGTCTTGGGATTCTAACTCAATTGACTTGAGTATTTCCATTAAAGCTTCTCTATGCCTAGGGGATTGTTGGATAAGCTCATACACATAAAGTTTGGCTGATGCCATTTTCAAACTAGTGGTTAACCGATTGGTTAAGGTTACCACTGGCCTTATTGGATGAAGGATGGGCTGATTGGATGGATTGGATAGATTGATTGGTGGAGATGGATTTGGTGATGTTTGGATGGGAGGTGGATTTGAAGGTTGTTGAGTATTTTGTTGATTTTTCCTTTGCCCTCTAGTGACCACATGGACTGCTCCTACAAAGTTTTGATATTGTTGGACATGATTTACTTGGTTAGGAGGTGCTTGTTGATTGTTACCTCCTACATTATGTTGGACCTCCCCATGGTTAGGTAGAGGTGTCTGATATATGCCCAAGTTTTGGTTTTGTGGAGCTAAGGGGTTATCCACGTTAATGGCCCCTAGGTCTATGAGGTCTTGCACTATGTTCTTGAAAACATGGCAAGAGTTAATATCATGCCCATTTTGCCTATGGTATGGGCAAAACAAGTGCTCTCTATAACTTTTAGGCCTTTTAGTGGGGTCATCGGGCCTGATTTCTGGTAAGGCTAATTTATTAGTCTCATACAACCTTTGAAATATGGATGAATACGACTCCGCTAAGGGAGTGTATTGACGTTGGGGTCGATTGTATTGGCGGTGGGTAGGTTGTTCCATAGTTGGCATTGTGTTTTGTACCATTGGTGCTTGGGTTACTGATGGGACCGCATGATAGGTAATTTGTTGTTGCACTAGTTTTTGAGCCACTACGGGCTGGCTCATCACCACTTGATTGACTTGATTAGTTGTGTTAGCCATTGAGGCTTGTGTTGATTTAGTTTGGCCAGATTGATTATTTTGGTATTGGCCCTTATTTTGCCATTCCTTTTTCTTAGGCTTAATGACACCTTCTTGGATTTTTATCTCCTCAATGACACTAGCCTGTGCTAAAGCTTCTTCAAATGTTCTATAAGTATTTAGCTGTAGCATCCAAGAGATGGGTTTTAAGCAACTCTTGGTAAAAAGTTTTATAATTTCTTCCATTGGTAGGGAGAATGGCAACTTTGTTATGACTGCCCTCCAACGGTTTCCAAAATCATAGATAGGTTCATCATCCCATTGTTTCAAATAATATATGTCCGATAATGATACCTTCTTTCTAATATTGAGGGCGAAACGCTCAAAGAATAAGTCCATCAATTGGTCAAAAGTATAAATACTATGTGTAGGCAATTGATTGTACCATTCAATGGCATCTCCCCCTAATGTTTGAGGAAACGTTCGGAGCATAAGAGCATTATCATCGCTAATCCAAAAACATGCATGAACAAATGAACTCACATGCTCCTTGGGATCCTCAGTTCCCCTGAACTTGTCAAATTTTGGTATCGTGAAATCTTTCGGATATGGTGGTGATGGTATCGAAGGGTGGATTGGTTGATGGATCAGTTGGCTTAAGGTTAGCTTTTGGCTCGTTATTCCTAGTGAGTTTTGCATCAACTGATCAATTTGCTTTTGTATTTCCTGGAATCTAAGATCTTCTGTTGGAATGTGAGGACCTTGGATTATGTGGTGGTTGGTTGATGGGTTGGATGGTAGATGTTGTGGTGTGACCAACATGGTATTGTGAAATGAGTTGGGTTGGGTATGTGGTGAATATTGATGGTTAAAATATGGGGATGATTGGTGAGGGGGTTGATGGAAGAATTGGTTGTGTGGTTGGTTGGTAGCAATGGTAATTGGTGTGGTTGATGTGTGGATTTATGGTGGATTAGGAATGGAGACTATGGAATATTGGGGAACCCATGCTGGATTTTGATTGGTGGGTGGAGGTTGATTTGGAACTTCTTGGATCATAGGGTCTATGTGGACCGGTTGTTTTCCTCTTGTTCATTGTGAAAGCAACTTATTTATGAGCCCTAATGTATCCGTGAGTTCTTGATTTGACCATGTGTCAAAGGATGTGGTTGTGGCTAGATGAGATGATGGAAGGGTGGATGATGATGGATGAGAGGGCATGGGCATTGTGGCTAGGTGAGATGATGGAGGGATGGATGATGATGGATGAGAGGACATGGGCATGGAGCAAGTTGCATTTGATGTGACAACTTGTGAGGCAACATTGACATACTCCTCATATAATGGGTTGGAATAGGTGGATGTGGGGTAAGTGTTTGGAACACTTGGATGTTGTTGTGATTGGCTCGTGGAAGAAGGCATACCATATTCGTAACTCGAATTATGATATCCTTGGGTAAGGTAGGAGGTAGCCAATTTGGGTTCTTCAAAACCCTCTTGGCTAAGGGGTTCTAAGACATAGTTGGAAGACTTGTAGATGGCCTTCACTTTGTCCATGTCTATGTGGGTGGTGGCTATTTCCACATTGTGTGGAAGGGATCCTACTTGAGGTAGGGATGGATATGATGATCCAGATGAAGTAGTCTGAACCATACTAGATAGGTTGGCTACCGAAGTAGCGGGAGCATGGGAAATGTTTTCCATTAAACAATTTTGATTTATTACTTTCTTTTGTTGTCTCGTTAGCACCATAAAGTAGTTAAACCAAAGATTCAAAGTTTATCAAAATCACACAAACTAAAAACTTTTTCAGAATTTAAAGTAAAGAAAACAATCAATCCTAGGTTTCACCGTGTGTGGCTTACCTTGTTCATTAATTATTTTCTTTCGTTAATGTGAGATTCTTTTTAGAATTGTAGGCTTGTGTGTTTTGATGTAACTTAATCTTGCTTAAAGAAAACAAAGGTAAAAAGCTATGGTTGGTTGAGGCAATGAGATTCTTGTTGGTAATGACCTCCAACAAGTTTGCTCAGGGGTAATCCTATGGTTTCTAGGGTAGATATTGGTGGATGGAAATCATTACCACCATCACCAAATCTCAAGCAATGGTTGGTGATGAAATCCAACCACTACTGTTAAAAATGTGAATCGTGCAAGTGTGTGTGATTAATTTTATTAGATCTCTTGTTCTCTATGGTGTTCAAACAATATTAAAGATTACTAACTTTACTAATCTAAATTAGAAGCCAACACAAAGATGCAAATTTCACCTAAAGAGCGTAGAGTACACCCTTAAAATCCCCTGCCTACAAGTGATTAAAATCACAAGAGCAACCGGAGGGTTCGTCCACCTCTCTGCCAAAGGGGTCAACCTAGGGCAGGATTACTTTATGCATCAAGATGTTGTTCCTATTTAGATATGCAAAATTTAAGTGATCTTTAACTCTAAAATGCAAAATCTAGGATGCTTTTCTATTTCATATGCACTCAAAATGCAAACAATCACCTAGATCTACAATTTTAGAACAAGAAATAAATTTTGTGTAATTAAATGCACACAAACCCTAAATGTAATTTTCTAAGGATTATTTCCCAGATTACTTAGTGTTAAGTTCTTTTTATAACCCAAAAACAATGAAAATCTATAAAAAAATATAGAATACGTAAATCACGAAATGACAACTAGGGTTATGGGACTTACTTGGAAGCCTTAGCTCTGCTTCAAATCATTGCCAAGAATGGTTGGGTACCTATGTAGGTATAGTAGGGTACCTATGTAGGCATAGAGAGCACGTGGTTGTCTATAGTCATTGTCGAATGCCTACGTAATCTTTGAAAGTGTTGTAGAATGCTTCAGAAACCCTAGCGGTGAGATCGATGACTTCTGTGCTTCTAAAAATCCTTGCAATAGATAGAAAAATCAAGTTAGAAAAGTAAATCAATTTAAATAATGAAACCCTTGTGGGGTCCCATCGTGATCACCATTTGTGAAGATAAAAACATGACACTTAAATAATGAAGAAAGCAAATAACTCATAAGAAACACAAGATTGCACAAATAGATAATTTTATTTAAAGGGGGAGCTAATAAACTCCTTTTGATACAATTTGTACTCAAATGAGTATTGTGATACAATGATGTATAAGATGCTAGGGTTCTCCAAAACCCTAGCTACAATAATGAAGTGTCTTCAACGTGCTTCGCTCCCAATAAAATGAGTGGGCTTTTGAGATATCCGATGTCGGGCCACTCTAGCTTCAATAGCTATCCAATGTTGAATGAGAACCTATAGATCTGCATACATACAAATAAAAAAGGGGATTAGTAATACCTGTGAGGGCTCCATAGAGTGAGACCCTCAGATATCAATAAAACCCTAGCTATCAATAAATAAAATGGCATATGAAAATCTATAGATTATGTAATGAAATAAAACCAATGGGGATTTACCTTGCTATTTATCGATATTTTGTTGCAGATCCATGGATATGATGCCCTAACAGTAGTATCATATGTGATGCAATAGGCTCATGTGTGCACCTGGTGATTATTATAGGCTCTGGTGCACACTTACAGGATACAACAGACTCTGGTGCGCACCTACGGGATACAACAGGCTCTAGTGTGCACCTAGGGATACAACAGGCTCTGGTGTGCGCTTGGCAAGCTCTCTGGATGAGCTTGGTAAGCTCCGAGGAGGGCACCGTGGGTAAGGGTATATCTACAGAAGCAGATCATGGAGGATGCGATGAATGCGATGGATGGATGGGGACTACGACGATGATGGAGAATGGATGTGGGGATGGCTGGAATAGTTGAAGTCCTATGGCTAGCTAGGGCTTTGGATTTTTAGGGCTCTATCACTTTCTGCTTCACTAGGGCTTCGCCAATGACTTCTTTAGGATGCACATGCCAATATCAGGGTTCTAGGGTTTGAGCATTTGCAAATGCCCTTACTTATAATCCAACCTAGGGTTTTCTTAGGGTTTTAGCTCAACACTTTAGATCGTGTGGCTAAGATTAAATCAGATCCTAGGGTTGAGATTACACTTTAGATGTGGCATGGATTAATGAAGATGGACGGTGGAGATTAGATTGGATCGGATGGCTGTGGTTAATTGGGTTTATATATGAGACAAGCAAAGTATCCTAAAAATCGAAGAATGCTCCACAAGATCAATCACACACAAAAAAAGAAAACCCACAACACCAATATTAAGTGGTAAAACCCTACTTCAAATTAAGAAGGGAAACATCCACTATGAAGCTCACTATATTACTCATTTGATTCAACAATACAAGAATGCTTCAATGTTATGCAACAATATGCATCAACATGATATTACAACATGAGTCAATATGACAATATATGTTAAGATGTAGTAGACAACACCCCTATTTAAAGAGAAGCTTTTCTACTACAACCCTAAATCTTATCACAATCTAATCTTATCATAATCTAATCTTATCACAATCTAATCTTGAGATGTGTGACAAGTGGCATCTATCAAATATTAGAAAGTGTTTAGTTACTTTCTAATCTTATCACAATATAATCTTTGAGATGTGTGATAAGTGGCATCTATCAAATATTAGAAAGTGATTAGTTACTTTCTAATATTTGCTATAAAATGGGAAATAACTTTTTTTCCACAAATTAAATATTCCTAGCACCCTTATTTTAACAAATATTTTATGGGTCAACTCAAGTTAGTTTATTTTGTTACAATATGGTTGTTATGATTAGTTACCTTCTTATTGCATGTTGATCTTGGTTTATTTCCTTTATTCAATTGCAATATGGTTATAGTTATTTATTGCAAGATGGTTATAGTAGTTCATGATAATGTTGATTATCTTTCATGATGATGCTTATCTCTCTTGATGATGCTTAATTTTAATTATCTTTCATGATGATTATATTTGATGATTGAAAAGTAGATTACTTGAAATTTATGTTTTTTATATATGCAAGTATGTTTATCTACTTTCTTATTGCATCATTTATTTCCTTTGTCAATGCATCTTATGTTTTTATTATGTTCACTTTCTAGAATGGATGATCATGGAATCTCCTTCACACCTAAGCACATCCTTGATGGATCAAATTTTGGAATATGGGAACCAAGGATGAGGGCTGAATTTCAAGCAAGAAAGTTATGGCCCATTGTGAATGGAGATGAAGCAATCCCAACCTAGGCAAGGGCACTTGAGACATACAACAACAAGAGTCACCTTGAACTTTCCATGATTATCAATAGTGTGAGTGATGAGATATTGCTCACTATAAGCCATTGTGAGCATGCTAAATATGCATGGGATTTGCTAAAACAAGTCCATCTAGGCTCCAACACATCAAGGAAATTCACTTTATTGTCCAAAATTCTTAGCACTATGCAATGTGAACAAGAAAGTGCCTTGATCTTCCTCTCAACGTTGAAAGACATGAGAACTCAACTATTGGCTTGTAATTGTGATTGGATAAGTGAGAAGCTCTTAAGATTTATCATTTTGAGGAACTTGTCAAGCAAGTTCAAGAATTTTGTCACCATTATTGAGACTAGGCTAGAGCAAGAAGAGGATGGCATTCCTCTCAACACTCTTTCATAATTATTGATTCAACATGAAGAGTCTCTTAATAGAGACAAAGTGAATGGTCAAGTTTTCAAGGAGAAGAATGTTGCCTTGAGTGCCACTAAGGCTTCCTTCAAGAAGAAATACAAGGGAAGGAAAAATTAAAATTTCCAACCCAACAAGCCTAGAGTTGATTTCACTTGCAACTTTTGTGGCAAGAAAGGCCACAAGGAATAAAATTGTTTCAAGAAGAAGAAGATTGCAGAAAAGGAAGAGCAAGAAAAGGCTAAGGGACAATGACGTAAGAAATGGTTTGGCAAGGGAAAGAAAAAGAACAACAATGTAAAGAAAAATTCTAATAAAAATGCCTTTGTTTGTGCCCTCTAATCCATTGACACATCTACTTCTAATGAATGGGTGTTAGATTCTGGATGCACTAACCATATGTGTTTTGAAAAGGATAAGTTTGTGGACTTTCATAAGCACTCTTCAGATTTAGTTGTCATTGGTGATAATACTAGACTTCAAGTAGAAGGTGTTGGCAATGTTGTAATTGAAGGGAAATTACTTGATAATGTCCTATATGTGCCTAATCTTAGGAGAAATTTAATTTCAATTTTGCAAGTTGCTAGAAGTGGTCACACTATTGAGTTCAATGCAACTTCATGGAGCATTAGGAAAGGCATGCTACCAATAATTACAGGTTATGTGAATAATAATATTTATGTGTTAGGTGATGCTCCTCCTAAAGTGTGTTTAGCAACTAATGTTTCTCCTAGTAGCAATATTTGGCACTTAAGGTTAGGCCATACAAACTATCAAAATATTCAAATGATGAAGTCCAAAATTTTGGTTGAAGGCTTGCCTAACATTTCACCTATTCATGGTTTGTGTGAAACATGCATCTTAGGCAAGATGAGCAAACAAAATTTTGCAAAGGACAAGTCAACAAGGGCCACACAAATTGTTCAACTCATTCATACAGATATCATGGGTCCATTACATGTTAGATCACTTGGTGGTGCATCCTATATTCTCAAATTTATATATGATTATTCAAGAATGATCTTTGGGTATCTACTTAAGAATAAATCAGATTGTTTTGAGACATTCAAGGAGTTCAAAGCTTTGGTAGAAAATCAAAAGGGATCAAAGATCAAAATGATTAGAAGTGAAAATGGAGGGAAGTACAATAGCAATGATTTCAATGAGTTTTGTTCTTCTCATGGGATCAAAAGGCAGTTTACTTGTCCATACACTCCTCAACAAAATGGTGTTGCGGAGAGGAAAAATAGGACAATCATGGAGATGGTAAGATGCATGCTTGGTGACCACTTACCTCAATTTATTTGGGGTGAAGCAGCTAGTACACCTATCTATATTATTAATAGGTGTCCTTCAAAATAAGTTGAGGGGAAGACTCCTTATGAGGTTTGGAATGGTAAGAAGCCGAATTTGTCACACTTAAGAGTGTTTGGATGTGATGCATTTTCATATTCCTTTATAAAAGAGGAAGAAATTGGACAAAAAGTCTCAAAAATACATCTTTTTTGGCTATGATGCAGAACATAGGGGCTACAAAGTTATACTCACCTTCTTCATGCATTGTATTTGTTTCAAGAGATGTCAAATTCAATGAAGACCTTCTTGAGTTAGAAAAGGGTGGGCCTTGTGTCAAAAGGACCAAGTGGTTGGATCATTCTAGGGGTCCTAAAGAGCAGAATTCAGTTAGCCAAAGGATAACTAGAAGTATGACCCTTAACATGTCTCTTCTAGCTAATATAGAGAATGATCATGAGCCTAATTCTTACCAAGAATCTTCACAACACTCTTGTTGGGTTGATGCCATGAAGGTTGAGATGGATTCTCTTCTAAAGAATAAAACTTGGGATATAGTACCTTATCCTAATAAGAGACATGTTATTGGGAACAAGTGGGTCTATAGAATCAAGTACAAATCTAATGGAGAGATAGAAAAGTATAAGGCTAGATTGGTTGCTAAGGGTTATGCTCAAAAACATGGCATTGACTATGATGAAACCTTTGCACCAGTTGCCAAAATGCCCATGGTTATGCTCAAAAACATGGCATTGACTATGATGAAACATGGCTAGATTAGAAAGTGATTAGTTACTTTCTAATATTTACTAGAAAAGGGGAAATAACTTTTTCCCACAAATTAAATATTCCTAGCACCCTTATTTTATTTATTAATTGGGTGGGAATATTTTTACATAAAATAGAATTATTTTTTAATTCAAATATTATTCTTTAGAATTTATATTTTAGTCTAAGAATAATTTACACAATGTTGCATTACATATTCCAACATTATAAATACATATTTTATAATAAATATATTATAATATAATATAATATATTATATTAAATATAAAATAATATAAAATAATATTAAAATAAGCCTAATTGGGTTAGGAAATGGTGGGAAAGGGTTAAAGTGGGCCTTTTGAAGGTGGGAAAGGTGTATGGTGGACAAGTGGGTGGTGGGATGGTTAGGATGGAGGATTAGTGGTTGTAATTTGGTGTCTACACTTAGAGATCTATATAATGGATTGTAATGTTGTGAGCATGTAGCATAATGGAGTAGAGTATTGAGAGCTCCATGAGAGCTATTTTTAATAGAACATTGATCTATCAGATCATGTTCATGTTCACTGTATTAGTCTGAAGTATATATGTGTGTTATATGTTAGAGAGTGAGCATTGTATTCTACCAGAATACTTTGGCTGTAGCTTATTGATGTAATGTTTAATGGATTGTTTATGATATTCACTTCATTTGCTTCATTGGTTCATTCATGAATCTTGGTAATGCAAGATTGATCTTGGGAGTGTTCAACTCATGTGTTGTTAATAGGATTATGCTTCTGCTGTGTTTTGTTGGTGTACAATAATCTTATTAAGGTTATTGCATTGTTAAAGCTGAACTTAATAGATTGTTCATGTAGTCAATCTGTTAAGATTCTACATGTGGTATCAGAGCTTGGTGTAATCAAAGACAGGTTGTGATTTCAGAATTCTAGAGTTCAAGAGTCTGTTGTAGAGATTTATCAAATCTCTGCAAAGGTGATTGCTTGTTGTCTTGGTATGATGGCCAACAACAACAACTATGAATTGCAAGCTCCAAAATTTTATGGAGAGGATTATATTTTTTGGAATGTCAAAATGAGGACATTCTTGATAGCCAAAGGACTTTGGGACAACATCATTGATGGATATGAGGAACCAAAAAAATGGAGCAGCCTTGAAGGAGAAGAAAAAAGAAAGAAGGAGGAGCAACATCAAAATTGTTTAGCTCTCCTTGAAATCAGAAAAAGTATGAAGGAGAACACTTTTCCACTCATTGCAAGTTGTATGACAGCTGCAAGTGCATGGAAAATATTACAAGATGTTTTTGGGAACTCTTGTGAGCTTGTGTGTGAAGATTGTATGAGCAAGGGGGAGCCTTGCATCTTTGAGGAGCCTTGTGTTGAAGCTTGTATGGAGCATTGTGAAACTCTTTTCATGGAAGAGAGTTGTGTTGAAAATTCTTGGGAAGAGCCTTGTGAGGTTCTTATTATGGAAGACATGTCTTGTGTGAAAGGCATGAAAAATTGTGATAATGAGATCTTTCTTATAGACGAAGATGAAAATGAATTTCTTTCTATTGATGAGAAGGAAGAAGAAATGGGTGTGACATGTTTACAAAGCATGTACATTGATGAAGAATGTCTCATTGAAGAGACAACGGATGAAGAATCATTCTATGAGAATGATAAATATGTTGAAGACCACTTCAAAGTGGAAGATTGTTTGTTTAAAGACCACCAAGATGAGGTGGATGAAGAATGTCTTATGAAAGAGACATATGTTAAAGAGGATATATCATCTCAATTTTTTGAAGAGTGCTTCATGGAGGAGGCACAAAATCAGAATTTTGATGAAGCCATTCTCATGGAGGAGAATGTTGAAGATTGCTTTGAAGACCATTCATCAAGAATGGAGGATTGCTTTTTTGATCAAGCACTTGAAGATGCTGGAGAAACACTCACTTTGGAGTGTTGTATTGTTGAATACCACTCACATAGAGTGGTGTAGACACCAAATCCTAGCCACTTGTCCACCATAACCCTTTACCACTATTCAAATGGCCATTCCATACCTTTCCTGCCATCCAATTACCCACTTTAGCCCTTTCCTGCCACTTTTCAACCCATATTTGACTCATTTATATTTATTTATATTTAAATATAATATTTTATATTATATTTTAATATATTTATTATAAAATATATCTTTATAAGCTAAATTAACCTCAACCATCTGATTCGATCTAATCTTAGTCATCCATCTCCCTTAATCTGTGTCACACTTAAAGCTTAATATCAACCCTTGGATTTGCTTTTATCCTAGCCACACGATTTGGTAAAACCCTAAAGTAAACCCTAAGTCTAATAATAAATAGGAGCATTCTCAATGCTCAACCCCTAGAAAACTTGAATGCTGGAGCTCTAATTTACTTGTGAGGCCTGACCTTGTTGAGAGATTATTTCTTGTGAGTAGATTGTGCCCTAGTTGATCCTTCCCCAAAACCCTAGCTTGCCCTAGGATTTTTGGATTCCAGCCACCTTTGCATCCTATTCCCACCACCACCATTATCATCCATCCATCGAGCCCTTCATATTTCCTCGATCTTCTTCTACAAATTTAGCCCTAATCCGCAGGTGCAGTCGAGTGTTTGCTTCATCCCACAGGCGCAGCCACGCACTTGCCACATTTTGCAGGTGCAGCCCTATGCCTATTGCTCCCACATCCACATGCCAAAAATCTGCCGCATAAGACTATCAAGTGTCATTAGGGCATCTTGCCATCAATATATAATGGAGCAACATAACAACAAAGTAAGTATTTTTGTGCATTTTATTTATTCAGATCTAGGGTTTTAGCTAGCATTTCTAAGGGTTCACACTATGGAGCCCTCATTTTATTTACTAACAAATTTATGTTTGATGTGTGTGTAGGATCAGATAGCATAAATCAAGGATTATTGAGTAGCTGCTGAATCTAGAGTGGCTCGATTAAGGATAACCAGAAGCCCACTCACCCTATTGGAAGCAAGATACATTGAAGACACTATTTGTTATTGTAGCTAGGGTTTTAGAGAACCCTAGAATCTATAATTACTGTATCAAAATAATTTTGTTGAATGGATCAATTGTAACAAAGGCGTTTCTCTGCTCCCCCATCTATTGAATAAAATCATATTTTATGTAATCTCTTGTTCATTGGGTTATTTTACTTTCATATTTATTTTAATATCGTATTTTTGCTTCACAAGTGGATGCAAAGGTGAAAACTCACTCATCAGAAGTGAATGATGCTTATCTTGAGAAGACAAATACTTTGTGGGATATTGATCCAAAAGAAATTATTTATGAAGAGGAGATGCAAGCTATTAGCTTCATGTTTGGGGATCACTCATCAAGAGTGAAGCATGTATTTTGTGAAGAGAAAAAGAGAAAGAAAATGATATTGATGAGCTTCAAGTTGTAATGACTATGGAGACATCAATTGAGGATGGAGATCACTCACTTGGAGTGACTACAAAAGTGAAGAATGAGGGTTGTCTTGTAGAGGCAACAATGTGTGAAGCTACATCAAGGAGGAGAACTCTTGTTGAAGAGTTAATGGTTGCTTCAAAAGCAACAACATCAAATGTACAACAGTATGGCATCTTGGAAAACACAAAAGAAGGCACATGGGATCCTACTCAAATATACAAGCAAAGAGGTGATGCTATTTTGCTTGATTATTTATTTTTTGAGTAGAGGTTTGATAAATAATATTGAGGCTGCTAATATGCTATGTGATGGAGCATGTCTTACAAAGACATCATTTGAAAACTTGTTTTGGTTTCAAAAAGCATATCTCTCATCATTGGGAGCAAAATTTGTAAAGTTTGAAGCTTGTCTTATGAAGACAATATTGAAGAAAAGTTTTCTTGGAGTGAAGACAATGGTGGGTAGCTTGGGTTTCTTAAACTCAAGTAAAAATAATGTTGATCACTTATGTAATGTGTTGAAAATTCCTTGGAAGGAATCATGTACAACAATGATAATGAGTGATAATTTGTGTGAGGTGGTGTATTCCCAAGTAGCATATGTAATTAGCTATTTCATAGCTATGTATTATGTAATTATGTGTGTAGAGGTTTTTGAGAGTGTTTTTTGTTACAATCATCTATGTGAGATGATTAATCTCAGCTCATACTCATATAGAGTATGGTTTTGTAATGATGTAAATGGTGATCACTTGCAAGATTGGTTCTTGAAAACCAATACCTATGGCATTTTTGGAATGTCAAGAGAAGAAATTTTGATGAAGGGGGATTTGATCATCAAAAGGAGGCACTCAATTATAATTTGCAGGAGAAAACACAAATGATGGAGGATAGCCCACAAGAAGAGCGGAAGTGTGGTGGGTGCCAAAACCTTTTTGAGTTCTTTGATTTTTTAATTCAAACCTGGAAGAAGCGTAAAAGAAGATCATTCAAATCAGTTTCTTCCAATTTGTAATGCTTCTAAACTCCTAGAATGAGTTCCTTCAGCATCAAGGGGGAGAATGTTGGAAACTAGACTTCAACATTTCTCAAAATTTGGCCTCAAAATAGAATATTTTAGTCTCTATCCAGAATAGTGTGATCATCCTTAGGATCATGGATGTTTTGACTTGATCGCAGGCATCTATGTCAAATCACAAGCGATTGCCTTCAGATCACTTCAGCCAAAACGAGTTCATCACCAGATCGTGGGCAACTGTCCTGATCATGTGCGTTTGGTCTTGATCACAAATGCATTTCACATGATCACCAACGATTTCTTGTTTTTCTGTTAGTAAACAAATTTAGGGGTTTTTGGAGTTTTCCAAGGTTTGTGTGCTCTGTTAGTGATTTGTTATCTCCGTGTAAATTAGGGAATAATATTTTTTTAATGTTGTGTTGATCCTTAGCTTGTTTTCTAGTGAACTTAGAGATCTATATAATGGATTGTAATGTTGTGAGCATGTAGCATAATGGAGTAGAGTATTGAGAGCTCCATGAGAGCCATTTGTAAGAGAACATTGATCTATCAGATCATGTTCATGTTCACTATATTAGTCTGAAGTATATATGTGTGTTATATGTTAGAGAGTGAGCATTGTATTCTACCAGAATACTTTGGTTGTAGCTTATTGATGTAATGTTTAATGGATTGTTTATGATATTTGCTTCATTGGTTCATTCATGAATCTTGGTAATGCAAGATTGATCTTGGGAGTGTTCAGCTCATGTGTTGTTAATAGGATTATGCTTTTGCTGTGTTTTGTTGGTGTACAATAATCTTATTAAGGTTATTGCATTGTTAAAGTTGAACTTAATAGATTGTTCATGTAGTCAATTTGTTAAGATTCTTCACTTTATTGTTCGAAAAAATCTGCAACCACCGCTTCTTTCATACCTATCAAATAACTACATAAATCAATATTAACATTCATTATACAATGATTGTCTACAAACTTTTATATGATTAAACCATACAATATAAATTTAAATCACTCTTAACAATCATAAATAAAATCATTTTAATCCCAAGTAAGTATAAACAAGTCAAGATCTCAATTATTAACTCTTCGAACTTCATTTCCTTTCCATGGTAACTCTTTTATTATACCACTATCTTTTTAATATCAAATTTTCAATTATATCTGTCAGAATCCAACTATATTATTAAATCTTCGAACTTAACTCTTTTATTATACCACTAACTTTTTAATATCAAATTTCCAAATTTTCAATTATATCTATCAGAATCCAACCATATTATTAAATCTTCGAACTTTATTTCCGTTCCATGGTAACTCTTTTATTATACCACTAACTTTTTAATATCAAATTTTCAATTATATCTGTCAGAATCCAACTATAGCCCCTGGAATTCGGGGCGTTGATCTTAGAAGCATAGCATTTATGTTTATCTTTGACCTGTGATCATATAACATTCAATGTCCATTAGTATATCAAAATTCTAACTTTTCAATTATGTCAATTGTATCCGACTATAGCCCCTACAAATCCGAGTCATTGAGGTCTATAGCATAGCATTTATGTTTATCTTTGATTTGCAAAGCTGTGTACTCAGTTATAGCCAGTCGTTCAAACGGTTTGAGTTGTCATTAGTTAGCTATCAATCCTCCTCAACAATGCATTTACCTAAAACAACAATAAACTTAGAGTGATTGGACAACACAACCACCCACTGATGTGCATACAAATTAATTAATTTCTGGTTGACTCAACTTTCTCATGAATTTAGTGGGCTGTTCTTTTCAAAATCCAAAATGTACCTGCACATATCTAATCAATATTGTTTTTTGTCTTCATGTATTATGTCTTTCCATGCAAATACTACTGTACGTTGAAAGTTGCAAAATCCAAAATGTACCTGCATATATCTAATCAATATTGTTTTTTATCTTCATGTATTATGTCTTTCCTGGGCACCTTTTGGTTCTCTGTATCCAAATAAATGCTATTGATGAATGTGGTTCAGTATCAGATATAGATTTTAGAGCTGCTAGTGCTGTCGGCATTCCTTATAGGTCCAGAGGTATTGCGTGTGTCTCCCAGGGTTTTGGCGTGTTTTGTCTCCTGACTCTTTACTATATTGATCATGTGATCTTGAAGAGAAACAGTGAGTACAGTGTTCCTTCTGAGATTAAAGACTTAAGTTCCTTTAACTTGATAGTATCCCTTATAATTGAAGTTCTCAGGTAAATATTTAACATCTTTAAAAGTAAACGAATAATTAAATTTAATATCATTACTTATGCGACTGATGGTGGATTTACATGTAGTGGCTGCAGACTGTATTTAATTATTTTTAATTTAAGTTGTTGAGATAAATTATTTTTTATTTAAATTTTTGGTTTAAATATTTTTTTGACTAATAAAAGAAAGTTATGAAATGAACCTTAGACCTTTTACAAAGTAAAAAAGCACCAAAGACGAAGCTGCCGGAATAAATTTTAGGAACCAAAGATTGAAGCCTGCACAAAGACAGAAGAAAAAAAAAAAAAAAACCGAGCAGAGAGGCTGGAACAAGGCAGCCTTAGAGGGACAAAACACATCAACAAAAAGAGCAGCACAGCCGAGAAGGAAACCCACCAAGAGATTATTCCATGGTGGTGGGATGATCCTGACTCCCATGGTTAGCCTCTGCATTGTGGTTCAGCTCCGTGGTCAAGACTAGCATGTGAAGGCTCATCTCGGTTGGGGCCAAAACACTCGGGCTGTTCTCACCTAAGTCGGCGTGATCTGGGCAGTCCCAAACTGCTGGTTCGCTTCAACGGAATAAGCTGCCACCTTCAAATTGATAATTTTGGAAATGACCTTGCTAGCTTGGCTAATTGGTCAAGTTGACCAAATCTTACTCACTCACTACAAGCTGCACTCACTTCCGACTTGCATTCGCACTCGTTACCGAGACGTACTTCCTCCTAGTTCGCATTCGCCACTGTTTAATGTTGATTATTGCAATTGAAAGGGGAAGAGATGCATTTTATATGAGACGATGGAATGAATTTTTTTTGTTAAGACAAAATCTATTAAGAAGCTTCCAGTATGGTTAGGCTTTTTGGACTTCCATATCAGTTTATAAATAAGGATGTTCTAAAGAATATTGGAAATATCCTAAGGGAGTTCAATGACTTACTACTAAGGAGTGAAATCATGCTATATATTGGAATATGTGTTGCTATGGATATTTCAAAACCTTTGCCACAATCCATTAAGATAAAATCTGAATCAAGAGAATGGTATTAACAAGTAGATTATAAAAATATAGTTTTTTGTTGCCACAATTGTTATGAGATTGGACACATGACAAGAGTTTGCAAAGTGAAAACTATGAAAAAAGAGACAAAAAATTCTAGCCATGAGATAAAATTCAAGAAAAAGCAAGGAAATCATATAGTAATAGAAGCTACTCTTAAAGAAGAGGCAAAGAAAACCTATCTACAATATCATTTGGCAAGTTCAGAAGGAATTAAAGGTGCAAAAGAAGATGTGGAGAGAAATCCTAAAACAAAGACAACAAAATAGGTCAACTTTTTCAGGGTAAATCATCTTCATTTTCCTCAAGTAGTATAGAATCCTCTTCAAGTTATAAGAGTGAAAGAGATGGAGATGTTATCCCATGCACTTCAAGGTTTCAAGAGCAGTTGGAGGAAACCCACAACACTTAGGTTTTTTAGAGCA